>OX456999.1:3638761-4850849 GCA_949752705.1 Callimorpha dominula | reverse complement strand
CTGTTTTCTGTTTACTTTTTCATTACTTTATCAGGTATTTGCGTTTAGAAAATCATCACATCAAGTAGCTGAGCTGATGATGAAAAAACAATCATAAAGTAAAAAATCTTTTTAACAAAAAATTCAACCTACGAAAAGAACTAAAAAGCAAAAAAATAAATAAACCTTAAGTCTTAAATATTGAACTTATTTACATAAAACTATCAAATTTTTATATAAACTTATTTTGAGTCGGCGCCAAAACAACAAACTGATTAATTATCAAAAATTTTATATGTGCCTACGTTGGGCACGCCCACAATTGTGGCGGTAAGAGCCATCCTGGAGGATTTGCTCAAGAGGCAGCACGGCAGCCTCTCCTACCGTAAACGTACCTTAAACGTAATGAAAATGGAGAAAATAGTTAAACAGCAGCAACTATCCACTTCAACCCTTCGATCTTCATGTCGCTAGCTTGAAGGGTTCAAGTGGATAAGTGACGTACGGATCTTCAAAATTCAAATAAAACTCATTTGGATTCATTCGCGCACCATTCAAAAGTTTGAAGTAGGGAGATCATTATCGCAAATACAGAGTTAACTTATTTTTTTTTACTCTAAAAAAAACTTTTGCGTGTTGTAATCGTATTAATACAGGATGTACGGTTTTTACTCACGCATGTAAACTATTTTCGGGGATGCGCGACTAGGTCCGGACACGACGGGATCCCATTATTAAGGGGTAAAGCGCACTACCGCGTCGGTTTTTCAGGCGCATGTAACCGACGCGACGCCTACAAAAATAGTCGGGCACCCTTGAAAATACATCCTTAATTAAGAGTTTACCTTTGTATACTATACTATTTTTTATTCTGGTAAGTACTATCCTGTATACCGTGCTATTGTTCAGAAACGTTGACTGGGACCAGTGGAATGAAGAATTGCTTGGTGTTGACGACTTGTCGACCCAAACAATACAAATTAATAAAAATTGAAGTGTCTGTTTGTAATGTAATAATAGTTTTTGTTTTTAAGCTCATATAGATATTTACACGATACATATGCCTAAAAATCAGTTTTTTAAATTTTTTGTCTGTCTATTTGTTCCGACTAATCTCCGGAACGGGAGGACCGATTTTCCACAGGACTTTCACTGACAGATAGCTGGTGTTCTATGGAGTAAACTAAGGCTACTTTTATTTTGGAAAAAAGAATTAGGTTTCCGCACAAAATATATAAAATATGTACACGCGAGCGAAGCCGCGCGGGAAACTGCTAGTCATTCATAATTCTTGTTTGATTTTCATCTCTGTTTTCGAGTCAAATGTTATCGAAGTGAATAAGTACCTATTAGATTTATACAAAAAATCGTCTAGACAACTAAAAATATATTTTTTGTCAGCCTAGTTTCATAAAAAGTTCGGGATTTTACTATGAATCAAAACGAGTCCAAAACTCGGTGGGGTTGCGTCGTTTTCATTACAGAGTTCCTATATCCACCTTGCAGCTCCATCATCAGATCAGCTCCATGTCATCATAATATTGCATTGTCCACGCGATATACATATGCGTGCAAAAATTTTCAGCTCAATCGGAAGCCGGGAAGTGTGCCAAATTTAACTTGCAAGATTTTTATTACAGACAGACAACGGGACAAGTGAAAACTAAATAAAAGCTTGTAAAAAGCTGGCAGTAGGACTGTACTGTCAGCAGTGTATACACATACTCACATCTGTATATTATGTATCTGAGCGTGACGATCACGCGAGTTCAGTGCTTTTTCCCCAAAAATGCCCAACGTGCTTATAGAAGTGTTCAAAAGTTCTTCAAGTACTAACGCTAAAATACGTATTCGATTAGTTTTTTGGTTTTAGGGCCCTATTTCATTAGAACACCATAGTGGCGCCACCGGTCGCGGCACCAACAAAATGAGTATAGTTGTATGGAGGGTATCTCACCTGGTATCAACTTGGTGGCGCAACCAAGTTGTTGCCGGCGAACGAATCACCCGCTGGTGGCGCAACCATTAATATATATCAAGGTATTTGCCATGTCACTCACTCTGCCACAAGTTGCGCTACCAAGGAATGCCCCTCCCTCCCACTCGTCGTACTTAGAGCAAAAGAACTGTTAACTCTTCGACGTTCATTTTGAAACTGACAATCCTAGTGTTTGTTTTGGTGTTTCTCGCTAAGTAGCTTTACACACCACGGTGGTGTCTCATTTCACCATCATGGTGTCCTAATGAAATATGGCCCTTACATTTTGCAGTTTGAAACTCGGTGTATTTAAGTCTACACATACATAAATACTCCGAATTTAACTCGTGTATAATTCTAACATTCTACAGCTCGGGTACACAAACACAGCGTACGGTTCGCGCGATTAGGCCGAGGGCACATTCGTCGAAATGTCGCCAGCCGTCGGTCGGTGGTCGCGACTTCGCACCGAGGTGTCGGCAAACAGCTGCCGCGACGATAATTACCAACAAAGCTCTTATGTTTATACATCGGTTTAACGCTGCCTCTCTTGTGATCGAACTGTATCCAGAATCTCAGTTTGCACCATTCTATGGAATATGTATACTGAGAAATTGTCGTGGTCAACTTTTTTTGTGAAATTTTATTTAAAATCTGAAATTGGTGTTCATTTGGGTAAAAAAATGTACTAACAATTGAAAATTATACTAAGTCTAGGTTTTGATTTGGATAAAACAAGAATGAAGACACTATTACGTCTTATGTTTTTATTCCATTATTTAACATATAAAATAATGAACTTGTTTTGGTAAAAAAAAATCTCCAATTATAAAATTGTTATAATAGTGGTGTTGTGTGTTAAGTGGTGTCAAAACTCATTATTCTGAGGCAAAAGGGAATGAAACATGGATATACATATTTAGGACAAAACTAAGTTTTTCATCGTCTTGTATATATAATAATGTTTATTATTTTTTTCAACCGAGCGGCATGTAACCTTACGAAAAAAATCCACTAGCGCCTTAAATACACGCCATATTTAATAATAATAATAATAACTTGACCCATTTTACACACATATACATATACATATTATAGATAAATTACACCCAGACACAGAACAAATGATCATGCTCTTCACACAGTTACTTGTCCTGGGTGGGAATCGAACCCAACAACTAGACATACAGGCCAGTCAACAAGCTAAGAAAGCTACATAAAAATATAGTTTAAAATCAACAAACATGGATAAGCTTGCCTAATCCTACAGTGTATGTAAAAAGAGCTAGTCAGCTCTTTTTAGCCGTCGCGCGTCGGCCTGTTGGCTTAGTGGTTAGTGATTCTAACTGTTGAGCCAGAGATCGTGGGTTCAGTTCTCACTCAGGACAAATAATTGTGTGATGAGCATGATCATTTGTTCTGTATCTGGGTGTAATTTATCTATAATATGTATGTATTTAGAAATATATAAGTATGTTTATCAGCAGTCTGGTTACAATAGTACAGGCTCTGCCTAGTTTGGGATCAGACGGCCATGGGTGGGATGTGTCAAGTTATTAAAAAAAAGGAGCCTCTATATTAATGACAATAATAAGTTCTCAATAACTTAATATACATCCTGAAATGTAGTGCGATCGTAAAACGCTTACGTAAATAGTTAGCAGTCGGTTAGCACAACCATCGTATACAGCGGCCACAATGCGATGTTGACACACGAGATGTCAAACTGCGCAGGCACAACGCAAACATACTGATTGTGTTTATAGCCACTTAACAAGAGCCCGTGATAATTCCGATTAGTGTACGAAAAACTTTACGATCTATTTGTTTTAGGGAGAGCAGCTACTTCGTATGTAGATATTGTAAAGGGTCTTAAACATTCGAAAACCATGATTTCGCAATTTTTATTCACAGGCAAATAACGAAATAGTTTGTATTCAAATAACTTAAACTTTCAAATTTTCTTTTGTTATAGATGACAAGAATAATAGGCGACCGCGGCGAGCTGGACCAGAGCGGAAGCCTCGACAAGCTTACAGCGCCAAACAACTTGATCGGCTGGAATCCGAATTCAAAATTGACAAGTATCTTAGCGTATCAAAGAGAATGGAGTTATCCAAAGCGTTAGGCTTAACAGAGGTACAGATAAAGACTTGGTTTCAAAATCGACGAACAAAATGGAAGAAGCAGCTGACGTCTCGATTGAAAATAGCTCAGCGGCAAGGATTATTCCCGGCACAAATCTTCGGCCACTCGCCACCAACGTACTCTTTACTTAACCCTTATGCGTACACCCCTCTGAGTTGTGTTTTCACGCCTGTGACTTTGCCCTCCTCACCGCCATAAACTAAGAAAAAAATATTTCCATAAACACGAAATAGTCAAAGACAATTTTATTCTTTTACCATAGATGACCAATGAGGCAATAGCGAAAAGAACTCTTGCGTTGTTAACATTAATTCCAGCTTTCATATGTTGCACAATTAGAAGTTCTATCGTCTTTAAAGTCTTCTTGTTCGTGTGCAGTTTTAAACATAATTATTAGTCAAAACAGCTAATATCGATCATGCCTGATCACGTACATTCCCTTGAACTAGCAACCCGCCCCGGCTTCACACGGGTAGCAAAGGATATATTGATTTTTTCCGATATCTTTAACAATCATCGTCATATTTCAGCTATTTTACACAAAACCTTAATAAAATTATACACCTTAACCTTCCTCATGAATGACTTCGTCTATTGGTGAAATCCGCATTTAAAATCCGTTGCGTAGTTTAAAAGACCTGAGCGTACAGAGAGACAGACGGCGGGTTTACCTATAATATACACAATGTACAAAAGCCTCTAACACTAAAAGTATATATGGCGTCAATTATCATGGACTAGATTTTACTACGAAAATACAGTTTTAGTAGGCTGACGAAATAAAAAATGTTTACTAAGATTTCTTAAGTACTTAGCAAAACTTTCGTCCCAAGCAACGCGGCCATCGTCGGTCAGTAACTATATTTATTTTGTTTTTTAGCAACAGTTGCTAAAAAACAAAATAAATAGAATTTGATAATTAATAGTTACTATTAATGATCAAATTCTATAATGTTTCGGTTATTAACAGTATATTATTTCTTATTCAATAGCGAATAAGGATAAGTATACATTTGCAGATTTTAAAAGCTAATATAATTTAGTCCACCATTTGACTTGCAAATATCAAAATATTTAACTGAAAAAAAATTTAAAGTACAATAAAAAGTGAAAGCTATAGCAGTTGTATATCCTTGATGTTATATAATTTTAAATAAAAAAAATGTGTTATGTCAAAAAGTGTGATAATAAAAAATGGTAAATATTTTAGGGAAACAATAATAAGTAATTCAGTACTTAACTTGCTACTTTCGTCACTTCAAGCGTCATGTGGCTCTAAACCAGAGGTGTCAAATATCACACACCTTAAGTAAGATAGTATTTAATAGTGTTTACCATATTTTTTTCATAACACCAGGCTATTGCAGGTCAAATGTTTATTTTTGCTGTGAGTCATCCCCCAGGTACCAACCAGCCGAGCACACGAAGGTTAGGTGTAGATTTTAGTTGGTTTAAATCTGTTACTGGTTGTGCCGAAGTTGAAACAATAAAATCCAACGAACAGTCCAACACCATGTCGCCAGTCCGTAACTGTTAATGGCCAGCCTGTCTCTTCGTCTGACTGTTAACCATTAGACAGATTGCTTCTCCAGCCTTTTTAGGGTTCCGTAGTCCTAACAAGGAACGTGGTGGCCGTCTACGACTTAGCTTACAGATTGTTAGTACCAAAAGTATTGGCATGAGTATGTACATTAATCATGCTGGGCCTCGGATAGCACGTTAAACCGTCGCGTCTGCCCCTGATGCCATACAAACATCTGTGTCGTTCGTTAGGGGTAGTTAAAGCCCTAAAAAGTCCGACAACCTGGTCTAACTACAGAATTTCGATAGACTGACAGCCGACCCCATTTTAGTAGTTGGGAAACGCCAAAAGGCGCTATTGGCAATTTTGAGACTAATTCACAGCTAATACAAAATTGCAAAGTAAACCTGAACACACTAGGACAATCAAACAAAATTACATTATTAGATGTGTAAATCGGGAGTTAATCGCGATAACAATTACAATGCACAATACCTTATTTGGTTACCCGACGGCGACGTTTTGATCGAAATGCACCGATGGTGGTCACGGGCGGATAGTTGATAGCTCAGCGACGCGACGCGTGCGAATTTCAGTAACTACCCGCACTTGGTTTTTATTATTTAAATTTTAGTTTGTACTGTCCGTACTTCCCCACACAACACGTACGACATCCGTTGTGTGTAGTTGAGTAGTTTGTCTTTGCTGACGATTGCATTTACTCATGACAGGATTCTGTTGTCGCCACATCAAAAACTCTTATTTATTTTATTAATAATAGGGCCAAACTATAATAGATGATAACACAGTTCACTATTTAATAAAATTAAGTTAATAGATATTATTTTGATTGGTTATACCGGTAACGCAATACTATTGGTCGATGGATAAATATTATCAAATTGTGTTTTGAGACTGTTTCTAACAATACCAAGATGTTGACAAATGGTCCCATCTTCTCCATCGCTTATTACGTAAATGGTTAGGTGCAGTTTTTTTTTTTAATGCTGTAACTATAATTTATTTTCTTATTTCTTTTTCTTGCATGCAAATCAAGTTAATCGGACGTCTTGAAATTGGTTAAAATCATCATCATCATCATCATCATGATCGTCATCATCATCAACAATACAAATAAATATAATTGAAGTGTCTGTTTTTAATGTCAAAATAATAGTTTCTTTTAAGGCTCATACAGTTATTTGCACGATACCTATGCCTAAAATTCAGTTTTTAAAAATGTTGTCTGTCTGTCTGTCTATTTCTTCCTGCTAATTTCCACGGGGCTTTCACCAGCAGATAGCTGGTGTTATAAGGAGTACCTTAGGTTACTTTTATTTTGAAAAAATAATTAGGGTTCCGTGCAAAATATATAAGTATGTACACGCAATCGAAGCCGCGGGGGAACTGCTAGTAAATAGATAAATAGAAAGATACATGTCAAGCTCTCTACTATCTCTAATATCTACTGTCTGTCGAATTGCCGGTTATCAGGTCAAACGGGAAGCGCAGAATCCGATAAAAAGTAGACAGGCTAATGAAGTCGTTATTTTGTCTGTTATTCTGTCTGTCTGTATATTAATACGTGGGGAGAATTATTTGTACGCATTTTTAAGCAAACGCGCACAGGCAGGAATGGGAAATTTGGAATAAACATAAAATTAAAAAATACTTAAAAACGGTTACATAAAGCTAGGGGCCCAGTATATATTTTGACTTGTCATGGTACAAAAGTTTATACAATGACAGGTCAAGATTACTAATGAAGTGGTCAATGAAATACTAACTTTTAAATTAAATTCCCGTTAATACGTAGATAATATTATGGTCAATGAAATAACACAAGACGGTAATAATCTATAATATGTATGTATTTAGTAATATATAAGTATGTTTATCAGCAGTCTGGTTACCATAGTACAAGGTCTGCCTAGTTTTGGATCAGACGGCCGTGTGTAAGGACCCCTGCTCTAAGCAGGGATCACCAATTAATTTCATTTGGGGTTGGTGTTTTTATAATACGACTGTCGCGGTTCGTTTCTACTTTTTTACAGATGACTTTTAAGCTACTTCCCTAGCCCCCCTACTCTTCCCGCCCTCAGCCAGTACATTGTCACGTGTATTTACTTCGTTAAAATTCTAATAATAGAATTAAATAATAGTACCTATATTATAAATATCAATGAAAAAATCAAAAACTAAAGAGCCAAGGCTTTTTGTGACATTTCTTGCCTTAATCTGTCTGAAGTTGAACCACACACATTACCAAAACTCATGGCGATAAACTTCCATACTTTTGTGTTTACGTACTCAAGTAATACAAGTTCATTTATAATAGTCCGGATCCAAACCGCGGTCCACCATTTGATGACCACTGCTATAAAAGCTTAGGTACTCGTAGGTTAACTTACCGATGAGTTTCTGGGATTTCTCTCCATGGACTTAAGGTCTCAATGTGGTATTTGACGCTATATTGTTACTTCTATTATTATCTATGTTAACCTAATATTTAAATCAGAGTCTAGTAGTCTCGGGCTGAAGCTCTTTCCAGAACACTACCAAGTCTACCAACTTGATCTCACTCTCGACATACACATTTAACTTTACTTATAAAACACCTTATTAGATACAGGCCTATAGACAATTTTCAGGGTGTGTCTACGAAGTTTGCGACTTTGTATAATATCATCATCTTCATCATCTTCTGCCCTTTTCCCAATTTTCATAGGGGTCGGCACAGTGTGTAACATTGCAAAGGGTTTTGACTGGTTTCTTTTATGGCCGGCCGCCTGCCCGACGCCAAGCCTACTTGGGCATGTAGTGGTTTTAAGACGGGAAAGAAGGAAGAAGATACATTTGTATAACGAAAAATTTGTAGGGAGAGGAACCTAGGGTAAGGGATACTGCTAGTTTTGGATGGGAAACGGAATTGAAACTGCAGTGGCTTGCAGAGGTCAAGGTCGCGTAATCGAATGTGCTGTATTTCCTGCGACTGGAGAGGCCACTAGGAAAGGAACACCAGCTGGCCAAGTTTGATTAATATGTGGAGAGTTATCTCTGAAACTACTGCACCCTTTTGATATTTTTTTTCACTATTCGAAAGATTAATTATTCCAAAGTGAAATATACTATTGTTTAGCCCGGAAGAAGTTGGGAAAGGGCTCCAGTTATGAATAATAAACTTAATAAATTTGAATTAAGCCGTAGGATATTTTATTCATATTGAATAATTGCAATACCTAAAAGCTATTTAAGCTATAAATTGCATTGTAAATAAATTACCTATCTACCTATACTGTATTAAAATTAGTATCTAAAAAGCAATATGTAATTTATAAGAATTCCATAAAATAAAGTGTTATCTACAATAATCTAAAAAAAAATATTAGTTTTATTTATAACACAACCCTTCATAACGAAATTTTTGCCACTTTGTTATTAGCCATGATGTTCATTGCGAGTGTTGTTCTAAGGTTTGGCAATTAAAGTGAAATTAGACGGGCCATGTTAGCTTAATTTGTTACATAAACCGTCACAGTGGACTCTGGAGTGGTACGAGCCAAAATCGGGACTGACACCTCCTTGAAAACTCTAGAAGAATAGACACCAGTTAATACCGGCATTTTACCAATTTCCATATGCTGTATAATCTCTAAAGCTTTTTTACTTTTTGGCTTCGTTTTTGAAACCCTGGACCATAGTCGTTCGGCTCCCTTTAATATGGTTGAGGTGGACGATGGACAAGCTAATTTCATCGTCTTCATGTGCGACACGACGCGAAGTTTTTTGGCTGGCGGTTTGCAGTCGGCCCGCTGTAAGCACGCGAATCGGGTGCTGTAAGCGAGCTGACCGCTAGCTAGCTTACTAACATTATAAATGCGAAAGTAACTCTGTCTTTCTGTCTGTCTGTCTGTCGCCCTTTCACGCCAAAACTACTTAACCGATTTAAATGAAATTTAGTACACAGATAGTCTAGAGTCTGAGAAAGGACATAGGCTACTTTTTAATGTGAAATAAGGGGTGTAAGGGGTTGAAAGGTGGGAATGAAAAGTTGTATGGAAGTATCGTCAATTAGGATAAATAATTAAAAATTCTACCCAAAGACACTATTCCACGCTGACGACGCGGGCACAGCTAGTAGAATATAATATACGACCACGTTTTAATGTTCAGATTAATTGCAGGCTTGGAGCCGTGACGTTACTGTGACGATATAGTGTGTGATGACCTTTAGTCTGACTGACTATTAGTCAAAGTACTTATAATTGATTTAGTTGAAATAAATGATATTCATTGTGATTTTGATAAACCCTTATATTTCATTACAATATTCAGGCTTCCTTTAATACCAAATTGCCTTGGCAAGTGGCACTATTTTCTATTTTTTAAGCCCCGACGCAAAGAGGGGTGTTATAAGTTTGACGTCGATGTCTCTGTGTGTGTGTGTGTCTGTCTATTGCTCTCAAACGGATGGACCGATTTCGATGCAGATCCAGCAGTGTTAGAGTATCAGCTTTTTTCCAAAAGGATGGAAGGCATTTTTGTTATTATTTTTTGTCGGGGGTTTTTTAAATTTTTAATTTATAATTATGTTCTAATTATATTTTATAGTGTGAATAGTTTAAGAAGCAGCCGTTATACTTTTGTGTAGGTATATATAAGTTTCTGTAACATAGGTGTAACTCTTACGAGCAAATATTGTTCTCTTATTCTACCTACTACCACAGAATACATAAACTACCATTTTCTGTCTACTAATCAAAGTGGTCTGCACGTGTGTTTACCATTGTATAAGCGTACCTAGGGCTGTGTTAGAGTGCTAGAAATCTAAGTGCTGCTAACAACTCGACAAACACGGCAACGCCTCTTCTCTTTATTTGGGAGTGCGTTGCTATTGACGGCTAATGTTCTGCCAAAGTAGATTTGGCCCCTTATTAGAGGTCGTTCTGTTTCTTAACGTGTCTCTCTTATCACCAGAGGGTACAGTGAAGCAATGCGAGCAGTAAGCGCGTTGCATTTGCTTCTGCCAAACTAGCTCTAACACAAAATAACACCGCAAAAGTCAAAATAATTATGAGAACATTTTATTCGAAATGCACATTGTTTATTTATATGTGTTTCTTTCAATTTGTCGTGCTAGTGCAGTGTGCAGGTGGGTAGTGGACGTCGCAGTCGGCGCCGCCCAGGCCCAAGGCAGCGGCGCGCAAGGCGCCGAGCGCACGCCCGCGCGTCCACGCCACGCCCGCACTGGTAAATATACATATTGGTTAATAGTGCTAATAAACTTATTACATACTTGGTTTATTGTCAACGTACATTTATTTAACTGGTCCCTTTATAACAAACATACAAAAGCTATAGGTACTATGCGATCCAAATAGGAATAGTCTTAATTGACTTTGCGCCCTAATGTGATCTCCTGTCAATTCGAACAAATTATGTAGGATGAACTAAACAGATATTTTCGAAATAATAATGTATTAACAAAAAAAAAACATGAAAAATTTGATCAGATGTTTTTCTTCTATTTAAATTATGTAAAAACCGTAAAGGCATGCAGTATATATGTTGACCTGACATGTAAGGAAAATCTATAAATGACTGTTCAAGTTATACTGGTCAATAAAATAAACCGAATATTCTAAATATCGACCAACAGGTGATCTCTAGTTATTTTATGAAATCAATAGCGTCGGTAATACTACAGTAAAGTAAAAAAATTGTTAATAATGTTACGCAAATTGGTTTTGTGTGCAAACCATACTTTCCAAGTGACCGTTGACAGATTAAGGTCATTGACGGCCCTACTCTCATTAGAAACGCATTGTATCTGTTTTAGTGGTTTTATATAAAAGCTGTACTTAATTGGTTTATTTGGTAACCTTCAGTCCAAATGTACTAAGAGGTTCGTGCTTACGATAGAGATAATGTTTGAATGATGTTCTACGTTTCTTCCCATATTAAAACTACAATATGTTTTTCATCGTGTTTTTTTTAATCCAATAAATCAAAAATACGATACTTACTGCCAAACTGGCAACCAATACCAATTGCTGTCCCGCAAACGCCTCGCCTGCTTATTCCCAATACACAAAGCCCGATAAAGACACGCAGTTGATCGTGGTCTTAGCGCTAAAAGAGCATATTTAGCCAACTTGTTCACGGCAGGTACCGAAGTGCGACCTTCTTGCGATTCTCGTTTAAAACGGAACACTTCATCGACGTTCACCGTGTCCCCTCCATTGTCTACAACCACTTGTGTTTGCGGAGGATTCTAAATATGAATAAAAGAAATTGTCACTTTTGTGGAAGTTCTAGGTGTAATATTAATAACATTAACTATACCTGGACGAAGGACCTGAGAAAAGGGAGTCACTCATTGTTATCAGAATCCTTTTAGTACCTTTTTTAAACACCCGTTTCTGTGGTATCCTTAAAAACCTTAGTCATTAAACCATTTTAGTGACCGTAGGAAGAGGTTCCTATCAAATCGTATAAATCGAGTTGCTGTTTTAAACCCAACCGACGAAAAAACTAAGGAGGTTCTTAAGTCAACCCGACTATTATATATATTAGAAACTATAAGTAACTAAATGTAAGTATTAACATTAGTGAAGGAGTTTAGTTACCTAAGCTAACAAGTAATTTTTTTTTTATTTCTTGCTTATCAGTTCCGTCGGTTTTCAGTTCAGTTTCGTCGGTTACTTTTTGTTAAAAATATTTTATGTTTAACACAAGCATTTAGCTTGGTGGGCCCTATTTAGCAAGAATAAGTAGTAAGTAGAATGCGTGATACATTTTACAGAACACGTCATCGTACGTAATTTCAAATGCATTGCTCTGTGAATCTACACGTGCTTCTAATAAGTTTTAAATTCATTCTTACCATAGTAATACACATTAGGACTTGGAGTACAAACATGCCAAAAGACAAAAAGGCGATGCCAGTGAGCGATATGTCAAAAAGATCTGCCACGCCTAAGCCATGGCTATCTCGTTCTACCGTATATTCCTCTACCACATGAGTCTGAGCTGGCGGGTGATGGTATAGCGGCGGCGGTGGGGGAGGCATTGAGTATTCATAACCTATAAAAAAATAATATATACAAACAAAATATTGTGTGTTTTAATAACATAGAAAATCGTTCTGGCCTATGAATAACGCTGATGACTAAATGGGAACTTGATAGCGGTAATATTATACCGCAATTAAGTCCTTATAAAGATTTAGCTAAATAAAGTCCCGGTTTCCACATATATATAATATATTATTATTAACTATAAAAGTTGAAAGATGATGTTTCATACCGATTTAAACTTTTGCACGTCATGTATGGTGAAAAATACCATCCATATTATGTTCCCTGATCATTCAATGTACTGGTTTTATGTGGAATAAATATAGTTAAATTTTATTATAATGTTTTCAAAACGACTGACCTGATTTGAACTAATCATAGCTAATAACCCTATTTAATAGTGGTTTCTAAGAAAACTGCCGTACGTAGTGCGTCACAAAACGGCACGGGAGAACTATTTAAGTCTCAAAAGTCTACTTATTCCAGTACAAAACCTTATTAATTTCATTAGCATTACTAAAAAAATGAAAGAACGACAGAAACAAGAAACTAAACAAAATTGCTTCGCACTTATTATTGCCACGTGCCGTTAGAAGTAACGTTTTTAGTTTTAAATATTACTTTTATACATAAACTTACATAAGCTACATCCCACTAATATCATAAATGTGAAAGTTTGGATGGATGCATGGATGGATGGATGTTTGTTACTCTTTCACCGGACCTGGATTAACATATAGGCTACTATACTATACTTTTTATCCCGATATTCCCACGAGATCGGGACTTCCACGGGGGAAAGCGCCGGGCGCTGCTAGTATAATATATTTTTATGGTCGCTTCTTTACACCCTCAGTGTTAACAATTCAATAGGTTTAGACAATAATTCCGGACGCTAATCGCTAGTAATCCAGCGCCTAAAACTTTAAAATCATCAGTAATCACAAAGTCTCCTTACCATATTTATCAGTGTCACGGCCTGACGTGACGCCAGGACTTGCGTAACTAGACATTCCTTCACCTCCTTCATAAACTTCATAGCCTTCTCTTGTTTGCAGCGTCGGTGTCAGCACTTGTGGCGCAACCCCCGTCTTTGAAGCATTTGTTATCTCCGTATTTGGGTTAGCTGCTGCATTGTACACTTCATTTAATGACGCTACCCTAAAAATTTATTGAAAATGAATATTTTACGAGAAGGAGGCCCTAGTGTTTGAAAGATAATTGCTGGAGGAGGATTTGTTTGGATATTTAATGACTACTAGTAACTTGTTAAGGTGCTCGTAGAGCTTTAACATTATTTAAAGCATTTATGAAAAATCGGTATCTTTTTATATTATTTATGTAATATATTTTATGCAAATTTTCCTCTGATTTTTTCCATTTCGTCTGGTAATACGAGTACCTATTCATAATAGTAAATTTTTTAAAGCAAGTTAACAAATATCAAGTTACAAAATGTTATCGAGTAAGTATTAAGTTGTATGTATGTGTGCAGTAGCTGAGTGTCTAACACTGTATACATTACAATATCGCAACAAAATTTTAAGCCAGGTTATAAATATAGACAACTAGCAGCGCCCCGAGGTTTCACCCGCGTAAGTTCCGATCCCGTGGGAATATCGGGATAAAAAGTAGCCTATATGTTAATCCAGGTCTCCAGCTATCTATATACCAAGTTTAATCGCAATCGCTTCAGTAGTTTTGGCGTGAAAGAGTAACAAACATCCATACATCCATACATCCATACATCCACACATCCATACATCCATACATCCTCACAAACTTCCACGTTTATAATATTAGTAGGGTTAGTTTTACAGAGTATCTAATAGGTTACATATTTAGACAATGTTTATGAACATTATATGTATGTATTATTTTATGTAATAAAATAACAAATCTTGAAGGTAGGTTATCCATTTATATTGTAAGTGTCGAGCAGGAACGTTTTATATCTGTTCGGAAATTTCCTTTTGTTCGTTGTTGTCCGTTCTTATCTATAAATATGTATAGCAGTGTGGTAACATTTTGTAAAAATATTCAAGGTGTTCTTACTTGGCTAACCATTCTTGGTAATTCGCTGATCCAACGTCGAACATTACATTGTTTCTTACGTCTTGTCTAAGCATAAACTCATTGCTCTGTTGGATGTCACCGATTGGTTTCCCGATGCGGTTCTGCATAACACTCTTGCCCATATCTTCTAATATTTGTTCAGCGATATAATTACGACAATGATATTCGTTCATCATTTTTCTGCAAACAGTTTAGATAAAAAAGTTAAAATCACTTGCTAAATATTATCTATAGAAGAAAGCAATTTACTTTTTGAAGTTATACTTCTTTAGGCGCGTTATAAAAACTTGATTAGAGTGAACTTTTAAGATGCGCGCGCATCACCGTCACACAAAAGTAACAGGTTGAAGTTGCCCGCTAAACCGCTCATTAATGAGAGTGAAGTTGCCCACTAAACCGCTCATTACGTCTCGAAAAAAAGTTACCAAAAAAACAGAAATAGAACCTCTATTGTGCCTCTATTGTGTTTTAAGGCTACCAACAAAATAGAAATAGAACCTCTATCGTGTTTTAGTTTCACACAAGTGCGAATTATATATGTGCTAATAAATTATATTCAGTAATGATTTAAATTGAATATTTTGAATAATATTATTTACTATTCATAAATATTAGTGAAAAAAATTGTGCTTAAATACTTTTTTAATGATGTCAAAGAAGTATAACTTCTGACGCGCGTATAAAGATGAGGGTTAATGCCGCGTTCCAATAAACAAGAAACGATTGGTTTTGTTTTCGGACGGTAAAATTTTCGTTGAAAATTCAACGAAATTTTACCTCCGTAAACAAAACGAATCGTTTCTTGTTTATTGGAACGCAGCATAAGTGTTTATAATCATAGGTCGGAATAGGTAGAATAATTTAGGGTGAATGAACTGAAATGTCAATGTTAATATGGACATGCCTTCAAGCTTTTGGTAGTCTTACATTACTAATGCCGCGTTCCTATAATCAAGAAATGATTCGTTTTGCTTACGGACGGTAAAATTTCGTTGAATTTTCATCAAAAAATTTACCGTCCGTAAGCAAAACGATTAGTTTCTTGATTATAGGAACGCGGCATTAGACATTTTTCCGGAATAAAAAATTATTACTTGGAACTTCGTATCAATACAAAGAAAATTATAACCGCCATGTCGACCGGAAATAAGTGACCAACATTGTATACTACAAAAAATTAACACCACAGGTGTTCAAGGATTTTAAGTATGGACCGTAAAAACATTTAAAAAGGGATTCTATAAGAAGTAACTAATCCTCTTTAAATTATTGGTGTATTTTAACTTCTTGTCGGATACTCAGTACACCGAACGTTTGCATCCTATCAGAACAAAGTATCTTGCACACAAAAACTCTCTTCTGAGAGCATGCATTGCTCTCACAAACAATAATGGGTCACCATCACCCATTATACTGTTTGTGAGAAAAGTGCATGCTCTTATTCCAGTTAGCACAATTACTTACCGAAGATAGTACCTAGATGTGTTACTTCCGATAAGAGCGTTCACAGAGCGTCATTTTTTCATTGATGTGTTGTGGAATACATGACTTCTTGAGAAGAAATGTTCTGTTTGATTTTTTTTTATAGGGGGCAAAAGAGCAGACGGGTCACCTGATGGTAAGTGATTGAACAAGTGACACCTGCAACTCTAGAGTCACAAAAGCGTTGCCAGCCATTTGAATCTATGTATTTCGTTTTTTTTGTTTTTTTTAGGTCTAAGCTAAGCCAAAAAACCCCAACAGCTTCTTTTATATATGATTTTTTGACAGTGTTTTACTAGTTATTATTCAAATATTTTGTCCTGGGAATTGTGCTATTGTATTTTTCTACTATTAAGTTCGTAGAAATTTACACATCTCCACTCACTAAACATTCAAAACAATGCGATGAAGGAGCAAATAAATATTATTATATCAGATAAATAAAATCAATTAAATACGTTAAAGTATTTATTTTAATGTTAAGGGCAGCAGTCCATCTAGTAATCACTACTATATAGATAATTATTAAGTCAATTTCGGAAATAACATTCCAGAAATAAAGCATGTCCATGTTTTGATGTCGTGAATAATCGTGATGCAAGGACAACGCAAGTACATAAAATAATTGTAACTATTCCGGCCATTGTTAATAACACTTACCGGTGATAAGCAAGTGTTGAGAGAGCAGCATCTATGGATCCATTTGAAGACGGTGTCACACTTGTAGCCACAGAATGGTTCAAATATTGATTTGCATTGTCCTCCATGAAATACGTTGGCATCAAATCAGATCGAAGAATATCATTGATATTTAGTTCACTGTCAAACATTTTAGATGACACAAGATTACCCAAAATAATAGGAAAAAATATTCCGAGAAGCATTTTCCACAGGTTACTTGGTGTATAAGAGAAAAGAGAATGTCACACAACCGAGCAACTTGAACAGAAATATTATTCGAGTTAAAAAGCGGAAAATGATTTGGTGACGAGCAGCGATGTTATCGTCGTACACATAAATATAACCGTACTCAATATTTGTACCTACTCCCTAATAGCTTTTTTATGGGATAGAGGACAAACGAACAAACGTGTCACCTGATGGTAAGTGACTGCTGCAACTCAAAGAGCCACAAGTGCTTTGCCGGCTTTAAGATGGGAAGGGGGTGTAAGTGAGTGAGGTTACATGAGGCCTAAACCTCCCTCGGGTTTGGGCCTCATGTAACCTCACTCACTAAGCGAAACACAACGTTTACGCCGGTTTTCTGTGAGGCCGAGGCATTACTCCGATCGAGCCGGCCCATACGTGCCGAAGCATCTTTGGTTATGAGTAAGGTATAATGATAATATTTTAGAACATATTGCACAACGCTATCTAAGACCAAATCTAAGCTTAGCTTGTATGATGGGTTTTTAAACACTGATAAACATACTTAGATACTGTTTTTGTATACCTACATACTCATAAATATTATAGGAGTATATAAAAACACCCAGACCAATGCTAATAGACATTGAATTGAGCCGGAATCGAACAGATCGTTATAGTTGGACTACTGCCGCGCCACAAAGGTCGTGAATAATAACCATAGTGAGGTATGCCCAAATCAAATATTTATGTCTAATATAATGTCTAATAATCAAGTAGGTACACGGACTATACCGGTAGTCAGTCAAATCTATGTGAGTATCAATACACAATATTCTCAAATACCTCATAACAGTCATAACTGATCGTGCTGAAGTCACGCATTGAGAGTATTTGAGAGCCGTAACGTCAACTCACATGCAACGATGTAACAGTCTAGATGACCATCACAGTTTAGTTCCTTGTTACTTTTGTACGTCAGTATGAAATCTCTAACATCTGCGATAATGTAATCTTTACTAATATTATAAATGCGAAAGTAGTTATTTCTGTCCGTTTGTTACACTTTCACCCCTTAACTGCTCAACCAATCATCTTGAAATTTTGCATACTCAATGTCACGTCCTGCATGGGCAGTCTTAATCTGTAGGGCTTTTGTGACTTCTTATAATAGATATATTATACCTAATACTGCTATTCCAGCAAACATTTAACGGGTCGTTAGTCATCTCGTCCCAAAACAAACTTGGCCCACTAGGACGAGTTGACGAATTTCAAAATTTATATTTTTTTCATGCATCTCGTCCCATTCTTGAAATTCTTTAAAATTTTAGTTGATTTAGTACAGTCAAGAAAAAACTTAAGGTTTTAAAATAAAAGACAAGAATCATTTATCTTTAGTTCCTATTAAAACTTAACAAAACCAAGAATGGGACGAGATGACGAATGAAAATAATATTAATTTTCAAATTCGTCAACTCGTCCCAATGGGCCGAGTTTGTTTTTGGACGAGATGACGAACGACCCCATTTAACAACATCAAAAGTATTATTAGATCTTTGATCATCTCTAAACTCCAAATTTTTTAACCAATACCACAGAATATCAAAACTACAAATTTCTCTATTCGTACCTAACTGTGACGCAACGCCCTGTGCCGCCACCCGCTGCTCTTTAATACCTCTCAGTGGTAAAAGGATCCATTGTTGTATTACAAATGGTTAGATGTCATATTAGAGACGTTTGACGTGAGAACAAACCATACTGCTACCATTAGAAAGCTTTCTATCCGCAGTGGATAAACAGATTAAAACAGTTTAGTTAATAAGATGGGGTGAATTTATGTTGTTTGAATGTACATTCGATCAGCTCGGAGAGACTTTTTATACAGAAACTAGCTGTGCCCCGTGGTCTCAATCGCGTAAGTCCCGATGCCGTGGGAATATCGGGATAAAAATCATTAGCCTATTTGTTAATTCAGGTATCCAGCTATCTATATACCAAGTTTTATCGCAACCCGTTCCGTAGTTTTTGCATGAAAGGGCAACAAACATCCATACATTCATACATCCTCACAAACTTTCACGTTTATAATACTACCAGCGCCACGCGGTTTCACCCGCGTAAGTCCCGATCCCGTGGGAATATCGCAATAAAAAGTAGCCTATGAAAAAGGACATAGGTTCCCTTTCATCCAGAAAAAGTACTGATGTCGAGGACTCCCTCGACACTACTGCGAGCAAAGTCGCAAACATAAGCTAAAAGTAGAATATACAAGATTACTGGTAATATGTCGGCAATCCATTACGGGGATGTAGAGGAGGTCTTTTGCAACCAAAACATTATAAAGCTTCAAATCCTATCAATTTTGGTTGTGACTCTGCACACTTACGTTTTTTGGTAGGAATCGATAGGAAACAACCTAATATGTAGAGATTGCGCAGTGATTCTTGTAGTAGGAATTTTCGTGAAAATTCAAAAACTGCAAAACTCTGGTCTGGTAAATTATTCTGGTTCTGTTGGTGGGCTGCCACGCGCCGGCCGGGTAGCACGTTACTTCGATACTCAGTCACGCGCTACGTCGCTTCGTCCGTTCGTCGCTTACGAATTACGTTTCCCGTATTTACGTAGTTAGATTATATTATTAATGATAATCAGTATAGTTAGATATTTACAAGTTCTGTTTACAAGGTCAAGTTTAGCTATGATAAGTATATTTATTTATTAGGCCACAACAACTGATACACATCTTCTATCTATACTCTATAGAAATAAATAAAATTGGAGTGTCTGTTTGTAATATTAAAATAACCGCTTTTTACTAGTGCATTTGGATGTATATACGTTACATATACCAAAACAACATGTTTTACAATTTTTGTCTGTCTGTCTGTCTGTTTGTTTCGGCTAATCCCCGGAACAGGTGGACCGATTTCCACGGGACTTTCACTGACAGATAGCTGGTGTTATAAGGAGTAACTTAGTCAAGTTTAGCTTTGATAAGTTTAGGACTACAATAATTTTGTATGTCTGTCTGTGTATTTGTTCGGCTAATCTCCGCAACGGGTGGACCGATTTCCATATGACTTTCACTGGCAAATAGCTGGTGTTATAAGGAGTAGGGTGCCGCGATTTGATTTGCATATACCTACCTAGTTAAACACCTAAAAGAGATAGTTTCATTCCAAGGTACACACTAACGTTATGGCAAATACCTATCTTCTTAGAGATTAAAGTATCTATGCAGAGATTGTGAAATAAAATAGTTTTCTTTAATATAAGTTACATCTACGTAGGTACTAACTAAGTAGGTAAATACCTAGTCTAGGTTTATTTAAAACTTCATTTGTTCACAGAAGTAAAGTAATAGGCACATAACTGGTTATTAAATACTTAGATTAATTCTTCTTACAGAAGACAACCTTAACGGCATCAGAACAGATAAGAGTTATACGATAGAAAAAGAGGCAAGTTTTAAGTTAATATAAGCCATTTGGAATTAGCGGTGTGCGATCTGAATTGCACCTTATTGTGTCGGAGCAAGAGTCGCTATTTATTTAAATGGTATTGCGAAGAGGTCCTTCTGTACTAGTACTATTATGTATTCTGTGGTTCTGTTGAAGATAATCAAGCTCAACAAGGCTCAAAATCTTCCTTAGGCGGTCATTTGGTCGCAAATGACCTCTACTACATGCCCTTAAGGGATTCGGCAATGTCGGGGATTGCCGACATATTACCAGTAATCCTGTATAACTAATAAGTCGCAATCTTGACTTTTCCTGCGGAGAATTCTATAGGCAAAAATAGTTGAATACCAGCTACAGTCTTTTGTTTTGAGGATTTGATGCCTAACAGATTAAGCCGAACGAAGATGTGTCCGAGCACGCACTCCGCTCCGAAAGTATCCAATGACGGCGAACCTGTCCCCCTCTTTATCCTGGCTTTACCTAATCAGGGGGACAAGCAGAGAAATAGAGCAGCTGAAAATAACAAACGTGACGTGGTGTCAGTTTTTAAACATATAGGTGCTAAACTCAGACTAAAAAAGAAGTACTTCTTTTTTAGTCTGAGGTGCTAAATAAATCAATGTAACTTTTAATCTGACTCTTAGACCCTTTCATCCGACGCCTGTAGCACGGAGACATGTTACGCTCTGTTTTTCAGGCCGAAAAGGAAAGAAATCCCTGGTCGCAATGCGAACGCATTATTGATTTCTTTCCTTTTCGGCATTGTCCCCTTGAAAATATTTATTTTTCCATTTATTTTCAGTAACTTGTTAATAAAGTATTTATTCTTATGACCGAATGTAATCGAAAACAATCAGAAAATAACGTCGCAGCAATCTAGTCCTTTTTTCTCCTCTCTCCCCCTTTTGCAATTTTCTTCACATTACTTTGTTTACAATTGAATCATTATTAATATTAGCAAATGTGGTAGAAACTTGTAGATAAAGCCCCAGCAAACTGCCTCCTTTTCACAGAATCTGTTGAGAGTTCTGCTCTTATTTCTAGGACCGAGCATGGTAAAAATCGATCATTAAATGACGACCTACCAAACTTTTAGGGAGAAGGCACAATAATTAAAAATTCTTAAAATCAAGTTTCGTCATGAAAATTTGAAAAATACGACTTGTAAAAAATTACACACATACAGACAGACGTCTGTAGTAAAAGTAGCTTAGGTATATGACAACCTCTGATACCTTTAAAAAAATAAAATACGAGTTGTACAGAAAGTTAAAAACAAATGCAAATATGAACAACACGATAAACCTGCTATTGAGGCGTTTAACTATAATTTTATTTTAAATCACCACATTTTATAAAACAAAGTCCCCCGCCGCGTCTGTCTGTCTGTCTGTTTGTCTGTTCTTGATAAACTGAAAACTGCTGAACGGATTTTCATGCGGTTTTCACTAATAGACAGATTGATTCATGAGGAATTTTTAGGTTTATAATTTGTTAAGATTTTGTGTAAATTGAAATATGTTGATGATTGTTGAAGTTGTCTCTGCTACCCGTGCGAAGCCGGGGCGGGTTGCTAGTAATTAATAAAGTAAATACTGTGTAGAGTATATAACTTAAATATGTTTGTTAAAGGGACAATTCCTTATTGTATTGAAAACTTTTTCTACCTTGCCAAAGTAATAACGAAACAAGTTATTTATTATTTTTATACTTAATAATAATTAAAAATATAATTAGTGTTGTAAATGAATATAAAAACGCATTACAACATGACAATTAAAACTAGAATTTACCAAAATATTCATAAACTTTCCCCTTTTATAATAAATACCACAACAATTTTATGCTTGTGATACTTTTCTTTACGTAAATATTGCGTTATCTACAACAATCTACATACAGCACGGCGCGGCGGTTGGCGCCATTTTCTAGACAGGGTCTAATAAATTTCTAGGTGAGACCTAATGACCTAAGCGCGCATTGCGGACCTAGTCCTAATAACTGTTTGCTAAAAATGTGATATCTGATACAATAAAAAAAAACATTGGTGGTCAAGGGGACTGCCGATAGAAGTAAAAACTTAAAACTTTAGAAAAATAACTGTTATTTTTTAGCGACGCTCGCTGATGCCATTGTGACTTTGAGTATAATATATTTCAGTATTTATATTTTAGTTTATGATTGTGACTGGACTAGAGGGACTGAGTGTGACGTAGTAACTATTCAGTAATCTATGACATTAGCTTAAGAACCCATAAGTTTTGCCAATACCAAAAATCGCTCGACACGGCTAAGGAAGTTTTAATTTCAAAAATCTTATTAGGTTTTTTCAAAATCCAAAATCAAACAAAATCAAAATTTAAAAATATCGTAAATCTTGACCCCGGAAAGCTTAGCCACCTTAGGTTCTCACAAGTACACACACTGTACCTCGTCCGTATAGGGCTCGGACCACAGTGATCAGTTGGGTGCTCTACAAATTTGAAGAATTACAGACACTCAGGGGCTACCCACATCGTTTCGCAGTAAAGCACCATCTACCGGACTACCTTGACAAAAAGCCGTTAGTTTTACCGTCCTTACTCGGCAAAAGCCTCCTAAGGTTCACAGGTATCCTGGAACGCCTCCCTTATTTAGGTGAATAACAAATGTGGTAGCATACGGTACTACGGTAGGCATGCCTGGACGCACCCACCATCGAAAGCATGCTTCTACAAACCTCTGCTTCCTCTGCCGCGACCCTTTAGATTGATAGATAGGTATATATGTGTTATAACACAATGGGTCTGTAAGGAGCTGTCCGTAACAGGAGCACCAGATCCACCCTTACATCAATCGTCGAACAATCGGAATGGAGTCTAACAACTTCTTGCTTCTTCTTCAGCCAAATAAGTGAAATATTCTCCGCCTATATCCAAATCACCCGAAAAGGTCATGCCTACCCCTCTTCCATGGCAGTAACGACATACCATCTGGTCTCTTCCCATCGTCTTGTATCAGACCATTGGGTTCACGTACGGCTGGCACGCCGCCGGTAACAAGAGCACGACGGATTATGTCGTTAAGATTGGCATGTCGAGATATACGGCCTGCGCTTCTGCTACAAGAAAGGCCATGATATCCGAGACTGTCGACAGCTACTCTACAGTGACAAAGATGCGAAGAAACACAAGGAGCTCCTAAACGAAGACGAGTTTCAAGGCGGAATATTGTGTTATCGTCCAAAAAGTTGCCTATGTTCCGCGATGGAAGTGCCTGAATTCATAGGCCTGATTCCCATTCTCCCACAGCCAACAAAGGAGCGCGCTCTGCAAAATTGGATGTGATGTTAATTAAAAAAATCCTGCTTAAAGTGCATAACGCCGCTTCCCATTGCCTCTGAGAGAATGGGTTAACAGGTAAAAGAGTATTGGGACAAGCTATCTGCCAAGCATTTATGGCATCGGTCTTGCAGGACACATCAGAATTAACCAGTGTGTTTGTTAAAATTTTCTTAGTTAACTCTTCTGTGCCGTGGACCGAAGAATGCATAATAGTACCAGTGCTTCAGATCAGGTCAGGATTTCCTATCTACTCTTTTTCTTTTATCTAGGTATGCAAAATTTCTGTCAGTATCCCCGGTACTTAATAAGTCTGACAAAATAATTGTGAACTTGGTAAGTAAAATACCTTTACTAATAAGAATTGCATAATTCTAATTCAATCGTGTATGATTAACTTTCTTCATTAAACTATTATCTTGTATTACTGCGTATCATATAAGTCGACTCTGTCGTCTCGACGTTCTATTGATTCGACCCTATTTATGACCTTGGGATTGGGATATTTGTCCTTATGGTAACTAAGAAATTTATCATATTTAACAGGTTCCTTAAATCTGTTTCAATTTGTACTTCTTTAAATTATTATTGTAAATATTTCATTATAATCAATTTAATTATGTATACTTTTTTAGGTTGGTAATTACAAAATTATTTTTTTTGCTTTATTATTTATCTGCTAAGTTTAGAACATTTTAATCGGCTTAGAAGTAAATCATTATTTATTTATTCACTCTAAAATACCACTTGTATCATGTTCAGATGAAACAGCAAAGTGTTTCGATAAGAGTTCCTTTTCTTCCTTTTGAGGAACGGAACCCTAAAAACAGAAATCGAAATTCGACAGCGACAGAGGCAGAAATTGTGTTATCTGTGGTCTGTGGCTGTCGACTGCCACTGGGAACGAAGTCGTTTTGAACATCTTTTTTTACGAAAAATATATTTATTATTATACGTAATATTGTTCTGAAATGTGAAATCACACAGTATATTCCACATAGTTTCAAACATAATCAAAAATGGGCACCAACGGCAATGGTCGCCGTACAGGAGCCAAAATACCCGATGTTCGCCGCCCCATGGAAGAAGCGGATTGTATTAACGACATGGAAAGCCCTGAACTCGACTTTGTTTACGATGATTGTGATACTCAAGCCAACGAAATTGCAGAATTATATAGCTACACAGAACATCCGGAGTATCAGCTTAATGTTAAAGCTTTTGAAGATATAATGGAGGAATTCAACTATCCACCCAGTTGGCAAAGATTGACAAATAAACAACAGCGCACTGTAATTATGAAATTACTAGAGCATTTGGACGTAGCTGTTAGTGAAATACGGATGCGCGCAACTCGGTGTATACTATATTTAGCTCAGGGATGTTGGGCGGAGATGCAATCAGATGCTGAACAGGCTCACTGGGCCCGTATTAACATAATGATGTTATATGACATGGGCACCTTTTCTGCTTTTGTTGAATTACTGAATCTTGAAATTGTAAGGAGTAGTTCTGCAATAGCATCCAGAAAACTTGCAGAATCCCTTGCCGACTCGATAAACTTGCGAGTTATTTTGTCAGTTCTCTATCTTATTACAGAATACATGAGAACTGAGAAAGATAATAATGAATCTGATTATTCTCATTTAGTTAAGAACTTTAAAGAAGAACTTGGAACCCCGTTTGGTGAAGAATTGTTGCCTGTTAAACTTCTAAGTATGGTGACACATCTTTGTGCGGGTACAACACCCCACTTTCCAATGAAGAAAGTTCTTTTATTACTATGGAAAGTATTACTTGTCTACTTAGGGGGTTCAAAGGAGTTAAAAGAGAGAAAATCTAGACTTCGTGAAAATGCTGGACTTCCACCTTTATCAGAAGATACTATAGAGATAATAAAAGGCATGAGAGCCAGCTCTCCGCCTCCCAGTGCAGCTGATATGTTAGAGAACCAAAATCCGGGCCAGAGAAAACTGAAGGAAAATGAGAGAGCTCTTCGCAGACAAACATTCATAAAACAGCCCTCTTTAGATGAATCAGATGAGCAAATTTTTGTTGACAAAGAAGAAACAGGTAATGGGTCTGAGGATTATTCTATGGAGTTTCAATCTATACCCAGTGATAGTGCACAATCGGAAAACAATCCCAATTGTCCATACTATATGTATTTCAAACAGTTTGATAGCCCTCCTCCACCACCCCCATTGCCTAGAAGTTTACCATGGCAATCTAAAGTACGACAGAAAGATATTGATATGTTTCTGGACAATGTCAGAATAAAATTTGTTGGATATTCTCTGCCTGGAGATAGGCAAACTATTGCTGGATTACCTCAACCCATACATGAAGGAATTGATATTTTAAAGAAACATATGTACACAAGCCTTTCAGAAATCCAGGCAGAGAGGGAAATTGAAATTGCTAGAAGCCCACTAACAAAAGGTGAAAATGAAGTTGAAGAAACTGAAGCTGAAATCTTATACAGAGCCATGCTTCCTAATCTACCACAGTACATGATAGCTTTATTAAAAATACTTTTAGCAGCAGCACCTACCTCCACAGCTAAAACTTATTCTATTAATATAATGGCAGACTTACTACCTGAAGAGATGCCTATGACAGTTCTCCAATCCTTGAAACTTGGTATTGATGTAAACAGACACAAAGAAATAATAGTAAAAGCTGTTACTGCAATATTGATGTTACTCTTGAAACATTTTAAGATGAATCATGTTTATCAATTTGAATTTATGTCACAGCATCTAGTTTATGCTAACTGCATGCCATTAGTCCTTAAATTTTTTAATCAGAATATTTTGTCCTATGTAGGAGCAAAAAACACAATTCCAATGTTTGATTTTCCAGCTTGTGTTATTGGAGAGCAACCTGAACTCACTAAGGAGTGCTTGGATATTGGTGATTCGACAGTTCCATACTCTTGGAGAAATGTGTTTTCATGCATAAACTTGTTAAGGATTCTGAACAAGTTGACAAAATGGAAGAATGCGAGGATAATGATGCTTGTTGTTTTTAAAAGTGCACCCATCTTAAAACGCACACTCAAAGTCAGACATGCTTTAATGCAATTTTATGTATTAAAGTTACTAAAGATGCAGACAAAATACTTGGGTCGCCAATGGAGAAAAACAAATATGAAAACAATCAGTGCTATATACTCTAAAGTTCGACACAGGTTGAATGATGACTGGGCATTTGGAAATGATGTTGATGCAAGACCTTGGGATTTTCAAGACGAGGAGTGTGCCCTGAGGGTGAGCGTAGACCGCTTCAATCACCGAAGATATGGTACTGGTGGCGATCAAGAAATTGACTTGACCCCACTTGAAACAGATATAAATAGCATATTGGAAACAAATATTGAACTTGATAATGAATTCAAAGAAAATTATGAGTTGTGGTTAGAGCAGGAAGTATATAACAATGAAATTAATTGGGATGTGTTATTGACAACGTGAAGTATTATTTTAATAATCTATTTTCATGTAAACATAACTGCAGTTTTCAGTAAATCTGTTTCTATTTCATTCAGAATGATTTTGTTAAGTAGTTAAACATTGCATCTTTTTATAAACATTTTCTTATAAATTTGTCTAATTATAATTACTTATTAAGTTACACTAGTATTTTTTTTATAATTAACTTATTTTCATTCATATTCTTCATTATAGATTATCATGACAGAGTCATTTATTTAAATTACACAAATATAAAATTTAGAAATTAATTATGCAAACATTCTTTTAGTGATGTTAGAGACAAAAGTGTGTGTATGTCATAAATACTTTCATGTATGTTATTATATTAAATATAAGACCTTAAAGCTTGTGGACAATGAATTGTAATAAAAAATCTTATATTTAGTTTTTAATACCTGTAATTTTCAATTGCACTGAACTTACCATGAACTGTATTTTAATTTGAACAAACAATTCCGGAATGCACCATTGTACCTATGTAATGAAATAGAGCATTTGTTAATGTTTCAGTAAGTATTTTCAACAAGTTTAGATATAAATTTATAAAGAAATAGCAACATTTCAATAAAATTTTAATGGAGCTACTTATCATGTATCTTAATTTAGTTTCTGGCCTAAACAATAATCACAAGGTGGGTTGCAACTATTGCAGTAGGTACTTGCTTCAAGTATAGGTATAACAATATTGTATTAACTACCTTGCCTTGCTTGCAGCTAATCATCTGTGTGAAATGATGTGCCTGAAGAAAGATTTCTACAAGGCTTCCCTTCCTTCCCTAGTTAGGTAAAATTAAAGTTTAGTTATAGTTAGTATCACCAGGTAAGGTCCACTCCGCAGTGTAGATATAAAGTTTATGTACACGGCGGGTTTGACTAATTGTGCCAAAATACAGTGGCATGCCGCGCGCCGGCCGGGCCGCAAGTTAAAACCAACGCTTAAAATAGATAAAAAATAGGTAGAGGGGCTCGTGGCTAAGTGGTAACCGAGTAGGTTAGTACATTACAAAGTTAAGTAATACCAGCCAGGTGAGTCTAGGATGGGTCACCATGCTTAACAGATTGAGACTCCTCCGTGCTTCGGAGTACACGTTAAACCGTCGGTCCCGGGTGCCATACAAAAATCTGTGGCATTCGTTAGGGGTAGTTGGAGCCTTAAAAAGTCCGACAACCTGTTTAAGTACAGAACTTCGATATCGCCTAGTACTTGGGTTGTGGAGAAAATCAGTCAATGTCAACGTGGTGTCATTTTTGTGCATTTGCGTATTAAAATTCGTTGGTTAATTAATTTATGTTAATTATTTAACACATTTTTGTTAATTTGACCAATAACTTTAAGTGAAGTATTATAAAGTTTTTTAGGGTGTTGCGAAGTGTCCAAATATCCCTCAAAACAAATACTTTTCCAAATTTTTCTGCCCCGGCCCAAAGAGTTACATCTTTTGTCCGTTGCTACAATGTGAGCTTTGTATCTAACTCTATCCACAGCTAAGAACGAAATCCAGAGAGAGTAAATCTATCTGCCACTTCATCGTTTCTCCATTGATCCTCTACTTAATAGAACTATAATTGAGGGACCCCAAATGTCTGTTACTCCCGCCTTGATAGAACAGCCGGAAGCATCAATGCCACCCACAAAGAAAGAAGCATTATCGATCGATCCCGTTGCTGCAAGCCGCGCTGGGGAGAGCACACTGCACGGGGAGCGAATATGTCAAGTTAGTATTGGTAACAATTTCAGAGAGGAGTTGGTGAAGCTTTCGAAAAGATTTAAACATTTATCATTGAACAACTTCGTTTCGTAAAATAAAATTATCAACAATATTGATAATTTTACTGAGAATGGTCAATTGTAACATCGAATCTAAACAATCGCACTTCACGCTCGCCTATTTCCCCTATGTTCCTTTCATTGAATACTACATAGGCTACTCGCCTTCATTTAGCGAGCGTGAAGTGCGGCGGTTAATCGAGCGGAAGTAAGTCGATGGTTTAGAGAGCTCAACATCGACATAAAAACATCTAGGTTTTCTCGTTAAATATCGATGTTTGTCTAATATCGGTCATCCCTAGGCAATGCCAATTATTTACAAATGTCAGATTGTCATACGCACAGCACAGTGTTCCACCCTAAAATTTTGATGTACAGTTTTATGTAGTTTTAATATGATTTGATGAAATTATATATATCCATACAAATCTGATAATGTGCTAAATTGATAACTATATTAAATAGCTAAATAAAGGTTAGTTTCGAACCCCTATGTTGCATTTCCTGTGTGTAATAGAATGTGACTGTTGCAGTACCGTCCTAATACCTAATATAATGTATAATAAACACATTGTGATAATCTTAAGTTATATTTTATATAGTGAGTTTTCATTAATTAGAAACAAAGCTGATACATTTTCATTTTAAACTATTTTCAGTTACTTCAAAATGGCTGAATTAGCAGCGTTACTACAAACGGAAATCCCTGAAGGGCGCAGTCATTTAACAGACTCACACACGAATCTCGAGCGTGTGGCTGACTACTGCGAAGCAAACTACTTCCAATCTGAAAACAAAAGACTTGCATTGGAGAGCACTAAAAACTATACTACACAATCACTGGCAAGTGTGGCATATCAAATTAATACTTTGGCATATAACTTCCTCCAGTTGTTAGAGTTACAGACAATGCAGTTGGCTGAAATGGAAGGCCAGATGAACCACATTGCTCAAACTGTTGCTATTCACAAGGAAAAAGTGGCACGCAGAGAGATTGGTGTACTCACAGCAAACAAAGTGACTAACAGACAGTACAAAATTATTGCACCAGCTAATCCCGAAAAACCTATAAAATATGTCAGGAAGAGCATTGATTACACAGGTATTAGATATCTCAGAATATAGCTTCTGTTCTTTTAACCATGTTGTTTTGCTAGATAAAAAACTGCTAACATAATATCAACCATAATTTTTTATCAGCTTTGGATGAAATCGGGCATGGTGCACGCTGGAATGGAGCTGCAAGTGGCACCCCTAGGGGTCGACGCTCTGGACCACCTGCAAGTGCCGCTACTCTACCTGCACCAACTACAAAGCCACCGACACCACCTGCTGCAGTTCGTGCAGCCTCTGCTGCTAATACAGGCACATTGGGACGGGGTACCTTGGGTAATATTTTTTCCATTCAGCATTTTCTGCAAATGTCTAAGTCTGTTTAACTTTTTCTGCATTTTATGTTGAATGAAATTGCCTAACATTTTCCATAACTCTTCTCACACATCTTTATTTTTTTTAACTAATTTCCTGTTTTTAATTAAGTTGAAAAGTATCTTGATGATGATTGCATTAAAAACAGAGTGGTATTAATTAATACTGTCCTACATTTCAAATGCTATCTATCTTCTCTTTGTGTGAGTTTAATATTTCAATTCTACGGTCCACTGGTTGAGATATGTATATACTTTTGTTAGTGATTTGTTTTCGGCACACTTTGCCAGTAAAGATAAATAATTATTTTTCTATTTAAATAAATATTTTTTCCTAACTACATGTTAAATTAATTGTAAAGGTAAATCATCGCGCGAGTACCGTACACCTCCAGCAGTGGCTCCACCTCAAGTGCCCTCACACTATGCACCTAACTACCCTCGGCGACCACCAGGATACTCAACTTTGCCAGTAGCTCAGCCTCAGGTAAATACAAAATTATTAGTTTATCTAAAAAAAAACGACTGAACCGATTACGATGAAACATGGTATCTAGATAGCTGGAGATTTGGATTAACACATAGGCCACTTTTTATCCCGATATTCTCACGGCACAGGGACTTAAAAGTCACTTATTCGCTGTTGACTTAGGACTAATAAAAATAATAGTTGCGTGAGTGTTACCCGTTTAAGTGGATATTATTTACAGTGTAAGGACAAGTGATCCAAGGCCATCAATGTAATTTGAGGCCAAAATTATTTAAGACATATTTATTGTATGCATAAGAATATGCACAATTTTTTTTACATTGGCACATTTGGTAAAGCACTGAACTCCCTTGACCGTCACGCTCATATACATAATACTTATATACAGATGTGTGTGTGTTTTCACTTGATGTGCAGTCCTTTTTTATTTTCAGGTTGGAATGGTGCATCCAAATCAGCACCAGTCTTCTGCTAACTATTCACAACAAGATTTACATTCCAGCATGCCACGTGAGATTTTTTTTTGTAATTGATAATAGTTCTCGTTTTTAAGAATAATACTGGTAAAACCGTCCGTCCGTCCATATCCAGAACCGAAACTATCGCATATCCGAAATCTTTACCGAATATAATACAAACATTTCTAATAATGTGGTTTAGGGGCGAAGCATAAAAAAGTTACCTTAAAACAGGTTTTATTATTTTAATATAGCTGAAATGGTTCTATGTTTTTTTTAATAATTTCGCTTTTGTTACGTAAAAAAATTACGGTACTGTATAATAAAGTACGGTAACTGGTATAATATTATTCATATATCCTCGAATTTATGTATCCGGAATATCCCTGGCAGTAGTGTATAACTTATATCAATGTGTATGCTGGAGTACTTAGCAGAGCAGCAACTACAGCGTGACAATGATTCAAGTTAAATGTATTAAAGATCTATGCCTTGTTTATTATGTCACATTTTAGTTTGTTATTAATGTTATCATTTAATACCCTTTCAGCTCCACCGTCACCTTTGATTGGTTCTGACGGTGAACACAGCCAACATTCGAGTCTCCCAGGACAGGTTTGTAACTATGTTATGTTAAACTTATGATGTGGAGCATATTTATAAGGCACAAGTTAATTTCGGCGTTGGCACGGTCACACACTTTTTATAAATGAAAAAAAAAATGTTATTACCTCCGAAAGATCTTCGGGCTAGTAGGTACCTATTGAATATTTAAATGGATAAATGATGACAAAGTTTATGACGAGACTGTGTATAGATATGAAACAGCACCAAACGAATGTTTCCATCATTAGATTTTCGATTTGGCTGTAACATTTGCTGTAACATACAAGAATATACCGGGACTGATTAACCTGTTATGTAAATACCTCTATTTGGCAATTTTTCGACCTAATGATGGAAAAATACTATAACATCATAGAATAAACTGAGTACGCCTACATAATTCCCAAAAACTTTGTATAAAACTGTTTAATTTTGCAAATGCAGTTTTTGAAGTAAAGTAACTTTAATCATTACTATAATCTTAGCTCAGTTTATATTTCAGCGCGCGTCGTCATCATCCGCCGGCGGAGGTTCGATCCGCGGCGGGTCCGTCTCGCCGCCATTGCCGCCGCCGCCCATGGACGACGAACTTGCACACGATGGTTTCGGAAGACCTCATCATCTAACAGTAAGACTAATTAAATCGTACGTAAAGAGCGATAGCCATTTTATTTGGAGTAATGTTTACTTACTTTTCAGAATAAGGTGAATACTCAGTACACAAGTGCCGTTCCTGCCATAGTGCCTGATGAGGAGGATCTGCCCGGATGGGTGCCCAAGAACTATATCGAGAAAGGTATTACTTATAACTTTATGAGTGACCAAGATACTGCAGTGACTAAAATAGTATAAAACTAGCAACCCGCCCCGGCTTCGCACGGGTAGCAGAGACATCTTCAACAATCATCAATATACACAAAATCTTAACAAATTATACACCTAAACCTTTCTCATGAATCACTCTGTCTATTAGTGAAAACCGCATAAAAATCCGTTCAGTAGTTTTTCAGTTTATCGCGAACAGACAGACGCGGCAAGGGACTTTGTTTATGTAGTGATAAATATGATCTTGTTTGCAGTTGTCGCGATATATGATTACTACGCCGATAAAGAGGACGAGTTGTCATTTCAAGAGAGTTCAGTTATCTATGTGCTCAAGAAGAATGATGATGGATGGTGGGAAGGAGTTATGGACGGTGTTACAGGGCTGTTTCCTGGCAATTATGTAGAGCCCTGTGTGTAAAGAGTAACGTCGTTTATAGACATCATGTTTCGGTATTTATCTATTGTAGACTTAAATCTCATTTCTTTATATTGTTACAATGAAAATCTTTCAAATAATGATTTACAGATTCAGTAAACTACTGTGTATAAAGCATTTTATAATTATATAATGTATTTAAGAATTTAGTGCATGTAGTGGTAAGAAATAATATATAATATTGAAAATGTTTAAGGAGAATTATTAGCACTTAATTATGTCATTTATAATGTAAGCTATAAGATTTTAATTGGGAAATAAAACAATTAGAAATAATCTATACAGATTTGTATTCGTATTAATGCACATAAATGCAACCCAATATTAACAGGTAATTCTAGTTTCTAATTAACTGTTTGTGTGAAGTCGCTAACGGCGCACTTATACGCTTTTAGTGAGACATCCAGACTGGATGACTGTAAAAATGAACTATATTTTTGATTTCAATTAAACTTTATTGTCAGAAATCTTACACGAAATGTAAAGTTTCTTATATCACTTATAGCAGGCACACAACCACTTTACATACTGGATCATCATAAGCAACAAACTACTGAATTTGTGATTTTCTGAATCCAAAAATCGTATTTATATATATTATGGAATAGTCTAAAACTAATACATGTCATTACACCTAGTCTGTATCATCAATTAAAGTTACAAGTTCATTACTAACCTACAAAATCAAATCACTCCTTGAAACAAAAAATGTTTAAATTTTTAGGTTATAAATTTCATTGATTCTTCAATTACCACAATCTATCTATAAAGTATTGGTTCAGATTATACTTATATTATCGAAGTATGAAATTGGGAAATTCTTTCGATTAGTTAGCTTGTGAATGCTATTCTTTGTCTTCAAGATCCATGTTTTCATCCGTGATTATATCAGCATCTTTAACTTTGTTCTCAGAATCCAGTGCATCAGTAGATTCAGTTTTTTCTTCATGTTTTGATAAACATTCATCCTTCTTTGTGACAAATTCTTTATTTTCTTCTGCAGCTTTCTTTGGTTCTTTTATTTTATCATTCCTGTAATAGTTTATTTTAGGTTAAATACTTATAGTATGGGAATATTGAACGGGTATTTATTGGTATTGGTATTGGTATTAAAAAGGCAAAGAAAGTAAGTTTTACTTACTGTGTCGATCCATTTACAATTTCAACGACATCATCATCCTCATATTTTATATTGACTACGGCTTCGACTTTAGACTGTATGCTCTTCAAGGCGGAATGGAATATTTTTGAACTTGCCTGAGGAAAATAAATTAAATGAGATAAATGACTATCCTAATCAAACATTTTATCATTCGAAATAGGCTAAACAAAAAGTAGTGGACACACTTTTTTATTTACAGGCTTGTATATTAGGTTCTATCTGTCATTTAGTTAATTGTACGCAATTATTATTTTGGGTAATTGTCATAATCGCATCAAAATTGCGAACTGATTGTTGCTATCGCTCGTCACTGTACACTGAATGCCACACAGTACAGCACAGTAAGAGGGAGCAGGTGCAGGGAGGACGTACCGTGAGCGAGGTGATGCGCGCCCTGGCGTTGGCGAGGCTGAGGCTGAGGTAGGAGAGCTGGTGCTGCGCGCCGCGCTCGGCCTGCTGCGTGGAGGCGGAGCGCGCGTGTGGAGAGGGAGCAGGTGCAGGGAGGACGTACCGTGAGCGAGGTGATGCGCGCCCTGGCGTTGGCGAGGCTGAGGCTGAGGTCGGAGAGCTGGTGCTGCGCGCCGCGCTCGGCCTGCTGCGTGGAGGCGGCGGCGGCGCGCGCGGCCCGCAGTGCGGCGCGCGTGGTGTCGAGCGCGGCCTCCAGCTTGGCCCGCGCCGCCGCGCCGCGCGCCTCGGCCGCCACGAGCGCGCCCACGTCCACGAGTCGCGACTTGTACATCACCATACCTGCGCACCACACACGAGTTACGAGCCGACCGTCACCTACGCGTCCGACCGAACTACTTTCAGAATAAACAACTAAATTATTACTGAAGTAATTGTTAAATCGTTTGGAGCCTGCGCTAGTAGCTAAATAATGCCAAATTGTACAAAAATCAACTGTTCTTTATTTATTCTTTAGTGCTAGAAAAGAGCGCATAGTACATACATACGTTGGTTAAATTTTGTTTAGGTACTGTTGCCAAAACAAGCATTTTATTATTTCCAGTAAAGACTGTGTTTTTTTAACCAAAGACTGTCCATATAGTTGAAAATGCTTGTATGATACAAGATTTCTTTAACCAAACTACCATCATTTCTTAGACATCAGTTTTATTTATTTTTGTGCTATTTCAAAATGTTTAATAATATCGATACATTTATTTACAAACGTGACGTAATTAAAAAAAGAACGGATAAATTTTATACATACAGTAAACCTCACATTAATAACACGACTACTAACAAGCTGGTTACAATTATTAAGAATTCGTGAACAGTTTTTTTTTATTGAAATTTAAATATAGAACACTATTTCTGTGACTTCTAGCATAATGTGGGCGCCATTTAGATAAACAATATTCATGATTCGATATTTTTTCGAAAAAGAAAAATATCGAATCATTACACTTATGAATACGAATAATGTATATATGTGATGCATTATTCGTATGTACGAATGTGGAAAATCAAATGATCGTCACATTGCTACACCTTATTAAAAAGATTTGAGCATTAGTCCACACCACAGTACAACATCGGAAATAATAATTATTGAAAATATTTACCTGAGTCGCTAACATCTTTCGTTTGCCCATCTTGAGACTCCGTGTCATCTGTTTTTACATTGAAAACTGGCAATAAATTGCGGTTACCGGCCGCAATTGTCTCTTCTAATTCAGCAATCTAGAAATACAATATTTATTTATTAAGTCATATTCAAACCAAATCGATTGGAGCATATATTGCCGTATAATTGTTTTTATACTTACATGAATTGGTACTTCACTGGTTATAGTCGCTGTATCCAGAGGCAAGTCGTGTATTGCATCCGACGTGCCTGACGCGACATCCCTAATGGTTTGCATGAGCGTCCTAAAACATTACAACTCGTTAAAAAAAATCTTTAAATTAACCTCTAGCGGGAAATTTGAAAAACGATGTCTTTTAAAACTCAGCATATAGAAAACCACTCACTTGTAATTAAAGAAATCTTTTACGCATACTTTTTCGAGTATAGCTCTGATCTGTGAACGCGAAAGTTGTAAGCCGAGACTCGTGAACAAGTTCTGCAGATCTTTCTTGGTCATGCTGCCGCCGCGCGCCGTGTCGAAGTACACGAGCGACAGCAGCAGGTAGGGGTCGGGCGGCAGCTCCACGCCGCGCCCGCGACGCTTCGGCGACGCGCTGCGCTCGTCGTCGCTGGGGGACTCCTACGTATGGGGGGAAAATCCCACTATTATTATCCTACTGATATTATAAATGTGAAAGTTTGCGAGGATGTATGGATGTGTGGATGTATGGATGTTTGTTACTCTTTCACTCAAAAACTACTGAATGGATTTTAATAAAACTTTACAATAATATAGCTTACATATTAGAATAAAACATAGGCTATAATTTATGAAGATATTGTGTATATTGGCCAAATATAACGATAAGTGTTAAGTAAGTCGGAAAAAAATCTGTCGTCTGCGAGCTATTCTGGCGTGCGGTGGAAAATCTGTAAGAGTTACACGAATATAATGTACGGTGGGATTGTTTCTCCTAAATAGTTCTACAAAAAAGTCCGCGACAGTATATATCTATCTTTTATGTGTAAGCCATTATTACCAAAATAGTGAACCATAAATACAATAAAATTTGACTTTTTATTCTCAATTGACATTTAGCAGTAACAAATTGATTTTTATGAAAATAAATAATTTTATCGCTTCTGATATTCAAAGTAGATAAACTTTGTCTTTTAAAGTACGTAGTTTGGTCAAATATTTTAAAAGTTACGACTATAATATAAAAATGCAGGTGCGGGGCACAGTTAGTAATATTATAAATGTCAAAGTTTGGATGGATGGATGGATGTTTGTTACTGTTTCACGCCAAAACTACTGAACCGATTGCGATGAAACTTGGTTTGTGTTTATAATAGTAAATATTGTCTGACTAATAATAGAAGTCAGACCGTGACACATATTTTTTAAGGGGAAATCTAAATCATTGGGAGGTCCATTAAACATTTCTTAGGAACCGCTTTTTTTCTTAGCAACATTTTTTTTTAAATTATCACTTTTGTATTTTAAACTTTTAGTCAAGTGTTATTTATTCGAAAAAAGGAAAGGAAAGGAAAAAACGGAACCCTTATAGGATCACTTTGTTGTCAATACCCTTTTTCTCAGTAACGCGTGGAGGTATCAAGCTGGAATTTATATCAAATACTCAGGTCTACTGTACCTTGGAGCTGTGAAAAAATCAAACTTAAGCCCACGCAATCAAAAGATACAGCCGTTTATGCCGCAAATTTTCGACACTCGCAAGGGAACCAAAACCTACATGGTACTTCCCGTGAACTCAGAATCTAGAAATTTGGTACGAAGCAATGTCTTATAGCACATATAAAGGAAAAATTACGAAAACCGTAAATTTTTAGTTACATTATATAATAAAAATATTTTACGGAACCCTCAGTGCGCGAGTCCGACTCGCACTTGGCCGGTTTTTTTACTATCCCAATAAAATAAACATCGTGTCATTTACCTAAAGAAAAAAATTAGGACGACAGAAATCGGTTGAATCGAAAAATACATTTAATTTTATTAAATACTAAATTAAATACTAAATGTGGAATACATAATAACTACTTAACAAATATTTTTCTTAAATTATAAAAACATAACTTACCTTTCTCTCACGTCTTCTAGAATCACGCCTATCATCGCGCCTCTCTGGTCTGTCTTCCTTGTCCTTCTTTTCATCTTTCTTTTCTTCTGGTTTCTTTTCCGATTTTTCGTCCGACTTATCTTTGATTTCTTCCATCTTTTCAGGTAATGTATACAAAGTTTTATAAATGTAGAATCCGAAGTCACGCATCAACATCTCGTTGAACAGCTCCGCGAAAACAAATAGCTGTAAATATTATTAAAGGTTTGTTTTCTATGTTTTCTAAACGAAAATCAAACCAAGTCTTAGTAAGCTGCATACCTCAAAACTGTGTTCTTTATTGTCAGTGATGCGATAGTCCAATAGTAGCGAGAGTGTAGCAACACTGCAGTTAAATTTACCACCTTTTGCTGTATTGGATGGATGCACCAAAATATGTGGGGAGTTCGGAATTTCATACCGGGTTTTGAGTACTGCCTTTTCTTTTTCCAGCTGAAAGTATAATTGAATTTTAAGTATTTTAAACTTTGGATAAACATTTTTAATATAAATATCATGATAAAAACAACTCCATCTTTGTCAAGATAAGATCTTAGCAAAAATTATTCATTGTTAAACTGTAACAATAAGTAGTTGATATGCTTTCTGACTTCTGTCCAAAATATGTTAAAAAATAAACATAATTTAGGATAAATTTACCTTTCTTTTATCTTCTTCAATCTCTTTCTCAGATTTGACTTTTTCGACTTTTTCCTCAGGTTTTTTCTCTATTTCTTCTGTCTTATCTTCAATTACTTTACTTTCTTCCTCCACTTCCTTTTTATCTTTTACTTCTATTTTCTCTCCTTCTTGGCTCTGTTTCTCTTGCTCTTGTTCATCATCCTCAAGTTCCATTACATCATCTTTCTTGTCCTCTGCTTCTTCAGACTTTAGCATTTTTGATAGACGTGATACAAGTTGAGCTCTCAGCCCTGAATTGAATAGTGTGTATAGTAAAGATGTAAAGAAGACTAATAAGATGGTTACAGTTATAAAGAAGGCTTAATTAATCATCATAGTCTCAGAAAGTTTCAAATAAGGTAGAATAAGTAAGAGTCGAAATAGCATTAGAATAACGAATAGCAATAGAAAACTGTACTATGTAAATCCATTGTAGATGAGATTGATTTCAATAAGTATTATTTCTCTACTACTAGTATTATAATAATATGTAGTAACCATATTATTAGTCTTTTCTATTATTATGCAATTTTTAAAACATTTTAATTTCAATTTTGTTAGTTTACAAGGATTGAAGATTAAAAAAATATCGTGAATTTGTTGTACAACTTACAAGTGATTACTAATTGGTTGTTTCCACACTTGTTGTAAATAATTTGTGTCAATGGTGTATCTATGTATCTATACAGTATGCCTACATATTAAATTAATGCTATAGTAGTATTTGTTACCTTTGCAACTAACATTACGCGCCCGTAACTCTTGTCTTAACTGATCAACTTTTATAGTCCTCAGATCCAGTTTAGAGTAGTGTGTCGGTTCAGGCTTCTCCTCATCATCTTCATCATTCTCATCAATGGTTATTGTACTACTGTCCATGTCTTTCTTATCCTGCAAATTGTAATATGATATAACTTCTCAAATAGTAGTCTAAGAGTTTAAACTCAGGGACCAAATTGAAAGCTGAGTTTTAGTTCAAATAGTACCAAATATGTTGTTATAAATTAAAGGTAAAAATGGACTTTAAGTTTATAGTTCTGTGAATGGAAGAAAGTAGTTATTATAATAGTATTATCTCTATGAGCGGAGACGTCCGGTGGCAGCAACAATTTTAGATGACTGCAGCACAGGCACGTAGTTCTTCGTTCCTTTTAGGAGCAAACGCAGCCGGAATCTTAACTAAACAAAACTGGGAACAAACAATTTGCGATTTGTCCGCCGCAGAAGAGTCGGGCGGCGCTGACAGCGGTTGCTTGCCGGACTCCGGCTCGTCGCCGTCGAGCTTTCGCACGGCCGCCTCGCAGGCTGCCTTATACTGTTCCTGTACAGTGTTCCAGTCGACCCGCGACGGTTGCGCCGACCACACGTCCGGCAGGAACAACACCACACACTCGAGCCGCGACTTGCCGCCGCTGCCCTCGCGCCAGTAGTAAAACTCCACCATTCGGTACCTGCGTGGGTAATACAGTTATAGTCGCATACTCACAAGCGCACTTGCTCGCGCCGCCCACCCGACTGCACACATGGACACGACACATCCGCTACGAGAGTCAATCAACTGCTTTTTTGGAACACAGTACATCGATTCTGCATCCGATCAGTAGCACCGTTCATGATGTACCAACACCTTCCATACACTCGCATAAGGAATGTGTGTACCATGACAAATATGAGACGTGAAGCTAGGAAAGAGTGCCCTCTGTCAAGCATTCTTATCATCAAATATGTGCTTTGACCAAGTATTTTTTAAAGCAATCTGATGGGAGGATGCTCTTTCCAATAAATACAAATGTTTGATAAACACCAGCAAAGGTCTGGAGCTTGAGACAAACCTGTATTAAGAGTGACACTTACCATTGCGCACATGAAGATAAATCTATGCCTGTGAGTGCTTTGCAAGTTCGTATAGCAGTCTTTACCAAAACTTTTGGATCAGACTGAGGATTTTCGCCATCTAAGGAAGGGCTCCAAGGGCCACCTATAGCAAAATTTTCACCACCTTTGCCTTTCTGTCCCACAAGGAATTTTATCAATCTTGTTGGATGTAGTGGAGTTTTATTGCTGCGTTTATCTTTCTCATCTACTTTAGTGAGTCCACATTTCTGATATAGAGTCTCCAAGGTTGGCATGCTGATTAACATTACCTAAAAATAATTAGATATTCTTATTTTTGGCAAGAAACATTTTAAATATTTCATCATGAAACATCAAACATTGAAATCGTAATAATTATTAATAATAAAAATAGTAAATATGAACTTTAAATGCGACATAGGTGCATATTATACTCATGGAAAATTAAATACTTACTTTAGCTGAAAACCTATAATCTGCATCTGGTGGTTCCAAAACCGCATCATTTGCATTAGGACTCTCAATTTCTTTACTCATTATGTGATATGCACAGGGATTATTTATGGAAAACGATGCTTGAGGAGGGAATGTTTCACCCCAAGTCACCTGGGCACTAAAGAAGTCTGATGGGACATACAGATTTGTATATCTCTGGGATACGCCAGGTACATCCATTTTTTGGCTGGAATAAATTACTCATTCAGTATGCAAGATATTTATGTTATGAAAGTAACTCTCAATGATTGCAAATGGAACTGAGGATTATTTGGATTTAAACTTACATATCCAGGGGCATTCGAGGTACTCGTACAACATATTTGATAGGCGAAGGCTGATGGACCACAGGTCGTTTGCGCGGCGGAGAGTCACGGCGGCTTCGGTTGTCACGGACATCCCGTGAACGCGAGCGGCTCCGTGTGCGTGATCTTTTCTGTAACAATTGCAATTTCAGATTTATAATCCTACTAGCAGCGCCCGGTCCCGTGGGAATATCGGGATAAAAAGTAGCCTATATGTTAATCCAGGTCTCCAGCTATCTACATACCAAGTTTCATCGCAATCAGTTCAGTAGTTTTTGGCGTAAAAGAGTAACAAACATCCATACATCCTCACAAACTTGCATGTTTATAATATTAGTAGGATTCTAAAATACTACCCTTTTTAATATTTTGGTATTAGATTTGGTGTATTTGTTAAATGTAAGGTATTCAAAACAACTTATACTAAGGTGTTAGAGTGCTGGGACTGTTACACCCCCCACCCCCCAATCTCTTTTTAAATTGCCTTTCCTTCTTGCTCAATTTTCCCATCTCAAAAATTGAGGGCAATAAGCTTGCCCCTTACTATGTTAGTATTTGGTCCCCAAAATGAGGGTGTTTAATTTGCTTCTGCCTACCTCTTCGGCGATACAGGCGTGAGTGTATGTATGTTATAAGCCAACGAATACTAGAATACTACACAATACCCGGACTTAACGACGATTCTCAGAATTTATACGAAAGACGCATAATGCAGCAGTGTGTACAGGGGATTTTTTTTTTCGAAAGCTGGCTTTATCAAAACTGTTTGTTTCCTTTAACGGAGAGAGAGAAATTGGTATTCATACATTCACACATCATTCATTACACTAATATCATAAAGCTGAAGAGTTTTTTGATTGTTAGTTTGTTTAATCGCGCTAATCTCTGTAACTGTCAATTAATTTATAAAAATATTTTTGTATTAGATAAGAGTATTCACTATATTTTGTTATGTGACATAAATAAAGTACATACTTAAATTTGATATCCGGTATCAGACTTCTTCATCTCGGATACTTGCTTATTGTATCTGGTTGGAAAGTATGACAATGGTCCCAATTCTGTTACTTCACTCGCTAAATCAAAATTTACTAAATTTTCTTCATATAAGATGTAAACCTTGTACACTTCAAAACAAGGTCTTATTTCAAATTGAAACAAGTAGGTAACATATGTCGCTATCGAAATAAGCAATTTATTTGCTGACTAAAGTCTGATAGGCTTAAATAAACTTTAATACCACGTAGCGAGAGCCGCTATCCATTGAATGCCATCTCTTTTGCTCTGTGGTTTTAGTAAGCGTTTTCGTAGGTGTAGATTAAAAACAAGTCATCCTTGTTCGTTTTGAACAAGTTTTTATACGGCAATTATACAGCGTTTGAATAAATGGAGACTCTCACTGCGTGGAAATAAAGTTGAGTATATGTGGACAGGTGTTAGTGAAATTTAGCGGCGCTGAGAAATAGATGCTAGTAACAAATAGACCTTATTACGAAGAACACTAGGTTGATTTCATATGAAGAAATTAAGTCAGGTTTTAGTTTACTCGAGTGTACAATAGAATACGGCACCAATATTAGATTTAGATTTTTTAACTAATAAATTAAGTATATTTTACAAGTCACCTTATGCTGTTCACTATGATATAAAATATAAAGCAGCAACTGGTGGTAAAGTATTTTATAATTTTATCACTACATAATTATTATAAAACAAAGTCCCTTGCCGTGTCTATCTGTCTGTCCGTGATTAACTCAAGCTCAAGCTAACAAATGGATTTCCATACGGTTTTCCTCAATAGATGGAGTGATTTATGACGAAAGTTTTGGTGTATAATTCAATAAGGGTTTGTGTAAAGTGGCTGAAACATCAATATATGCTTTGCTACCTGTGCGAGGCTATCTATATATATATATAAAGAATCCCTATATATTTCCCTTAGTCATGGCATCACACGTGAACGGCTGGAGCGATTTCGCTAATTCTTTTTTTTTGTGTTTGTTCTTGACAGAAGAAGGTTCTTAATAATAATAATAATAATAGCCTTTATTCAGATGTTAAATCTTTACATTTTTTTGTTTTTTACTTATTTTAATATTTCAACACTATGTATCTGTTTGCCCTTTGGCAAAGGCCTTTCCCAACTGCTTCCACATAGTCCTATTTCCAGCTACTCTAGTCCATAGACTGCCTGCCATTGCCTTAATCTCATCGGCCCAGCGTTTGAATGGTCTGCCTCGTTTTCTTATTTTGCTGTTAGGGAACCAATGAATGATCTTCTTGCTCCATTTTTCTGTTCCTCTAACTATGTGTCCTGTCCATTTCCACTTTAGTTTTCTAACTGTTACTGTAACATCCTTTAGTCTGGTTTGTTCCTTTATCGCAGTAGTTCTTATTCTGTCAGATTTTTTCTTTCCCAACATGCTCCTTTCTATCGCATTTTGACATACCTCTAATTTCTTTGTTTGAGCTTTGGTAAGGGCCCATGTTTGGCAGCCGTATGTAAGGACTGGTAAGATACAGGTGTTAAAGAGTTTTCTTTTGACTTCAGGCTCCAGTATCTTTTCCATGCATGCACTATGCGTCTTTCTATCTCTTTAGTTGTTGCATCAATTGGCGAGATTATATGCCCCAGATATATATATTCATTACTATATTCTATTATTTTGTTATTGATGAATATGGGTGGTTCTTGTTCTCCGTTTGTCATAACCTTAGTTTTCTCTGGGTTCATAACTAACCCCACCTCTGAGGTGCTATAGGTTTTCACCATTGATCTCTATTCCATACTTCTCCCAGTTAAGCTGCCTGAATACCTCTTCTAACACTGCTGTAAAGAGTTTTGGAAATACCGGGTCACCCTGCCGTACTCCTCTTTCTATCCTAATTTCATCTCCTTCCTTCTCTAGCTTGATTTTCACTGTACTATTCTGATATACGTTTTTCAATATTCTAATGTATTTTATATCAACTCCTTGATTCTTAAGTGCTTGCCACATGCTCTCGTGATGAAGTGAATCGAAGGAGAGAAGGAGAAGGTTCTTATGAAAGATAAATTAAGAACATTGTGCAGAAAATTTATCGAGGACCCCACAGGGTGTAAGGTAGTAATAATATAATAATCAAATCATCGTGCAATTTTGCATACCAGGGATACAAAAAAGGACAGAGTACCTTTCAACTACAAAGAATAATTCTCTGCAAACACGTAAATGACTATCAAAATCACCTTTTCTATAATTGCATAACATAAAAGATAGAATAATAATACTGAAAATAACAGTCAACAGATCTAAAATAATAGTGTTTAGATCACAGATCGATGTAGAAAATGGTACACTGTTGTAATCAGGCAAGATTGCCAAATTATGAATTTATTAGTGTATGATCCGTTTTCTACTAATAATTCATGCTGATTTAATACTTAATGATCATTTATTCCGTATTAGTCCTTCCAATATGTGATTTAAAGGTAAATCTTAAAGACTGTTATGATACTTAAGCTTATTGGTTAATTTAGATTATACATTAATATAAGAATGGCTTACCCTATCATCTCTGCGAGGTCTATCATCACGTCGAGATGGCATAGACTTGTTCTTATTCACAGGAGGTGGCACAGCATTATAATTGTTAGATTTAGGGTTGTTGTTAGGTTTCTGGTTAGGGCCACCTTTTGGTAAAACTTGCACACGGGTCGCGTTCCACTTGAATGGCATGTTAGGATTAAAAGTAGCTTCAACAAGTACCCTATCATTTACTTTGGGAATTATTCCTTTTGCACATACAGACGTCTGGTAAAAAACATCATGGTCAACAAATCCAAAATCATTGTGTGTTTTGGTTACAGTTCCAGTAAAGACGCGCTGCTCAGCGTTTGCTGGTGACTGATTAGATTGTGCATTCTGATACATTCCTGGGTTCATAGCACGTGGTGTTGGGTACGCAACAACATTGCCGGGGTACATTTGACCTTGAGCCATTTGATTCATTGGCATTTGTCCTGCCATAGGCATCGCCATGCCGCTTTGTGCTTGCATCATACTGGGATTGAACACTTGAGTTTGTTGGAACGGCATCATACCTTGTTGGGACATCATTTGGTTAGGATCCATGATTTGCGGATTCATGCCGGTCATGTTTGTATTCACGTTTGATCGAGCCCATGGCGGATTTTTCGCACCACTTCCAGACTGCATATTACACTCAAGTAACACACCTTCTCTAGCCTAAATTGGATATTTAGTAAAATTCTTAAAACTTATATTCTCGCACTCTATAACAATTCAGTCTGGTAGTAATACACAAAGAAATAACGTTTACCGCACCTGCCATGAAACACACATTAGCAAAGCGGATTAGCGGAGGGAGCTGTTTGGCTTTGGAGCTGATATTTAAAGTATTTTGTCTATGGTTGGTTAACAAATAGTAGATTATATTGATACATAGATAGTAATTAGTCTATGGTTAAATACTATTTTTCTGAAATCATTAATTAATTATTATTGTTACCAAAAGTAAAAGTTTTGTTATCAAAAATAACAATAACATTAAATAAATAATGGGTGCGTGTACTTATGTACCCGCGTGAGAAGTTATAATTCTTTCGCATCATTAAGTATATAAGCACAATTTTTTTCACTAATATTTACGAATTGTAAATAATATGAATCAAAATGTTCAATTTAAATCACATCAAATTTATTAATACCTACGCCTTTTTGGCGTATTAATAAATGACGGCGACGCTCTATTTTGCCGAAGTGTTTTCGAATTTCATTTTTTGTTTGTATGTTTGGCCCCGACTCAAATTCATTTAGGTATTAACATTAGTGTAAGAGTTTAGTTAGACTACCAATTTGTTTTCCGCTTTTCAGTTTCTTTCTTCTTACGTACGTATACAGGACTAAAAAGAGATAAACATATTCATAAACAGGATTTAGCCTGTGAAAGAATGAGATAGAATACATGTAGACATTGTTTCTTATAATCTTTGTTTTTGCACTTGCATACTACGAAGCCTTCAGAAAATGCGTCAATGTCAACTTGGTGTCATTATTGTGCATTTGCGTATTAAAATTCGTTGGTCAATTAATTGTTGTTAATTATGTAACACATCATTATATTAATACGCGAAGAGAATTATTTGTACCCTTTTTGAAGAAAAGTAAAAATTAGTAAATTATTTGTATTGATTTTACTTTAAGTTAAGTTTAAAAGTAAGTATGGAAAGTTATTCAATAAGACATTTTTAACTTTCCCTACGGCTACTTACTAGCAAAAATAATGTCTAATCTTTGTTTTGTCTCGGGGTGTCAGAATCGTATCTCTCTTAATATGTCTTTTGGGATCTTACTCATCTACGCATTCAGGACGACCAAAACTAAAATTTGGTGTTATAGCTTCAATCTGAAAAGTAAATATGGCACTAACTGAATATCACGAAATCTTTACATATTCACTGTAATTAGGATTATCAATGAAATACTATCTCAAGGACCAGTTGTTCTACAAGCATTGTAGATACGAATATAACTACAATTCAGGTTTAGTTGGTGAATTACAAAACAAAATTAAATACTTTTCGACAAGGTCCGTTTTTTTACCACGTAATGCAGCATCTCGTTTTTTTTATTCATCTTTTAATACCTTAACTCGCCAGTTAGAAAACATAATGTAATAAACAGTATAACACTTAAAAATAATGTTTTTTTTTTCTGTAAGTCACAAAATAAAGAATTTATACGAATATCTGCAAGCAACACAATCAAAACCAATGACCAGGGCAGTAAGGAGTAAGGGCAACTCATTATATCCTGCCTAATCTCAGAAATTCAAAATCACGTACTTATTATACAAAATCAGTGTTGTACCTACAATCATAGGTTGACCAAGTACGTCACTCTTTCGGGAATTCAATTAAAATTGTTTTAGCTTTAACGTATAAGGATTTAACAGTTTACCACAGACATTTGTTTTAAGTATCTCTATGTGTACGTCAGTAATGACATTGTATGGAATTATTAGCAGCGCCCCGCGGTTTCACCAGCGTAAGTCCCGATCCCGTTAAAATATCGGGATAAAAAGTAGCCTATATGTTAATCCAGGTCTCCAGCTATCTACATACCAAGTTGCATCGCATCGAACAGTTGAAATAGCAAAAATAAAAGGTTAAAAAACGACTTCTCCCCGCCAACATGAAAGCAAATTTTTTATTTTGTTCATAAAAAAAACTAAGATCGAACAAATAAAAATATTGATCGAACAATAACGAACAGTTAACGCATAATTGAAATAGCAAAAAAAAAAAAATGTTACAAAACGACTTCTCCCCGCCAACTTGAGGGTAATTTTTTATTTTATTAAAAAAAAAACCAAGATCGAACAAATAAAAATTTTGATCGAACAGTTAACGAACAGTTGAAAGAGCAAAAAAAAAGTGTAAAAAAACGACTTCTCGCCGCCAAATTAAGACAGCCTTGTGGAAGTATTATAAATAAATAAAATTCAAAGTGCATATCTCTTTTTCCAATCAATATCTATAATTCATCAAATTGCTAGTGTATTAAGTATGTTATTAAGCTTAGATTGCATAAAGGCCCTATATTTATAATCTAAGTTCTTAAGATAATAAATAAGTAAATAAACTAAAATTAATTAATTACGTTAAGATTAAAAGTAAATAAACTAAATTCAGGCTTTAAAAATACAGAAACTGAAAATAAGGAATAATTCAAAAGAGAGATGAACGCCCTTTTGACTACCAACAGATTTACCACTTCATCATATATATGTTTTGGACCAAGTGATTAATAAAGCATTATTCATAGTGTCCAGACCGTTTAAAAAATGGTCAATATGATTAATCAATATAATAAAAACGATTGAAATAAGCAAATTAACCGGGCTGTATAATATTCTCCTCCTCACCTATTTGGCAGAGTAATAAAATATGTTTTTTATAGGGAATTTTCACGTGACTTTAAATGTAAAAAAACTTATCTTTTTATAATCAAGTTAATTGGTAAAACAACACAAAGCATAAATAACGTTTGACTAAATACTTTACGAGAAGTCACTAGTAGGGTAGGCCAATTGAACAGAAATGGTTAGGTTTAGGTTAGGTTAGAACTGCGACCACTACTCAACCTATTTTACTTGCTTAGGGCAGCGTGTATTTTTTTTAAGTTCTTACTAAATAGAAAACAACTGCTCCTTGTAGCAGCGGGTGTTGGCTAATGACGATGGTCCTTCCATGTATGTTTTTGGTCGCCCTACCTAATGCACCTTAATTATCAGCTTGCCCAACAGTTAGGTAGCAATATTCATAATAGTCAGACAATGTGAAAACTATAAGTATGCATCACGCAGTCCGATTTGACATTTCATTATTCACATTACCCGGGCAATATTAATATTGCAATAGTTAATCACTTGGCCAATAACATATTCATAATTTTTAAAAGAATCAGAGCTTCGTAAATCTACCTTTTGTATTGAACTAGGTAATTATTTTATTACGTGTATTGTCGTGCATTTTGCCACTGTGGTTCTAAGTTTTCTGACTTGTTTTTATGTACCTAAGAACTAGTAAATCTCTATTTAGGACTTTCGTTAAAGTTTGTCCTTGCTTTGGGTATTTGTGATTTAATGTACTCCTAGACATAACAACATAGGTAAAGCTTTCAATTTATCTCTACTAAAAAACTAAACTCAATTAAAGTCTACCTATGTGGAAAATGTACCTATGTGGTAGATTATTTGCAAAAATTTTACAAGTGTAAATAAGCAAAATATTTTAAAAAGACGTAAGTATGTTTTTCTAAGAGTTTGAATTACTAATATCTAAGTGAATTTAGGTATAGGTTTCCCGTTCCAACCACTTTTTTCTTCAAACTATAACAAGTCCTAACTAGACACAAAATCACTACAATATTTTACTAAGTTCATAAGTTAAGAATGTTCTTTTTTTTTCTCTTTTGAATTCGTAGTGAATTTGGCCATAGATTCGTCGTCCAAATCTCTTTACATTTAAATCTAGTACAAGTCTAAGAATAACTAAGAATTCACGAAGTTAATATTTTATAAGCTTCAGAGTTTAATTTATTTACCATTGCACTTTAATAATTATTTACCAAGTGAAAATTAAAAATGTAGATCACAGTTTCACATTAACACAACACTAGACTTCACTGATACGTCACCGCATCACACGTGATGTGCATCTGCCGTTGGACGTTGCCAACCGCTTGCTCTCGCCGTTGGTTTAATCCTTTCAGCTTTGTTGCCTGAACTTCCGTCCCTGATACTGACGTCACGTCTATGACATTGAATCTATGACGTTATACGTCTCTCCGCGTCTCAGACAACAGACACCGGCCCTATCGTGAAATGCATTCTTAGTTGTGGTGTCCTACCTACAAATTACCTCAATGCAAAATTAAAGGTAAAATATCCAAGAACTTTCATATGAATTTGCAAAAGCACTAAGCCCTCCTTAATCCGGCCTTGTCCCAAAATCCGTTCTTAGCGTACGTTTACTTTTTGAAAACTACTTTCCTGCCAAATTCCATTTATTTAGTTAAAACCAAAGAAACGGTATTATATAAACTTGCGAAATCCCTTAGACCTCGTTAATCCGGCTCTGTCTTAAAATCCGTTCTATACTGACGTATCCTACCTCTAACTACCTCATTGCCAAATTTCAGGTCTCCGATTTTATATCTTCTTATCTTAAATCTTATCTTAATCTTAATGTTATCTTAATCCTAATCTTATCTTATCTTATCTTATATAATAATATATATAAATCTCGTGTCACAATGTTTGTCCTCAATGGACTCCTAAACCACTTAACCGATTATAATAAAATTCTCACACCATGTGCAGTTCGATCCAACTTGAGAGATAGGATAGTTTAAATCTCAAATTATAGTCGCAATTTTAATTTATTGCTAATTATTTGTCTGTTATTATTTGACAGTCACAATTATCTGTTAACTCCAAATGATTCTAACAGATGTCGATACCTTTCGACATGGTTGAGTAAGTAATCAATAGATGGCGCTGCTATGGTAAATCTACGAACGTGTCTTATAAGCTACATTTTAACAGCATAATTACCACGTGTTGTTGACGCTATAAAATTAATTAAATTTATTTTGTAGTGAACGAAATACCGTATAATTCAGCTAATTATTTGTCTGTTATTTGCGATTTAACATCTGATGGACGAGTCATTTTGTACAACAATATGAATTTTTCAATTGAGTACTTTAGTTTTATTTTCAATTTAGCTAATTAGATTTTACCGGAAGGGTTTTATTTCCTTAGTTGCGATTAGAGAAATAAAATATGGCGGTACGAAGTTCGCCGGGTCAGCTAGTAGGTATATAAAAATTACGTGTCACGTTGTTTGGTCGTGAATGAACTCCTAAACGAATGAACCAATTTTAATGAAATTTTGCACAATATGTCCAGTTTGACCGTACTTGAGAGATAGAATGGTTTTTATCTCAGTTTATAGTCACAATATTTATATTATTTTTTTATTGCAAATTACTTTACGCACAGCAATGTGCGGCAGGGTAGTTAGACTAGCTAGTACATACATATATAAAGATTGTAAATCAAAAATATATATGTATTTTTGACTTACGTGTATATAGTGTATCTACATAATTATAGTTATCTATTTTAATATTATCATTAAGTAATTATGTTTTTTTTTAATATCTGGGTAACACCTCGTGAGGCCACGATAAAGCAATTATGTCGGAGCCGAACAGACTAAAGGCACCCCAACATCAGACCCGTGCGGAACACTATCGTGCTTCTCGGGTGGAGACTGTGGAGAGTTGCACTTTTCTGCTCGTCGTCACCCTTTGACTGGGTGAACTTGCACAAACTTGGCCGTCTGGGTCATTTTTACTGAGGTTGTTATCCTTCAAAGTCACCGTTCTTGACTGTTGCCGGTCGGAGATAAGGCTTGGCCTAGCAACTGGGCGACTGTCTGTCAGACTCTGAATCTGAACACTGCCTCTAAACCAACTCCGAGACAGCAAACCCGACTGCCCAGTTGGATGCTTTTATTTAATAGCCACGATGGCTATCAATTAATTTTTCTTACAGCTAACTGAATTTATATGATCATAGATAATAAACAAATGTTATTTTATACAACAGTAGGTATTAATCACGTAGGGCATAAACATCCTTTAGTATGAATTGTGGCAGCCTTGATACCTGCAGCGTTTGCTGACATAAAAATAATCTCATCAGTCATCTTATCTATCTCATATTAAGATAAAATATTTTATGTCTTGTCACTTTTAAGGCAAGGTCGAATCTGTGAAAATACAATAAATATATCATTAAAACTAGCAAGCCGCCCCGGCTTCGCACGGGTAGCAGAGACATCTTCAACAATCATCAACACATTTTCAATCAATTTACACAAAATCTTAACAAATTATATACCTAAACCTTCCTCATGAATCACTCTGTCTATTAGTGAAAACCGCATGAAAATCCGTTAAGTAGTTTTTCAGTTTATCGCGAACAGACAGACAGACAGATAGACGTGGTGGGGGACTTTGTTTTATAATATGTAGTGAAGTGATACAATCAAACATACAAAGAGTACCTACAGAAATAAAATCATTCGGGATAATAAATACCTATTTAAATTCACGTGATCTGCTGTTATTTGGTAAATGCCGAAACATATATTTAGTCAAATTAATTATTCTTTTCATTTACATAGTAAGCAAAGTTATCACGTTTTTATTATCGTTTTATAGTCACACGTATACCACCGTACAAGTATTGCAGTTAAAATCAAACATTAAGCGCAGTGCTAATTATAGGTACAGAGATTGCAAATAAATATAGAAGAACTGTAATTATGTTGTTACTGCTTAAAAGTAATCTTAATAACTCCATCAAAACGATGGGGAAACCTATTTTCAACGTTACATAGAGACGCAATGAGAAACATTTCTAAAAACGCAACATATCTGTAGAGACATGAAGATTCTTGGCATTTCGTATTTAATAAACTCGAGAGCAATGGCATATGTACATTATTGTACGTGTTGGCGGGATAGATATTTACTTTCTGCCTCAGTTTCTTGCAATGCATTGCGTCGCGTGGTCGTGTGCGCGATAAACCGGGTACCTACAGACGTTTCCCGCGGCAAAAAGCTACCTTATGGCAAACATTTAATTTGAAACTTCTATTTTTTAAATAATAACTTATATTAATAAAAATATAACGTGTGGAATTGTTACCTGTGCCGTGGTGTATGAATTTCTAATTAAAATATAAAGTAACAATAAAAGTATATAGGTCGAATTGTACATATATATTCAAGGTGGTATATTTTGGTATCCGGGCAGTGCGCCAGACAATGTTGGTGTGACTAGCTGAATACGGTGTGATTAGTAAACATTGATAGAAATAAAAAAAAGCTTCATAGAAATATAAACTTTAATAACTATATACTTTATATTTAAATACAAAGTTACGCGCGAAAGTAGTTATTGTTGTCGTTTATTAAAATAATTATAAAATTAAATGCTATTTATAATACCTACTTACATGCCTAAGAATATCTATCAGACCTAGAAAAATGTTCAATTAAAGTAAGACAGATTTATTCACGAGACGCGCAGTTGTGTTATGACGGTGCTATGAGTGTGCCAACAGATAAATACGATCAGGAGGTGACACTCCAGACGCAAAGTACTTCGAGACTTCAACCAAGGCCTGGTCCTCCTAAGAAATCATTTGCTACCAAGTTATGGGACTTGTTGCAGCCCCTTGCGAGATTATGGGGCCTTATAACAGCGATCGGTGAGTTTGAACTATTTTGTTTTTGTTGGTAAGGGCATGCAGGCTACAAGTTCAAGGCATGTGGCCCCATGGCCGCCCCAAAACGTAACACGTAGCTTGTAGTTATTTCACAACGTTGGGTATCATACAATTACACACTTGGCAACAGTTCGTGTTGTTCTGTTCTTCGACTTTTATAAACTAAAAATCACTATATTTAAGCATTTTGTTTAAAAAGAAAGGTGAAGAAGGTGTGAAGAAAAAAAAATATTTGTTTCTTCATCAATATCTATTTAGTTCCCTTAAAAGTACGTAATCCCCCTCACTCATACATGATATTAGAAAATTTCAGAAAACATAACGAGGGACTTACGCGAGTGAAACCGCGAGGCGCAGCAAGTTAAATATGATAATCCTACTAATCCCACTAATATGGATGGATGGATGTTTGTTACTCTGTCACGCCAAAACTAGTGAACCGATTGCGATGAAACTTGGTATGTAGATAGCTGGAGACCTGGATTAACATATAGGTTATTTTTTATCCCGATATTCTCACGGGATCGGGACTTACAAGGGTGAAACCGTGGGGCGCTGCTGGGAAATTTATAAACGTGAAAATCGTTTGTTCCATATTCCTCGTGTTCCGAATTCGACGTACTCCAGATTTGTCATAATCCAGATTCGTCGTACTCCATATTCAAATCCAGTACGCAATTTAATATAAATAGTAGTTTAGTCACAACTCTAGTACAAACCTAATAACTTCGGGTTCTAAAAAATCTGGTTTATTTATATTCCGAATGTGGGAGAAATTTTCACTAGTTTGTTCAATTTATAGTTTGTAAGTCAGAGTAAGAGGGCCCCCTGAGCTTGGGGGCCCCGGGGCACTGCCCAGTTTAGCCCTCCGGTAGCCACTGGATTTAGCGATAAATCTTGTAACTGTATGGATTAGTAAAAGAAAGCGATCCACTGTTACTTATTCTCCCTTACATAATTTTGTATAAAACAGGTAAAATCACCAGTGAATGCACAGGCAATTTCAGGGAAACTAATTTTATAATGTGACTAGCAGCGCCTTGCGGTTTCGCCCTCGTAAGTCCCAATCAAGTGGGAATATCGGGATAAAAAGCAGCATATGCGTTAATCCAGGTCTTTGGCTATCTACATACCAAATTTCATCGCAATCTGTTCAGTGGTTTTTGCGTGAAAGAGTAACAAACATCCATCCATCCATCTAAACTTTCACATTTATTATATTAGTGGGATAGTGGGATTGACACACGATTTTTATTATAAATCCTTTAATAGATACTTTTTTTTAATGTTTTATACCTTCTGACTTCATTAATAAATTAGTTGGTATCTTAGTTACCCAACAGAGATCAAGGACTACTTGCAACATGCATGACTATGCAAATTTTTGTACTTGTTTCTTTACTAATTATCATAAACATTTTAGTCTTAAAATAGTCGCTAAGTAAATTAGTCTTTGATATTTATGATGATGATGACTCATATTTAAAAATATGCTTCTGTGTAAAATAAACTTTCATCATATGATTAATTTCAAAGAGGTACTTAAACAAGAAGGTACCTATGCGTTCCCGCGGCCGTCATACAACAAAACGATATTATTAGGTACAAGAACACGCTTACACTTTAAGAAGATGACACATTAAAGGGTATTAACATAACACAACTTATATAAAACATAAACACTAATGAGAAAAAAACATATTCCGGTTTTCGGAAGTATGTATAACAGCTTTTGTCCTCCTATCTTAGAAAAACAAGATTTGGCATTACTTTTTGAATTGCTTACAAAAGAGGTGTTCTAACAATGGGCTTCACAATCTTTAAAAATGTATTAATAAAAGTTATTTTATCAAGGTAAAACTAGACTTTTTACAAAATTTCTCAAATTGCCAGTAATGAACAACCGTTCATTCACTGGATTATAGTAAGTACTATTTCATATTCTTATTTTGAACACTAAAAAGGCATTTACTCAGGTTATGGTTTCTAAAAAAAGCAACGTCGTTTTATAGTCTTTGCTTTAATCCATGTCTGTATCAAACAATGCAAAAAAAACAAAAATAACCATTAAGTTATAATTATCTACCAATGAAAAGTACTTACCATAGTTTTCTAAGTGGTACTTACCTCGGACGTCCCTTACGAAGTAACTATTATCTTATCTGGTTCTGTGCCTCGAGTCTTACTATTTTTGTACAATTTTACAAAGGAACAACAACCAGCCTACTTTTATCAGCCACCATACTTTTACTAACAGTAGGTAAATCATGAACAATAATTTAAAGTCGATATTGTTTAAAATTTGTAAACAACCATTAAAAATCTAATATGTACCACCCGGTTTCCTATATTCCGACTCTTCTTTTTTGCAAAAAACATGTGTAGCAAGCGTTCATAACGTAGCTTTTAACCGTTTGCTATAAAGTGAGTCTTAAATTTTTTTGTGAGCTTAGTAGTATAAAAATAAATAAGGAAGAAATGGTGTAGCTATGTGTGTACCTATACACAAAATATACAAAGGAATCCTATTGTTGAAGGTATGTAGCCTATTTTTGTAAGGCACAGTTTTGTAATCACGAACGAAAAGGGTAAGGTCTATTTCAAAGAGAATGAAAGTGTTTGGAAAATGGAAGGGGGTGTGTATAATTAAAATGACATGCTTTGAAACTTACAGTCAAAAAGAAATGTATTATTATTTTTTATGAAAGCCACATTTGAATAAATGTCCACTGATTACAAGCTAAGAATTTTGCGATTAGTAAAAGTATTCTGCTAGAATTTTAATTTACGTGAGTCGCATTGTTAAGTTAGTTAATTATGTAAATACTTTCGACGAGGCATTTTTTAGATTTTTAACAGATATGTATCTTATTTTATTTTAGTGCAGACAATTTAGTGTATAATATATAGCATAGATTTGCTTTGTTTAATTAGTTCATACTTCATTATAGTCCAGAGCATTACCATATATTGGCCAGGGTCTGTTGACTGCTTTTGTTAACCGTCTGTCCTCATGTGTAATTACGACAACATGGAAACACTAAGAAGCATAAATACTTAAAATTTATACAAAATAATAAATAACAAATTTCGCGTTGTTTGAGTAAAGCAGGGGGAGGGGGCTATTTTGATTTCAAGTGGGAATACATTTCTACGTGGATGTATGAAACGAGTAAGTGTGGTAGAAAGATAGAAAGTGAAGATCACTTCCGTTTAGTACACATAGTACTTGATCGATGTCGATCGAATGGTGCAGTACAAGGATTAGAAAATCGATTTCTTGTTCGACAGATACTTTAAGAGTTCGATTCCCGCTCAGTGCAAATATTTCTATGCCTGCTATTTGCATTGGTCTTGGTATTTATATCTATAACTAGCAGCGCCCTGCGGTTTCACCCGCGTAAGTCCCGATCCCAAGGGAATATCGAGATAAAAAGTAGTCTATATGTTAATCCAGGTCTCAAGCTATCTACATACCAAGTTTCATCGCAATCGGTTCAGTAGTTTTGGCGTGAAAGAATAACAAACATCCATACATCCATACATCCACACATCCATACATCCACACAAACTTTCAGGTTTATAATATTAGTAATAAATAATACTAGCAACATTACTTGTATGCTTGTTAACCCCTCCAGCTAAGCCAAATGCTTGTGTTCGGAGTGGGTTCACGTCAGTAGTGCACTGGGTTCGAATCCGCAACCATTTGATCGTAAGTCCGATGCCTTAGCCATTACGCTACCGCGGCTAATCCATATGTTTACAAAAATAAAATGGATCAAGGTATACAAGAAAAACAATTTTCGAATTTTAATTTAACAGCGGTTTCCGCACTAAGCTCGTGGCTTGTATCGCGTCAACCAAATTACTGTACATTGTTCATTGACAATTTGTAACGGACATCGATTCCAGATAATAAAGTAGTTACATATTTAATTTAAGTAGTTAATTAGAATTTAAGACAAACTTAAAAATGAAAACAGTCTTTCAGCAGCATAAAAATATAAACACTTTAAATTAAAAAGACTAATATGAAAGGATATAGCCTTAATGTATGTGGTGACTGATTTCAAGCATGTGGTTGAGGATATGTGTGTATGTGTGCGTGTGTGTATGTGTGCGTGTGTGTATGTGTGCGTGTGTGTATGTGTGCGTGTGTGTATGTGTGCGTGTGTGTATGTGTGCATGTGTGTATGTGTGTGTTTGTGTTATGCTTTGCCTTTATTAACCATGATTTGGAAGAATGAGTTCAGTTTCGTCATATGATAGGTTCAACAGCCATTTTGTTATCAGTTGCTTTACTTCTCCTGTACTCAACTTATTAACGCCTGTATGTATCTGACAGATCTTGTTGTACACTCTAGGCCGGAGATAAATAGATATATATAAATAAATAAATATATATATATATATATATATATATATATATATATATATATATATATATTTATGTATGACCACGCATAACTTTTCACAGGGTATACCGATTTTGATAACTCTTTTTTTATTGGATAGGGTACATTAGTGTAGGAGTTTAGTTAGGAGTCTAGTTTATTTTATTCTTTTCAGTTCCTTTCGTCTTTCGTCGGTTGAAATTTTTGTCAATTAAATTTTTGACAATAATTTGTTTTCTTATTTCTAAGTTTTGTATTGTCATCGGTCCGTTACCAAATCCATCACCAAACGCATTGCAAATTTTCAAGTTAGTCGGAGGTCTTGAAGTTCCTGAAAACTACGTTGAAAGATTCCGTTACATCATAAGTCCAGCTAATATCAAGCGTGTAAAAAATACCATCTACGTCACAACGACTTCAAGATAGTGTTGTTGCGATAGCGACAGTCTATCGATAGAATCATGATGCTATGAGGCCTTGAAAAATAGTAGCCTTTTTGATAATGCTATCGAAAACATTGACAACATTAGTTAAATACTATTGCTAGAATCGCTAGTATCGATACTATCAATAGTATTAAGTACATTACTATTGATAGTATTACTTTTCGATACTATCGATAGTAGTATACTTCCATACTATTGATGGTACCGATACTAATGATCTCTAGTAATAGTATTTTCTTAATTTTGTCTATCGATACTATCAAAAAGGTACTAGTTGTTCAAGGTCAACTATCGATAGAGAAACTATCGCTAACGCACAACACTGCTTCAATACAATTGTAATACTTGTAATGTAAGTAGATATTATTATATCTAATTTATCTAAAATCATACCTACGTACATCGCTGTCAATTTAGATAGTTCCTTGTTTGAATAGTTTCACTCTTCGTTTTAAATGCCTAACAGCAATTTCCGTGTCTTGTTCCTCTATAGTTTCTAGTATGACTTTAAAACTTGTAAATTTTCAAAGTAATTCAGTACCATTTTTCTCCTCTGTTTCTAAAACATTTTTTTGTTTAGTAAGTAGTTGTTGACGAGCTTTATTGTTATCAACTAGCTATGACCCGCGCGGCTTCGCTCATGTGTATTTTACATTTATATTTTTTGCACAGAACCTTAACCTTCTTTTTCCAAAATAAAAGTAGCTTAAGTTCCTCTATGACCTCAGCTATCTGAGAGTGAAAGTCCCGTGGAAATCGATATACCCGTTCCGGAGTTTAACCGGAACAAACAGACAGAGAGACCGACAGAAAGACCAAAAATTTAAAAATAGTTTTTTTGGTATAGGTATCTGTAAACATTCAGATGCATTTGCCAAAAAGCCGTTATTTTGACACAAACAGACACTTCAGTTTAATTTATTTGTACATAAAAAAAAACCGTAAGTATTTTGAGTAGCCTCTTTTTTTTTCTCCAAGCTTTCATTAATCTTCATACGGTCTGTTATATTTTAATTAGTCAAGAACGCAGAAACATTACGTATTCTTTACGAAAAGTATGGATAATCCCACTATTATTATAAATGTGATAAATGAGTTTGGATGGATGGATGGATGTTTGTTACTCTTTCACGCCCAAACCACTGAACCGATTGCGATGCGATCCTGGATTAACATATGGGCTACTTTTTATCCCGATATTCCCACGGCATCGAGATTAAGCGGGTGAAATCGCGGCGCGCTGCTAGTATTATAATAAAATGTTATATCCCTGAACTTGAAAAATTATTGGTCTCCCTTACAAACTTTCATCCCTTGTTTCACCTCTGTTGAGTTTTATTTTCACCAAAAATAATTACCTCGTATGTCTTTCTGCCCGTCGTCGATCGTCGCGTCTATAAACATATATACCAAAATAATTCATCAAAATTGGTTTAGTGGTTTAGATGTTGCACCGTAATAGACGGACAGTCGGAGTTACTTTAGCATTTATAATATTAGTATAGAAGTGACTATTATCTAATGTGTGGTGTAGATGATTACTCTACCTGCGCTCACGATAATCCTCGTCTATGTAAAAAAGTGTGACGTAAACACTTTTTTAAACAACAAATAGGTACTGAATAAAACAATCTATTATTTTAAACTCAAGTAAGCAAGATTTACATAACGATTAACATACGGATTCGCAAATTTTAGTGATATAGTGTTATTACATAACTTGTTCCAATTTGCACGGAAATAAAATCCATCTATGCGATGGACACCTAAAAAACTATTGTTTTTAATAAAAAGTAAAAAATAATGTATGTGTGCAATTCACACACGGCAGGAGTGAAACTACAGAAAAACATATCAAAATATACAAAGAATGGCCTTATTAATAAACAGTAAGCAAACCTGAAGTCCAGTTACAACTGTACACCACTTTCAAGACAAACAATACTTCGTTTTTAATAAAGGTTAAGGTTGGATTAACTTAAATGTAAATTTGTAAAAAATCAATTAAGTAAAAGTGAAATTATGGAGAAAAAATGCACAAAAATTACACCACGTTGACATTGGCATATAGTATGCAGGCGCAAAGACAAAGATTGGTAGTACGCAGGCGCAAAGACAAAGATTATAGGAATTTTATCGTGATGCTTCCGTTTTATCGAATTTCAAATCACAACGATTCTTAAGAAGTTTCACTTTAAAAATTACGATTTAATAGCTATCTTATTTTTTTCATAACATTTTTACAATAGCAAACACAAAAAAAAAACAATTAGCGAAATCGGTCCAGCCGTTCACGCGTGATGCCGTGACCAAGGGAAATAGGGATTCATTTTTATATATGTATATATAGATTATAATGTCTATTATTGCGACTTTGTAATGATAGACGTGTTAAAGTAATATTGGTTTATTACTAAACTACCCGACTGACTCCTCGGCCTGACTGCCCTTTTTTTTTTTGTGCGTGTGGAAACCTCCTCGGGCCATCACTCCACCGGGGTTTTCAGTGAGGCGGTGTGTCGGAATCGAACCGACTAAAACCACACGGTGTGCCGTACTGCGCCTTAAGTAGGAGGGATCCGGGAACAGCTTTTATTAAGGACTAACTTTATATAATAATACAAGCAGCGCCACGCGGTTTCACCCGCGTATGTCCCGATTCCGTGGGAATATCGGGATAAAAAGTATGCGTTAATCCAGGTCTCCAGCTATCTACATACCAAGTTTCATCGCAATCGGTTCAGTGGTTTTTGCGTGAAAGAGTAACAAACATCCATCCATCCACCCTTCCATCCAAACTTTCACATTTATAATATTAACTAGCAGCGCCCCGCGGTTTCACCCGCGTAAGTCCCGATCCCATTGGAATATCGGGATAAAAAGTAGCCTATATGTTAATCCAGGTTTCCAGCTATCTACATACAAAGTTTCATCGCAATAGGTTCAGTAGTTTAGGCGTGAAAGAGTAACAAACATCCATCCATCCATCCAAACTTTCACATTTATAATATTAGTGAGATGGGATGTGTCTTATAATATACTAGTTAACAATAAGGATATAATATTGTGAAATGAAGGTACATGCGGTACAATGGAGGTACATAACATTGGGTACATGCGGAACTTATCCTAACATATTTGCACGTATATTATAATAATCTAGTTATATACTATAATTTTATCACGTACTGATGACAGCCATATCTACCATTATAGAGTACCTACATCATCATCCTCCGCGCCTTTTCCCATCTAAGTTGAGGCCGGCTTTCAGTCTTACTACGATACGGGCAAACTTCGATATTTTACGCGAAGCGACTGCCATCAGACCTCCACAACCCAAGTACTAGGGGATATCGAAGTTCTGTAGTTTTACAGATTATCGGACTTTTAGGGCTCCAACTAACCGTAACCAATGCCACAGATGTTTGCATGGCACCCGGGACCGACGGTTTAACGTGTTCTCAGAGGCACGGTCTCAATGTATTAAGAACGGTCACCTATTCTCGACTGACCTGGCTAGTATTACTTAACTTTGTAATGTGCTAACTTACTCGATTACTAATTAGCCACGAGTACCTACATTATGTACCCAATAATGAATTTGTAAGTTAGTGAGCTTGGACTTCCTCACAACAGACAGTTCGAGTTACAGGTGTGACCCTGACCTGCTTGAGCTTGCTTACACTCCCCCTCCATCTGTATAAGCAATATTCCTTACCTTCCAATGCCTTCACTTTTTACCTACCATTATCTTTCAATATATTTCCTATTTTTTCATCTTTAATTCCCAAAGCGCTCGGTCGACGGCTTGCCCCTGATTACCTACGTGAGTGGGACCAAATTACATATTTGGTAAAATGTGGGTCTTTAATACCTCTGCCTACATTTGATACAGATGTATGTATGTATGTCATAATTTATTTTCTCTAAGCCATATATATCACTACATATTATAAAACAAACTGTCTGTTCGCAATAAATATATAAATAATAATAAAAAAAAAAACTGCAAAAGTTCTGAATGGATTTTCATACGGTTTTCACGCACGGATAGAGTGATTCATGAGAAAGGTTTAGGTGTATAATTTATTAGGATTTTGTATAAATTTTCTGAAATATGACGATGATTGTCGAAGATGTCGGAAAAAATCACGCTGACTGGAAGCTTTACTGGAACCCATGAAACATTGTTTTCATACAACTCCTTGTATGAAAACAATGTTTTTTGGGTTTATTCCTCATAACAATATCTATTACAATATAGTAAAGCTAAATGTCTATTTTCTAAGATTAACACATAATAACGAAAAAATGTAGGCATATATGCTCTGCTACCCGTGCGAAGTCGGGGCGGGTTACTAATAAGCTATAAATGAGAAACAGCTAAAAACAACTTTATTTATATATTTTATTTTACTTGCTGCACTATTCCGAGAGTAAGAAGGAAAGTTGAAGGACATTGAAGTGGGCCGAGAAAGGACATTCTTAGAATGTGGGTCAAATAAATGAGGCAAATTTTACTGAATTCGTACCGAGAAATCTTAGATGTCTTAGTACAATATATCCCTATTGTTCATAAACTCTTAAGAGGGTCACTTCAGAATGGACTTTTTCTCTTTTCCACCAGCCAGGAGCGAGAAAACTACAACATGTTAAAGCTAACATGCCAATTAGGCGACAAGACAGTATTTTGTTATACATATATTGTGATGATCTTTTTTCCTGACAATAATATGGTTACGAGAATATCTAAAGCCTGGAACTACATCTTCCTGACGGTAGAATCATTGATAGATTAGCAAACCATTATTAAACTGTAACCTACAAACAGAGTAGGCACTTTTATACATTTAGATACATTTAAGGAGTAGGTACTTTTTATACACGTCAGTGGCAAACAAGCAGAATGGCTTAAGCCTGATGGCCAGCGGTTACCGTAGCCTATGGACGCTTGCAATTCCAGAGGACTCTCATGCACTTTGCCGACCCTTTAAAAACCTATACACTCTTTTCGTGAAGAATCTCACACTGTACCCTCTCGGGAAAATCTCGGAAGGGGAGCTAATTCCGCAGCCGGAGCGTCCGCGGGAGGAAATCCCCCTGGAACCGTACCGTGCGCGACCATTAACTCATTACAAATGGCGATAAAATACGTCTCAAAAGTTTGGCTAGTAGCTTTCGTATAGTCATTTGATCCGGTCTGTTGGTCTAGTAGTTAGTGATCTTACCTAACTGCTGAGCCAGAAGGTTCAATTCCCACCCAGGACAAATAATTGTGTGATGAGCATGATCATTTGTTCTGTGTCTGGGTGTAATTTACCTATAATATGTATTTATTTAGAAATATATAAGTATGTTTATCAGCAGTCTCGTTACCACACTACAGTTTCTGACTAGTTTGGAATCAGAAGGCCGTGTATGAGATGTGTTAAGTTATTATTACTTATTATTATTATTAAATAAAAATTCTGTTAGACCTTGAAGAAACAAGAGGAAAAAAAGTAAAAATCCTCTTCCAGAATACTCTTAAAACGTGAGGAATTTGCTTATGCTTATATATTTATTTCGACCTTAAAACATCAAAGTTGTGCAAGTTGTGTAAGTAATTTATCCCCAGTTTCTGTATTTATTTTTTTGGAAAACTCTTTGCTGCGGATCCTCAAAAAGTTTGAACCGGTATTTTAAGAAGACAAAGCTACACAGGTACAATGCACGTTTTTATTTCATTTTCCTATTATCATAAGAAAAGGAATTCAGCTAAGGAACACAAATGACATTTACATCTCTATAAAAAAACTATAGAGAATAAATGGAGGCCGTTTATCTCTCATGCAGCACCGCTTTGTTCCAGGGAACTCTGTCGTGGGAACTCATAAATTATTAACTACTACATACGTGTTTCTAAACAATAGACGGTGTAAATTTGTTATGTATAAAGCCATTTTGTAGACAATAAAGCTAAAATTGTACATATCTTGCTATAAAAAAGAGGGTTGACAAAATTGTATGTAGATAGTTCGTCCATCTCGAAGATTCTTTGTTTTTGCCGTTTTTGCCGAAGGTCATGTCGTTCTTAAAATACTCTCACATACACCTATATACGTCACAGTAAATTTTCCAAGGGCAAAATAAAATTAATTTATAAATATAGTAATCGCAAAACCATTTTTATATGTGATATAACCACAAGTTAACGACTTTCGGAATTTTTTCCTTTAATACTTGTGCTGCTCGTGCTGCGAGACCTCGCTTCTTGCTAAATTTCATGATTTTAGGTCAACGGGAAGTACCGTAGTAGTATAAGGTTTTGATTTACCTGCGAAATGTTAAAATAATATATGGCTTAATTAATTATTGCGGTAACTCAGAAGCTTGATTTATTTACAGCTTCAAGGGATCGATTCAACTTGATACTTCTACGCATTTCTGAGAAAATTGGTCTTGACAGACAGACAGATGACGGACAACGAAGTGATCCTATAAGGTTTCCTTTTTCCTTTTCAGGAAAGGAACCCTGAAAACTATCATAACAGGTTTAGAAACTATAATAACTATTTTTTATATTCAATTAGGCCTGTATCAGTATTAGTTAATTTCAGTATTCGTCGTGGTCAGTTTTTTTCTAATATCTACATATATTATGTAATATGTTCTAAGATAGAGTATTTTCGGTCCATAAGTTACTGTGAAAAGATACCCTTTGCTCGGTTTAACCCTAGTAACCCTACCTACATAATCATTAACGAAGCACCCTTTCAAACTATGACTAAACTCATTATTTAAACTGCAAACCAATAATGTTCCCATACTACGGTAGCTTAGGTATGAGTAAATGTACAACAAAAAGCCTTGTAGTTAAGCTGTTTTAATTTACAACGTCTCAAATCATAAAAATGTGGATGTGAGCTAGGTACTGTGTAATTATACGGTTTTATTTAGCTTACCTGTTTTTTTTTTGGGTCAAATTGGGTGATTGAAATTTTACCCCCTTCCTGTTGACCGATTAATCTGGAATTTGGAACAATTAGGTGTTTTTAGCATCATTGTAAATCCAAGATGACATCGATTCCAGATAATAAAGTAGTTACATATTTAATTTAAGTAGTTAATTAGAATTTAAGACAAACTTAAAAATGAAAACAGTCTTTCAGCAGCATAAAAATATAAACACTTTAAATTAAAAAGACTAATATGAAAGGATATAGCCTTAATGTATGTGGTGACTGATTTCAAGCATGTGGTTGAGGATATGTGTGTATGTGTGCGTGTGTGTATGTGTGCGTGTGTGTATGTGTGCATGTGTGTATGTGTGTGTTTGTATACCTAATATAAAATTTTATATAATAAGCTCAATACTTAAGACTTAAGGTTTATTTATTTTTTGCTTTTTAGTTCTTTTCGTCGGTTTAATTTTTTGTTAAAAAGATTTTATTTAAATATATGAAACTTGGCTCCGTCTTACGAATTTTCGATCAGCGTCACGTGTCCTGGCGCGAGTTTAACATTTTTTACCCATCCCAAAAACAGAACGCCGCTAAAGAAGTTTTAACTTCAAAAAACCACTTCTACTTCTAATTATCGTTGCGAAATGAAGCTTCGTATGTATGTGTAGTTCGGATGATAATACTATTATTTGGCATACTCTCTGTAAATATTGTTGTTTTCTATTGGTTCCCCATTCCATAAACAGCTCTCTAAGGATAGAGTTGGAGACGCGCCAATGACACCTCATGTGGTTGGTGCCAGTACCACCACCACCGGTAACGCTTAAGACGAACTGTGTACTTGTTTGCCTACTTATTAGTATATCAAAAAAGACATTTTTTTTACGTCTTTCACCTTAAATGTCATTTCTACTGAACATTGCCTAATAAATTAAACACCAATATTTGTAAATTATCAAATCCATAGAGGATTGACGGTGGTTCTTAAAACCTAAAACTAGATACTTGACAGAATTTGAAAAAGGATATTTAATAGCCTGCCTCAATTCACAAAACACCATAGGAACTTCTTTTCTCTCGTCGATGAATGACGAAATCAATGAATGCTCCATACGGTTGCCACCTGTGCCACAGATAACATAATAGTTACTTCGCCTGTGCTATAATTTAAAGTATTGTACTATATTTTAATCAATTGGACTATAAATGTACAACCCGCCCCGGCTTCGCACGAGTAGCAGAGACATCTCTCAACAATCATCATCATATTTCAACCAATTTACACAAAACCTTAACAGATTATATACCTGAACCTTCCTTATGAATCGCTCAATCTATCGGTGGAAACCGCATGAAAATCCGTTAAGTAGTTTTTGAGTTTATTGCGAACAGACAGACAGATAGACGCGGCGGGAGACTTTGTTTTATAATATGTAGTAATAGAACTGAAAAATACTATATTTCCATCGCTAATTCCACTTCGCACTACGGTAAGTCCGTCTTTTTTTTTATAGTAACTGTTAATGGAACACACTTGCAGCGTATCTTGTATAATTTCAAAATGATACGCATTCACGGCGATTAATAATATAATCATTGAATGTGTAAAAACATTCCCGATTTTCCCAAAAGTACCTACCTACTAATAATAATACTAATAAAGGTAACTACTACTTTAAATTGGTGGCAATACTACATCCATCAGATAAAACTAGAAGTCCGACGTGATTGTAAATACCATAAATATTTTAACTATGCTATAGATGCGTTTGTCAAGACGATAAACTTGCCAAAACAACGCAACGAGCTGTAAGCGGAATTCGAAACTTTGTTGTGTACTTTGTACAAACACGCCGCGTCGGGATTAAAACATTAATTATGTACTAGTACTTACATTCAGCAAGCACGTTGCTTATTTATTGTATATTCTAATGGATGTTTGAGCAATCCTTGCTTGTCTTTTATATAAACCTGAAAGTAAAGCTTTAGTCTAATAGGTAAATTCCGAAAATTAATCTCCTGTCTAAAGTCCAGTAACGGGCAGACAAAACAGTTGAGTCGCGATGGACTTTTTAATAAATTATGCCACTTCACACTACACATACGAGGTAACTATTTTATCTTATCTGTGCTTATATTAACAAAGACTTTGTTTAGACACTTGAATAACCGGCTTGAAGGAAATTGAAACTACGCCGTGCAAGATTAATTTCATTGAAATTGTTATCAATAAAATGACGATTTCTTTTTCAAATGCCAACAGAGCACGTAATTTGATCGCTCTCACCCCATCTCGGTGTACGACAAAACACAAGTCCAGAAGACCTTACTCTGTGTAAACTATCAATGACAATGTTTTTATTCTTTCCAAAACCGTCTTGCGTTAACGCAATCATGTATCGTGAAATATTTTTCAGGATACATGAATATTATGTTTTTTGCTTTAGTGTGTACATGCGCAAAATGTTCACTGCGCTAAAAGATACATACATATATAATTTCCATTTAAAAATACGTAATGTCGCTCATCTAGCTCATTTAGCTTAATGATTCAATTCAATTGGTCGCTCAATTGATTCAAATCCTCGTGTAGCTCGCTTAGCTCAGTTCTAAATATTACTCACTTAAAACCTCTCTCGCTCATACAAAGAACGTAAACATTATAAATAAAATTTTCTTTAAACTTCGTAGGTTAAGGACTGTCAAACTAGAGGGATTCATTTAAGTTGGTAATAAAATAAGTATTCATATGCACTTAAAATGAAAAAGGCTAGGTGGTCGTAATAAAAAAACAATTTCTATGAACAATTAATTTTTATAAAGGTATATGATCACTAATTTCTCTTTAGTTTCACTCGCTCATGAAACAAAGAGCCGCGGCAACGCTGTGGAGCTGAGCTATAACTGGTATTATGTATTCTGAGTTCTGAGTTAGTGTGAGTGAGCTATAAAACGCCTCTGTACCAATGTACACCATGTAACTATCGTGTAACCATACGAGCATTTTAACCCACAATAAGTAATTGACATATTATTACATAATTTTTAAAATTAACGAAATTTACGCAATCTCTTCATTAAGGTTTACTAACCGACGTATCTGGGTCGTAATCTACAAAATAATATTATTTTTAAACCAAAAGTGTTTAAAGTTAAATCTACACTCTGTTTACAGTAATTAATTTTAATTTCTAATGATACCTATCATTGGATTCATTGGAAATTAAAATGAACTACTGCGAATAACATGTCAGCAAGAAGAATAATGAAATAGAAAAAACATTCTTCATTTACTTGACTCGAACGTCATACTGTATGCACAAGGGTAATTTTCTTCCGTTCTGTCTCTTATCGGGCAACACAAAAACCTTAAAAAATTAGTTAAAATAAACTAGAAATTCACATTTTTGTAAATATATAACCTGCTTAACATAACTAATACCTATAATATTTTAAAACAGCACACCGTCAAATGTATTTTTTTATTTAATTTTATGACAAAAATAAAAGAAATAATTATTCATTTTCATTACAGTAAGAGAATAATCCTACTAATATTATAAACGTGAAAGTTTGTGAGGATGTATGGATGTATGGATGTATGGATGTATGGATGTATGGATGTATGGATGTTTGTTACTCTTTCACGCTAAAACTACTGAACCGATTGCGATGAAACTTGGTGTGTAGATAGCTGGAGACCTGGATTAACATATAGGCTACTTTTTATCCCGATATTCCCACGGGATCGGGACTTACGCGGGTGAAACCGCGAGGCGCTGCTAGTATCAGCATAAAAAAAAAAGATACGACTACTCACCCTAACAAGTTAAGTTTTACATGTTTCTCTCACAGTATTAAGCACTCTACGACCGCCGACGATCATGATTGTTTTTGGTGACGTAACAGATCATCCAACAAGTGCATCCAAATATTATTATATTCCCACAAATAGATTTCAAGGAGATTTATCGCATCACTGTTGGAGCTAGAATCATTGGCGCATTGGCACATTTATGCTTTCTGGAAACGGATATTTATAGCAATATAACGATTCATAAAGTATGGATAGACAATATATGTTCAATTTATTACAATAAAAACTTTCGTGAGATGAATGTGAATAAAACCGTATATCTTTAATAATCATGTTCAATATTAATTTACGTCTCAAATTATCATATCCGACTATCCTACTTCCTACTAATATTATAAACGTGAAAGTTTGTGAGGATCTATGGATGTATGGATGTTTGTTCCTCTTTCACGCCAAAACTACTGAACCGATTGAGATGAAACTTGGTGTGTAGATAGCTGGAGACCTGAATTAACATATAGGCTACTTTTTATCCCAAGGCATCGGGACTTACGCGGGTGAAACAGCGGGACGCAGCTAGTAAATATTATTGTTGCATATTGTTTTAATTCTGAAATGCGTTGCGGTTATCTTATACCTACATTTGATATTTATGTTTATGATTTTCAAATAAAAGTTATTAAGAAATATAATTTTCTCATGATAGATATTCATCAAATCATATCAATATATGCCGTATATACGTGCACATTTCGTCATCATCTCCTTATGCATGTGGAAAGATGGGATCTGCAAATGCGATATTGTGTCTACGCCGCCTCGTTTTGCAAGCGAAGACTATAATATTTAACTTGAATTGATTAAATACGTTCTTACTTATGTATTGGTACAACTTGACATAGGAAATAATATAAATGGCAAATAAAAAATATGACTGTTTTATTTTCAGTACATGTTGCATTCAACATCCAAAGAATTTAAAAAATCACAAGTTGCGAGATTACATTTGTATTGCGTGTGTGCATTGAGTGACAACCGGCATTCGGAAGATAATACTGCATTTTTTTATGCTATGCGATAACGGGCAAAATAGACAAATACATTTTGCATACATTTTCTTTACCTTACTGAATATCCTTTTTCGTTTTAGTTACTTATTGGCAATATTTGTGCGATACCCAAAAATCAGTCAAAGTCGCCACACAATAGACACCGACTACGATTTTTCTGCTATCTCGTATACGGCGCCTAGCGAGCTAGCGACTTCAGGCACCAATCGCTGTATTATGTTAGAGGTAGAGAGAGAGGTGTTTTGTAGGCCGAATGGATTGATACCTATGTCTACAAGTTCTGAGACGTGCCATCGGAGTAGCTTGCTTGGAGTAAGGTTTTACTGGTTTTAATCATAACAAGTATAGATAAAGAAATATTAAAATACCCCCGACAGGAAAAAGGAAAAGAGCTGATGATATTCGAACAGCTCAACCGATTTTCTTGAATTAGGTAAGCTATGAACACTCGATCAAGTCATCTTTCAAATAAAAAATCGAAATCAAAATCGGTATATCCGTGTAGTAGCTATGTTCATAATTAAAAGCGCGTCGCGACGCCTCCACTCTAAGCCATTTCAGGTAATGAACGTGTTTGGCAGCGTTATATTAAACAAAGTTAAACCGCACTTTCTGCTTATCTAACTATTATTATGAAACCATTCATGGCTAGGTATTCGACTTCGATTGGAAACTAACAATAGGTACAGATTTGTTATCATTTACTGTTCGAAGTTAAATTGATTTACCTTATTTAGCATATTTGCCTAGTACAGCAAAAGCGGTAACACAATTTCCTGAGAGTTTTGAATAGAAAAGGATAAAAAAGGAATATTTTAATGTTCTGTAAGTAACAGATATAGAGTAGCTAGAAAAAGGAGCCGTTAAAAGTCCACTCACGTGTTGATCTTATATCATGATGCGACAGTTTCGAGTTAAACGATCAGCTCACGTATGGAGTTACTAGGTACAAATAAAGTTTTAGCCCTAGAACTCCAAACAATAATGTCAATTGACATCATCTTTATAATAATTATTATAAATATGATGCAAATTGACATTATTGTTTGAAGTCGGTGCATTGACACCAATCATGGCACTAGAAACTTTTACAAGCAATTCCTTACGACCTAGTCGAAGTCACAAGGAGATGTTAATTGAAGATGACGTAAGACCAATCTTTGTGGAAGTCTTCGGGAACGGTCCATGCTCATTAGCGGACGCTGTATGGCAGAGACATTGATGAATATAATTGTACCTATTACAATAAAAAAATAAACAAGAGTACGACTTAAGTGTTGACTTAGGAGAGACTTTGACACCGTTTTGTGTGTTACCACGTGTACAATGGTTGTTTTCTGAATGCATAATTCTTATATATTTATCTTGTTTTTACATCGCACACCGCCACATTCAGGGAACCACCCTCTTGTTTTAAATAGAGAGAAGATGCGTACGTGTAGTTTGAAAGCAACTGCCTAAGTCGCTGATCTGAAAAGCCTACTTTCTAGATGTGCAAGTTTGTGTCGGCTATAAGTACTTAGATATTTAGTGAGCATTCATCATGATATTTATAATTAAATGAATTTCCATTCTATACATCTGGAGGTAACTAATACTAATATATTTTATTAACTGATACATATTTTATTATGTTGCTGACTGTAAATTATATTAGTATAGTTATCAATTAACTTACTAATACTAACATTACATATTTTAATTTTAATATTTACAATATCAAAGTTAATACTTCAACTTCGCATACACACATCATACTCAATTCGGAATTATAATATTATCTACGTATTAACGGGAATTAACGCGATCACGAAAAGGTATTACATACCTCTGAATTTGCCTGACGTTTCGACCAGGTTGCACTGGCCATGGTCACAGGCTGACTGGCTCAGCGGTGCACGCCCTCCGTCGTCGACATCGTGAGGTTGAAGGTTCTTCATCCACCTCCACTTTTTTGATATTTTTGATATTTTCGTTTGGCCATGTACCGTCACATACTATACTAACAGTGTCCCTATTCTGTCATTTCATTATTCAGTCAGCCTGTGACCACGGCCAGTGCAACCTGGTCGAAACGTCAGGCAAATTCAGAGGTATGTAATACCTTTTCGTGATCGCGTTAATTCTTGTTAATACGTAGATAATATTATACCATGAAACGCGAAAGTTTAAAAGTTAGTACAATTCGGAATTATTTTCCAAGACAGTGATCATAATTCCTCTATTTCATTGATATGCAATTGACATCAGTTTATCTCATACAAGCTAATCATTGGATTAGTTGGATATGTAACATTACATACTATATAACAAGCTAATAATACGATACCTGTCCACACTTACGTGGTAATATTTGTAATGAACAAATATTGCCACGTAAGTGTGGACAGGTTAAAGACTGGCCTATTGGTCTAGTGGTTAGTGACCCTGACTGCTAAGCCAGAGGTCGTGGGTTCGATTCCCACCCAGGACAAATAATTGTGTGATGAGCACGATAATTTGTTCTGTGTCTGGGTGTAATTTATATATAATATGTATGTATTTAGAAATATATAAGTATGTTTATCAGCAGTCTGGTTGCCATAGTACAGGCTCTGCCTAGTTTGGGATCAGACGGCCGTGTGTGATATGTGTGGAGTTATTATTATTATTATTATAGTTATTATTTGAAAATTCGAAGAAAGTATACAAGTTCAAAACACATTTTTTTTATTTTGTCTTGACTCCCAACCATGACCTTTTTTACTCGAGCACGACAAAGTCAAACGTAGGGATGTATATTTCTCTTTAAGCAGGTTCCACAGCAATACCTAAACTCCTGAGCCCATTTCTTGAATGAGGTGTCAATCGACAGTATTTATTATTGTTTACATAGAACTAAGAATAATTAATTCTGTGATAGTTAAGATCTGGTGACGTAGGCTACAATTTAAAATCTATGGTAGGGTATACAAATTCCAAAAGTTGGACCCAAATAAGTTTTTCTTGCTATTGTGTCGAGTGGGATGTCAAATGGAGGAAGACAATTCTAAAGTAAAAAATATAAATATTAAAATTAGTTATAAAATATACCTACCTAACAGGCGACAAAAATAAAACAATTTTACTGGCAGTTGTCGCTACTAAATTTTTTATTATTGATTGATGGCATCTCTGTAGTTATCGTTTGTCTAACGAAGTAGAATGGTATCTTTTTGTAGTTGATAACGTTATCAGGCCACGGAATTAAATGATAAAATTAATGTGAAACTGCCTGAAAACTTTAATAGAAGTCTAGAAATAGTTATTTGCAATTGCTAACATAAAAGTCTCGGTTTTAGAAAGGTTTTAGAACAAGTTTTCACAGAACTTACATTTTGGAATTTAATGCCATTCGTAAATGGACTACCAACACTGAGTTCAGAAAGTTGGTTGTTTTGTAAGCTGGCTTACTATTAGATATGGAACCCTCTAAGTATCAGTACTGAAACAGTAAAAAGTAAACACAGCGACAATAAAACATAGGTTTCTGTAGGAGCTTTAAAGCGACATAAGACATTATGTGCATCTCTTTAGATATTTGTTTCTTAAGCTGTTATTATGTTATTAAGTGTTTTAAGCAATAAATTGGAACTTTAGACTTTCGAAAGTTCCGTCAATAGTTTTTCCGAAATTTGAAGCAACGGTGAAATAGAAAAAGGTACATCTTAATACGACCTAATACCTACAAAAAAAACCAGTAAAATCGGATAAACAAAACATACCTATAAACTACGTGTCTTAGAGATTACCCGAAGGAAACATATTTACTTACCTATATCTCTTGACAACCTTAAGCACTTAAGCAGTCCCTATAAAGAAAAATCTTACTACCCTATTAATTTATTTTACATTGTACCTAAACCAGATTAACTCAACCCTTTGTCTCTAGTAGCAAAAACCAAGAACTCTCTTATAAACCGGGCCTTGTCGTAAAATCAGTTGTTAGCTGACGTGCTCTAGCTATAGGTAAACTACCTCCCTGCCATTTTAGGTTTCTAGTACAAAAAACCAAAGCTAAGGACTTTCTAATTTTATAAACTTGCGAGAGCCTTTATCCAGCCCTGTCGCAAAATCTGTTTTTAGCTGATATCTCCTACTTATAAACTAGGCAAAACTTGCCAAATTTCACCTTCATAGTTCAAGTAGTTTTAGAGATTTAGTGATTAGTCAGTGAGTGAGTGAATGAGTATCCTTTCGCTTTTATATTAAAAGATTATCTCGACTCTAGAACACGAGAATAGCAATCAGCAGACCTACTAAGTTTATTTTATGTGTCCCCAGTCCGGTTAAAATTTTTTAAACTTTTATTTTTAATTTAATAATTTTTAATATGATTTATTCTTGACAAATACGGGAAATACAAAAGTCTATAAACTAAGAATCGAGAACGCAATTTCTTTACCCCAACAAAAATCTGTAAGGCACACGGACACGACCTTAAATTCCATATTGAGACTGGATGTTTGATCATATAATTTATGCTGATAATGTTACGAGCACACAAGTACGCCTTGTGTAGGCCTGAGAGTGTATCTCTTTATTTAGTTATCACTATTATACTCATGCAGTATGAGTAAAATAAATCAGATGATATTTGTTTTTTTTTTATCGTAAGAGGCACCGTGACCGTGTATACGAACGCGGATATCCTATTAATAGTTGTCATGAAAATTTGTTTCTGAGTATAACAATGAATAAGAACGAAGGTTACATTATTATTTAGCTGGGTATCCACGGTGCGTGATTCTGCGGATTATTCTTGCCCGATGACTGACGACCACGGACAGCCATGGTGTGTGAACAGCCACAACCACCCCAAGGCGCTACTACTTGTGTTGCGTTGGTCTGTGACGGTCTAGAGATTGAAAGCCATTGTGTAAAGTAAAAGATGACGTATCGCTGCTGTTGCGGCTCTTGTCAATTTTGTCAATTCACCTTTCTTTCTCTCTTGTCGTTTTATTTAGCAGAAGTATTGACATCCTCGTCTGTTTTTATACGGACGACCTCAGACCGCAACTTTTAAGTTATCGACTTGCGGCAGATCTGAGCGAGGTGACGCACTGCTACGGACTTACCTATACCTACGCTACCACCCCACATAGTTCTATGATCTGAGGCCACCACAGTCCACAGACGATACTCTTTCTTCCCATGGTGCGTCGCGTCGTGGCGGTGCGGGCTTGTCCGCGTCCGTCCGTACGTATGTACCATCCTACCTTAATAAATATTATACATATTAAAAGTGAGTTTGTTTCGCCTATTCCTTAACTACTCAACCAATCTGTTCCCGAGGGATACCCGAATTGATTGTCAAAATGTACATTAACGCGCTACGTGCAAAATCTAGAAGATATATTTGTTCATAAAATAAACATGTAGCACTCACAACTGCTAATAGCACGTTTATTAACAAGACCGTGCTCCATGCGACACATTTAGTAATAGGATGTAAATATTTATGTATTTCGTGGTTTACGTCACTCTACGGTATAGATGTACGCATCTAATGAAATGATTGAATATGACTTGACATTAACAGGAGTCAATCATTTTGTTTGTTTATACAATGATACTGTAGCCACAGATTACTAAGTAGTTACTACGTCTGTAGCTACAACTAGTACCTATCGCCATTACCGGAGATAGCATTTTAGATGTTTTCAAAAGTAAGCTTGTCTAATTTAAAATTAGAAGAAAAACTTAATGTAAGGTCTTTAATTATAAAATTGGGGTTTTGTCGAACTGACCACGTTTTCAAATATCTGATGCTTCTTCTTCTTTTAATGCAATGGCTCTATCATTTACCGATGATTCTGCCAACGTCAAGGTGGAAAGTAGATTTTTTAGTTAATAGGTTGAAGTTTTAAGACTATAAGAGAATAGTAGTGATTTTAACTGTTTGTGTTTGTGGTTCTGTGGGAGTATCTGATGCTTAGAATAATAACGTCTGACGTTTGGTTAGGAACTATAAATTTAAAGTGATTTGACGTTCCATAATATAATAATGCCGTTACACATCCCTAGTCAGTTATACGTGATGGCGAATATGTCAGACATAACGTACTTAGGTCAAATAATGAGATTTATACAACACATGGTAGAGTAATGATAAATCATAGAAAAAATATTTATTAAGTTTCCTTTGAGTAAATTTTTTAAACGCTTAAGTTTTAGGTAAATATGTTTTTGACCATGTTCTTTAGGTTTGTGTATTTATGTTTTGAATTTAGTGATTCGTTTGTTTTTGCACCATTTGATTTTATTTGTTCACAACATGGAAAACTCTAAATATTGCGTTATTTACGAATACGAGTTCCGCCGTGGCACAATTGAACGTGACAACGTGCAAACTAAGATTTATTTTAGTGTAGATTTGATAGACGAATCAATGGAGCCCAAACTCGATTGGTTTATTTTGTTTGGTTCAGAAGTTCCTATGGCCACCTTCCGACTCCATAATCATACCCTTAATATTATCTAACACCAAAGTACTTACCAAGACAAATCAAATGAGTCCAAACTCGATGGGTTTATCTTGTTTAGGTTAAGAAGTTGCTATGGCCGTCTTCCGGCTCCATTATCAGAACATCTCCATGGTACCATATGAACATGAGATTTGAGCGCAATCGGACATCGGGAAGTGGTTCTAATTTAGCTTCCAAGTTTCGTGCCGAACACATATCTACATACATGCAAACATTGCAAGTTATATAAAAGATTGTAAAATATACATATACCTAAATTTTTATCATTGACCACAATAGTTGCTAGATTTAGATTGCTACAGCTCTGACCAAACTTTGCATTTTAGCTTACACATGTATCCAAGTCTCGTCTTAGTGCACATATTCAATCACGTTATCGCGATAAGACCACTTAGACGGTCTGCAAAAAAAAACAAACACTTAACATAAACTGGCAAGATACAGCAAAAAGTAAATATAAGTAGGTACTTGATATAATTGTCTTACTGAAAACTTGCTACAAAAACATAGCCAAAGCATAAAATTATTATTCACCCTACAACGACGTTTAAAACCTAAATACTATCCAATTGATAATGGGCCTAAATCTTGACAGCTGAGATTTTATTTAATTTGAAAAATAATGTTTCAAGATTAGTCATCTAATTCATCTAAAAAATGCATGTCTTGTTCTCTTATCTCCCTGTAACAGTAGTGTACATATTATAATATAAACTTATATATTTGTTGCAGTGATGAGCGGTGCGGGTACAGAGTTACTTGTATTGGGCTATGAAATAGCGCCAGGATTGCTGTAAGTTTTTTTTTATTAATAAATATTAACAACTTAAAATTAGACATTATTAAATTAAAATTATACATAGATTAGACATAGATACTAACCAACTTATACTAAATTTTAATGTTTTGCGTTCCATGATATATTTATAAGGGAATTAACGCGATCACGAAATAGGTATTACATACTTCTGAATTGCCTGACGTTTCGACCAGGTTGCACTAGTGGTCACAGGCTGACTGGCTACTGAGCCACGCCCTCCGTCGTAGACACCGTCGCCGCGTCAGTAATTATGTATACAAGAATTGCTCGTTTAAACTTATTATATTCATGTGCAGAAATAGCATTGAGTTTTGTTCTAATAATACAATTTTTTTTCAAACAAAGTGCCATTATGTAGACCATTGTGATTTACACAGCGGCATGCTTTGTGAGTCACAGGCAGATGCTATGCAAGATTTTTTTTTGTGTAATTCTGAGGCATAGCATTCACTTCATGCTCAGTTATCCATACAACAACACAAACTTAATAGATATTTAGGGTTCTGTAGACAACAAGTGGAAGGAAAGGGCAAGGACAAAATACTTATCTACTCAGAATTTGTGTTTGTATGCAGCAACGAGTTCGTACTCACGTAGCGGAATGCTATACATACTTAATTATCACGAAAACAAAGAGGTATTAGCGTTTAATTTAATTTATTAGCTTCGCTGCCAGCCGACTTAACTCACTCTTTTCATAGGTAACAGAAATATGTTTACAGCGACATCTTTAATAGAAACTTGAGCCTGTCTTATCCTTGCATTTACGGAGTTAGGTTAGGATATAACAGGAGTGAACGGGATGGAATAATGCAAAGAGGAGCGTTTTAGAGAATTTAGAATTTATTATAGCGGGAAAATTTAAATATTAAACTAACGACAAAATTGAGCGGACATTGGCATCAACAACAAGGAGCCCTTATAGTTTTCTAAATGTCCATTCTTCCGGCGTCTGTCCGCGGCGTAGCTCAGTGAATATTATTAATTGAAAGCTCTAATTTGGCATGGGTATACATTATCAGGCCGACAAAATGGTAAAATAAATCTTAAAAAAATTTAAGGTTAAGGTAAATTAACGTACCTACACTTAAAGTGGGGATATTTTTTTTTCTCGCTTATGTCAATGCCAGAGTGTGGCGTGTCGTTAGATAGGACTTTGAAATTCGATTCAGGGATCCGTATTCGAAATATTAAGCTTTAAAAACGCTGATTATTGTCAGAGTCAAGTCCACCCGTAGGCTAAATGGTTGTTTTTGAATATGTGAAAAAATCACGATAGTAATCATGTATAACAAATTTAAAAGGATAACTATCACAGCTAAGTAGGCTTTACAAGTCAACGGTAATTATTGATCAATTTATAAAATGTACTTGGAAAAGTAAACACCAAATTTTAGTTCAAATTCATTTGAAAATTACTTAGATAAAGTTTTCAGCTACGGACCCACGACATGCACATGCACACATGGCAATACACGTAAATGGCCGGTTTTTTAATTTTTAATTTTATAAACACCTTCTTTGGGCATACCTTTAATTTCTTTATAAATTAAATCTTTTCTATGGTAGTTCATGCTTATGTTTGTGACTGCATTTACGAAAATTAACCAAAACCATAATTATGTTAGTTTGTTAAATATAGTTCTTGTAATTACTTTCAATTCTAAATTTAAAATAAAATGTATAGTTATACCAAACATATTGTATCTAAAACGTCGGAGCACGGTGCTGAAAATCAAAGTCCAGTTTGTATAAATGAAACTTATGGACAGGATATCCAAAAACAAAACAAAATGTTTCACACAAGTAATACAATTATATTTTGTGATTCACTAGGTATACCGGGCGAGTGATATACGAGTATGTAGGGCGACGGCTAGTTTAATGAGTTTTTGTAAAATCTGCTAAGGATGTTTTAGTAAAGCATGCCTGTTTGTGCTATGCGTTGTTGTAACAATAATTGCGAAGTGTATTGCATGCTTCAGAACTGGCCTTCAAAAAACATACATCATCATTCGTTATGCACCAGTCTCACAAATAATCTGATTGTCTCATGTTTTTAATGATGTACAAGAGTTTAAAAGGCATTGGGTTATACCTGGAAATAATTTTGGAATGTTTAAAAAGAAGAAGATACATCGAATCGAAGTCCGGAGAGTCGAAGTTTTATCATCAATCGAAGCATAACTGCATACTTAATGTAGACTTATAACTACGAGTCACATTGTAAAGAAATAATTGCTTGATAATTATTAATTATTATTTATTGATCCCTAGCTTTATCATCAATGCACTGTTCCTATACGTTATACAGGCTGTTATATAAAGGTGTAGTCATAATTTAGAGTTACCCCGTGAATAACGGAGTGTTAATAATTTTAGGAAAATTCGCGATTTTTAATACAAAAATTATATTTTGAAACTGACAAATTGAATTTGAAATACGACCGATATAGCTATTATGAATATATAAGAGAGCTGACATGACTAAAACTAAAAAAATAATCATCGTCATCGTAAGACTGCACGTCAGAAGTGAAAACACATGCACACAAACATGTCATATACGTCATCTGAGCGTGATGGTCACGCGAGTTCAGTGCTTTTTCTCCATACCAAAAGTGCACAACGTGTTTAAAGAAGTTTTCACTTCAAAAAACTATGAGTATTTAATGCCATGTTGATGAAACATCCAGATTTTTCTGAAAATGTCTGAATCAAAAACAAAATCATTGAAATTACATTAAAATTCATAATAATATGTTGTTTAGAAATCTGCAACTATTCTAGGAAACGCATTTTCATTCGTTTCTTTTCAAAATATTTTTTTTTAAAAATGTCTTCCATTTGTCCGCTACACGTACTGTTCCTAAAATGTTACCACATCTTTGTGTAATGCCCGGTGTAATGGAAAATACCCGCGGCCCATTTCATGATAAGATCTGGCCATTTCAATGAATAAATCAGCGTTTGGCGATATGAACAGCTAAACGAACATAATAATAATATGGTCCAACATTATATGAACATGTCATAAAATAGTTACATTATCTATTACCCCGTTTTGTTTTTGTGATGTATCATGGCAAGTAATGTGATGAATAATAATGAGGATAGAAGATAAAAGTGCGTCGAAATGTTGTTACGAAAACTTAGGGTGCGTCCATTAAATTTAGGGGGGGGTCAGGGGGTCGAACCAAATCTCACCCAATCTCGCGTGGGGAAGAGGGGAGCCTCGGCAGATATCACGTAATTTTTTTGCCCCAAGAAACAGTGTAAAATTGCGAAAAAACTGGGTTAAATTAAATAAGAAATGTTTTTCCACTAAAGTATACTACTCTCTTAAAATGAATGAAACTATTCACTGAAACTCACGGATTGAAACAGTAAATAGAATATGTAAACGCATGCGCGTGAGTGTGTGCAATGACTAAATTTTAAGTAAGTATTTTAAAATCTCAAGGGAGATTAGGGGAGGGGGAGGGGGGGTGGTCGAAAAATCGCCAATGAATCATATGGCCAAACACAGACGACCTATAACCAAACGTTAACGTTGAAACTATGCGGTCAGTTTTAACTGGTTATATAATGAAATACACCCATTTCTTGAAATGGTCGGACACATCATGAAATTACACACCAAATATTACAAAAGCAGTCAGTTTGACAATAAACTGTTACAGACGTACAAATACAAAACTGTCTGACAGACAACCGTAATAAATTCTAAGATCTGGCCACGACATAATATACTATTTTCTGCAGCGACTTCCCCTGACCGTAGCATGATTAAATGTCTATTGAAGCATAATAACGTTACGTTACAAATGACTTTACAATACACTACATACATACACTTTCGGCTTTAGAACTATTCGTTTGACTTGCCCCTCCTGGATAGCAAAACCAGCGGGAGAAATACAGCTTAAGGAATCCCCCCTGGACCAAATGCTGGATACGTCCATGACTATTTAGCTACATAATATCAGTTATTATAAATTATCTGTATTCGGTTAATCATGATACCAATCCTATAATCTTGTTTATCCAGTGCAGGTGCAGCTTTCGTCTTAATCCTTGAGACGATGTGGGTAGTAGCTCTGTTCGTGGACCTACTGTGTCGTCGTGGGGAGTACACAGTATCACTCCGCTGTTGGGACTACATGCGATGGTCGTGTGGCAGGGCGCGCGCACCTTTCTACGCCTGTGTAGCGACTGCTCTGCTCTTCGCCAATCTTACTTTGCTGGCCACAATTTCAGGTATGGCTTTAATCCGTGCTTGAAGCTGTACAATTATAGTGCACGTTGTGGAGTGTGCTGTCGAATGCTGCTATGCTGAAGAATAAGTACTAATTCTCAGTTGTGAGATAATATTACTTCTATGAGTGTTATGAAGCGACCAAAATAGGCCTTAACTATTTTATTGTTTATATTTTATATTATATATTAGATGGTAGTAGATCCGTGTGATGAGCACGATCATTTGTTCTGCGTCTGGGTGTTATTTATCTATAATATGTATGTATTTAGAAATATATAAGTATGTTTATCAGCAGTCTGGTTACCATAGTACAGGCTCTGCATAGTTTGGGATCAGACGCCCGTGTGTGAGATGTGTGGATTCTTGAACAATATTGTGTCGGAGGGTCTATAAAGCATTTGTTTGTGTATAAGGACGAATTTAATCTAAAATATCATTATACTTAACTTAAATTACTTACTTTATAAAAACTTAATTGTTTTTAAACCCCCGGAGTTCACCCGTGAGAATCGAAACGTCGGGTAACCAAAAAAGGTATTGTAAATTATAAATATGTATTCTCGCTATTAAGTCCCGACCTTACACATCTTATAGAAACTTATTGATTAATTATTAATACCTAGTATTTGTATGATTATCTTTTAAAATCATAGTGAGTTTTTTCCCGATAACTAACTTCAAGTAAGCAGTAAAGGTATATACAGGATATACATATAAAGGAGTTATAATTATAGACAACTAAAATCTATATATATTATATATTCAAAGATCTAGGTATGGATACGCCACAAACTGTAGCAAAATGTGGAATAAACGACTTGCAGAAAAGTTATCAGTAAGTGCCTATGAGGCGAGAATGCGAGTTTTTACTAAACAAAACAAGTTATTACATTCAGTTTCAAAAACTCAATACCCTATTCTACTCAAATATGTATCAATGTAGGTCCTTATAAGCCATTTTTTTTAATAGGTGGTATGCTACTAGTCTTGGCAGCACTTCGAGCAGCGGTACCATTTTCGCCCTACGCAACACATGGTCCCCATTCTCCAAGGGCAGGAAGCTCCCTGCTCAGCCAGCACGACTCTCCATTACCAGACGTGTTCTACAATGCGGGACACACTGAAGATGACCGGTTTGATGTTTTTATTATACCCACTAAAATACAAGCAGAGCTGAATCTGAATCTCATTAATTTTCTTTTCGCTTACCTTCCCATAACACATTAGTCCCGGAGTATTCAAAAGCCGCTGATTATTCGGAATCACAGTTAAAGTACCTGGATGACCGGTTTCTTTTAACTTTTTCTAAAAATGAAACTTAGGTCCCCCGAAACCCCCTGCATACTAAATTTCATGAAAATCGTTAGAGGCGTTTCCGAGATTCAAATTATATATATTTATACATATATACAAGAATTTCTCGTTTAAAGGTATTAGATAATTGTATCCATCTAGGTCATAGGTCAACACGTATGAATGCCACTAAACTAACTAACACTAAAAGACAAAACTAGAGTAGGAAAGTCACAGGCACTATTTCAATCGATCTCAATCCGCGCAATATGATATAAATTTTGAGAAATTGCAATAATAAAACAAAGAAAGAATAGCTGATTTTATTTCTTGTTTTTGCTGTTAGTTTAGTATATTTATAAAACAAGTGATTTATTTGAACACTGGTGTAGTAGTATCCAAACAATCAGCTGATCATTATTATTTTTATGAGTACTGAACTGAGTACTCATAAAAATGATAATGACCAGCTGATTGTTCGAATACTCAGCTGAGTTTTGTCGACTTAGTTTGACTTATTTAATTGAGGACGACTCAGTTCTTAGGTACAAGAGTATTAGGAGTAATAATCTAGAAAGATTATTGACACTTTCAAATAAATAATATCATATTTAACTGAATCTTGCAAACAAAATCCGTTTTGAAGCAAAATTAATTGCGGTAACCATAGTGAGAATATGATTAAAATTTTAAACATAAGTCGTATAAACGACAACAACTAGCTAATACCTAAGACCATTGTTGAAAGTTGACTTTATCACTACTAATTTACAGCATAATCTTTTATCTACATGTCAGAGTGTGTAATAAAACTGTATTTTGAGTTGAGTAGTTAGTAGTGTTGTTTTCGTCTTGGTTATGTTAAAGAAACAGCACATTTACATTTTTATATGTACTTATTTACTTAATTGAATTCTTGCTTACCTTTACTACTGTGGTTTATTTAAGAATATTTAGTTTTGTTTCTGAAAGTTTCTGCTCCAAATATAATATTTACGTGGGCCTTTACTGAACTGTTAAGCCGAAATATGTATCAATTGCCAATGTTTGTTGTGACATAAATTCTATTTATTTACAGGTCTGAAGAGATGACAGTTCTGGATGCTAAAACAACTGAGAGATCTCGCTCCGTCACTCCAAAGCCACCTCTTCTTGAACTTTGATTTGTAAAAGATATTTCACAAATGAGCTAGGTTACTTGTTATTATAAAGTTGTGTACATATAGTAAAACGATGTATGAACAACTTTAGTATGTAAGTGCGTGTTAATATCATAATTTGAAATATTCATGTAAATATACCTACGTAGACATATGAGTACATTGTGTTTTAGATACATATTATGTCAAATAATTTGATGACATTTTGTTCATAAATTATGTAATATTGTCATTTATATCGAAAAAGGCACTATTAGGTATATTCTACATACTATTCTGTAACATCTTAGTCCCCGTACAGAGGCAAAATATATTGAACTAATTAAACAACGAATAAAAAATACATTTGTATGGCAATACATTCTATATAAATCGAGGACACCAGCTTAAATTAGTAACAAATAGCTTGTTAAAATGATTCCTGCAGCACAGTGCATAGCCCCCAAAAACCAAACCAAACCAAGCCAAGATGGAGGATGATGATGAAGATAACTCGACTCAAGTTGATTATGTAAAGCATTATGTATTTTATTTGCATTGTGCGGTACACGCACTTCAGAAGCTACCTATTGAGAGTATTGTCATTATTAATAAGTGAGAACCTCCTTGTCAACGAAAACATATGATTAATTTAATTAAGTACTTAATATGGAAGTAATTACGTATTGCCTTTAGTAAGTCACCTTAAAAACATAATCTTTAAAACATAGTCACAAAATAATTAATCATTTGTAACTTAACACTCACTGTTTGCATGATACTTTCAGAATTATAAATGGTTGCGCAATTACTTGAAAAATTCAACGATACGTAAGAGCATTTCTTAATTTCTTACGCAGTTACTTGCGTGCGAGTTACATGTTCGCAGGCAGTGACGAACCTATTTGTTTTACATAAATGAAAATGTTAAAATTGTTCATACATAGTATTTAAAAGTACATGAAATACTTATTACTAAGTACATCTAACTTATTACTTTTATAATTTTTATACATACGAAGAAACTGTGATAGTTTAGATTGTAGTTATGTGCGACAAAGTTCAGTGGACATCAAAAAATAATAATATAATTAAATTATAAGAATAATACTGTGTATTTTGTTACAATACATCTACAAAGATTTTGTGGCCTCTTGTTGTTTTTGACTCAGAACAGCATAATATGAATATGCTGCTTTCATGATCTGAAAAAAAGAGATATAAGACATATCTGATTAAACAAATAATACCTATCAATTGTATATCAATAATACATACCAAACCAGTTTTCAATGATCCTTGATAAAGCACTTATTCAGAATATTTGACAAATTGGCTCGTCGAAAACTGGGATCCGTCGGTCCATGGGCGTACTCAGCTTTTGCCCCACGACGAGGGGGGGGGGGGGGCGACAAATTAAGAATTAATTTATTTATTTTTATTCATTTATTTATTCAGAGGGACTCGTGGCTAAGTGGTCCGAGTAGGTCAGTCTTAGGATTAGTGACCATTACACCGTTACAGACTTAACACATTGCGACCCCACCGTACCTTGGAAAGTACGTTAAGCCGTCAGTCCTGGTTGCCACACGAACATCTGTGGCATTTCGTTACGGGTAACGGTCGGTTCACGTAAAAATATCGAAGTTCGGCCGTATCGTAGTTAGACTGAAAGCCGACGCCAACTTAGTGGGGAAAAGGCGCGAAGGATGATGATTCCTTTATTTATTGAAACTCATTTATATGGAAGCGTACAAAAGCCAGTGGGGAGGTTCAGAATACTGAACACTACAGAGGTCAGAGGTTCTGGGAACGCCCGTGCGTCGGTTCTTTTCCCTTTGAAATACTGGGCTGAAAGTGCCAGTTATGAGACGGTGCGGTGTAGGATAGGACTTAGGAAGCGAAAGGTAAAGGCCCACACTACACACACTTACTAGGCTCGCAGTTAAATTGATTGATGCAGTTACTGGCTGTAGTATTAGTACGAGTATCTAAGAATCGAAATGAAGAAACGACCATAGTACTGTCCTGACCGGATCCGTCAGGACTAGTTTTTATAGCCCGCAAGTGTTTTTTTTTGTTTATAGTACAGGGGGCAAACTGAGCCGAGAATCACAAGGTACGTCGCCGGCCTTTAAGGTGGGAGTAGGGGAATTGTGGGATTTGGGGAAAGGGGAGAGGAGGATTAGGGTCTCCGGTAACCCCACTTACTCAGCGAAACACCACCCAAGCATTGCTTCACTGCCAGTTTTCTGTGAGGCCGTGGTATTACTCTTGTTGAACCGGTCCATACGTGCGGAAGCATGGCTCTCCCATTTTATAATGTTGTTCTACCGGGGTTGATGTGACCTATATGCTGAATTGTTCTGGTTCTCCGGGTGTCCCTCTGGTTAGCAGAGAAACTGCGAGGGAATAGATTAGTATGCCACCTCTGAATTCTTAACACTAGTAACCCCCTCCTGCTACTGACAGCTACAGTTGCTGCTCTTCAAGGTCCGAGAATGAAATCTTTTGAAAAACGAGCTAACAGTAGAGTGCTGGTTTGCTGATTCTGGATACGTCGAGGCGGTGGACTTGTTTAGTGCTAAAAGTCTCTTCGCTCTTTTATAAAGGCCCTATCTGGCCTAAAACTAATCTATCACTGAAATACACCGGCCTACAATCATACAACTTTAATGTGCATCTGGATCGAGGGCCCATTTCTTAAAACTTACCAAACGTTATTAACTATGAATATCACTCAGGGAGGTATTACTCTGGCAATAAAAAATTGTCAGACTCTCGTGTAGGTAGATAGATGGCTGTGAAACCAAAAGAAATAAGTCAGAAACTTATTGGCCAAAATGTTTCAGCACTATACTAAGATGTTTTTAACTATAACCTTAAGTGATAGCTCCTGCCTGGTTTGTTAGTTTTAGTTTAGTTATTGTTTAGCATTAAAGAGTACAGATTGAATGGACTTACAGCAAGAAAGCAGGCATTGTCCATTTGCGTGAAACCAGCAGCGGTGAGTCTAGTGGACGTTGCGCTCGCATCATTAGTATAAGTAACTGGCGACGGAGGCGTACAGGCTAGCGCTCCCACTTAGACTGCATCACCGCGTCTGATATACGTTCTGCCTACGCAAATATCGAAACCTTTTACCAAATTAATACATATTAGGTACATGCAAATAAAAACTGAGACATTTCTGGGTAATATTGGTATCTTCTATATTATGAAGGTCTTGTAAGGTATGAGTCTTATTATTTGTGTGTGGAAACGCGCTAATGTTTAAAACTACCAGTCAGATTTTTTTTTTATATTATAGAGGCAAACGAGCAGACGGGTCACCTGATGGTAAGTGACTACCGCCGCCCATGGGCACTTGCAACTCAAGAGTCACAAGTTCGTTGCCGGTCTCTAAGGTGGGAGTAGCGGAAGGGAAGGAAAGGGAAGGGTTAGGGCCTCCGGTAACCTCACTCACTCGGCGAAAAGCAATGTAAGCATTGGCTCTCCCACTGTTAAAGTGATTTGAATAATTGTTTTTGTATTGAGTAGAGCATACATTGAGGAAGGTTATAGGTTATGTAATATCACGCTACGACCTTTAGGGTCGGAGCAGTGACCGTGAACGCATATGAAACTGTGGGAAACGGCTAGTGCTTTATAAAGTAAACGATTAGGAAATAGTGTCTAGCTCTTGTGACGTCATATTTTAGGAAGGTTACGGTTATAGACCATAATTAAATTGCCCTACTGACATAGGATTGTATTTCCTCGACATTCTTGTAGTTTTGTCTGGCAGAGATAATATATGGTATCTGATATATATATATATATATATATATATCATATGATGATGATCCAAGGGTAGAGGGAGATAGGGTTTTCAAAGCTCCAGTTATAGACACAGATAACCACTTACTGTGTGTTTGTTTCCCAATTAAGTTTTATTGTAAAATAATGTAATAAGGTAAGGTTTCATAGTTCGCAAAGTAAATCATTTGGCAAAAGTATAGTTTTTATTATAACTATGTGTGTCAAATATGAATAAAAGACCAAACCAACACACTGCTAATTCATTTAACAGGTAAACAAGAATGAATTCGGTATATGAAAAAGGTGCACAAGTACCATCACCAACCATCATATTTTTTTCCTGCGTTGTAAATCCTTTGTCAATCTCAGCTTGAGGAGGAGTTTAAGGACCCCTCGTCTCAAATATTAAAATCGAGCCACCGAGCCGGTCGGAGGCTCATTGAGAACGTAAGGAATTTGTTACTATAAACAAACGTACATATTTTGTATTGAAGCGCGTGAAAACATAACTTTCCTTCAACTGAACCGTAATTCTTCAAAACACTGGCAGATATGAATTTTCTATGAAGAGATTTTTTTTTTTGAATGATGACAGAAAATTTACTTACTCTCAGAGTGAGTTCGTTTCCGGTAAAACATTGAATGCCAAGTTGAATTACCATAGCGGCGAAGAATGCTAATGACGTCACAAGTCTCATCGATTTCAAACTTGATGCATCTTGATGTAAGAAAATTCCGAGTGAGATATAAACTCTAAGTACACGACATGAAGGAGGTATTATTTACAGAGTCAAAACAAGAGGCCTGTTATTTTTAGCACGCTTCCAAAGTAAAACCATCAAACTGCCATTTTCAGTCTCTACTCATGTTTCAAGTAAGTTTCAGATTACTTCAGTCCGTCTATGGAACTATTAAAAGAAATGAGGAAATAAATTATGTAATTAATGCAAAAAAAATTTAAAGGCGCAGGCATCTATGAATCTTACCGAAATTTGAACCATTATTACACAAATAGCTGTCATACTAGAGATGAGTGAGTCATGAAGCCATAAGAATAAGTTCTTGAAAACTTCTCCACGCAAATGAAATGAAACTTCGATAAATATGTATAACAAGAGTAGTGCGTCGTATGAAGTGTAGTGTAATATTCTCTCAAAAAGGTGAATATAAAGCAAAGATTATGTTGATTTAACCGTGGAAAAAGGCAAACCAACTGACAATATTGGGGCTCTAATCCTAAGATATTGCAGTATGTCATATCCACGAGAACTCGGTCCCCTTATTGCTTTCGTATCGACTGCGAATTGACATTTTTTTTGCGCAACTTGATACCTATCATTTTAGACCTGTCCCCTATTGACCCCGCAAATATCTATATTTGTAGGAGCAGGCACGTTTCCAATAACTACGGGGACGATAGCGGTCACAATGTTCACGGTATGTGAAAACAGGCGTTGACTGTATGAAAATATTTCAATGTCCCGCGCTTGTCTTCGGTTTGATTTCATAGCTTCATTTATGTTGGCTTGTTTAGTACAGAGTGGAGTAAAGTTTGGCTGGGGACCGAACGTTGGCCAAACCTCAAAGTTAATTCGCATTGCACTTTATGGCAGTTTATACGAAACAGCTGGTCCAAGTCGTTTGGCTGCCAAAAACTTAGCTGAACTTAACATATTATTATTGTTTTAGTTCCTAGTGCTACCTCGACCATTTCTGGTCTTTTGTAGCGCACTTCTGGTTTACAGTTCACTGCTCAGACTTATGGCTTCGAGAAACCTCCAGATCCTATCAGCAGTGATTGTTTGTATTTCCTGTGGTTGCATGGTGTGCAACCCTAGGTAAATACTTCGGTGCCGCATTAGTGGGCCACAAGAGCATAAAATATGCATTGCAGTCTCTTCTGTCTCTTGACAGAATCTGCAAATTGTGTTCACACCTAATTTTAGGTTGAACATATATGTTTGTTCAGTTTGCAGTGTCCGGTGAGGACTCTTGTTACTGCACAGGTTTTGTATCTTTTGAGCTCCAGAAGTTCTTTAGATACTTTATTATCATAGCCCTTTATTGGTCTTCCATCTCTTAATAGCCAATGATGTATATTTGGCGTGATTGATAGAATACGCTCGCTGTTTGCTGATGCCGTAGAATGGTTCTGGGCCATGCTGTCGGTTGTCTGCACCGGCTCTGACGAGTTCATCGGCTTTTTCGTTGTCATCAATACCTGAATGGCCCGGTACCCATCTTAATGTAATTTTGTTTGATTGCCTCAGTATGTTCAGGTTTTTCTTGCAATTTTGTATTAGCTTTGAGCTAGTCCAAAAATTCCCTAATGCCAATAGCGCCGCTAGGCTGTCTGAGTTGATGTAGATGTGTTGATTTTTTACTTTCCTTTCAAGGTTGATCTCCACGCACATGTTTAATGCAGAGAGCTCAGCTCAGGTTGGCGCTCCACCTGAATTTTGGTCTCTCTCCGTAAATTCCACAACCTACATCAAGGCCTTTTTTGGACCCGTCGGTGTACCACTCGTGACTAACATTTTTGTTGGATTAGAGGCCTTCCAGCCATGTATCCCTCTGTGGTATGTCTACTGTGTGCCTTCTCACGAAGTCGATCTCTGTTTACATGTCATCCGCAGGCATGTTCAGAGATTTTATTCCGAAAACCGACTCTTTTAGTGAGTTTAGTGTTCGTGATTGCCACTTTGATTTCGTCTGTGTACATATCCTATATAAGCTTTTGGCAGCTTCTTTTTGCACATAGATGCTGAGCGGAGTCACGCTTAGTAGTGCATTTAGAGCTTCCCCTGGCGTCGAGGATAGCGCACCAGTGGTTATTAAACAAGCCGTACGTTGTAGACTGTCTAATTTGTTTGAGGTAGTCGTTTGGCTTACCTTACGGCACTAGACGGCAGCTCCATACGTTACGATTGGCCTTGCAATCGCCGAATATAGCCATAGGGCAATCTTGGGCTGAAGTCCCCATCTGGCGCCGGCTATGCGACAGCTCATCCATAAAGCCATTTCTGCTTTATGGACTATGTTTGTGATATGAGAGTTCCAGGTTAACTTTTGGTCAAGTGTGACCCCTAGGTACTTGACTTCACTAGGGAAAGAAAGGATTTTGCCGTTTAGTTTTGGATTTGACAAACTTTCCAGCTTCCTTTTCTTTGTGAATGGAATTATCGTAGTTTTGTCTGCGTTAATTGATAATTCGTTATCTCTGCACCAGTTGTTGATGGTGTTGAGTGCTCCTTGTAGTAGTGTTGAGATGGTGTGGAGGTATGGTCCTCTGACTATGACCACTAGGTCATCTGCGTAGCCCTGTATATCAAGGAGTTGGTCAACAGCGAGGGTCCAAAGTAGTGAGGATAGGACGCCTCCTTGTGGGCACCCTCGTGTCGTATAAAATTTGTGCGATGTTTCATTTAGTGAAACTGTCGCAATTCTGTTTGAGAGCATGCTTTCCACCCATTTTATGGTGGTGACATCAATGCCCTTTGCAATCATTCCTCTGAGGATTGTTGCTGTGGGTGTATTGTCAAAAGCGCCATCAATGTCGAGAAAAGCACATAGAGCAACAAAAAAAACTTAACATAGCCATTGGAACTTAGTAATGGATCTATAAAAGCCAAACTGTGTAACTTCCCTGTTGTAACAACGTAAGCTCACTAGGAAATTAAATGTTATTTACCACCATGTATTAAAGCTCATCAAACCGATTGAAGTATTAGCAGGGAATAGTATAATGAACTTCCTGAACTAATATGTACCCTGTCAATTTTGTGCCCAAGATTTAAAAGGGAGGAAACAACTAACAAACAAAATTTATCTTTAACTTTTTTGGACCCCTGACCACATTAAAAAAAACATATTTTTTTACGGTAGATTATGCGTGTAAAGAAATAAGTACACGCAAATTTTAAAATTCTTAAAATATGTAGTTGTGGACTTAGCAAGCAGTAAACTTTTTATCTTCAACAGACGGTTCCTTATCGAATATACAGGTTTATGTTAAATGGAAAGTAAGTTAATAAGTTTATTTAAAAATGATTACGTTTAAGATGTTTTCAAACTCACTTGATCAGAAGCTGGTGTTGGCGAAAGCAATTTGTTAAAGTGGTTTGCAATTCGTTCTCAATCTCAGTCCTCGTGAGAAAGGATTCTACGATTCGTGCATTATTTTCTTCTGAACTCAGCGTAAGCGATTCTCCAGCTTGAAGATCTTCATTATCATATTGTAATCCTTCACGTAGTTTTAACATTGTGCGATCGTAAGCCGTTATGATAGCCTCATGTAATATTGCAAACTGTGAACTCATATGTAAAATGACAGTTGCAATAAATGTATCTATCGTCAGAAGTATGTGGCCGGTCCACAGCAAACCTATTGTTTCTAGAACAAAAGTAGGTATGTAGGAACTATCTCTTTGATAGTTCCATGGTATGTAAATCGGCTGCGGGAGCGTGCGAACTGGACGATTTGTAGTATCGTTTAAATTAGCCACTGTGGCTTTCCACCGAAGGTCTTGAATCATCCCGTAGAAACTTCCATTAGCGATTGTCAACCAACCAAAAAATACAAATGCACCAGTAAGCATTTTACACAATCTAACAGTAGCTCTATTTGTTTTGTCGTTCTGATAATAGTTGTGAAGGTCGATTTCTAAAGTTCGCACAATATCTTGTATATCCTTATTTTTATAGAAAAAAATTAACACCTTTATAAGAGTTAGATTGTGAGTGATGACAAAAGAAAGAGATAACATGAGTCGATCCAAATCTTTGTCACCGACAAAAGGGTCAATCGTTTCCATGCTGACAAATCCTGCTTCCCATATAAGTTCAGTTGCTATAGAATAGTAAATGTACCATCCGGGGAAATTTTCGGTATTTCCCTCTTCTGGGTGATGCCACCAGCCGAGGCCTAGAAATCTTAATAAGATGAAATGCACGCTGAAGTAACGTGTAGGACGTGGCTGAGGCATTGTCGCGTCTGTTTGCTTACATTACACAGTTGAAAATGTTGCTATGAATCTATAAACGCTGTGTTTTATGATACAAGCTATTAATATTATATTCCAAGAACCTTAAAATACAGGATGTTAGAATAGGTTTCTTTTGTAAATGAGGTTATTGTACGAATTAAGTATGTCAATGTAAAGGTATGTTTGTGTATTGACTGAAAATATTTGTGTAAAGATGAATGATAAGACTGATCGACACGCAATATTTAGGACTCCGCACATAAATGAACGCCAGTAAAGAAAAACAGTACAAAAGCAAATAGCGAAGAAATATACTACATTATCTAAATTTTGCAACGGGAGAAAGCAAGCTTGAAAAAATTAAAAGTAAAGCAGACATGAGATCCTCGCTACACTTTGTGCGATTGTTATTTCGTCTCTAAGTTGAGCTTAGTTTGAAGACGTCGGAACGAAAAGATTCGAGAACATTTCAAGTATATGAGACTTGTTATTATGGGTTGTATAAAGTCATACGGAACCGTCGCGTCGCCATCGCTGCGTTGACAGGAAAGTTTTATGCTTGGTTGAGTTTTTTGCGATCGAAAAACGATTGTGGCCTGGCATAAACAAATAGATGTATCGAACAAACAATAATTAATCGTACATAGCAATCACAAACATGATATTTTTCTTTTTCAATATTTTTATTCTTTTAGAATCGTATTGGAACTTTTTCGTTGTGTTGCAATTTATACATATTTATATAATATACTTGATGTCAATAAAATAAATATTAGTGATTTAAAAACAAACAGTTACATTTAAAAAAAAAACTTTATTTACACGATAACTTGTATCTTTGATTGTGTTAATGTCAGCAACCGCGCTTTGCGTTCCCCTAAGATTGAAAATCTGCCATAACGGAACAAATTTATTATTTTGTAACCGCACACAAATAACTTTATAATCGCATAGAGAAAACACAGGTACGTCAATTTAAGGAAATAAATGCAAAGGTTATTGTTTTGCGCAGAATCTTAACACGGCAGTTCGAACAATTTCTCCAAAGCCATCTATAGAGCACACATACACAACACTTTGTAGGTTATGTGCACTTATAGAAAGTATGAATTTTATTACTTTTCCTACAATTTTATTAAAAATATTTTTAGTGTATGTATATATAGGTATGTATATAATATATGTTCTCCTGTCATCTTTCCTAGTTTCTTTTATCTTTTCTACTTAAATCTAATCCCTTAGGTAGACTGGTAGAAAATGCTTAGGGCATTAAGTCCGTCATTTTACACTTTTGTGCATAAAGTGTAAATAAATAAAAAAAAAATAAAAAAAAAATTAAATGACCATTTAACGTTATAGAAATGTATAGTTAGTATTACTTGGGACGAACAGATGTCGTTGCGTATTGTATACATTGTTCTTGAACATTTTGAATTATTTTTGCTACGGATAGAGAGAACCGATTGTGATAAATCAAATACTAAATGTTACACCGAAATACACACAATACTAGTGCATAATACGTTACCGCGATTATTTTGTAGTTTTTACGTGAAGCAACCAAACAGACAAACTCGGGATAAAAAGTATCCTATGTCCTACCTCGTAGTATGAACTCAAATTATGCCGAGTTTCATTTGAATCCGTTCGATAAGATACAAACAAACAGACAGAAAGACAGACAAAAATTTAAAAAATATAGTGTTGGCTTTAGTATCGATTAACAGTGCCCAAAAAAAAAAAAATGTGTGTGGTGTGTCAGCTCCGACGCACGACTGGAGTTTACAATTTACTGGAGTCTCTCTCTCTCTCTCTCTCTCTCTCTCTCTCCCTGCCTCCCTCCCTCCCTCTACATATTCTTAGGGAGTAAACTCCAAAAAAAAATTAAAATATCTTCAATGTACAGAATTTGACGTCACAGTTTTATTTATTTATTTATTGTACACCAAGTGAGATACAATCCAAACAATCTAAACAAGTTATAAGTTTTATTATAAGTATGATAGGTTATTTAGCTTCATTTGTAAAGAACTAACAATGTAAACTGTTCTTGGTCGTCCATTTTAATACACCTACTTCTAATTGTTGTACCGAAATTACATTTTGGTAGTTCGTATGACAATACTATAATTTTACTATTATAACAACAGTACCATCAGTAAAATTATTAGAAGTTGTATATAAATTGTTAAAACCAATCCAAAACTCTTTCCAAAACTATCAACAACCGAAGTCGACGAGGTTTAAATAGACTGTGTTTAAAAAGGTCCAATCCCCGGAATGAATGTACCCGGCTTCGCACGCAATGTAACACCTATTCTATGTACCTACTTAACTACATTCTAAGCAAATAAATGATTTGATTTGATTAGCATCTTGGAGCTGATCCGATGATAGAGTCAGGAGGTGAATAGTGAACCTCCCTAGTGGCTGCTAGTAAACATCTTGAGTTTGGGGTCATATGATTCGTTTGGCTAGTCCAACGTCCAACAGATTGGGCTTAGCAACGATGGTCTGATGATGGAGCTAGGAGGTGGATAGTGGCACTCTTTTTGCTTTTAAATTGGTTCACTAATAAAGGTTGTTTCTTTTGTTTTTCTAAACGATAATTTATTTTTAAGTCCAATCAAAAAGATAAAAAATCACTGAGGGCCCCGAAAATTGTTCAGTAAACTTCAGTGTTCGTAATTTAAATTTACGCAACTTGGTTGGTCAAAATGAACTGGTGCGTGTAATTACTTATTTAGGGTCTGTTATCAATTTCTCCTAAAAATAATAAGCAGTGTTTTTTCATTGTGTGAGCTCAGATTCCTTATCTGAAGACGTTATACGTTAGTAAAATACTTTCGTTACCGTCAAGAATTTCGTTCGCTTAAATTCGGTATATTTTTCGTAAACAGAAAGGAAGGTAATATCGTTGCGCAAATATGGTAATGCACATTGCTTCTCCTCACGAGACTCCGAGGGCGGCATAAGAGGCTCAGAGGCACTTAGACATTAAAATTTCATGTTGCTGCTAATTTTCAGCTTTAAAACCTTTTCAAACAATTTTTATGTCGTAGTTTTCTTCTAAATATTTTATCATATATTTAAGTCATTCTGATAAATAAGCAATAGAGGAAGGAAATGTTAAATGTCAGCTTAGTGCTAAATAACTAAAGGACAAGCACTTGTCTTTTTTCTTAAATATTATTAATATCAGACGAAAACTTAATTTATTATTATCATCATCATCATTGCAGCCATAAATGCCAATGTCCACTACTGGTAATAGGCACTTATTATTAAGTTATTTTTAATACTAATTTTTAATAATAATAGATATTGCGTGGTGGTCGAAATACGACCATCTTACTATATCGTTATAAAGGCGAAAGTTTGGATGCATGAATGCTTGTTACTCAATCACGCCAGAACAGCTGAACGGATCTAGATGAATGCACAGGGATGGATTATACTCTGGAGTAGCAACATAGGCTACTCTTTATCACGTTTTATGGTGCCCGTTGGATATTTCCACGTGAACGAATCGCGGGCAACAGCTAGTAAATTACATATTTTTTACATCTTTCGTTTCTAATAAGTATATGTTGAACTATCATTGTTAAAGTTACCATACCATGACAGGTCAACATATACAGCGTATAAGTATATCACCGTCGCGAATAACTTACAAAAACGTATTTCTTTGGATACTTATCACAATGCAAAAGTCAGTTCATCATAAAAATGCGAGATTAGGGATTTACAGTCAATAGTTTCATTTTGAACTACGCAATGTAACGTAACACGCGTACTGTGCGGTACAGTGAATGACCTTCAGCGCACGGCGACGTCGAAGCAGCTGATTGTATAAATGTTTTACATTGCTGTTTTTGGCCGTATAGCGTATTCACTGATTTTTCGGTAAAATGTTCTGTTTACTCATTGTGATATCACACACACAAAACTAAAAAAATATGCACATTTCGGCAGAAATTTCCAACGATTTTCCACTCAGAATGATGGTCTGAATACACTGTTTCAGGATTTGGTACGGTGTCACCCTGGTGGTTACCCTGTATATGGTATATTACTAATATTGTCTAAGAAGTAAATCGGCATCAGGCTGTATCTGTATATCGCGCTTCACATTCTCCACTTGGACATACATATTAATGGCGACGACGATTGGTTAATTTTACTATCTAATTAAGAAAATATAATTATTGGTTTTCATTGTAAGTCAATGACAGGCTACGATGAAAGGCATACATTAAACCGAATAATAAATGTTTGGCGACTATAACCCGAATTATGAATTATTAACAGAGGCGGCTCGTGATATTTTTTATGGGTGTTCGCTAGTGTTGCTTGCTTACCATTTATTTGTATATAAAATCCATTCGCCATTCCTAAATGCTGTTTCATAGCTAAATCAATCGATCTCTGGCGAAAAGTCAACCAACCTCTATCTAGATTCCGGGGTTCCGTGGATTCATCATACTTATTAGTGTTGTACGACTTTTGTTGTATTATTGTTTAATATAATATTATTGGATACTACATTGTTATACTGGGTTTAGCCTGTAAGAGCAATGTATGTTAAGTAAATAAATAAAGAAATAAAAAAAAATCATGACCCCGTAAGGCCACGCCCTTGTCGCAGTATCCAAATCGCATCGCTACCCCTTAGCGATGATTCGGATAATGCGACAGATTTCCCACAGCGTTAGATTATTTTATGAAACTAACTTGGCTAACAAGGATACGAATTGCCACGATTGGTAAGCCGTTACTTCTAGTACCAGTGATTGTGAGTTCCGCTCAACAAAGTGTAGAAACAAAGTGTCAATCTTAGCTAGAGGTGTAATCAGAATGGCTACTTCTAATATGTGACCCGCGTAATCGGCTTAAAAATATAAAATATCTTAAGTTAATAATAATTTCATTAACATAAACCGCACTATCCCGGCTCCAATCCTTCAATGGCTAATTTATTATTTCGATATAAAAAAAAACTTTAGTCTTTATAGCTTGGCGCCACTTAACTTGAGAAATGGTACCGGCGCGGCAGGGCTCCGAAAATAACCTCGGAAAGGTTCTTCTTCTTCGTTTAGAAATTAATTTTGCATTGTTTTCACCGCAAAAGCACACCCTGCATGCAATGACAGAGACCAACCATCTCTAAGTTTTTGGAGTCGACGTTTGTGTTGAAATTAATTATATCAAATTGCTGTATAGGCAAATTACATTTCGCCGGTACCAAGTTACGTGAGGTGAGTTATAACTGTAATCATTTTAATATTAAAGGTGCTTCAATTGCCATTGGAGCAAAAGATAATGAGCTCGGAAGTCAGTTTCAAAACACCTGTGAAAACTTTATTCATAGCATTGTGTACTTTGACCGGATTTTGACCGCACTTCAGAAGTTAAGATGATACCTATTGAAAATCTTGTCATTATTAGTAAATGAGAACCTCTTTGTCAACGAAAACGTGATTATTTTAAGTACTTAATATGGAAGTAATTACGCAATGCGTTTAGTAAGTCACCTTAAAAACATAATCTTTAAAACCTAGTTACAAAATAATTAATTATTTGTAATTTAACACTCATTGTTTGCATGATACTTTCAGAATTATAAATGGTTGCGCAATTACTTGAAAAATTCAAGTAGATACGTTATAGCTCGAGCATTTCTTAATTTCTTAATTCCTTGTCGCAGTTTCTTACGAATACTGTCATGTTTTCGCAGGCAGTAACGACCCTATTTGATTTTGCATAAATGAAAATTTTAGGCAGTACCGACCCTATTTGGTTTTGCATAAATGAAAATTTTAAAATTGTTCATATATCGTATTTAAAAGTACATGAAATACTTGTAAGCACATCTTACTTATTATTTTTATACAAAGAAACTGTGATAGTTTAGATTGTAGTTATGTGCGACAACGGTCAGTGCTGCTCAATGGACATCAATAAATAATAATATAATTAAATTATAAGAACAATGCTGTATTTTTTGTTACAATACATCTACTACAAAGATTTTGTGTCCTCTTGTTGCTTTTGACTCAGAACAGCGTAATAAGAATAGGCTGCTTTCATGATCTGAAAAAAAAAACACGAAATAAGAAATATCTGATTAAGCAAATAATATCAATTGACACCAAACCAGTTTTCAATGATTCTTGATAGAGCACTCAATGAATATTTGACAAATTAGTTCCTCTAAAACTGAGATAAGTCGGTCCATGGGCGTACTCAGCTTTTGCTCCAGGAGGAGGGGGAAAGGGCAAATTATGAATTTGACTTAAACGTTACTTTAACAAGCTTCACTTTGTACAAAAGCCAGTGGGGAGGTTTAGAGTACTGACTGAACACTACAGAGGTTTTGGTTACGCCCATGCGTCGGTCTGTTTTTTTTTTAATGGCTAGGCCGAAAGTGCCAATTCCAGGCACTATGGCGTCCGATAAGGCATACAGTTGTGGGACGGTGCAGTGTATCAGGTAAAGGACACTAGGCTTACAGATAAATTAATTGATGCAGTTACTGCCAGTATCTACTATTAGTACAAGTATCTAAATGCAGAAACGACCATAGTACTGTAGCAAAGTATAAATTTCTAAATTTATGACCCATTTCATCAAGACTAGGTATTCAAGCCCTTATATTTCTAAGGAGACGCAGCTGTGATATACGAATGATAACCCAGATATGGAGTAGTAGTAAAACTCAATCAGTATACATGCATTTACTGGAATGAATGTAATTATTTAATTAAACATTCGGCGTCCACGACCACTGTTATCTTGCCGTAGTAGCAGGGAGTTCAATGGTGTTATTTCCCGCAAACATGTATAAGGTACATATACACCATAAAACGCAGAAGTTATTAATATAGGGAGTTGCTTACAGTGGCTATTTACCTAGATAACCTCGTCGAGCACCCTTGGCAATGAAAGTAGTCACGCGTTTTTCTTATCCATAAGCGTCGCGCGTAAGGATAAGACACTGCTAGAGAATGGATTAGTACGCCGCCTTTGGATTCTTAGCACTAGAAACCCCGTCCTGATGCGGATAGCTACAGGAACTGCTCTTCAAGGTTGGAGAATTAAAAGTTTTGCGAAACGAGCCAACAGTAGAGAACTAATTTGCTTTTCTGGATACGTCGAGGCAGTGGACTTGTTTGTTACATACGTACAAGTCTCTTCGCTCTTTTATAAAGGGTCCTTCGGGCCTGATCCTAATCGAGTACCAGTGAAATACACCGGCCTACAACCATATAATTCACTATGAATATATAATAAAATATCCATTGTCCAATATCTGTGTAGGTAGATACAGCGACAATGGCTGTGAATGCGAAAGAAGTAAGTCAGAAACAGATGCTCTGGCCCCCCATTTGTAGATGTACCTAAATGTTTTAGCATTACAAGCTTAAGTGATAACTCCTGCGTGGTTTGTTAGTTTTAGTTTAGTTATTGATTAGCATTAAAGAGTACAGGTTAAATGGACTTACAGCAAGAAAGCAGGCGTTGTCCATGTGCGTGAATCCCGCGGCAGTGAGTCGTAGGGGACGTTGCGCGCGCATCATTAGTATCAGTAATTGGCGACGGTGGCGCACAGGCATGCGCTCCCACTTACACTGCATCACCGCGTCTGATATGCGTTCTGCCTAAATACGCCAAGATTATATTTACCTTTTTAGCGAATTAATACCTTTTAAGCGTATTTGTCTGTGAGACATTTCTGGGCAATATTGGTATATTCTATAGTATGAAGGTAGAGTATTTTTGTTTGTTTGTTTAAAAGCGCTAATCCCTGAAACTATCAGTCAGATTTGAATAATTGATTTTGTTTTGGATAGAGTATTTATTGAGGAAGGTTATAGGTTTTGTAAAATTACGCTACGACCTTTAGGAACTGAGCAGTGACCATACACGCAGGAAAACAACCTAGTGCTATATAAAGTACATGATGATGAAAAGTGTCTAGCTCTTGTGACGTCATATTTTAGTAACTATCCTACTAACATAGGGTTGTTTCCTCTTTTACCTGTTTCTTGAAGTTTTCTCAAGTACAGAATTAAAAAAAAGGGAGATAGGGTTTTCAAAACTCCCATTATAAATACGGGTGACCGCTACCGGGATACCGTGTGTTTGTTTAACAGTTAAATTGTATTAAAAATCGGTTGTCTGTAAAGTCAGTTTACTGACGATAGTTGAACGTGACAACGTCATAGGAACGCCTCAGAGCGACGTAACGCTGCATGAGTCATGTTTTTTCGTGCGTGCAGCCGGCTCCATCGAATTATAAGACATTGTCACGTCAAAATTAATACTTAATACTAATAATAATGATACTAGGCAAGGTTTCATAGTTCGCTAAGTCAGCAAAAGTCGATTTTTTATTACGTATTTTTTTTTTCAAACGTGAATAAAAGACGAAACCAACACACTGCTAATTCATTTAACAGGTAAACAAGAATGAATTCGGTATATGAATAAGGTGCACAAGTACCATCACTAACCATCATATTCTTTCTTTCGTTGTAAATCCTTTGTCAATCTCAGCTTGAGGAGGAGTTTAAGAACCTCTCGTCTTAAATATTAAAATCCACCGAGCCGCTCGGGGGCTCTCCGAGAGCGTCAGGAATTTGGTATAAACAAACGTACATATTTTATATTAAAGCGCGTGAAAACATAACTTACCTTCAACTGAAACAATTCTTCAAAACAATGGCAGGTATAAATTTCCTACAAAGAGTTTTTTCTTTGAATGATAAGACAGAAAATTTACTTACTCGCAGAGTGAGTTCGTTCCCGGTAAAACATTGAATGCCGAGTTGAATTATCATAGCGACGAAGAACGCTAATGACGTCACAAGTCTGATCGATTTGAAACTTGATGCATCTTGCTGTAAGAAGTTTTCGAGTGAGATATAAACTCTAAGTACACGACGTGAAGGAGGTATTATTTACAGAGCCGAAACAAGAGGCCTGTTATTTCTGGCACGCTTCCAAAGTAAAACCATCAAACTGTCATTTGCAGTCTCTACCACTCATGTTTCAAGTAAGTTTCAGATTACTTCAGCTCTTACTTATGTTCTTAGAACTTTCTTTCATAAACACTGAAGTCTATAAAACTATTAAAAGAAATGAGGAAATAAATTATAAAGAGAGAAGTATTACTCTCATATTTTATGCAAATGTATGGTAATGAAATATAAAGGCAGGCATTTATGAATCTTACCGAAATTTGAACCATTACTACGCAAATAGCTGCCATACTTGAGAGGAGTTGAGTCATGAAGCCATAAGAATAAGTTCTTGAAAACTTCTCCACGCAACTGAAATGAAACTTCGATAAATATGTATAACAAGAGTAGTGCGTCGTATGAAGTGTAGTGTAATATTCTCTCAAAAAGGTGAATATAAAGCAAAGATTATGTTGATTTAACCGTGGAAAAAGGCAAACCAACTGACAATATTGGGGCTCTAATCCTAAGATATTGCAGTATGTCATATCCACGAGAACTCGGTCCCCTTATTGCTTTCGTATCGACTGCGAATTGACATTTTTTTTACGCAACTTGATACCTATCATTTTAGACCTGTCCCCTATTGACCCCGCAAATATCTATATTTGTAGGAGCAGGCACGTTTCTAATAACTACGGGGACGATAGCGGTCACAATGTTCACGGTATGTGAAAACAGGCGTTGACTGTATGAAAACATTTCAATGTTCCACGCTATTAAGTCTTTGGTTTGAGTTCATAGCTAACTGTTTATGTTGGCTTGTTTAGTACAGAGTGGAGTAAAGTTTGGCTGGGGATCGAGCGTCATTCGGCCAAACCTCCCAGTTAATTCGTATTGCACTTTATGGCAGTTTATAGGGAACAGCCGGTCCAAGTCGTTTGGCTGCCAAAAACTTTGCTGAACTTAACATAGTCATTGGAACTCAGTAATGGATCTATATAAGCCAAACATTTAAGTTACTTCTTAACAACATAAGCTTACTAGGAAATTGAATGTTATTTACCACAATGTTTTAAAGCTTATCTAACAGATTGAACAATTAGCGGGGAATATTATAATGAACTTGGTGAACTAATATGTATACTGTCAATTCTGTGCCCAAGATTTAAACGGGAAGAAACTTTAATACCACGGCCTCACATAAAAGCAGTGAAGCAATGCTTGCGGTTGTGTTTCGGCGAGTGAGTGAGGTTACCGGAGGCCCTAACCCTTCCCTCTCCCCCTCTTCCTCCCTTCCTCTACTCCCACCTAAAAGGCTGGCCGGTGTGAGTAAGTTATTATATAATATTATCTATTTAAACAAAAAAAAATTGTCGCAAGCTTACATAGGCTATGGTAACCGCTTGAAACAAGGCGTTCCGTATGCTTGTTTACCACTGACGTGGTATAAAAAAAACATGACTATAAGTTACAAATGTGCATGGTAAACTGCGAAACGATAAAAATAAGGAATTATTATAACAACAATTTGATTTACGTTTGATCCTTAGTAATGCCATATTTTATTCTAACATGCTTAGTATTAATATTGCTTTGAGACGAGGACGATCGGGTCACATACTGTCCCATTAGTTATCTTGGAATCCCATCAAGGATTATGTACGTATATTCTTGTATCAGTCTGTGGAAATTTTATGATATTGCATTGGGTTGTATAGGTTAAGCTTCTTGTAAATGGTCGTATTATTTAGTTTATCTTCGAACCTATTGCACATTGATTTAAAATATGATCAATTTTCATTTTACTGTGGTACCTTTGATCCCAGTTTTACATCGTCGAGATGCCTGATTTCATTAAGAGTTTTGCGAATTTGATTCGAGTTCAATAGTCTAGTGATTGTGAGTGAGTCGAGTGAGTATTACTGCCTTGCTACATATTTTATTTATATCATCCCTGATATAATATCCTCACTGATATTATAAACTAGCATTTGCCCGTAGCTACGTCCGCGTAAAAGTTATTTTTTTATCCCTATACTGTTTTCGGGATGACAGACACCCTATGCCCTTTTTTGTTGCGTCCCTACAGTACCCCTGACCCCTCTGATATTAAAAAAAAAACCTTTTTAATGCAGTAGAGTGTGCGTGTAAAGAAGTACTATAACCAACATTTTAAAATTTGAATTTGAATATGTAGTTGTGATAACTTTTTATCTTCTTTATGCGATTCGTTATCGAATATAAAGTTTAATGTTAAATGGAACGTCAGTTAATGAGTTCATTAAAAATGATTACATTTTAATTGCGTTCTTTGTGTTTACAATTTTGAACCGAACCAATGAATTGGACATTTGTAAATAAGAAAGTAATTAATCAAGTACCTTCATGAAAAAAATGGAAGTCTTTTTGAATCCTATAACATGTAAACATGGATGTAAGTGTTTAATTGTTTATCGTTCTGATAACATCTAGTATTCTCATTGTGTCTTTCATCAATCTATATACACATTAAAATGCATCATGTTGATATGACGCTACGGTAATTTATTTTCCTAAACGCTATAGAACTATGTAAGTAATAACTAAAGTTAAGGCAATTTAAGATGTTTTCAAACTCACTTGATCAGAAGCTGGTGTTGGCGAAAGCAATTTGTTAAAGTTGTTTGCAATGCGTTCTCAATCTCAGTCCTCGTGAGAAAGGATCCTATAATTCGTGCATTATTTTCTTCTGAACTTAGCGTAAGCGATTCTCCAGCTTGAAGATCTTCATTATCATATTGTAATCCTTCACGTAGTTTTAACATTGTGCGATCATAAGCCGTTATGATAGCCTCATGTAATATTGCAAACTGTGAACTCATATGTAAAATGACAGTTGCAATAAACGTATCTATCGTCATAACTATGTGGCCCGTCCACAGCAAACCTATTGTTTCTAGAATGAAAGTAGGTATGTAGGAACTATCTTTTTGATAGTTCCATGGTATGTAAATCGGCTGCGGGAGCGTGCGAACTGTACGATTTGAAGTATCGTTTAATTTAGCCACTGCAGCTTTCCATCGAAGGTCTTGAATGGTCCCGTAGACACTTCCATTACCGATTGTCATCCAACCAAAAAATAGAAATGCACCAGTAATTATTTTCGACAATCTAACAGTAACTCTATTTATTTTGTCGTTTTGGTAATAGTTGTAAAGGTCGATTTCTAAAGTTCGCACAATATCTTGAATATCCTTATTTTTAAAGAAAAAAATGTACAGCTTTATAAGAGTTAGGTTGTGAGTGATGACAAAAGAAAGAGAGAACATGAATCGATCCAAATCTTTTTCGCCGACAAAAGGGTCAATCGTTTCCAAGCTGACAAATCCTACTACCCATATAAGTTCAGTTGCTATAGAATAGTAAATGTACCATCCGGGAAAGTTTTCGGTTTTTCCCTCTTCTGGGTGATGCCACCAGCCGAGGCCTAGAAATCTTAATAAGATAAAATGCACGGCAAAATAACGTGTAGGACGTGACGGAGGCATTGTCACGTCTGTTTGATTGTATTACAGAGTTAAAAATGTTGCTGTAAAGCTAAAAATTCTGTGTTTTATGATACAAGCTATTAATATTATATTCCAAAAACCTTAAAATACAGGATGTGTTAATAGATTTCTTTTGTAAATGAGGTTATTGTATTAAAAACATATGAAATAAGTACCTATGCAAAGTCATGTCTGTGTATTGACTGAAAATATTTGAGTAAAGATGAATGATAAGACTGATCGACCCGCATTATTTAGGACTCCACACATAAAAGAACGTCAATAACAATACAAGAAAATAGCGAAAGTGACATAAACAAGTATTAGGAAAATGCTTTTGCCTACTTAAGCAAACTTAAAAAAAATAAAAAATAAAGTAGACATAAGATCTTCGCTGCACTTTGTGAGATTGTTATTTCGTCTCTAAGTTGAGCTTAGCTTGAGGACGTCGGAATGAAAAGATTCGAGGACATTACAAGTATATGAGACTTGTTATTATGGGTTGTATAAAGTCATACGGAACCGTCGTCGCTACGTTGACAAGAAAGTTTTATGCTTGGTTGAGTTTTTTTGTCATCAAACAACGATTGTGGCCTGGCACAAACAAATAGATATATCGAACAAACAATTATTAATCGTACATAGCAATCGCAAACATGATTTTTTCTTCTTCAAAATTTATATTCTTTTAGAATCGTATTTGAATGTTTTCGTTGTGTTTCAATTTCTACATTATTTATAAAATGTATTTAATGTTAATAAACTTTATTTACACCCCATGACTTGTATCTTTGATTGTGTTGATGTCATAGAAGCACCACTCCATTTAGACGCGGCTTTCCGTTAACTCTGTACCATTACTACATGTAATTCTTTATTTAAAATAAATGTATTGATGTGAATTATATACATTTAATGGCAGACGGCCGTAAACGGAGTCTTTAAATTTGGAATCACTGGTGTCAATTGTGCGTTGGTAATTTCCAAATAAAATTCTGTCATAAGTGTTGCCAGAATTTTATTTAGAAATTACCAACGCACAATTGACACCAGTGATTCCAAAATCCAAGAGAATATCAGCACTATGCTAGTAGACTACTGCTAATTAAACGCGGTCTTCTGTAGCGTGAAGTATTTCTTCTAAACGTAACGAGTGTTTTTAGTTTATTACAAATCAAAAAGTAAGTCAAATCGAAAGTAGGTACATTATTTCAACCATATTTTTAACACGCTTATATTTTTATATTTATACTGGCCGTCCCCGCAGTTTCACCTGCGTTTATGGTCACTGCTCCGCTCCTATTGGCCGCAGCGTGATGTTATATAGCCTACAGCCTTCCTCGATAAATGGGCTATCCAACACTAAAAGATTTTTTAAAGTTGAATTAGTAGTTCCTGAGATGACCACGTTCAACCAAACAAACAAACTCTTCAGCTTTATAATATATTATATAAAGTTATAGTATATAATACAATGTTAACTGATCTTGGAAGTCAATTTTCACCTACATACGCGATACTGAGATCGAGTGGTTGCGGGTTCGAACCCCACCGAGTGCACTACCGATGTGAACCCACTCCTAACACAAGCATTTAGTTTAGCTGGAAGGGTTAACAAGAATATTAGTAATGTTCTGACCCACGTTACTAGTAGTCTTTTAAAAAAAACTTTGTATGTAGTTCTCACGACAACACTATAATTTGGCATCTTGGAGCTGATCTGATGCTGGAGCCAGGAGGTGGATAGTGGAGCTTTTTTTACTTTTTAATTTGGTTCGATATTTAAGCGTTTTTCTAAACTATAATTATTTTTATAAGCAAAACGTACTATTATTTATTCTGTGGCAAAACCAAAAAGATAAAAAATCACTGAGGGCTCCGAAAATTGTTCAGTAAACTTCAGTGTTCGTAATTTAAATTTACGTAACTTGGTTGGTCAAAATGAAGTCGTGCGTGTAATTACTTATTTTAGGGTCAGTTATGAATTTCTCCTAAAAATAATAAGCAGTGTTTTTCCATTGTGTGAGTTTAGATTCGTTATCTGTAGACGTTATACGTTAGTTAAAGATTTTTACCGTCAAGATTTTCGTTCGTTTAATTTCGGTATTTTTTTCGTAAAACAGAAAGGAAGGTAATTTCGTTGCGTAAATATGGTAATGTACATTGCTTCTCCTCACGAGACTCCGAGGGTGGCATAAGAGGCTCAGAGGCACTTAGACATTAAAATTTTATGTTGCTGCTAATTTTCAGCTTTAAAACCTTTTCAAACTATTTTTATGTCGTAGTCTTTTTTTAGATATTTTACCATATATATTGAAGTCATTCTGATAAACAGGCAATAGAGCAACTAAATGTCAAATGTGAGCTGAGTGCTACATAACTACAGGTATGGCACTCGTCTTTTTTTAATATTATTAATATCACACGAAAACAAAATTTATTTTTATCATCATCATAATCATCTTTTCAGCCACAAGTGCCTATGTCCACTGCTGGACCTGTTATTATTATTACATAGTCTTCTTAACGATCGAAAAAAAAATGGGTGTGCTAATTGGTTCATTATGTAATTTTAAGCATCCATAGAATATTTTGTGACTTATAAGGGCAGTAACACCGTAATAAAGTACATTCATTCGACATTCTACATTCCGAAATTTCGAGTCAGAATAGTATTTATATCATACCATACTAAGCACCAAATTGGTGACCCCGACGCGATGTTGTACTGTCATTGTTAAACTTTCCGTACCCTAACAACTCAACTGTACCTATATACTGGACGCGTATCTTCACGTAATTTTTAAATTTCTTACACATATTGTTTAACAATTTTAGCTATCTGCACTTGTTCTATATATACACTTTTAGTAATCTAAATTTCAAGTTCCTCCATTCGTAAAATTTTCTTAAGAGTGCGTGCAAGGATTTCTCTTCACTCTTCATAATTAGATAAAAGCGGCTTCCCGATGTCGTGAGAATATCGGGATAAAAAGTAGCCTATGTGTTAATCCAAGTCCGTAGCTATCTACATACCAAGTTTTATCGCAATCGGTTCCATACATCCATACTTCCTCACAAACTTTCACGTTTATTATATTAGTAGGATAGTATAGTACTAATAATACTATCTACAAGTAATATTATATACAAAGTTAACGGACATCAGACTGTATATCGCACTTCCAATTCTCCGCATGGACATTACAAATTAATGGCGACAACAATTGGTTATCTTTACTATCTAATTAAGGTAGGTAATATAATTATTGGTTTTCATTGTAAGCTAATGACAGGTTACGATAAAAAGGCGTAAATTAAACTGAATAAGAAATGTTAGGCGATCATAACCTGAATTATAACTTATTAATAATGAACGTGGGTTTGGATTTAATTGAACACTTTATTATTCAATCAGTACTTACGTAGTATCAGGGGAGGGTAGCGAAGCTGATAATAACTACAAAAGAGAATAAAGTAAAACGGCAAAATCTGTTCTATCGGTAACACAATTTATATTATTATTGTTTATTTATTTTTATAAAGAATACCAGCAACGTGGATCACATATTAATAGTATTCTTGTTCACCCCTCTAGCTCAGCTAAATGCTTGTGTTAGGAGTGAGTTCACGTCGGTAGTGCTCTGGGTGGGGTTCGAACCCGCAACCACTTGATCGCAAGTCCGACGCTATAGCCATTACGCTACTACATTACTACTACATTAACATTAGCGTGCCACAAGGCAGCAGCCTCGGGCCAAGCTTGTTTCTGGTCTATATAAATGACCTGTGCAGCATCAGGCTTGACCACGGTGAAATCCTGAAAATTTGATGTTATATATAATTTGTCAAAGTATTAACTAGGTCCGAGTGGGGATCTGGTGACCTGTAATACAGGTGATACCCACCTACCTCAGGCACCAGCGATCCACGGCCGGAATATTTTGGACATACGTTAGCTAAGTCTTTTCTTTTCTTTTAGTTATTTTATATTTCGGCTATGGTGAGAAAATAAACGATATTATTATTATTATATATATTATTATTAAGATGCAAAATAGTTTGTTTTGCCAAAATAAGTATTTTTCTTTCTTTTCTACTGCCATTTTTTCAAAATATTGATTTCCAAATGCAGATGCACGACTTCGAATGGTTTTGATAGATGGATTGATTGATCGCGAGCTCCTTAATCTGGATCCTTTTAAGAACCACTTATTAACAGAATGGGTAGAGAAATGATATGGAGTGTTATCTTTCCAGCTGACACAAGTACTTTGAAGACGCAATAGACGGTGTCCTGCCTGTGGATAACAATGCTGTATCTTTATTAGGGTACTAGTAGTGGTCACGATTAAAACAAAATTTGTATAAAAAAATATGTACTATTTAAAATTTGTACTATTTAAAATCTTTAACTTTACACATTTCACCTGCTTGTATGGAAAATGGAAGTAAAAATACCTGGAAATTCAAACGGTCAAAACTTGTAAATGGATATTTGTTTTTTCAAAAAATCTTTTTGTATATATTGACTGGCCTGTTGGTCTAGTGTTTAGTAACCCTGACTATTGAGCCAGATGTCGTGGGTTCGACCGAGTCTGGGTGTTCTTTGTGTCCGTAAAGTCCCCCGCGACACAGGAGTAATTCCTAATGCGGGGGTTGTCTTTAAAAAAAAAGTGTATTTACGGGAATTAACGCGATCACGAAAAGGTATTACATACCTCTGAAAAAAAAAATCTTTTTGTAACTGCATGCTGGTCATGCCTTTTCAGTGATTTAAGTAAGTGTTCCATTGTCGTATACCTGTATGTAAGTCCCTGACACAGTGGCGTAGCTAGGTAACCAAAGGCCCTGAAGCAAAAAATAAACTAGGGCCCCAACTAAACTATTTAAAATCGTTTGTTCCGTATTCGTCGTGTTCCAAATTCGACGTACTCCTGATTTGTTTTAATCCAGATTCGTCGTACTCTATATTCAAATATTCAAGTACGCAATATAATATAAATAGTGGTTTAGTCACAACTCTAGTACAAACCTGACAACTTCTAGTTCTAAAAAATCTGGTTTATTTATATTCCGAATGTAGGAGAAATTTTCACTAGATAGTTTATAAGTCAGAGTCCGAGGGGCCCCCTGAGCTTGGGGGCCCCGGGGCACTGCCCCGTCTAGCCTTCCGGTAGCAACGCCACTGCCCTGACACCAATTCTACAATCCCATAAATCTACAATGCCGCCTGTACAGTTCAACGTCCGTGACTGTCATTGAAGGCTTGATGTTGTTTTTTACTCTCTTCTTTATCTTATTTTAATGGTAGAAGAATACAAAAAGTTAGTAGTAAATTAACTATTATAAAGGGAATATTTAAATTTTATTTGAATATGTAACTAGTTAACTACCAAAGAAAAAACACAGACAAGACATGGTTATTTGATGTTGACATAATAAACTTAAAGACTTCTTAACACCTATATAAATAAAAATGAATCGCCAAATGTGTTGCTAAGCGCAAAACTCGAGAAGGCCTTGACCAATTGGGCAATTTTTTTTTTCATATTTTCGTTAAGGCACAAGGAAGGTTCTTATGGAGAGAAAAAACGTAAAAATTGGGAGGAAAATAGTAAAAACAACACTTTTATTTTCCTATACAAACCACATACTAAATAATAATTAAAACATTAAAACACATGATTGTCTCCAGCTGTCAAACATTTGACGTCAATCAATAACTTTGACAGAACGAAGTCTGTCGGGGCAGCTAGTTTACCATAAATATTAAAAGAAGTTTATTATAAAAGGACGATGCTGTCTTGATCTTCCTGCCGCTTACATAAGTATAAAATAGAATGATGTATCGATACTCGGAGACACTAACTAACAAAATCATATAATAGTTCAATAGATGATTAACCTACCCTGAATCCTTAGTTATTCACGCGAATGAATGAAAGTAATTGGGTGTCTGCGCTCAATACATTATGAATTGCTCAATGTTGAAATGCTTCACTATTTTGATTATATTTGTGTAATGTCGCTTGCACGAGATTCGAAAGCAATCTCAACCAGCCAAATATGGGTTACCCAATTTACCCTTCTCGATTTGTGTTTGGTCTTGTCCACAATTTACTTTATACCTACTTGTCTTTTGACTCCACAAAACGGTTTAGTTTATAGCTAGTTTTAGTTCATTAATTTTTGAAGAGCGCCCCATCGAAGACACGGTACCATAGCACACCAGGTACCGCAGTACCACACCCAATATCATATAAACGGTGTAAGATTATTACACGACCAATTTTACAACTTTTAATAATTCTACAAATTACAGCGTAAGCGTAATATATATGAATAGAGCAATTACAAAGAAAATTAATAATTCATAGTACCACCCCTGTGAAACGCTATTCTACTCAATAATATTAGAATAAAAACTTTTATGAGTAATATTCATGTTTATTAAAGATATTTCGGGGTGTCAGGACCTTCTTTATTTCTCTTGCCGTCAAAATGTAACACGTTATTCTTTTTGTTAACAAGTAATAAAAGCTTATTTTTAAAAACAAAAAATCTTTATTTTTTTTTAACTTTTTAGTATTTGTTATTCAGCATTGACTATGAATCAAACGAGTCCAAACTCGATAGGGTTGCGTCGTTTCATTACAGAGTTCCTATGGCCACCTTGCAGCTCCATAATCAGATCAGCTCCATGTCATCATAATATTGAATTGTCACGCGATATACATATGCGTGCAAAATTTCAGCTCAATCGGAAGCCGGGAAGTGTGCCAAATTTTACTTGCAAGATTTGATTACAGACAGACAACGGGACAAGTGAAACTAAATAAAAGCTTGTAACAGAAAGCTTGTAAAAAGAGGGGCTAGTGGCTAAGTGGTAACCGAGTAGGTTACCACATTACAAAGGTAAATAATACTAGCCAGGTCAGTCTAGGATGGGTGACCGTTATTAACACATTGAGACCCCTCCGTGTCTCGGAGAGCACGTTAAACCGTCGGTCCCGGGTGCCATACAAACATCTGTGGCATTCGTTACGGGTCGTTGGAGCCCTAAAAAGTTCGACAACCTGGTCTAACTACAGAACTTCGATATCGCCTACTGCTTGGGTTGTGGAGGTCTGATGGCAGTCGCTTCACGTAAAATATCAAAGTTCGGCCGTATCGTAGTTAGACTGAAAGCCAACTTAGTAGAGAAAAGGCGCGGAGGATGAAAATGATAAAAAGTAATGCATATTAACAGTGAATATGTTAGTTTCAAACCTAAGATGCTTTATACTTTATGTTGCATAGTCTCTATCATATCTTGGTCTAACCAGTAATCTATTCTTTGCTTTACAAATAAAAGTAAAGTATTATCTATCTAATTAAGTAATAATATGTACACATAAGAAATTCTATTTCAGAAGTTATGATCTTAATATATATCAGAAAATGCAAAAAATCAAATTAAAATTCAATTTTTAATTATTATATACAGCTTTGAGCTATTTATTAAAATTTACACATTAATTACTCGAAAAACGTAAGACTATATGTTACATTGATAAACAAAAAAATTGCAAACCGAAATATACTACTATAATTAACAAACAAATAAGTTAATAAAGTTAATATTTAATAAGACATCAACAATATTTTGAGAAAGTTGTAGAGTCTTCTATAATTAAAAATTGAATTTTAATTCGAATTCGATTTTTTGCATTTTCGGAGAAGATTTACTATGGTAAGATATATATATTTTTACTCCATCCATAAGTAGAGATTTCAACGAACAGAAAGCACACCTACTTTTTGAAAAAAGCTGATATTTTGACGGGTGAATTTTCGATTGAAAATTAGATTGCTTTTTCGATATTAAGTCAAAATAAGGTGAAAAAATAGATATTTCAAATCAAATAAATTACAGTGTATTTGGGACATAAAAAGGTAAGTTTTCACCAAATTTCGTGAAAAAAAAAAATGTTTTGTAAAAGATAAAAATAAAAAACCAAAAACTTGTTTTTTTTTATTTTTTTACATAAATTTTGAGGTTATGTAAATAAAGTGTAAATACGAAAGTTGTAGATCTTTTTATTAACTACAACTTTGCCATTTGACTTTTTTCCATGGGACTTGTAGTTTTGTCGGAAATCGAGATAAACCGTGTTTTCCCATTAAAACTCACCCCCTTCCTCAAAATTATTTTTCCTTTCATTTTTATAATATTCTCTTCATTTTCCAATGGGTTTCATCCTACTATTATTTTTTTTGGTTTCAAAAATTATCGACACTGGTCTAATTTGTTATAACAACTATGGTGGCAAACTGGGGGTCTGTTGGGTTGGCAAATCTTCAAAAGGGGTGTGACTGGTGTGAGCAATATGCGAGCAATGTGTGTACACTAGGGTTGCCCCCTTTATTATTGCAAAAAAAATAGTATTATATTTAAAAAAAAAATACAAAAATATAGTAGGTCCTACCGACTTTTATGAAAATTCTAAAAAATCTTTAATCGCTTTTGCACATGGAAACGCCCGTGACTGACGGACCGCGCGAATTTCATTCCTTAATTTATAAAAGCTGCAAATCGAGGGCATGCATGTCAGTAATATGAAAGACCGAACCTCACCTTATATAAAAAAAGAACCACAGTTGACACCCTAAACACCGTCAGAAAAACAGCTAGTGTCAGTAAGTTGTGTTGGTAAGATCAGCAACCTCCACCTATATAATATACAACTTATAGTAAGTATTTCAAACTCTTCATTGTTACAAAGATAACATGCTTTCTACATTTTAAAACAAAAACGTGTGCGTCTCGGGACACCCGACAGAAGTGATAACTTAAACGTCAGACAGACTGGCGCCGTAACGCCTTACGTAGCGAAGCGTTTTACCCTCCCATAAGAAGTTATCACTTCAAAAATGACCTAAGGAAGCAGAAAAAAAAAAATCATTATAATAGACGTGAAAATTACAATTTAGCTACAATGTTCACACAATTGCAAGGTATGACGTCACTAGTTATTTCATACGGTCACGGCTACGAGGAGACATCTATATAAACTTACTTCATTGGTCTGCACTAATGAGTAATGCTACCGAAGTATCTCAGAGTGACATCTGTTAGTATTTATCAGAATTAATTTCCAATTAGTTAAAAATATTTATATTTATATATAAGTATTTTACATTCATATCACAGGATAAATTCAAAACAATACAAATTGAGTCATTTAAAAAAATGTTTTAAGTAAGCTTTGATATATTGGAATAATGTATTGAAACTATAGTCCTTCCAAAAGTATACAGAGAGCGTCACGCTGTAGTAGTTTATACTTTCCATGACCCCGATACAAAGTTCGCGTAGTAGAAATTTATTTTGAGTAAATAGTAAAAAAAACGTGTTTAAATTCTTATATAATATGCTCGAGCCCCTCGCGCGATCTTTGCTTTACAAAAGTTGTTTACTAGACGGTACTAGATGTCGCTAAAATAATTCACAAGTGTAACTCTTTACTTAAATCATAATAAATAGATATTACTATGTTCATTTCCAAGCACTAAATGGGATTATAAACCGGCATTAGTTCACTGACTTCTAAGTTTATGTATTTTGAAATCAACTTTTAGAGTTTTTTTGCAAGCATCGAAAACGTGCGCGCGCATGTTTTCATTGTGTACTACTGCAGCGCTGTAGCGCTTTTCTACATTTTCAAGAGCCATTTAGTTCAATCAAAATAGAAAAAATTGTTTACATTTACAGTCAATTTCAAGAGTGTCATATTTTAGTTAGTAAAAAAATATAAAATTTTATTTAATTACAAGTCCAGACTACTAATCTAGTTTCAAAACGTTCATATTATGTATGATGTTTCATTGTACATTTATCATAACTTTCAACCAGACATGATTTACGTAAATACATATTCAGATCATATTATTTAAATCGTGTCTGACTGAAAATTATGATAAAAGCTATCAATATAAATATATTCCTTTTTCCATTGAAAATAGCACACTTAGCGATTGATTTGCTTGATTACATGTGCAAACTGTGTGGTCCGATCTTCAAGAAAAAAATATAACCTCACGACTCACGAATACAATACAGTCTGTTGTTAGCTCTATGCGGGCAGTAACTGAGGACGGGTGTATGTTATTCGTTGTTTAATAATTTATGACACGAACGTGTCGAATAATCATTAATTTAGTTTTGCACTATGATTTAACAGGTGTTTCTGACTTACACTATGTTACCAAATTAATCTGTGACTTTAATTTTCCATTTTTTAAATAAGGAAATACTATTTTGCCGGTCTACTGTTTTTGAACTGAGGTTACAAGTGAAGTTTCTGTAACTATGTGATAATATATTTTTTAAATAGTTAAATATATAGTGTAGTTACAATTATGTTCTTGTTTTAAATTAGTCTCAGTAAAACAGTCTACGAACATCAAGAATATTATAAACAACAGGTTGCCGCGGATTGTATTGAACTATTGTAAGTATTTTTTTTCTCTTTAATTAGTTCTGTCATACACTTATCACTGGTTAAACCTATTTAAAAATTTGCAAAGTGTGTTTGCAAAAATTAAATTTGTCGTTTCGAATGACAAAAATACAAAGTTCATGCGTGAAGTATGAAATTGGTGTATAACTGCATAATATGTACGTACTAATATGTATGGCGAAACGAAACACCGAAGCGGGAAATTTGAATTATTTATGGAATAGCAAGTACATAATTACACACAATCTGTGTCAGCTTTTAATTTTTCCACCTAAATATGTTTTTACAACCTGCCGCCCCTGAGAGGCAGTACTTTACATGAAATAATACTACTTACATGTTTTTGTACTCCTGGCAACTTCTGGTTGAGTAGATAAGACGTGAAAGCGTTACAAACTGAACCTTTAGGGATAGAAAATTACTTCTACGTGAGCGAAACCGCGGGCAACAACTATAGAGTAGGTATAAACCATATTATTAGGTATTATAATAGTTTTACATTGGAATAACTACCATCTCAAGTCTGCCATCAAAATTCATATATTCTAAATAGGTCCCGGCGCGTTGTCATGATTTTATTTCAATATAGCCGCATAGTCAGAGAGCACGCAAGCAGTTTTGGGACGGTATTAGGCGCACTTATGAAAGTGTCATGATTCTTTTTGTAACACATATTTGTTAAAAAAAAAGAAAAGGTAGAACAAGCATACAGGTACAAACAAACGGCGGCACTCGACGCTATTTGACCTCTGCGTCTTGGTGTTTATGTAAACAGTTTATGAAAGCGAGCGTTATTAAGCAGTCAGAGCAGCTACTATAGTAGCTGCTCTGACTATTCAATGCTCCTCCAAATAAATAAAATAAAAAATAAATAAATGAAATAAATAATAATTCAAAATCGAAGACTTGTCAAAAGGGAAGCGTTGCATGTGCAAAGTATGAATTTTTAAAGTTGCCATTTTTGCAAAAAAAAAATCATGTATAGCTGTCCAGCCGGTGTTCTTGTCCTCTCCAGTCACAGGAAATACAGGACATTCGACTGCGAGCTACTGCAGTCTCAGTCGGAGACTTGCGGTATCCCTTACCCTAGGTTCCTCTTTCTACCCATTTTGCCTTATACAAATTTATCTTCTTCCTTCTTTCCAGTCTTAAAATTACTACTATTTCCCATGGAGCCGGCCATAAAATTAACCAGCCAAAAAACTGTTTACACATTGCGCCGACCCCAATAATTCCATTTTTTATTGCAGAAGAAGGCAAGAAGATTATGATGAATCTAATAAATTGATTTTCAGTGCATAGCAGATGACTGAACTGAATCTTAGCTAATGTTCTAAAATTCGAGAACCTAGCCTTAAGAAAAACTATTCTATCGCAACAATAAAGTACCTAATAATTATGTCTCAGTGGCAAATAATGTATTGTACATAGCTGTTAACTTATTAACTTCGGAACTAACAGATTTTTCTAACAGTGTTTTCAATCAATTTTGAACTCTTTCCAAATCGTTGCAGGTATCAGGTAATCCGATTTAATTAAATGTGTTCGAAACATGTGTTCAAGGTAGGGTTGTATACGATTTTGACAGACCGTCTTCACCACGTTCACGAATGATTAGACAGGAACTCCGCGGTTATTGGTCTTTTTTGATATTATCTGGTGAAGTTCACCTTCAGCACAAAGTCAAGAGCCCCAGACGCGATCCCGACTCATTAATCACGTCGCTGGTTTTCAATATTACCAGGAAGCAGTAACGCTTTCCTCAAGAGAGAAGAGAGACACAAGGAAGTTTTGGAATCTTAGTTAAGTTAGCTGTACTAGTCCCCTGCCTTTTAGTGATTATTTTCTGTTTTATTTTTAACTTTTGAAATATATAAATCCACCAATGCAAACCGCTTGTATTGTTGTTAACTGTCAAGCTACTGCGATCAGAATCGGTTCACCGAATCGCCTGCAATTACTACAAATAGCTATAGCTTGAAATGTCTAGCAAACTGATAACCCACAAAATTTGCTCAATAAATCGGTTGACCGACCTTAAAATAGCATCAATAGCATTAAATTGTATTGCATCATGATCTACTCGTATGTTGAACACTGAACGCTCACTCAATCAATTTTAATTGGTTGCGCCAGCAGTAATTTTTCGTACGATAACACACTGACTGGGGTTTGAACGTAATGTTTTCATTCTACATTATGTTCAGTAGTCTGCTAATCGAATAAACACATGATTAATTTATTAGCAGACGATCGGTGCTCTTAGAAAAGTTTTAGTGCCTTCTCTACACATAGCAAATTGCAAGTGCATTTAAGTTGTAGATTCTTTAAGAGCAAGTTTAAATAAGGACGAGGCCATCGTACTCGGAGTATGAAGTAGCCGAAAAGAACATGCGTCAGCTGAAATGTAAGGATTTCTTTCTAGCTTGACCAGTACGAGATCAAACGAAACTCGATTGATAGTTGGGCGGCGGACGTTGATTTGGCCCATAAAGTGCTTCCAATGTGTTCACCCGAAGTGCCATAAGATTGGCCTAGTCACTAGAGAAAACCGCATAACATGCCTGAAAGTGTGTCCGTCTCATACAAATTACATTTTTACATTCTATGCTCACTCTAGCTTTTGCAATGGAATTGAGGACTGTTTCTAAAAATGGTGTTTTATTAAGTTAGCTTTTATTTGTACAATATTTACAAAAATGTACACCAAATGAATAAATTTCATAAGTAGTCATCTTCCATTTGTCCTTGCTTTTAAGATAAGTATAATATACTTAACACCGGCTGTTAATTGTTTGATGGTAGTTTTTAATGTTAATATAAACATTACATCACGGAAGCCGTTGCAAATAGGCAATCCAAGTACCTACCTACTGAAAAATTTATATTTTATTTGGGGTTTTTTGGGGTTGCGTTCCTCTGAGAGCGCGGTTATCTGACACTTTTTCAGCACTATAAGATCCTTGGGGGGAGAGTCATGTTACATGCACACGCCCAGTTGGTGTAGTTAGCTTTTAAAAGAAATGATAGCAGCTTACCATCAGCCGGGCCATGTTATTGTCAATCTACCTTTCGCTATAATAAAAAAATCACGCTCAGGTTGATTCAGCATAATTCTTGGATAAAATTAAAATAATATTATCTGTGAGAGATTTCAAACGGTTTCTTACAGAACAACCATTCATAAGACAACTCAAGGTTTATAAATAGTGATATTATGTTTGTGTCTCATTGAGCATTTAACAACATTTTCTTATCAGTATTCTCTTGATTGTAAGGCTCTTGATCGCTGTTACTCTGAGCTCTCCTTTGTAGATAACAATAATCTGATGTTATCAACGTCTCTAGATAAATATCTTATGTTAACGTTATGATTATTACGTCAAGTATCTGGGTGGCTTAGGAAGCTTAAATTATCTTTTTTAAATACCTAAGTTCCAGCTGCAAACGGTTTAAAACTGCAAAATTAGGTTTGTCTTTCGGAAAAGACTGGCAAAAAATCTTCGAGAATAGATTCCCGAGCTGGACGTACTATCTGCATACACGTTTGTTTGCTTACGGAACCCTCGGTGCGCGAGTCAGACTCGCACTTGTCCGGTTTTTTTTTCTAGACTAAAGGAGTCTAGAGTTTATGATAAATGTATAATGAAACATGATTAGCTTGCAAAAATTTTTTTAACTAAGTACCTACGGAATTAAGTGCATATTTTCTCTAGGTAATTATTTCAATAGGTATCTCGGAAAAATAATAATATTTGTAGCCCTGTAAAAGATGTGTAACTATTTTTATTTGAAGATGTTTTGTTGTTCCAGACAATGGTTGACGTAGTGTTTGGGGCATGGGACTATGCCATTATGGCAGCAACTATGGTTGCGTCGATGGTTATCGGGCTGTACTTCCGTTTCAGTGGAGGCAAACAGAAAACAAATGAGGTTGGTGACATTTTTGTACTAATGAATATTTTCACGTTGGCTAAAAACGGACCTCCGGTAGTTAAATCTGGGGTGTTGCACTCCAGATTGAGCTATCTGGTGTTAAGATTAACTTTACAAAGTGTACATTTGATAAAAAAGTAATATAGGTATTTCAAGCAACAACGAATAAATGTCGAGGTATCAGATTTATAAATATCGATTAGTTATTAAATTATGTACGATATTGATTTACTGCGAAAACCTCGTGATATGACTGAATAAGTCAGGTTGAGTAAAGCAGAACCAACCAATCAGTCGGAATAAGTAGAATTATTAATGCCGCGTTCCTATATTCAAGAAACGATTCGTTTTGCTTACGAACTGTAAAATTTCGTTGAATTTTCAATGAAAGTTTTACCGTCTGTTGCCAAAACGAATCGTTTCTTGATTATTGGAACGCGCGCGGCATAAATGTACTTGTACTTGCATTTTTGGACATGGACATGTATTTTTCCTGAACATAACTAACTTAACTAACTTAATTATTGAAGCAGTGATTACGCGTTAAATTTATTTTGTTTATCTGTTTAGCAAAATGTTTTGTGAGAGGGGGAAATTTTGTCAGCCCAGAGAAGAGAGAGCCCAGTAAGAGATAGGGTATAGAAAGTTACATAGGTATATTTCGTCTTTAATTGGCATAAATTAAAACTTTAAGAAGTACGAAATCAGTAAGGACATATTTTATTACAATATTTTATATAAAAAGGCTAAAGTATTAGGAAAGAGTAGGTACAGTGTACAGTTGAACATAATAATAACACCTTTATAATAACATTTTTTGTCCGCAGGAATACCTCTTGGCTGACCGTAACATGTCTATATTACCTGTGGCAGTGTCCTTAATGGCCTCATTCATGTCAGCCATAACATTGTTAGGCGTGACAGCCGAAAACTATTACTACGGCATGCAGTTCGTCGTCATCAATATATCTTACGGCATAGCAACACCTATCGCTAGTCGATTATACTTACCTGTCTTTTTTGGACTCCAGAAAACCAGTACTTATGAATACTTAGAACTAAGATTCGGACCTCAAATAAGAATGCTGGCCTCTTTGACTTACACTTTACAGATGGTTTTATACAATGGTATAGTTTTGTATGCTCCAGCGATTGTACTTGAAACAGTCACAGGATTAAATAAACTGATCTCAATACTAGTAGTAGGGATAGCATGTACTATTTACTCGACTTTGGGAGGAATGAAGGCAGTGTTATTTACTGACCTGCTGCAGTCGGCCTTGATGTATGGCGCCGTGCTGAGCGTGTTGGTGTTCAGTGCTATGCAAGTTGGCGGGCTTGGAGAAGTTTTCGTTCTTGCCAAAGAAGGAGGAAGGCTGGACTTTTCGAAGTAAGTGCACGAATTTATTAGTTTGACGTTTAAAATGTAAGGCGTTGCTTTTAGTTTAGGTGAACTCAAGTGTCAATCAGTTGCGGTACGGCATTGTTGTTATTTTGCTTAAGACAATACGCATCGTTTTTATTAATATGGATCGTACTCAAACTAAGCTTAATGCTTGTGTTATAATTGGGTGCATGCGTAAATATTGCCAGGGAAAGTTAAACTTCATATTTTAAGGGTGGGTGTAAAAGAATGAAAATAAGTACGCAGAGCAGTCTATTGTTATTTATTTATAAATGTTAAGTTTAACGGTTGTGATTTTAGTTTCAGCGTAGACCCAACGGAAAGGCATACGTGGTGGTCTCTGATCCTGGGAGGGTTAATCACATATCTGTCGTTGTACGGTGTTAATCATACGCAGGTGAGTATATAATACCAAATCAGGTTGAATAAATAAGTTTTTTAATGTTAAAATCAAATGTTTTTGTTTTTAGTTATTATTCTCTTAATTTATTCCAAGACATGCTGTAAAATTTTGAGATCTAAGGTGCAACATGATTAATTTGTTTCAGGTTCAACGATTGCAAACAGTTAGCACCCTGGAGCGGTCTCAGAAATGTTTATGGTGGAGCTGGCCAATTCTTTCCGTCTTAAGTGTTACAACATGTGCAAGCGGTCTTGGCATGTACGCTGTATACAAAAACTGCGATCCATGGGCTGCACAAAAAATTGGTGCTGTAAGTTTAACCTATTATACTGAGCATATTATCCTCAATTTTTTAGAATGGTTGTTTTTTCACGCACATGCTATTACTTTTGCCAAAATCGTTACTAGTCGTTTGATAGTAAGACGACAACAATCTGTTAAACCATCATTTCAAAAAGGTGATAGAATATATCGAATAAGCCCGGGTAAAACTAGGTACCCGCCATCCTCGGCCAAAATCGCATTACTTGTGGGATACCGAAGCTGTAGCTGTTCTGTAGTGTATCTAGTCACAATAATCGTAGATCAAGTTTACTACATCAAGCTTCTTATTTCGCACGTGTTTACGTAAACTGTCGTCGATCGAGTATCAGCTGTGATTTCCCCTGGGCCAAGTTTTTATTCCAGTTTCAGTAGATTAGTTTTTAACACATAAATGAACATGAATTCCTATTACTTAAAGATTTGATCAGGCGTTCGTCGAAACGTAGTTACACGGTAACACGGTACATCTCAAAGGTAGTATTTACGATGTGTGTCTCCAGATAGATCATCTGATGCCGTATTACGTAGTGGACGCCATGACAAATGTTCCTGGACTTGCGGGTCTCTTCGTGGCGGGAATATTCAGTGCTTCACTCTCAACTATATCGGCTGCTTGCAACGCTCTTGCTGCAGTGACGTTGCACGATTACATCGGCAGGTAAGTGCCCTTTAAACCCTTGTATAATAATGTCAGATGCGTTATAGGGATCTTAATAGCAGTAATATTAAAAATATCGTACATTAGCGAAGGAAAGCGAGGTAGTTGCAGAAATTCACTTTTTACCATACAGGTTCCATCCGTAAAGTCGATTGCGAAAATGTGTAATGTAGATGATTTTTGATTTCATTGTTTTGTGGTACGTAAAACTTTCATAGTGCGATGCAGGATCAGTAGGTACCACGTAGTTCAGTTCGCCTTCGCTAGATGATGTTGGGGCATGTTTTTGTTGTATGTGGAAGTCGCCCCAAAGTAATTACCACTTAATCGCTAAGACAAACCATTAAAATTGCAATTAATCTTATATTCTGAATTCATACCTTAAGTGATTTGTGCGTTTTTTTATGTGTATACAAAAAGCATTTATCAGAACTCATAACAGAACAATTGCTATAAATAGAAACTGATATCTGGTCAAAATATTTACATATTTATTGTTATTAAGTCCCAAAAGTTATCGAATGCTATGCATATTTTTGTATGTCACACAATGGGTTAACGCGGAGAGTGATGTGTACAAATACAGAGATACAAGACAATATCGGCATTCGAAAGAACGCGGCGAAAGGCATGCAATTGTATATTTTTCCTTGCTTTTTACTGGTTGTTGTGTGTAATAGCGGTATACTGCGGTATTTCCGGACCGATACGACCTTTAAACCTTCAAGAAAACCTCAAAGGCCGGCAATGCACTTGTGAATCTTGCATTGCCGGTGTCCATGGGCAACGGTATTCACTTACCATCAGGTGACCTGTCTGCTCGTTTGCCCCTACCCCCTATACCATAAAAAAAGAATTGACACTTTTTTCTAATGTATAAACTTTGATTTTTCTACAAGATGGTGCAAAGTACCGCCATCATATGTACCCTGGATGACAAAATTAGCTGCTTGCGGTTTTGGACTGCTGTTCTTAGCACTGGCGTTCCTCGCGCAGTATTTGGGCGGTGTCCTCCAGGCTGCACTCACGATATTCGGAGCTGTTGGCGGACCACTGTTAGGGGTGTTCACTCTTGGCATGTTCACAACGTACGCCAACGAAAGAGTAAGTTCCTCAAACCATTATTTTAAGTCGCAAAACAGCGTACTGCTTATAAATAAACCCACAATACTTATTACGATTTATTTACGTTGTTTAGGAATACAGTTAAATACATTTTTAAGTATTTTGTCATGCAAGATAACGTGTTATGTAATAGGTATTTACAAAAAATCTTTTTTAATGCTGTATAGATTTAATGTTAAAAAATAGACATAGAGGTAATAACCAAAAATCGTGTGGCTAAAATCCGAATTATAGTTCTACAATGGTTTTCCCCTTTCCGATTTGGTGACTGATTGTAATAGATTTTAGGGCGCTAATTATAATTACCCAAAAATACAAAAAATCGTCCAACACGTCACTTTTAGTCATGATTATTGATAACGGAATCTTCCAGATCCTCATTGATGTCTTCTGCCATTCAGGGCGAAGGGACTCTTAACGAACACCTAATAACCACCCTGGTGTTCCGCTGCTTGCCTATTATATCGGGATGTTTTTAGTTTTTGCCTATAAACCTCAGTTCTTCGGAGCCATATTTGAAAAATCTCAAAAAACACAACAGCTCAATTCTGTGGACGCGTCACCTCGGTGTCAAAATCAGTAAGGAACCTCAAGCAATACAGATTTTTTTATTATAAATTAGTATGTCGTATCGCAGAATAAAACTAAAGTAGTTATGTTTTGTTTTTGAAATGGTACGATCTACCTGTTGAATAATGAATATTTGAATACCTAAATTAAACAGAACGACAAGACTTAGGTGGTGGAGCGCCAATATATTTATAAAATGCATACATAATCGCACCATAATATATTTCGTTATATTATAAATTTCATAGTCTTTATAGTAAACCACATTCTGTTTGTCGAATGCAATTAGTGCTGGTACTGCTGTAATATTGCCAATGTACTCGACGATCTCAAGAGATGGCGTTAGCAGTCTTCAAATAATGTAAACGCGCTGCACCTGATTGGTGCAAGAAAAAAACGGACATACCCTGCTCTCATCGCTTTTCGCTAAGAAGACGCCTTTAATATAAAAATTTTGTTCCGCCACGGACATCAGTTATATTTCTCGTGAAAAGAAGCTGATTTTCCGTTAGTCCTATAGCCGTGTAGTGTTTGGACTCGCTTGTAACCTTTACAAGGTGTATGTGGAGTGCTCCAGTCTACGATCGTGACCGGCCGGTCAATACCTTGCAAGAGACCGTAGAAACCTCGCCGCTGCTCGCTGCCTTCTGGAGGATCGGGACTTGGTCGGTGTTGCAGGTTAGTGCTGGCATGATTGTTTTGATCGATAGAAGTGGTTTACTTCCCTACACCTCGTACGCTAACTGTTGAGCAATCACACCCTGGTCGGGCTATTTACACGCCTGACCATATAATTTGGTCCTTACGAGTACGGATAGGCCAGTGATTCACGTAAATATTGGTGAATTTACTTTTCTATTCATATCATAAAAAAGATTCACGTAATTCTAGTGAATTCTTGCCGCCATTTTTCCTCGCTCACAGATTTACGTAAAATTGGTAAATTCTGTGTTTAAAACGCACGAGAACTACGTAATTATTGGTAGACTCGTATTTAAATATAATTAATTGTTAGATTTGGTGAATTACGTATTAATTGGTAATAATATCCATTATACTCAATTTAGTTGAACTTATTTATACCTACCCACTTATTAACCGCTCCACCACTGTACTTTACGCTAAGTCATTTTAGGATTTAAATTTAACTTGTGTTTTTACACTAACTAGGTAGATATACCTATCACTTTGTAGTTGTATTGTGATATTATTTTATAAACATGACGGAAAGTGAATCAAGTCGCGAAGTCATGTTGGTTATGTTGAATCAAAAGAAAGAATTATTATTTCAACGTATTAATCGTATGTACACATCGTCGAAAGGTATAATTTCTTTCGATTCATCAACGCGAGCTAACGAGAATTTTCTGGCTGAAACGGAGATGATAGATGAGTTACGCGATAAATTTGAGTCCATTGTTGATAAAATAAATAATATAAATTTGTTATCAAAGATTACGGTCAATCCCGAGTATTCTTGCCTCGATTCATTTGATGATTTATACTCGAGAGTTAAACGCGTTAGAAATAAAATATTAACCACTTCTAAGGTGCGTTCACTCGAGACCAGTAGCTCGATCAAGTCCGTAGTGAAATTAGAACCTTTAGTAATTCCGAGTTTTGACGGACGCCCTGAAAACTGGAATACCTTTTATCAGTCTTTTAAAGCTAATATTCATTTGAATCAACAGCTTTCTGACTCGCAACGTGTACAGTATCTAATTTCTAAACTCACCCACGACGCACTAAAATTCACTTCCGGTATTATTCCGTCAGGTGAAACATATAAAATACTGTGGGATAGTTTGGTTAAGAAATACCACGACAAACGCTCATTAGGTACATATTATCTCAATAATATACTGGACTTAAAAACTTGCTCGCACACTGCGAACGCTCTTGATACCTTTGTTAGTAAATACTCCGCTTCGATTTCAGCTCTAAAAGAATTGGGCATAACAGATCTAACTGATTTTATTTTTCTTCAATGCGCTTTGAGAAGGATGGATCCTCAAACCATCCAAGCCTTTGAACTTTCGATTCGGGATGTGGAAGTGCCTACGACACAACAGCTTATCGCTTTTATACAAGATCAGGCTAAGATTTTGGAGCGCTCAAACCCGCGAAATTCGTCATATACGAAACCCGCTGCTGTTGTTACGTCGCCCTCACGCGACCGGCGCGTTCATCACACCTCCAAATCTTTTGTCGCCAGTGAGTCCGCTAATAATGCAAATACTCTCACATATTCGGCGCCCGCAGCAGTTACCGCGAATTGTTGTTTGTGTAGTGGTAACCATCGACATTTATATGATTGCGCTCAGTTTAAAAATATGCGAGACGCAAGGGCTAGATATGAGTTTATTAAATCGAAGTACGGTTGCGTTAATTGTTTAAGCACTTTACATAAACTTCCGGATTGTAAGAGTACGTCAGTCTGTTTCTGTAATAAAAGGCACCATAGGTTATTGCATTTTGATAGTAATAATTCGCAATCGCATGCGGCTATGGTAAATACCGCCGTCGCGTACTCGCCGCCGCCCGCTCATCGAGCGACCGTTACTTCGCCCGCGCCTTCTCATCGCGCTCACACGACTTCGTCATGCATTCGAGCGCCCCCGCTTGCTACAGAACCAGTTACACATACACAGTCTTACACTTCTTGTCATAAGGGTGATATACTTTTGTCAACCGCTCAGGTATACGCGCGCTCTAAGGGTAGCGCTGGTATCAAATCTGTAGTTAGGTGTTTGATAGATAATGGCTCGCAGAATAATCTAATAACATCTGCTTGTTCTAGTTTATTAAATTTACCGATAATACCGTTGAATAATTCCTATGTTAAAGGTGTTGGTTCCGCTTCAAGTCCGATAATCGGTTATGTTCATTTAGACATTGAATCCCGTATTTATCCGGATCAGAAATACACTATACATGCGCTTGTTGTAGAATGCATTACGGATCAATTGCCTTCGAAATTTATCGATTGTGATCGCGACCTAGATTTTCGTAACCTTGTGCTCGCTGACTTAAGCTGGAATATTCCGGGCAAGATTGATTTATTGTTAGGTGCCCAGCTATTCCCATTTATATACTTAGGAAATATGGTCGAGTGTGGGCCGCGCGCACCGTGTGCTTTATCTACAACATTTGGTTACGTACTTATGGGAGATTACCCGCGTAAACATATTTTACCTACTGCCGCGTCTTTTTCTGCGTTAGCGCTTAATGATATAGTGCAAAAGTTCTATGAACTTGAAGAAGTACCCATGAAACGCTTGTTTTCACCAGAGGAGACAGATTGCGAAAATATTTTCACGGCTACCGTGACCCGTGACGACGTAGGTCGTTATACAGTTGCATTACCGTTCTGTAGAGACCCTTCGGAATTAGGTAATTCGCACGCTACCGCTTATCGCCGTTTCGTTTCACTCGAGCGTAAGCTCCGTCAGGCACCGATAGTGCGCGAAAATTATAACAAGGTTATTCAGGATTATATTGATAACAATTACCTCAGTCCTGTTAAAGAATCTGAGCTGTCCTCTGATGGTTATTATATACCGCATCACGCAGTAGTCCGACCTGATAAACCGATGCCGCGCATCGTATTGGACGCGAGTGCTAAAACGCATACAGGACTTTCGCTTAACGATATATTACATATTGGACCCAATTTACAGGCCGATCTGTTTTTATTATTGTTAGGTTTTAGATTATTTCCTATTGCAATGAACGCTGATATAAAACAATATTATTTACGGATTGGTGTACCAGTAGACCAACATAAATACCTACGCATTTTATTTAGATTCAACGAATCGGAAAAAATTCGAACTTATGCCTTTAATAGGCAACCTTTCGGTCTCAAGTCAAGCCCTTACATAGCTATGCGCACTGTGCGACAGCTGGCTACTGACATGAGTCCGCTCTATCCTGATGCCGCGAAAGTGGCAGAGACCTGTCTGTATATGGACGATTTGGTTCTTTCTATTGCAAATGAGGATACTGCCACGCAATTAGCTCACAACTTGATTAAGTTTTTCAAATCGGGTGACTTTGACTTAGTGAAGTGGTCTAGCAATTCACCAGTGCTACTTGACTCGCTTCCCGACACGCACCGCAAGTCGCTTGATTTTGATGTTGACAATAATGTCTCTAAGGTCTTAGGTCTCTCATGGGAACCATGTGAAGATAATTTTCATTTCACATGCGCCGCAATTAATGAAAAGTGCACCAAGAGAAACATACTCTCGATGGTTGCACGACTATTTGACGTGCTCGGATTGGTCGCGCCTGTGATTCTCTATGCCAAGTTGTTAATTAAGGAACTGTGGCTCAGCAAGTGTGATTGGGACGATCCTGCACCGGAGCACATACGCACCCGTTTTTCCGCTCTTGCGCAAGAACTTCAAATGCTTGACACTTTAAGGATTCCACGTCATGTAGGCGTCGAAGTTGGTTGTGAATTACGTCTTGTTGCTTTTTGTGATGCTAGCATGAATGGTCTGGGATGTGTCATTTATGCCCATTGTACCTACCCGTCTGGCATTCAAACTCGCATTCTTTGCGCTAAATCAAAGGTTTCGCCGACAAAAATCACTACGCTCGCTCGCTTAGAATTATGCGCTATTTTACTTATGTCAAAATTAATAAAAACTGTGCGAGACACATATGCAACACGTATGACCATTGCCGGGATATACGCATTTTCTGATTCCACTATTGCTTTATCATGGGTTCATTCTTCACCACATCGTTGGTCAGTTTTCGTCGGTAATCGCGTCGCTCAGTGCCAAGAAAACTTGGACTCTAAACATTTTTATCATATTGCCGGAGCTAGTAATCCAAGTGATTGTCTTTCGCGTGGTATGCTTCCATCGCAACTTTTGACCCACGATTTGTGGTGGAAAGGTCCTCCGTGGATTCGCAGCTCATCTGAGAAGTGGCCGATTAAGCCATTCTCGCTTAATAATTGCTCTGTCTTGCCTGAACTCAAGGCAAATGTGTTGGCTGCCATTACTCACACAGAGCCGCCGTTGCTGTGTACGTTAGCACAACGTGTTTCTTCTTGGGAAAAGTTGCTACGTATCACCGCATATGTATTAAAATTCGCAAGACCTAAAGTTAAGGTCGAACCTCGTTCTATAGCAGGGTTGACAAGTGCTGAGAATGCGTTAATTCTCGCCGTTCAATCTGTGCACTTCTGTGAAGATATCAAATTGATCAAGGCTGATAAATTACCTTCAAAAAAGCTGCAAAGCCTCTTCGTCTTCTTAGACAAACAAGGGATTTTACGCATTGGAGGAAGACTTTCTGGATCAATGCTTCCTTTCGAAGCTAAGCATCCGGTTCTTCTCCCTAAACGCGATCATGTCGTTGACTTAATAATACAGCATTTTCATGTTGTTAATTGTCACACCGGACCTGGACTTCTTATGTCTATTATACGACAACGCTACTGGATCTTGGATGCCAGGACTGTTATCAGGTCCAAGTTGCGAAAGTGCAACACTTGCTTTAAATGCAACCCAACGCATCCAACGCCTATAATGGCTGATCTTCCTGATTACCGTGTTTCAGAGGCCAAGGCATTTTGTCACACTGGTGTAGATTACGCTGGTCCGATAAGGACAATCCTTTCTCGCCGCAGAGGTCAACATGCGCAAAAGGCGTACATCGTTCTTTTTGTTTGCATGGTCACACGTAGTCTACATATTGAAGTGACCAGTGATTTAACTACTGAAAACTTTCTAGCCGCTTTTAAACGCTTTATTTCCCGTCGAGGACCAGTTTCATGTCTCTATTCCGATAATGGATCTACTTTCATCGGTGCGAAGGCACATTTAGATGAGCTGTATAGTTTTTTATTGAACTCTAGCTTCAAAAACGCGCTGTCGAATGAGTTGCTCTCTCGACGCATAGAGTGGAAGATGATTCCCCCAAGATCACCAAATTTTGGTGGGATGTGGGAAGGGAATATAAAGAGCATGAAAACGCATTTATATAGAGTAATAGGAAGTCAGTTACTTACATACGAAGAACTGCAAACTGTTCTTACTCAGATAGAGTGTATTCTTAACTCTCGTCCATTGAGCGTATTATCGTCAGACCCTTATCCTGAGGTGTTAACTCCCGCGCATTTTTTGATGTCTACTCCGTTGCAATATTTACCCGCTGCTGATTTGTCAGATCAACGATTGAGTCTGTTAGAACGTAAAAAGTTGTTAGATAGTATGGTCCAATCCTTTTGGAAGAAATGGCACTTAGAGTATTTGCACACGTTGCAAGTTAGGCAAAAATGGGCTACTCCCGACAAACCGGTAGAAATCGGAACTGTTGTTCTTCTTGAGCAGGAGAATTCTCCACCGTTGCATTGGCCGTTAGGAGTAATTACGGACGTGTTCAGAGGCTCTGATAACGTTGTACGCGTGGCGATAGTTAAAACGCAAACTGGAATTTACAAACGCGCTGTAACTAAATTATATTCTATTCCTACACAATAAATTCAACTTAGATTAAACCTTATTTTTTAGTTTAGGCCGCTATATTTATCATATTTATTATTTAATCGCATAATGCATGTGTTACTCTCAGTCAGTTAGAAAATTCGCGTGTTTTGAAACATCTTGTGATGTTCCAAGGCGGGGTGCATGGTGGAGCGCCAATATATTTATAAAATGCATACATAATCGCACCATAATATATTTCGTTATATTATAAATTTCATAGTCTTTATAGTAAACCACATTCTGTTTGTCGAATGCAATTAGTGCTGGTACTGCTGTAATATTGCCAATGTACTCGACGATCTCAAGAGATGGCGTTAGCAGTCTTCAAATAATGTAAACGCGCTGCACCTGATTGGTGCAAGAAAAAAACGGACATACCCTGCTCTCATCGCTTTTCGCTAAGAAGACGCCTTTAATATAAAAATTTTGTTCCGCCACGGACATCAGTTATATTTCTCGTGAAAAGAAGCTGATTTTCCGTTAGTCCTATAGCCGTGTAGTGTTTGGACTCGCTTGTAACCTTTACAAGGTGTATGTGGAGTGCTCCAGTCTACGATCGTGACCGGCCGGTCAATACCTTGCAAGAGACCGTAGAAACCTCGCCGCTGCTCGCTGCCTTCTGGAGGATCGGGACTTGGTCGGTGTTGCAGGTTAGTGCTGGCATGATTGTTTTGATCGATAGAAGTGGTTTACTTCCCTACACCTCGTACGCTAACTGTTGAGCAATCACACCCTGGTCGGGCTATTTACACGCCTGACCATATGGAATTAATAGCCATCGCAATTAGTGTCTAGTTGTCGTTACTTTTGAACCGTTTAGGGGTTTATTAGGTAGGTAATTAATCGGACTGCTGCTGGTTTTACAGCTTGTATTTCTACTGTGCCGCTATTTCACGTCTGTCCCCTAATATCACCAATGCAAATCTCAACGTTATGGAACTAAAATCCATTTTTTTTAATACAGAAAAAAAAAAATTTTTTAGAACAACAAATTAATCGTAGTAAAATTTTTGGTCAAGCGTGTTGTCCGTAAAAATCAAAAACTGACAATTCTTTTTATCAGTCATTTCGTTTGTTTTTATTAGCCACCTTGATTGGAAGCAAAGGTTTCCCTTGATCTACATTCGGATTAAAAGTGGAAGCATTCATTGAGACATTCCTGGTAGAGTCTTGCGAAATAGTTACATGTGTCTTATGAAGCTGGTGTACAACTTTAATAATCCTTAGCGGATACTCGTTACAATACTAAGGACGTTTACGATAATACGATATGTACCTAAAATATATTGTATAGTTTCTGAAACAAAATAAAAATTTGGGTAGTGAACCTAGTCACACTAAAATCAAAACTAAATTAAATCTGTGTGCTCAGTTCTGATCTGTGGCCCATTCTAACGGATTTCAGATTACTATCAGCTCGTTTTTTTCTTCTAGGGTGTGTCACTAGCGTTAGTGAGTGGTATGGCAGTAACGCTATGGTTCAGTTTCGGAGGCCCGCGTCCACCTGTAGTGAAGCTCCCTCTCCGTGTGGAAGGTTGTGCGATGAACGTCACACTGCCAATTGTTTCACCACCCTCAAATGACTACTTCTATCCATATCGAATTTCATACATGTGGACAAGTCTCGTAAGTAAATATAATATAATTAATAGATATAATTAAAGTATGTTATCAAATATCTGACCACTATTGCTAAAAAACTATTATAATTACTAAATATGTTGTTCGTATCTCGATCAGCATTCAAGTGATTGTTATCAACTTATAATGCATGCCTAGCCTTTTATAACCCCACTATTCACCAATATTCATCAACCGACCAATAGCGTTGCGTAACCGGTATAACTAGTCATATTAAATGTACTGTTTTATCATCTATTATAGTTTTCTCCTATTTTTTGTAAAATAAATACGAGTTTTTGATGTGGCGACTTGTGTTGTGAATGAGGACTGAAGCTTCAGCCTCCATATTACTAGCAGTCATTCAACTCATGTACTTGCGGAGGGCAAAATTTAGGTACCTATTGTAAGTAGTGAACGCAATCTCAGTTATATAAACGTACATCCATAATTGTATGTACTATTGACGATATACAATACAGAATACAGCGTCAAGTTATTATTAAGTATTTATTATTAATAGCGACTCCCTGACCTGGAATTAAATGAGATACCTACCTGCGCGGAACTAATAAGTACCACACGCACGAAATGGAACAATTCTTAGTTTTTTTTAATTCCAAAATATTTATGTATGGTACATATTTAACCTTCTATTATTTTACCTACTGAGCATAATTTTCGGGATTAAAAAACTCACAATTTTACGTCAATGTCATTTATTTTTTATTGATTAAACTATTACAAAAAATGTCATGAAGGGAAGGGAGAAGAGGAACTGAAAACAAAGTTATCATTGCAATACTAGTAAGAATGGGTTTAAAAAGTCAACTTGTCAAATCCACCTTGTAACGAAGTGGGACAGCTAACTGAAAGTTATTTTCGACGCCATCAAAACGCTGAACTAAAGTAAACAAAAATGCTATGTTAATTTTTATGACTAATAAAACAACCGGTCTGGCCAAAAAATCGGTCAGGGTCACATGTGGAAATCACCAGTAGTTAAAATGTAACGTAAATATTAATAAAATCATGAATAGGTATTTAGTATTTTTAATATATTTCTTCAAGAACAACAAATATATTATTAGTTAAGATATATGGTTTTACTCACGTGTATATTTCGGGAATGCCCGACTAGTTTCGGACCCGACGGGGGCCCTTTATCAAGGGGTGAGGGGCCTGTCGCGTCGGTTGCAGGTATCAATCGACAATCCAGTCTTAACTAATATGAATACCACTCACGAAAGTTTTTATTCAACTATTATATTGTGTTTGAAATAATTTATTAATTATTATAATAATTAAGAACCCTCTGTTATCGCGAGGTATGCAATCTTAAAGATTACTTCCCCTTTCTGTTAACGTGAAGGTGCACCAGGATATGGTTGCAGTTGACAACGGATTTACTCCGTTTGCGTCCGGTAAAGAGAACTGGCGCAAAACTGCAGTACTCCACAGATCATAGGGAGATATGGAAGAGTTGTATGGATGTTTTTATTGGCCCTTAAATTGCCCGAAATAGAGTTATTATCATCTGTGTCTTGCCTACGGTCGGGTGACCTCTTCGGAGAAACTGAAGGTTTTATCTGTATATCCTGACGGACGGCAGAATTGACATTTGTCGAGCATGTCAACGTCCCGGAGAAACCCTCATACGCCTTGCCACGTTTAACGTCTTGCCAACAGCGAGTACTTTCATTGACATAACCAAGTGACCAGGATAGTCCATCAGCAACTTGCTCTTAAATATAACCTTTTGGCTGTGGAGTTACCATACTAAAAGTATGTGCCTGACCTAGTACTTGAAAATATTCGTGTAAAATTGTACTGGGATCGATCGATCATCACATACACGACTATTGCTGCCAATAAGCCGGATATCATAGTGGTGATAGACCGATTAGAACGCGCGGTGATGACTGTTGCCATCACCATTCACCATGACGACAGTCTCTTAAAGGCAGATAAAGAAAAATAATTAAAATATTTGGACTTAGCCTACGAGCTTGTCGACATGTGGGGTGTGGATTTTGTAATCGGTGTGCCGATAGTCATTTCGGCCCATGGCTCAATTGCTAACAACCTCGACCAACGTCATCAGAGGCTCATGTTAGGCGGCTGGATTAAGAAGAACCAAAACTATAGAACTAAAATATAGTTTACATGTTTGATTAAATAAAGAGAATAATAAAAACAGACGTTAAAATTAACACTAATAATAATCAATGTTAAGGAAAAAAATAGAAAAAGTCAATGTTAATGTCCAAATAAATAATCGTCAAAAATAATGTTATGTAATCATTAAATATTTAAAATAATTTAAACATTATATGGTTCCTATTATCTATAAGATAATGACCCTTGATAACCTTTATTGTAAGACGTTATTGACTTTATTGGTCTTATCTATTGAAGTTATATTGGTAATGCATATTTTTTATGATTTTAAATATGTACTTTATGAGCGTAATTATTTTTGTAATGGCAGTTCTCACGTCAACGTGTACCTAAACGATAGTCTTAAAATATATTGGTGTTTTATTGTATCTAATAAACATATAACAGGGAAACGCGAATGATAATGCAGAGCAAAAAGCACACCAATTGTTAGCTCTTCCTGCTGATAGAACGTTACATTGTCTCTGGTCTGGATGGTATGGTCTCTCGAGCTCCATCAGGAAATACAACAAACTCGTCAATGGTTTCCCCTCAAAGGGTATTTATTACCAGCTTTGGTATAATTGAGCAATTTGTTTGCATACTCGTATTTTTCATCTTATTATTAATGTAACTATAAATCCATGTTAGCCTGACTCTCCGACACTACGCTCAATTTTATCCTAAAATTATGTTCTGCGGGAGTTCGACAATTTTGGACATTTGTACGTAACAAACGAAATTTCATTCGTTAGATCTTATATCGATATTCAAATTAGACGACCTTCTTGGAAACGTGTGTTATGTAAACAGTGTATAATGCGATTCGGAACTGATACGTTGTTTTTTTAACAAGTGCACTTACAATCCACCTAAAGCAATAGATATCTATTGGACATTGTTCAGTGGACATGGACAAACAATATTCGACATATTATTTGAGAACTGATGAGGGGCTCGTGGCTAAGTGGTAACCGAGTAGGTTAGCATATTACAAAGTTAAGTAATACTAGCCAGGTCAGTCTAGGATGAGTGACCATTCTTAACATATTGAAACCCCTCCGTGCCTCGTAGAGCACGTTAAACCATCTGTCCCGGGTGCCATACAAACATTTGTGGCATTCGTTAAGGGTGATTGGAGCCCTAAAAAGTCCGACGACCTGGTCTAACTACAGAACTTCGATATCGTCTAGTACTTGGGTTGTGGAGGTCTGATGGCAGTCGCTTCACGTAAAATATCAAAATTCGGCCGTATCGTAGTTAGACTGAAAGCCGACCCCAACTTAGTTGGGAAAAGGCGCAGAGGATGATGATATCATTTGAGAATTATTTTTGATAAAGCACGAAAATCAAAGTCCACTTCCAAATTAAAAACAAAGTCGTTATTGAACCAGTTTTATGAGTATGGTCACTGAACATTTACAGTTGTACACCTAGTATAGGTTACTCTTTTTAAAACATAGTTTGCTACAATATTTCTCTACATATTTTGCGAGTATGTATCAACATATCAAGAAGAACGTATCAAAATATCTGTTAAACATTTACAGATAGGATTCATCTGGGTGCTAGCCATTGGAAGTATAATCTCGTTGCTATGGCGTCAGGAGCAGCCATGGGAGCGAGCAGGCCAGTCTCACCCTGACCCTGCATTATTTACACCACCTCTAGCCCGTAGGCTGCGAGCTAAGTTTGAGGAGAAGTCTGGCGTTCAGGTAAAGGACGAAAAAAGTGGTCATGCATGCGGATTGTAGCAGCCTTTAGAGAGCATCGCAGACGCAACTTTTACAATAAGCACTTTTTTCTTGGGTATGCATGTTCCCAATTCCTTTTGCTTGAAATGTTAACGCCTATGTACACGGAGAGTTTTGAAGATACTATTAACGAAAGAACATAACTTCGCGCCCTTCTCCGTGGTCTTCGTTCGAGAACCTGTAAAAATTATGACACGATAATCTTATGGCAATTAATAGCGTAGGATTTTTCGGTACAAAAAGTGCGATAAACTGTCTCCGTCTAAATGGGCCTTAATATTCAAACCTTTAATGATAAGCGCATTTTTATTTTAAGCTATATTGCATTTGCCTGCTTGTTAGATATTGTAGTGAAGCTTCTTATTTTGAACATAGATTATAATACTATTCGACCTTATCGATGTTTAATCTTAATTTAACATATCTATGCGAAGTTCGCTCGTCGTTTTTTATGATTCACCGAAGTTTGGTAGGCCTACGTTTATAATTATTTATTTAAAAAAATATTGACAAACATCAAACAATAAATGTTTGATGTTACAAAATGAGCTCCGGTGTGTTTCAATACGATATTATTTTTTTTACAAATTTTGTAAGCTTTGTGGAGCTCATTTTGTAGATCTTTTTTGAAATCTAGAACTTCTATTCAAAACATTTCTTCACACATTTTCGAAACTACCTGCAAATTTAATAAAGAAAGGGTGTTTTTCAGCTGTTGAAATCTGGGTACATTGACACTAAATACTAAAATGTACCAAATTATGAAGAAATATCAAAATCGACTCCTTTGCTCGGTCTTATAAGATCAACTGTCCTGTCAACAACACAAGTTATTTTTTAGTCAAATCAGAAACTAATATCAATGTACATTTCAAAGGCAATGATTTTTGACTGTGTCCTACAAATGAGCAAATTGTATAAAATATACACAAATCCTCCTATAAAATTTGCTAAATTTTAAGTAGGGAAGCTTTCTTCATATCTTGAAATGCAGAAGTACTTTAAGAAGGCGTAGTTAATAATTAGAACTGCCATAATAAATACCTCATGCAACTACTATGTATTTACCCTAACAACCAACAAACACTTAAAAATATAATTAATGCTTATATGTAATGCATTATGTATATTCATGTATTTTTTTAACAATATGTTTATGTATTTTTAAATAGTCTGTATATTTACGTAACTTAGGTATTACATTATTTTATACAAAAGGGAAGTATGATACAGAAACACTTTATCCATAGATAATCTTTATTCAAACATTGAATTTGATTAGTAGGTCTGTTTCCACAACATACTACAAGTAAAGAATGCTGGATACTGACTGACAGACACGGGTAGTCGCGGGTTGAACTAACTCCGTTTTATTAATTGTATTGACTCATAAGTAACTTTAAAAGTATTCATTTAGCTTTAATTTCGGTACTAGGAGACCTCGCGGTTTCGCTTGCGTGTAAAAGTTTTTGGCGAGGAATTTTGAAATAAAAGTGACCCAAGTTCCTTACAATCAAAATCGTTCTAGCCATTTCAGAGATTAGCTGGAACCAACACTTACATTTTATTTATTTGTGTAGACTTTGTCATATTTTAAACAGTTTTTATAATATATTAATGTTTGTGTGTATTTATGTTTGCTTGATTATGTACTCTGTGTATTAGTTAGTATGTAGTTTGTTTTATAGATGCAACATCGGTGGAGAGAACGGAGTTTTAGATGAGTAGTTAAAAGCCGTGTAATATTAAAGCTCGATGTACTCGTCAGACATAATACCTAGTTAAGACACTGTTTTCTAGCCGGAGCACAATAAGGTAGGTCGTTTGTTCATAAAATTCTAAGATTTTGGCATGCTTGGTGCTTCTGGGATAATTTGCACGTATTAACATTTACAAACAACATTTTAATTGGTTAAACTATAACTGTTTCTTGGAACATATTAAAACACTAGAAATTAATAATAGGAGGCAGTGTTGGCCAAATTTTAATTTTAAAGACAATTAGAAATTAACAATTTATTAATTATTCATTGTCACCATAACAACTAAGAATTGATCAATTGTGATCGTGGAAAATTACAATTAACAATTGATTAATTATTAATTTTAGTGGTAGCATTAACAATTAATTAATTATTAATCGTGATTTGGTACAGTTAACATTTAATTTATTATTTAATTGTTTTATGAATTTAATTAAAAATTAACAACTAAAAAGGACTACTGTACGGAACTGGTGCGTGGACTGGAGTCTGGTACAAAATATGTAAGATACTGAAATACGCATGTTAGTTACAAATAAAACACTGATATTAATAAGCATTAATAATTTTAATTATTCCTGATTACACAGATAACGACAGATTTTAACTTATTTACTAGAGTAGAACTAATGTTCTAATGAACGCCATGTAAGAATTTTTGATATAATTAACAAAAAAATCTTACGTGGCGTTCATTTAATTTCCTTCCATCATCACATTCGTATGAAATTCAAATGCTTAGAAAATTTAGAAATCGCATAGTGCCAGGTCTGGACTATGTGCGGGATGGGTCACTAGCTTTACCTTTTCAGAAGCCAAAAATTACTTTATCTTGTTCGCGGTGTGCGCCGAAGCATTGTCATGGTGCATTAGGATGCGACTCCTTGGTCGTTTTTCCCTAACCTTTTCAAAGACACTGGGGAAACAAATGGTGGTGTACTACTACTGAGCATTCACGTTTATAATACGAGTGGGATGGGTATAGTGAAGGATGATATTCGATTTTATATCGGTAAGTAGGTAGTATTGATTTTTAATAATGTAGGTAAAAATTTTGAAATCTTGTAATACTTTTAATTGATTTCGGTAAAGCTAAGTAAGTTAATTGTTGGTTTTCATTATTTCATAGAACAATTTAAAAAGTTAATTCCAATTATTTTTTTCCAATTTTAATTTAATTGCAATATGCAATTAATCGTTTAATTGCAATTGCTATCAGTGCAGTGCAACTCGTTAGTTGACTTAAAAATGTAATTGCAATTAATTTAATTGCCATTACTTTTTAGTCAACTAACGAGTCGATTGAAAAATTAATTGATTAAAGCCCAACACTGATAGGAGGTGGCCTAAAGTTATGAAAATGTTTGGCTTGGAATAATTACCGGCTAATGCCATGACATAAAAAACCATTTTAGGTTCTTTTATTACGAATATAAATTATATGAATTTGCTTTTGGATATATTTTTTTACATCCAATTTTGTCATAAAAGTATGATAGCAAAATTAGTAACTAAAACGACTAAGTTATTAATAGTTATTAGTGTTATTACAAATAATGAAATAAAACTGTTTTACTTATTATTACTTAAATATATATATTTTTTTTAATTTGTGAGATCATTGTTATACATCGTCATTTGAAGACTTTTTATTTTTTTCACCATTACTTTTATGTGCGAGGAGAAATAAGGACCCCACTTTCAATGAGGCTAAATTATGAGACTGGGTTTTTCTTTACTTTAATGAGGTTTAATAACAAAGTGATAGCTTCTTCCATTATTAATATTAAACAAATATCTTTATATAGCATTTTTATTGTATTTTTCAGTGTAAACTCTTGAAATCCAATGGCGTTCAAGAATGAGCTTCTGTACACGCGTTAAGTAGTATATATTATTTCGTTTTTGTAATATTAAAAAGTTAACACTATTAGAACGTAGATATAATATATATTTAGCGATTGTTATTACATGTTGCTACATTCCTAGTTCACAGACATATTCATGATAGATTTTATGAATTTATATTTTGTACACCACTATTACTGTGCGTTTAAAGTCTGTGTGAATCCACCAAAAGATGTATTATGACTCATTATAGTTCCATATATTTATTTACTCGGCTGTGTTTAGATAGTGTGTGAAGATAATACAAAGTTTGCCTGTAACAGATTGCTTGTTAGCGATAAGGCCGCCCAGAGTGCTTGCTTCGTTTAGATAAATATCTGTACGTAGAAATATTACTTAGGTATACAATAAAGAGTATTTGTTATTGTAATAATGTGTGTGCTCTCAACGGTTAAGGTGTTTTAACTTGGTAAGGTTAGAAAAATATATATAACTACTATTGTAACTGGTAATAATAATATGGTGATTAGTGCAAAAGTGTTATTCTAAATTATTTATTAATCCTATTGATTTCATTATTGGGTGTGATGTTATTAAGTATGATGTAGTGATTAAATATTAGTACACAAAAAAGTTACTACGTACACAGTGCTTCATGTCACAAAATGTTCATTCAAGTTAGTGGCTTCATTAGGTTCAGTGGCATTGTATTTATAATCGATTAAAAAATGTATTTTATGGGTGGGCCCAAATGACGTGAATATTTGATTATTCGTCACAAATATACAAATAGTATTTGCTGAATAAGTATTAAATGATATGTAAACTACTTTGTTTATTTGTCTATTTTCAGCAATGTGTTAGACAAGTAAAATAAGAAAAACACTGATAAACACATGGTATACCTTTGTAAGTATATAATAATATTGTTTTAGTTACTATATTATTATATAAAATAGTAACACTTTTTAGACCAAGACAAGGTACTTACTTATTTACTATTTTTAATAAATGTTATGACAATAATCCTACACTTTATTATTTAAAACAAAACTTGAACTAAATGCTTACCATCGTAGTGATGTAGTTAAATAAGAATATAATGTAGGTAAGTACATAAAAAATAATTGCCACGTCATGTATGTCGGAGCATCATGACGTGGCACATGAAAACACAGAACTGAGAATTAATAAGAAGTGCGATGTGGGCGGGGCACGCGCGCCAAAGCTATGAGCAAACGCTCATAGCTTTGGCAAACACGTGCAATCATTTTCGTACTCGCGTATATATGTTTGGTGAAAAAAACTAAATGTTTGCCGAGTTGCGCGATAATTATGTATCGAAAAAGAAGTTACTACTGCAGTGTGTCCAAAAAAAGGACATAATTTCGTCGGTGAGTCCAAAAACTTATGTTATTTGTATATGTTGTTACTTATATATTTTTAAGTAAAATTGATAAAAAATCGCAAAGTAATTTGAGAGAATGAAATGTAATTTGAGAGAAAACCGTTATGATCTAATCTACTAAAACAGTTATAAATTCCGCATCATAATTAAGTACCTACTAACTATATTAGTAATACGAGAGCACGCAATGAACTACATTGCTTACAGCTTACAGGAATATTGTTATAAATTTTGCACGAAAATATTTGGTAAATGTTAAAACGCACTACCACAGATTACTAAGTAGTTACTAGCACTACACTGGTTAGCACTCTAACGACTACTGCTGTCTCGATCGTAACGGCTGGCAAATTCGTACCTATATGAAACGCTACCTTATACTGATCAGAGTAAGGGTGTATTTAGTATAATTAATTATAAATGGCGTTTAGTATTAGTAGTAGCGTATTAGTTCAGAATTCGGTGTGTAAAATAATGAGTATCGTCTTAGCGTGTGCAACTGGCGTCACATGATTTTGAATAGAATACAGCTGGCATTACCAAATACATATTCTCTGTTCTGTGGAACAGTTAGACCGATTCGGCTGTTTTTTTGTTACATCTGTAATTGCCACGACAAGGTTTGTATAAAAGATAGTTTTTGCAAAATCAACTGAAAATGTCGGCAATACCGATGGTAGGTATTTTTGTAAGGAAACAAATCTTTGTAATTGTTTCAATTCGATATTGAATTACATTACGTGAAATGAGGCACAGCACAAAGGTTCTGTTGTCACATGTTTTCATAAAAAACAGGTGCTTCAGGCTTATTTCCTTGGAAACTCTATCATTAAATCAATCAGTATTGTGCTTTTTAAGTACATAATTCTTCTGTACGTGTTTGTAACTGAGCTGCTCCTAAAGACCTGGACCGATTTTGATGTTATTTTATGTTTGAGTGGGTCCCTGAATGGTTTAGATTCACGTTCCCCATAGTGTCACTCATGTTTATGGTCACTCGCTATGCTCCTAAGGGTTGTGGCGTGATGTTACATTGCCTATAATATTCTTTTAATTAATACTCGATCGTATACAAAAAATAGTTATTCAAATCCGATTGATAATTACGTCACCAAAAAAGTAATCCTAGTTTCGGGTAGGATAACGTCTATCGCGTGTGAGTACCATGCATATAAATACCTATATAGTATCAATATGGGTATGATAAAGCAAAGGTAGTTGGCCAATATCCACTACGTATTTAAAAAAAATGATGATTGATGATTTTGTTAAAGAGATAAATAGATAACATCACAAAATTGGCTCAATAAACATCTAATTAACCTAGTTTAGCACAGCCGATGACATTACATTCCAGGCTATCAACAGATTTTAATATTTTTTACGTGCATTATGTACAGTCAGCTACAAAAGCCGTTAAAAATAATTAATTTCAATATTGCCTAAACATAATACCTACTATAAATGATTGTTTACAATACAAATTAACTGATGCTCAGTGAACAAAAATACTTACCGAGTTATGGCATAAATTGCTAAACTCAGATATAAAAGTCGCATTGATCATTGAAAGTTTTACCAATAGCTTGTCGAATGAATCTCATCAAGAGGTTATTGTTGGTTTATTAATAGTAAAAATGTGCTGGCTGCCTTTGCATGTAAGTTAGGTTTAACATAAAATTTTAATACATGATCATCAAAAGTAATATACAAAAATATTAATAACTAGCAGCGCCCCGCGGTTTCTCGCGCGTAAGTCCCGATCCCGTAGGAATATCGAGATAAAAAGTAGCCTATGCGTTAATCCAGGTCTCCAGCTATCTACATACCAAGTTTCATCGCAATCGGTTTAGTGGTTTTTGCGTTGAAAGAGTAACAAACATCCATCCATCCATCCAAACTTTCACATTTATAATATTAGTGGGATAATAATAACTTTACACATCTCACACACGGTCGTCTGATCCCAAGCTAGGCAGAGTCTGTGTATCACACTGCTTGTAAACATACTTATATATTTCTAAATACATACATATTATAGATAAATTACACCCAGACACAGAACAAATGATCATGCTCATCACACAATTATTTCACCTGGGTGGAATCGAACCCACGACCTCTGGCTCAGCAGTCAGGGTCACTAACCACTAGATCAACTTGCCTAATTAGTAATTTATAATAATTAGGTATTACCTAAGCATAACATAGGCAATGTTATGGTTAGGTAGCCAATTGCCGCCACAAACGCTCTAATGCTTCCATCCATGCAGTTATCATTACGAGTCCTACGAGTTAAGGTAATAAAAATACAGACCAACTTATTCTATGTTAAAATTATTTTTAGGATATTATAAAAGAAATCAATGCTGAAAATCTAGTTAGCTGCTGATTGTGAGGAATCTTTTGCTTAATACGTCTGTACGAATCTAAAGACAGCTGAGCGTTTTTTTAGGAACTGTTTCTGTTTGTAGAACATGTGTTTTGTTTCCGAAATTATTTGTTAAGTGTCCCGTACCTACTCTTGTACGTAAGTTCAGATACCAGTAAAAACTTAAAATACCCAAAACACCAACCGACACCAAAATTGCGAGGTAGCAAAGTACGAGTAAGATGTGCTACGAGAGCTAAGGATACTATTGCGAGATAATATATAAAATATTTGCTTTGTTTCCAAGTTGACTGGTATCTCTACTACTCCACATCATTTAGACGTGTGCGTGTAGAGGAACAGTAACATAACTTTGTAGTCAAAGCTGAACACTTACGTAAAAAGTATGTCTAAATCCATTTTATTATAATTAATGTTGAACTTGAACTTTACATTTCTTCAGCGACTAATGCAGTAAGTATAATGTTTAGCATCTTCTGTCATGTTATGGTTCAGTGAGTGACTTAGGGTATATTCACATTGAGGTGTGCCAAGGTTGGGTCTAGTTGAAACATCTGCCTATTTTTGTATTAACTATTTCATATTACACCGGGTCGCCCGGAATTCGTGTCAAGGCCGCAAACGGAAATGTTACGGTCGGGGCACGATAACAAAATGTCGTAGGTAAATACTTGTTCCTCACCCGACTACGATAGGTCCAAAAACGTGTTGTGCACTTGTGCCCCGGTCGTTATATGGCCGGACTTTGGCCCCGGTATAACATAAATTATCCCTAATGGTTCTTCTAGTATTAAGAATGTAAATATGTATTCGTTTATAATACTTTCTTTGCTAACTTTACCTATTGTTACTAATAACACAATTTGTCTTCCAAATTTGCACGAGTAGGGTAGATATTGTAAAACTGTTTAGAAACAAGTATTTTTAAAAGTATATCCAGTATTTTTAACATAAGATGCAATAAAACATTAAGAAGAATGTTGAAATAAAAATACAAGTCTTTTCAAATGATTCCTGATTGTACACATTTGTACAAAACTTTGTACTAAGGTTATTATGGAATATACCCAAACGAAATACAAAGTAAAATATTCAAAATAAATTAATTGTGAATGCAACAATTGCAGTTTTATTTTGTATCAAGTGCATTTGATTCCTTATAAACTATTTATTACTTATGTATCTAATTTATTAAGCAGATAAAAAGCCTCCATTTGGTCTTGTCAACTCCTCCACTTGTCTTCTTAAATAGGTATTCTAGAAAAGAAAATAAACCGTAGTCAAATAGTTTAGGTTCAAAAGTTTTAATAGGTACCTAATTGAATATTTTTTGGTAAATTGTTTCTAAAATGGCTCGAGAAGCGCGTGCGAAACATGAGCACTCGCAGGCCCGAAGAGCCGCTGTTGGTGTGCGCTGCTCCTCAGAGTTACGGGTTGGCATCATGGCCACCAGACCGTTTCCAATGTCTCCGAAGGAATACCGAGAAAGCGAGACCGCCCGGCTCAGCTGGGTAACTTTTTCTTATAAATTGTATCGTTAATATAAATGATACAATTACACCACAATAAAAATAACACGCTGTACCGTACCAGGAAAGTATTCCAGTATCCTAGGAACTTAATTAATATGCGCAAAATATAGACTTAGACTTTACAGTCTACGTCTAGTGGGATTACTCCCATCTCACATATTTTTGACACACCTATGTAGTTGTTCCTTTGAAGAGAGAACACCACATTGATAGGTACTTGATGCGGGAGACAGTGTTATATCCATCCATCCGTGCATTCAATGCAATTACGTAATTTTTAATTGAACCAGCTATGTCCATGAAAGTAATATATTATCCCTGATTATTTGTAATTTGTTAATGAGTCCGACGTTTTAAATTTGAACTTTCATAAATGTCTTATACGTACCTCTCGAAGTAATTCGTCTTCCCTCTCGGCCGCAATTTTGAGCATCTCCTTCGACTTCTCAAGTAACAAGTCCTTGTCGTGTATAGTTCTTTTGAGATTTACTATTTCTACACGATGAGGTTCTAGTTGTACGCGACCCTGGAAAGAAATATCATCCATTAAATATTTAGTTTTAGTATACAAAGTTAAATAAATACTTTTTTTTACCTTTTCCGTACCACTGCGACTGCTGTTCGGTCTCGAATCTATCCTTTTATAAACAACACCCGATTTCTGTTCAGCTTGCAACTTGTGTATTACACCTGCAATGATTAAATTGCTGTGTTACTATGTTCTTTCCACTACTATGGTACATACATGCCATCTATTTAATGTTAATCACAATATCATCAATTTTTCGTTTCATTTCCATTCATTCATATTGGCAAATTATTGCCCCCAGGTTATAAAAAAAATATTTGATTTGATTAATCAGAGGGGTTCAAACTACACAAGCAATTGGAATTGTTACAGCTATTACTGGTACTATTATGTATTCTGTGCCATTACGGAGAATATCATGGAGTAGGTAGCCATAGATAATAACTATATAGGGAAACGGTAGTATCAAGACAAAATTATATGAACAATATAGGTAAGCAAATATTACCAAAGGAACTTTATTTTATGTGTGGTTTATTTTCCTTGATCGCGCTAGCTCTATCAAGATTTAAACGTCTTGGACCGTTTATCATACATAGTACATACCTCTGAGAGTCAGTACGGTTTGTTCTAGATCATTCACTCGATGCTGATGAGCAGTGGTGGGCAATATCTCCATAGCATTTATCTTATGTATCAGTTGAACATTTTCCTCCTTTAACATCTGGCAGTAACTGTTCCAAAAAGGAATGATTAATACCCACTTTTAAAAAAGATGTTAAAACCGCTTTTAAATCGTGTCATGGTATTTTTCTTTAACTACAGTTACAACTGAGCATTTTCAATAATTGAAGAGCCAAACTGTTTATTACTACCTAATAATGGTTTTGGCCCTGGCATTTAAAAATTACATTGAATATGTAAATTTTTATGAATAACAATCATTGTTGAGTTGACACGATCTAAATATTCGGCACGTTTCGATAATATAATCTACATTTTTTAAATTGAAATAATTGGGATATTGATTTATTTATGTATATGTACTTACTAAACAAAATTAGGTTTTTAGGTTAAAGTGATTGTTCTATTGCAAGTCTAATTAACAAACTACCTGTAATAATAGAGAATTGACAAACTATTATTGTAATGAAAGGGTGATGAAATACAATTGGTTTCTTAAATATAATGTTGGATTCATTTCATCCTTAATTCTATAAGTAAAAGTTATTTATTTATTTATTTAAGTTCGGGAAACCAACAGCTACAAAAACAATAGTAGGCAGTTTCATGCACAACATTGAGCCAATTACAGGTTTTCACGAATTGCTGCATTGTTATATTAACTGTAGGTACAATAAATGAACAAAATCATTAATAGTAATACTTTTTCCAGTATTCCAGCTCAGGCTGTGTGTCCTCAATAGATTTTAGTGGCGTGCGAATCTGTGATTCAAGCAGAGTTGATTCCAACTTCAGCACTTGTCCCTTCAGCGATGTGATTTCAGCTAAAGACTTCTCGTATTCAGAGACCAGTAACTCATTTCCCTAGAATGAAATAATTTACTCAATGTACCTACTGCTACCATTTAATAGTCCACAGATTAGAACATTTAAGTAAAGCTGATGATCCAACCAATTAATGACGCAAACCAAATGTAATTTCTTAAAATTAAATTGATAGTTTTTTTAATAACACCTAATAAATTTTTGTCAAAGTTAGACAACACTAAAAATCGCATCGCATACCGATATTTTATTAAAGAAAAACTTCCAGATATCACAGATGTTCTTGCGGTGCATTTGTTCGCATAGGCTAGCGAGCTACAAGCGATATTTTTATCGTTGATAGATTTTAATAAGGAAAACCTGAATTCTGTAACTTTAGATGATTTTACAGTAACAACAAGAAAAAAAGGCCGTACATTGCACAGGAAGAGAATAAGGTAGGTAAGTACCTTTTCCGCAACTTCTAATGCAGCAATTCTCCGCTGTTGTGCTTCAACCCTGTCGAGTAAAGCCTGTGAAGACACAGGCAGCGACGGTGTACTAAAAGCGCATTCTCTACTTGAACGATGAGATTTCTCTGGTGACTCGGCCTCTTGCTTTTCAATTGCGGTTAGTTGATTTTCACCTGTTTAATTATTTGTTATAATATACAAGGTCGAACGAGTTTAAGGCCTGGTACAGTATAACATGTGCGAAGCCTTGAGCGGTCCGTAGACGATCATGCGGCAGGACATGCGTTACGTGCTGTCATGCATGCATGACCGTTTAATTGTATTGATTGATGCGAATGACATGCAAACTACGTGCTGGCAGTTGATTGACAACTCCTTTTATTTTTATTTTGACAAAGACATTTCCATACCAGCGCAGAAGACCTCTCCACTGTACTATCTATATCGACTGAATAAAATGATTATACCAAGCGAATTATCATGCTGCATGGGTCCTTCATGCAGCATGATGATTGAGCATGTTATGCCGCATGATCGTCTCGCCGATCGATCGATAGTGTAGGTACAGCAATGTTTTATTTCCGCCAATTGTGATTTTTATTTGTTACAGTTAGGTAAGTATAATATTTAAAGTGGTGTTATAAAAATTTCAATTCAATTCTTACCTCAAGGGCGGCAGGTCAACTTATAAACGTTTTAAGTGACAAGATTTAGACGTATTGAAGTCAATTGTAATTTTTAATAGAATTATTATCATAAATGAAATGTACTGTTTAGAACCCATAGATAGCGTAAACAAGGTAACGTGAAGCTCTATCAAGGTAGCAGTGCCAAATCAGCAAAATTTTTTTTGTTGCTGGCTCTTTTGATGTGTCTCTTCATGATAGTATGCAGTAACGAATAATAATTACCAGTTGTGATTCACGAAACGAAATTCAAGACAGCATGATTTTTTTTTGTTTTTTTTTCATTTTCGTTACTATTTACTTGCAGCAACAAATTAGCAACAAATTTTCGCGTATTAGTTTGACTGATATTCACTGATTTACCGTTTGTTCCTGCTACCTTCATATGAAACTAGCAGTAGGTTGCGATTTTTTTTAAACGGCGCAAGCAACAAAATATTATTATTTTGTTGCTGGCTCTTTTGATGTGTCTCTTCATGATAGTATGCAGCAACAAATAATAATTACCAGTTGTGATTCACGAAACGAAATTCAAGACAGCATGAATTTTATTTTTTATTTTTTCATTTTCGTTACTATTTACTTGCAGCAACAAATTAGCCACAAATTTTCGCGCATTAGTTTGACTGATATTCACTGATTTGCCGTGTGTTTCTGCTAGCTTCATATAAAACTAGCAATAATTGCGATTTTTTTTAAACGGCGCAAGCAAAAAAAATCGCTATTTTGGTAACTAATTAGCAACTAATTGTGTTGCAATTTTTATTGAATTTTGCTGATTTGGCACTGCAACCTTGATAGAGCTGTAACGTGACGTCTTCCAGCTCTTAAGCACAGTATAATGATGTATTCATTATACTATGTCTTAAGTGAGTCGAGGTTTAGTCGAAGTTGGATTATACCTTCGATTTAAGAGCAAAAGGTCCCCAACGGGGGTACCCGTTTAAGTTTGTGGGAGTAATGTTTTAGATATTTTTCACAAAATGTTTTTAAGGTATTTTCGGTTTCCGATATAAAAAGAATACACAATAGATACTATTGAGATTTTGTTCTAATTCTGAAAGAAAAAGAATTCAATAAGAAGGGTAATTCGAGAATATAATGTTATATTGACGTAGAAATACCTACATAACACGTCACTTAATGTGATGTCAGGTATTTATCACATACATAATAATCATAATTATTATGCATTAGCGTCGATTTCACAGTTGAGTCACAGTTGAGTTGTATTGAAAGGCTTCTGTGAACGTTGAAGAAGAATAGCGTATTCAACAATTATTTCACATCAGTAAACTATTGCGCATTATTAACTTTACAACCAATTTATTTAAAAAGGTAATTTATTTACTTTTTGCTTCGTTCAGTCTAGTTAAAAGCATTCTCTTCTCTTTCTCAAGTCTTCCTATAGCAGACTTGGCAAGGTGTAGACTGGCTTCTAATTTTAACACTTCTTGATTTTTCTCTTCGTAGCGAGACTGCCAACGATCTGCCGCTTGTTGTGACCTACAAGTTATGTTTGATGATGGAATCATTAACGTGCGAGTATCTGCATTATTTGTTATTTTTGAAGATATAACTTCGCGCTTGTTCCTTTCTCGGGCCGTCACCCCACCGGGGTTTTCAGTGGGACGGTGTGTCGGAATCGAACCGACTAAAACACCACGGTCTGGCGTACTGCGCCTAAAATAGGAGGGAACCGGGAACAGGTTTTGTTAAGACATCCAGACCCCTCGTAGCGGCTGCCCGCAAAAGCGCAGGCACCACGTCCGGGTGCCGGTGATGCTCATGCGAACCGAGTGTAAATTTTTCTTATAGAACAACAAAAGCGCTTAGGTTAGGGGATTCACGAAAAACTAGTAGTTAATGTCTCAGTTAGGTACACGTTAAAAGTTGTCCTTAAAAACAATATTCGTAATTAGGCTTCGTTAGGTATATAAACGCAGGTCAAAGATTGGCCATCTGTTTTGTCGTCGTTTGATCGAATTATGAAAAATACTTCAACCTTCAAGAAAAGAGCGTACTCCTATCTCAAAGGCCGGCAACGCACTTGTGACTCTTGAGTTGCAGGTGTCCATGGGCGACGGTTGGTTGTAATTATTCTTAATTAGCTAGTACAAACCGCTTCCACTTATCCCAGAGCGCGATACTGGAGTGCGTGTCTCTTCGAGCACTTGTCAACTGCGCTTGTAGAGACGCTATCTTATTGTGGAGACCAGCCGTTTCTGCTGATGTTACTTTATTCCCATTTGTACTACTGTAACCACAAGTATAAATAGAAAAAACACCCCTGACCAAAAATTCCTTTAAAGATTAGAAAGGTGCTGGTGATCATAGAACGGCTTAACCGATTTTCTTGATTTATAGTTGAATACACTCTCGATCAAACGACCTTTCAAACAAAAAAACTTAATCAAAAATCGTTCTCTCCGTTTAGGAACTATGATGCCATAGACAGACACACAGATACACACATTAAATACCTCTAACAGCGGCAGTTTATTGTTTTATTGACGACATCAAATATGACTAAACCAGAGCTACGATAGAAAGAACATTCAGAACTAACCGATCCTGCACGGTGTTAGTTTACAGCATCAACTGATAAATTGTAGCTGTAATTTTTTTGGCCAACTTGCACTGTTAGGTAACCTAGTATCCTGGCCGATGCAACCATCTAGTTTGTTCATAGATAGGCTTTATGTTAGGGGAATGCCAGACAATTAATCGGCTATGCGCCAACTCTAAAGTTTTTCTCTCTTTTTATGTACACTATGTGTTATTAGGTACTATTTGAACTACTTAACTAACATAATGTTTCTTCAAGAAGAAGAGGTAAAAATTCAAAACAAAAGTAGTAACCTATACTACAATTTATTACCTACTACATGTATTGAATAGAATATTCTTTATGGTAGGTACGTATTCCTTAAAATGAATACACAAACTGAATATGTACAATGGGTAGCCTTATCTCTAACAGGCAACCTTTGAATGGACAAAATCGTAAATAGATAAAAGAATAACGGGTAGTTTTGGTGTAAAATAGAAGTAAAGGGGAAAAGGCATTTAGTTGAGAGGAATTATCATTCTTTGTACCCCTTTTTAAGAAAATTTCGCGAACGTACTAACGTGATTTTTGGAATATTTACAGTTTATTATAAAAGAAGTGCAGAAAGCTAAAATTTTTAAACAATATGTTTATGTTTGAAAAAACAATGGTCGACATTCGACCACCACGCGATTTCTAGTAGATAACTATTATTACATGTATACTTATTTAAATGCAGGAAAACAGTACTTGTACTGATAAGAGACTCAAATAGTTATTATATTATTTCCTGAATTATTTCCCAGTGATCACGTTTCCTGTCGCATACCAAGTCACACATACGCAGTATATGTATGTGTTTATATGTAAAACATGTCTTAATGCCCCTAAGAATATGTCATAACCTCACCCTACACCTAATTGAGATTTGTTCCTTAACATTGATTGTGTACCTACGCGGTACGGTTAACGCAAGTCCGGCGCTTCAGCCATAATGCGATGGCCACTAACTACTCTCTACGTTGAACTGCTAAGTGGCATTCAAAATAGAAGACAGCGGATCAAACGTGGATATTTATAAACCTCTGCCTTTGAGCTATATAGTACCAATAACTTACATTCTAAATACTTGATTCTTGAGATTATGAGCATCTAGCCGTGCTCGTCTCTCCCTAGCAGCGAGAACTTTAATCTGTCGTCGTAGTATTGCATTTTGCTTACTGGCCATTTGCTTTTCACGACGCAGACGCTCTATTACTGGTTCTTGCCTGTAAGAGTATTAAAATAAATATTTCGACTTAGTGTATAGCTGCCAGCTGGCCAACGCAGTTCACAGGCGTTCTTTGCGTATATAAATAGCGTTGTAGGGTTTAGGTCGAATGTAGGTTTTATTAAAGGAAAGGTAATAAACGTTATTGTAATGTATATACCTACCTGTATGAAGTTACGAGATATTAATATCGAATTAGTTGCTTAGCTGCTAAATGCTTGGAATTTGCCTTTTATAATATCTAATTATATGAAAACTAGCAACCCACCCGGCTTCGCACGGGTAGCAGAGGCATCTTCATCAATTATCAACATATTATTTCAATAAATTTACACAAAATCTTAACAAATTATACACCTAAACCTTCCTCATGAATCACCCTATGTATTAGTGAAAACCGCATGAAAATCCGTTCAGTAGTTTGTTCAGTTTATCGTGAACAGACAGACAGATAGACAGACAGACGCGGCGGGGGACTTTGTTTTATAGTATATATAGATAGTGATTTCGTGTCATGTTATTTGTTCGCGATAAACTCCCAAACTAATGAACCGATTTTAATGAAATTTTGCACACTCTGTGCAGTTTGGTCCGATTTCAGAGATAGGATAATTTTAATCTCAAATTGTAGTCATAATGTTTTTTATTGCAAGTTACTTAGTCACAGCAACGCGTGGCCGGGTAGCTAGTCTAATTGTCTATATCTATATATATAAAAAAATCGTGATACGTTGTATGTTCGCGATTAACTCCTAAACCAACAAACCGATTTAAATTATTTTTTGCACTTTGTGTGCAGATTGGCCCAATTTGAGAGATAGGATAGTTGTCATCTCGATTTGTAGTCACAATATTTTGTTTGCAAATTACTTAGCCACAGCAATGCGTGGCCGGGTAGCTAGTATATATATATATATTTAAACTCACCAAATGGTTGTAGAAGACGCCGGTATTCGTACAATTTCATCTTGAACCTCATGAAAGTCGACGGTAGAATCGAACTTCAGCTCTAGTCTGTCAGAGCCATGTTGTGAGAGCACGTCATTTGTTTCATCCACTTCCACAATAGCGGACAGATCAAAACTAGGGTCATTTACTGATATTAGAGTTTGCATATTCATCACTTGTGTCTGAAAGTATTACTTTTATGTGTAATTAGTAACTTTAAAAATAATAATAATGGTATCTAATAATACAACGGGCAACATTAATTTTTGCCCGTTCATTTATAAAATATTTACTTTTAAGAAAATATATACCTATTTTTTGTTTACTATCAGGTAATATAAACGTACTTTGTTTATATCAAACACGCATTACTACATAGATATCTACCATTAAGAGGTTATAAGTTTATATACGGTGACCGTAATCGGCACCTAATTGCATATTATATTTAACTTTGATTTTTGTGCATTAATCAGTCTTTACTATTTGTAGGAGCCTCTATTGACTCAAAAACTTAGCGATAGAATTTATTTCCATTTATAATAGAATAAACATTTATTCGTGGGAGAGCCATGCTTCCGCACCTATGGGCCCGCTCGACCGGAGCGATACCACGGCCTCACGGAAAACTAGCAGTGAAGCATTGCTTGCATTGTTTTTCGCCGAGTGACTGAGGTTACCGGAGGCCCTAACCCTTCCCTCTCCCCCTCATCCCGCCCTTAAAGGCCGGCAACGCACTTGTGACTCTTGAGTTGCAGGTGCCCATGGGCGTTGGTAGTCATTTACCATCAGGTGACCTGTCTGTAGGTACTTGAAATAATCTTTATGGGGCGCTTGGGCTGTAACAAATAGTGTTAAGGCCCAAGCGTTTGTCTATTTTTGTAAAGTTGACGTAAACTGTGTCTATGTTCAAAACGAGAAAGTCTAAAGGAACAATTAAAGTCAAAAGCATCGGTGAAAAGGGATTGTTATTTGATAACTTAAACAACCTAAGTTAACAACGAGTTAACACTTAAACATTAAACATGGCAATAGCAAGAATGAGAACCACATTACTACAGCGTGCCGTGTCGTCACAACGTAACATGTATGAAACCAGTATGCTTCTGACGTGACACGACACATCACGACACAATAATATTAATCTAGTTTTAGGCCACCCAATTCTGATATCCCATGTCATGCTTTACTACGTACCTAGTACCACAGATCACTGAGTAGTTACCACGTAAGTGTACTAACCAATCGAAATGAGAAGACTATTTAGTGTATGAATAATATTTAGTGTATTTAAAGCTGTCGTTACCTTTAAGTTATTTATAACGGCTCGTAGTTGTTCTATTTGTGTATCTTTGTCCGCTAACTGTTTAATATATGCGGTTTTTTGGTCCGTGAGTCTAGTTCTCAAATCCATATGTTCACGTTGCATGTCATTAAGTTGTGAGATCCAATGCTGATTTTCAGCCTTGTAGGACTTCACCTAGGAATCATAAAACGTAGTTTCAACATTCAGAAGATTAATTTGAAGATGCTTATAAAAGTGTAGCTGTAAACATTTAGAAAAAATACCTCTTGGCAATGTCGTTCTTCAAGTTGCAAATTCAGTTGTTCCATTTTTGTCAACCTCTCTGCGGCTAAGTCCTTCCACCTTTCTGCTTGACTTTGGTAAGTTGTTCTAAAAGTACAAACCATATTCAATGAAAATAAAAAAACGTGTGCGTCTCGGGACGCCCGATAGAAGTGATAACTTAAACGCCAGAGAGACTGGCGCCGTAACGCGTTAAGTAACGAAGCGGTTTACCCTCCCATAAGAAATTATCACTTCAAAAATTTAAACAGAAGCATTTTATAATTATGTATTCACATGGGAATTAACACGACAGCCAGGTTGAACCTGGTCGAAACGTCATGCAATTCAGAGGTACGTAATACCATTTCGTGATCGCGTTAATTCCCGTGTGGATATATAATTATATCATGTAACGCGAAAGTTTAAAATACAGAAGCATTTTGTTAAGAAACTGGTGGAGCGCCAATATATTTATAAAATGCATACATAATCGCACCATAATATATTTCGTTATATTATTAATTTCATAGTCTTTATGTAAACCACATTCTGTTTGTCGAATGCAATTAGTGCTGGTACTGCTGTAATATTGCCAATGTACTCGACGATCTCAAGAGATGGCGTTAGCAGTCTTCAAATAATGTAACCGCGCTGCTCCTGATTGGTGCAAGAAAAAACGGACATACCCTGCTCTCATCGCTTTTCGCGAAGAGGACGCCTTTAATATAAAATTTTTGTTCCGCCACGGACTTCAGTTATATTTCTCGTGAAAAGAAGCTGATTTTCCATTAGTCCTATAGCCGTGTAGTGTTTGGACTCGCTTATAACCTTTACAAGGTGTATGTGGAGTGCTCTAGTCTTCGATCGTGACCGGCCGGTCAATACCTGGACGTTGCAAGAGACCGTAGAAACCTCGCCGCTGCTCGCTGCCTTCTGGAGGATCGGGACTTGGTCGGTGTTGCAGGTTAGTGCTGGCATGATTGTTTTGATCGATAGAAGTGGTTTACTTCCCTACACCTCGTACGCTAACTGTTGAGCAATCACACCCTGGTCGGGCTATTTACACGCCTGACCATATAATTTGGTCCTTCGAGCCGGATAGGCCAGTGATTCACGTAAATATTGGTGAATTTACTTTTCTATTCATATCATAAAAAAGATTCACGTAATTCTAGTGAATTCTTGCCGCCATTTTTCCTCGCTCACAGATTTACGTAAAATTGGTAAATTCTGTGTTTAAAACGCACGAGAACTACGTAATTATTGGTAGACTCGTATTTAAATATAATTAATTGTTAGATTTGGTGAATTACGTATTAATTGGTAATAATATCCATTATACTCAATTTAGTTGAACTTATTTATACCTACCCACTTATTAACCGCTCCACCACTGTACTTTACGCTAAGTCATTTTAAGATTTAAATTTAATTTGTGTTTTTACACTAACTAGGTAGATATACCTATCACTTTGTAGTTGTATTGTGATATTATTTTATAAACATGACGGAAAGCGAATCAAGCCGCGAAGTCATGTTGGTTATGTTGAATCAAAAGAAAGAATTATTATTTCAACGTATTAATCGTATGTACACATCGTCGAAAGGTATAATTTCTTTCGATTCATCAACGCGAGCTAACGAGAATTTTCTGGCTGAAACGGAGATAATAGATGATTTACGCGATAAATTTGAGTCCATTGTTGATAAAATAAATAATATAAATTTGTTATCAAAGATTACGGTCAATCCCGAGTATTCTTGCCTCGATTCATTTGATGATTTATACTCGAGAGTTAAACGCGTTAGAAATAAAATATTAACCACTTCTAAGGTGCGTTCACTCGAGACCAGTAGCTCGATCAAGTCCGTAGTGAAATTAGAACCTTTAGTAATTCCGAGTTTTGACGGACGCCCTGAAAACTGGAATACCTTTTATCAGTCTTTTAAAGCTAATATTCATTTGAATCAACAGCTTTCTGACTCGCAACGTGTACAGTATCTAATTTCTAAACTCACCCACGACGCACTAAAATTCACTTCCGGTATTATTCCGTCAGGTGAAACATATAAAATACTGTGGGATAGTTTGGTTAAGAAATACCACGACAAACGCTCATTAGGTACATATTATCTCAATAATATACTGGACTTAAAAACTTGCTCGCACACTGCGAACGCTCTTGATACCTTTGTTAGTAAATACTCCGCTTCGATATCAGCTCTAAAAGAATTAGGCATAACAGATCTAACTGATTTTATTTTTCTTCAATGCGCTTTGAGAAGGATGGATCCTCAAACCATCCAAGCCTTTGAACTTTCGATTCGGGATGTGGAAGTGCCTACGACACAACAGCTTATCGCTTTTATACAAGATCAGGCTAAGATTTTGGAGCGCTCAAACCCGCGAAATTCGTCATATACGAAACCCGCTGCTGTTGTTACGTCGCCCTCACGCGACCGGCGCGTTCATCAAACCTCCAAATCTTTTGTCGCCAGTGAGTCCGCTAATAATGCAAATACTCTCACATATTCGGCGCCCGCAGCAGTTACCGCGAATTGTTGTTTGTGTAGTGGTAACCATCGACATTTATATGATTGCGCTCAGTTTAAAAATATGCGAGACGCAAGGGCTAGATATGAGTTTATTAAATCGAAGTACGGTTGCGTTAATTGTTTAAGCACTTTACATAAACTTCCGGATTGTAAAAGTACGTCAGTCTGTTTCTGTAATAAAAGACACCATAGGTTATTGCATTTTGATAGTAATAATTCGCAATCGCATGCGGCTATGGTAAATACCGCCGTCGCGTACTCGCCGCCGCCCGCTCATCGAGCGACCGTTACTTCGCCCGCGCCTTCTCATCGCGCTCACACGACTTCGTCATGCGTTCGAGCGCCCCCGCTTGCTACAGAACCAGTTACACATACACAGTCTTACACTTCTTGTCATAAGGGTGATATACTTCTGTCAACCGCTCAGGTATACGCGCGCTCTAAGGGTAGCGCTGGTATCAAATCTGTAGTTAGGTGTTTGATAGATAATGGCTCGCAGAATAATCTAATAACATCTGCTTGTTCTAGTTTATTAAATTTACCGATAATACCGTTGAATAATTCCTATGTTAAAGGTGTTGGTTCCGCTTCAAGTCCGATAATCGGTTATGTTCATTTAGACATTGAATCCCGTATTTATCCGGATCAGAAATACACTATACATGCGCTTGTTGTAGAATGCATTACGGATCAATTGCCTTCGAAATTTATCGATTGTGATCGCGACCTAGATTTTCGTAACCTTCCGCTCGCTGACTTAAGCTGGAATATTCCGGGCAAGATTGATTTATTGTTAGGTGCCCAGCTATTCCCATTTATATACTTAGGAAATATGGTCGAGTGTGGGCCGCGCGCACCGTGTGCTTTATCTACAACATTTGGTTACGTACTTATGGGAGATTACCCGCGTAAACATATTTTACCTACTGCCGCGTCTTTTTCTGCGTTAGCGCTTAATGATATAGTGCAAAAGTTCTGGGAACTTGAAGAAGTACCCATGAAACGCTTGTTGTCACCAGAGGAGACAGATTGCGAAAATATTTTCACGGCTACCGTGACCCGTGACGACGTAGGTCGTTATACAGTTGCATTACCGTTCTGTAGGGACCCTTCGGAATTAGGTAATTCGCACGCTACCGCTTATCGCCGTTTCGTTTCACTCGAGCGTAAGCTCCGTCAGGCACCGATAGTGCGCGAAAATTATAACAAGGTTATTCAGGATTATATTGATAACAATTACCTCAGTCCTGTTAAAGAATCTGAGCTGTCCTCTGATGGTTATTATATACCGCATCACGCAGTAGTCCGACCTGATAAACCGATGCCGCGCATCGTATTGGACGCGAGTGCTAAAACGCATACAGGACTTTCGCTTAACGATATATTACATATTGGACCCAATTTACAGGCCGATCTGTTTTTATTATTGTTAGGTTTTAGATTATTTCCTATTGCAATGAACGCTGATATAAAACAATATTATTTACGGATTGGTGTACCAGTAGACCAACATAAATACCTACGCATTTTATTTAGATTCAACGAATCGGAAAAAATTCGAACTTATGCCTTTAATAGGCAACCTTTCGGTCTCAAGTCAAGCCCTTACATAGCTATGCGCACTGTGCGACAGCTGGCTACTGACATGAGTCCGCTCTATCCTGATGCCGCGAAAGTGGCAGAGACCTGTCTGTATATGGACGATTTGGTTCTTTCTATTGCAAATGAGGATACTGCCACGCAATTAGCTCACAACTTGATTAAGTTTTTCAAATCGGGTGACTTTGACTTAGTGAAGTGGTCTAGCAATTCACCAGTGCTACTTGACTCGCTTCCCGACACGCACCGCAAGTCGCTTGATTTTGATGTTGACAATAATGTCTCTAAGGTCTTAGGTCTCTCATGGGAACCATGTGAAGATAATTTTCATTTCACATGCGCCGCAATTAATGAAAGGTGCACCAAGAGAAACATACTCTCGATGGTTGCACGACTATTTGACGTGCTCGGATTGGTCGCGCCTGTGATTCTCTATGCCAAGTTGTTAATTAAGGAACTGTGGCTCAGCAAGTGTGATTGGGACGATCCTGCACCGGAGCACATACGCACCCGTTTTTTCGCTCTTGCGCAAGAACTTCAAATGCTTGACACTTTAAGGATTCCACGTCATGTAGGCGTCGAAGTTGGTTGTGAATTACGTCTTGTTGCTTTTTGTGATGCTAGCATGAATGGTCTGGGATGTGTCATTTATGCCCATTGTACCTACCCGTCTGGCATTCAAACTCGCATTCTTTGCGCTAAATCAAAGGTTTCGCCAACAAAAATCACTACGCTCGCTTGCTTAGAATTATGCGCTATTTTACTTATGTCAAAATTAATAAAAACTGTGCGAGACACATATGCAACACGTATGACCATTGCCGGGATATACGCATTTTCTGATTCCACTATTGCTTTATCATGGGTTCATTCTTCACCACATCGTTGGTCAGTTTTCGTCGGTAATCGCGTCGCTCAGTGCCAAGAAAACTTGGACTCTAAACATTTTTATCATATTGCCGGAGCTAGTAATCCAAGTGATTGTCTTTCGCGTGGTATGCTTCCATCGCAACTTTTGACCCACGATTTGTGGTGGAAAGGTCCTCCGTGGATTCGCAGCTCATCTGAGAAGTGGCCGATTAAGCCATTCTCGCTTAATAATTGCTCTGTCTTGCCTGAACTCAAGGCAAATGTGTTGGCTGCCATTACTCACACAGAGCCGCCGTTGCTGTGTACGTTAGCACAACGTGTTTCTTCTTGGGAAAAGTTGCTACGTATCACCGCATATGTATTAAAATTCGCAAGACCTAAAGTTAAGGTCGAACCTCGTTCTATAGCAGGGTTGACAAGTGCTGAGAATGCGTTAATTCTCGCCGTTCAATCTGTGCACTTCTGTGAAGATATCAAATTGATCAAGGCTGATAAATTACCTTCAAAAAAGCTGCAAAGCCTCTTCGTCTTCTTAGACAAACAAGGGATTTTACGCATTGGAGGAAGACTTTCTGGATCAATGCTTCCTTTCGAAGCTAAACATCCGGTTCTTCTCCCTAAACGCGATCATGTCGTTGACTTAATAATACAGCATTTTCATGTTGTTAATTGTCACACCGGACCTGGACTTCTTATGTCTATTATACGACAACGCTACTGGATCTTGGATGCCAGGACTGTTATCAGGTCCAAGTTGCGAAAGTGCAACACTTGCTTTAAATGCAACCCAACGCATCCAACGCCTATAATGGCTGATCTTCCTGATTACCGTGTTTCAGAGGCCAAGGCATTTTGTCACACTGGTGTAGATTACGCTGGTCCGATAAGGACAATCCTTTCTCGCCGCAGAGGTCAACATGCGCAAAAGGCGTACATCGTTCTTTTTGTTTGCATGGTCACACGTAGTCTACATATTGAAGTGACCAGTGATTTAACTACTGAAAACTTTCTAGCCGCTTTTAAACGCTTTATTTCCCGTCGAGGACCAGTTTCATGTCTCTATTCCGATAATGGATCTACTTTCATCGGTGCGAAGGCACATTTAGATGAGCTGTATAGTTTTTTATTGAACTCTAGCTTCAAAAACGCGCTGTCGAATGAGTTGCTCTCTCGACGCATAGAGTGGAAGATGATTCCCCCAAGATCACCAAATTTTGGTGGGATGTGGGAAGGGAATATAAAGAGCATGAAAACGCATTTATATAGAGTAATAGGAAGTCAGTTACTTACATACGAAGAACTGCAAACTGTTCTTACTCAGATAGAGTGTATTCTTAACTCTCGTCCATTGAGCGTATTATCGTCAGACCCTTATCCTGAGGTGTTAACTCCCGCGCATTTTTTGATGTCTACTCCGTTGCAATATTTACCCGCTGCTGATTTGTCAGATCAACGATTGAGTCTGTTAGAACGTAAAAAGTTGTTAGATAGTATGGTCCAATCCTTTTGGAAGAAATGGCACTTAGAGTACTTGCACACGTTGCAAGTTAGGCAAAAATGGGCTACTCCCGACAAACCGGTAGAAATCGGAACTGTTGTTCTTCTTGAGCAGGAGAATTCTCCACCGTTGCATTGGCCGTTAGGAGTAATTACGGACGTGTTCAGAGGCTCTGATAACGTTGTACGCGTGGCGATAGTTAAAACGCAAACTGGAATTTACAAACGCGCTGTAACTAAATTATATCCTATTCCTACACAATAAATTCAACTTAGTTTAAACCTTATTTTTTAGTTTAGGCCGCTATATTTATCATATTTATTATTTAATCGCATAATGCATGTGTTACTCTCGGTCAGTTAGAAAATTCGCGTGTTTTGAAACATCTTGTGATGTTCCAAGGCGGGGTGCATGGTGGAGCGCCAATATATTTATAAAATGCATACATAATCGCACCATAATATATTTCGTTATATTATTAATTTCATAGTCTTTATGTAAACCACATTCTGTTTGTCGAATGCAATTAGTGCTGGTACTGCTGTAATATTGCCAATGTACTCGACGATCTCAAGAGATGGCGTTAGCAGTCTTCAAATAATGTAACCGCGCTGCTCCTGATTGGTGCAAGAAAAAACGGACATACCCTGCTCTCATCGCTTTTCGCGAAGAGGACGCCTTTAATATAAAATTTTTGTTCCGCCACGGACTTCAGTTATATTTCTCGTGAAAAGAAGCTGATTTTCCATTAGTCCTATAGCCGTGTAGTGTTTGGACTCGCTTATAACCTTTACAAGGTGTATGTGGAGTGCTCTAGTCTTCGATCGTGACCGGCCGGTCAATACCTGGACGTTGCAAGAGACCGTAGAAACCTCGCCGCTGCTCGCTGCCTTCTGGAGGATCGGGACTTGGTCGGTGTTGCAGGTTAGTGCTGGCATGATTGTTTTGATCGATAGAAGTGGTTTACTTCCCTACACCTCGTACGCTAACTGTTGAGCAATCACACCCTGGTCGGGCTATTTACACGCCTGACCAGAAACTGCGCAGTTCAAAAGCAAAACGATCAAATTAGTTAATATGCTGGTACTAACAATTCAGATTTACATTCGTCTAATTCACTTTGCAATTTAAAGGACTTATCTTCAAGTTCAGTAATTTTCATTGTATACTTTGTAATGACTTCTTTTAACGCTTCCCCGTTGGAGATGCTAGAGTCACTCCCACGTCTGTAATAAAAGTATCATTAGAAGGTACGACTGTTAAAGAGGAATTTACTTAATGCTACCCGAGAATGGTTATATCACTTTAGGCCAACTTAAAGTTTGAAAATATGTATAATAATTACTGTTATCACAATACCTATTTAGTTTGGATTGCACATCCATTAACTGTACATGTAGTTCTTTAACAGATTTTGTATATTCTACTCTTTCATTGTTTAATAACTCTTTATATTCAGCCTCGATAGCATTTTTATCATTTTCCAACTGTTTTATTGCTAACAGTAGAGATTTGTTTTCATCGTGCATTTCATCTTTAATTTTATTTGATTCTGTCACTTGCATTATTTTTAATTCATCTAGCTGTTTTCTCAATTCATCTATAGTTAAACGTTGTTTTTCTATAAGACTATCTTTTTTATTATTTGAATCCTTCAGGTTTTCTATTGAATATTCGAAACCTATTTTTTCTTTATTTAACTTTAGATTTTCTTCCGATCGTTTTTGAATTAGCGTCATGGCTTCATTTAATTCTTTACTTTTTCTATCGACAATAGTTTGAAGGTCTTCCATCCGATTTCTTATTTCATTGATGGCTTTATATTCATCTGTTTGTATTAATTGATTTATTTTTATTACTTTGGTTCGTGTAGTCTGCACAAATACGTCAACAAAAGCACGCTTTGGGCTTTGAGGTTTAGTTTTTATTGGAGAATCTGTAATGTTTTGAACAATTTCTTCTCGAGGTTTTGTCTCTGGATTAGGTTGTTTTAGTAAATGGGGTTTCGTCAATGTGATAGTCTTACTTCCTAAAATTAGATAATGAAATACATGAATTTGCATTACTTTTTATAGATACCCGTTTTTTTCTACTTACCACGAGATAAATCTGACTCATCGTCCGATTGAATTTCTTCTAACGTTAAATTATGAATTTCTTTTCTTTCCTGATTGTCTTCATTATCGCTTTTAAAGTTATGCTTGGCACTAGACTTTTCAAAGCCCTGATTTACTAGTACCAAAGTTCTTTCTAGATTTTTGCAATGCTTAATTATATCTTCACGTGACTGCTCTAAAGTTTTTAACTTCTTATTGGTATGCTCCAGTTCTCGTGTGTTAATCGATTGCTAGAAAGACATTTTGTTTCATATTTAAAAGTACTCATAACCAGGTACCTTATTGATATTATAGGCTCATCATATTTAACTTACAGTAACAATATACTTTAATTTATGTGGACAACTATCTTCTTCTATTAAACACTTTTCTTTAGATACGTCTAAGATTTGGTCAAATATACTATGCTTTGCAATTAAACGCGATCGTAAATCGTCTACTTCAGATAGTTTTTCATTTACAGCATGATTCTTACGAGAAAGTTCTTCAATTTCATTTAAGAAATTTTCAATTGAAGCACGCGGTATACTTCCTTGGTATTGTTGTCTCAAAGTTTGCATCACATCGAACATGTACCTGAAATGTTTTACAATTTATGAAACTTTTGATTTAACATTATTATAAATATATAAATAATTTAACTTTATTAACTAGGCTGTCCTTTTCTATCAACTTACAATATACAAATAGTAATTTGCGACACAACAACAACAACTGATAAAAAGCTTCCAACAAAGATAAAATATATAAAAGCGAAAAGCGAACCTGAATTTTGATTCATATCTTAAGGCATAAACATCAAATATTTTCTGTCGAGCTCTCAACATTTCTTCGGCTTCCTCTCGAGCCACTTTTTCTTTATTCAATGCTATGCTAAGTCTTTCTATGCTTTTATAGCTTTCGGAAGCCTGGAGATGAGCTATGAGAATTTCGCCACTCAATCTGAAAATTATAACACAAACTTTTGACTTCATGCTTCTAAGAAAAGATAATCAGCTTTGCGAATCGAATCATTCATTAATGGTTAATGTACTGTTTTTGAACTTACTTGCTTAGCTTTTGCATGACATATATCAATTGCTGTTGACAAACTAACAAACACATAATATTTAGAAACTAATATAGGTAATACAAATATTCATAACTATAGAAAATGATTACCAAATATAATGTATATTATCTCATACCTTGACATAATGGCTTTACTATCACTTGTAGACTGGAGATCAAGTATTTGATGTTGCAGCATATTGATTTCCATATCCCTACTCATTTGTCTTTGTTGAGCATCTTGTAGCTTTAAAATGTTAATTTAAACAATTAGAAGACGGTATGTGTCATAATTAATTTTTTATCTGAAATATTTTTCTCGTTTGCTACTTACCTGCAACAGTGCAATATCTAATTGACTAGTAGTATGTTGGCATTGGTCGTGCAAGATTTTGTTATCATCCGTAATTTTTTGGAGTTGCTCTTTCATCAAACTTATGTCTTCTCTTGTCATAGAGGCAAGGCTTTCGTCACTGAAACACGTTTATACTATCAGAAACAAGGTATTTAATATTATTTTGTGTTTTTTTTTTTACTTCATACTAGAAGGATGAATGTGAGAGTTTGTAAAAGCAGTATACCAGTATACTAATTAATAGAAAATTTAACTAACGTAACTTATCTGAGAAAACTATATGTATAAATTGACAGCAATAATGAGCAAAGTAGTGAATGTTTAATAATCGTACATTATTTTTCCTTGTGCTTCTTGGAGTTCTGCAATTTTCGTATGAAGGTTATATATTTCGTTATCTTTGTCGTCTATTAGTGATGTTAATTGTTCTAATTGTTTATGTAAAACCATACCTTCGATATTAGATTCAATCTTCGGTGCGGCACTTGTAGTGTGGCCTAAATATTAAGAAATTCAAAACGACGACGTGAAATCATTATTATTTATTATGTTAAGAGCAGTTAATAAACTATTTACAAAAACAAAAACGAAGAATATTTACCATTTTGGACACGAAACTCTATTCGAATGCGGTTTATTATATCTAGTTTGCTTTCCTCCAGGCGTTTTAATAAACTTTCTGAGTTATTTTTGCTGCTCATATTGTTTTCTAAAAGCTTTCTATATTTTGACGTAACTTCATTTAATTCTAAGTTTTGTTTCCAAAATAAGTCATATGATATTGAATAACGTAATTTATCTGTTAAGTTAGCTACAGAAAGTATCAGTTTTTGCATACGATTTTCATAATCTGAAGTTGCTACCATTGCATCTTTTTTAGTTTCCAATATTTCATTTTTCATGTTTTCGTTCAGAGTTCTTATATGTCTATATGCGTCTTCTAAATAAGAACATTTTCTTTGCAAGGAGCCAGTGTTTGTTATTGGAATCATGCCAGGTGATAGATCGCTAAAATCTTCATCTTCTTGTTGTAACTGACTTTTCAAATTTTCTATTTCTGCTTTGTAATGTTCTTCCTGGATTGACCAGCTATTACTATTATCACTCATTTGGATTGCCATTGTGGTCAATTTATCAAATAAATCTTTAAATTTATCATGAAAATATTCCAGACCTTTCTTTAGCTGACATTCATATAAAGAAGTTCCTTTTTGTATTAGGTTTTCGATTTCAGATTTATCATGAAAGTTAAGATTACTTTGTTCTCTATCAGATATCCACGAACCAAACTCGCATACATCTGCATATAATTCTAGTTGCTTTTCGTCGTCTTCCTTTTGTTTATTTATTAGTTCCATTTCATTAAGTTGTTGTTCAAGCTTCGAAGTTTTTTTAGTTTCCTCATTTAGTTGAGCCATTACATCAAAGGTTTCTTTTCTAAAAAATCCGAAAAATAATATATTAAAGGGGATTGTAAAGGTAATCTATTTTTATAAATTTTAATCACCTAGCTTCATGTAGAGCAGTTAGTAGAGCATCCTTTCCTCCCAAGGCGGCTCGTAGCTCCATTATTGTTGACATATGTGGTGCAAACCAACCCGCGGTATTTCGTGCCTCCATCGATAGTAATATTGATTCCAAGCTTGGGCATTGTAGTGTTAATACACCCGACGAGGTTGTACCTAAAAATTATGACACAGATACGTAATTAAAATATCTCTTTGTTCATTTTCCAAAGCTTGTTCATCGGGGTACAAAAAGACACGTACTGTTATCTTTTAAGAAATCCAATATTTCTTGAAGACCTTTGCGTAGTCCTTTATTTTCTTCAATGAGAACTAACATTTCTTTCTCGACGTTTTCAATATCGTCGTCCTTGGTTAGATTCTTTACAGGCGATAGATTTTTTTTCCTAGACAAGAAGAAGAAAATTAAATATACCATAACGAGGGTGTCAGCTATTCATCGAGAGCTGAAATAATATATTAATAAATAGTAAAATATTAGTAAAGTAAAAACATATTCTAAAATAACAATAAGTCGACCACGTTTAAACTTTTTACTAAAAACTATGTTGTACAATGTGTTATCTTAATCTTTTTCAATTAGAAAAGCTCCATTCACGAACGGTTGAAAGATATGCTAGAAGTTAATTCAATCTTACACCATAAAAACTACCTTGTTGTTCCTTCTACGTTGTCTATTGTCGTTAAATCATCTGTATCCTCGGCCTGTGCGATTTCCTTTATCTTATCTTTCGTATGTCCTTCTTGACTTAAAAAATTCGAAAAATTCGATATTTGAGATTTCAAAATATGGTTATTCAATCCTAGCTCTACGAGTTTATTTTCAAGCTTCTTTAATTCTTTAAAAATCTCTGAATTTATGTTTTTTAACTCGTGATATTCCTTCATGATACCCTTAGTTGGTATTTTTTCATCAAGCGGTATATTTAATTTCTGTCTGAAAATTAAAAAATATATGACTTTATGGATTGATTGTTTTAGATATAACATAGGTGAAAACTAAACATGTTTCAAGGTCCTCTAAAGCTCATCATACACTATACCGTCACGCCTCCAACCCAGCAATAAAATTGTCATTAAAATCTGAGCTTTAAAACGTGGGCGTAGAATACATTTCATAATGTCAATACGCGCTTGATGCCCGCCGTCGGCTTTTTCATATTGACATTATGAAATATATTATATGACCACGTTTTAATGCTCAGATTTGAATGACAACTTTATTGCTGGGTTAGAGCCTTGCCGTTACCGTGACGGTATAGTGTGTGAAGACCTTTAGACTCATTAGTAACTAAGAGTTGACGGAAAATGTATAAAACTAACCTTAAAGCTTCATTTTGAAGTTGTAAATCGTTGACAAGCTGATTTAAATTATTTGTCTCCTGTACTAAGTTTTTAATTCCTTCTTCTTTGAATTTTAATTGTCGTTTTTTATTTTTCAATCCTTCGAGTAAAGCGTTCATACCTTCATCGGATTGCAGAAGTTGCAGTTGGGATGTTATTTCTAGCAACTAAATAGTAAATGTAAATAACAATATAATAAAATGTAGTCAACACTATATTATTTGCCAAGTTAGCAGTTAAAGAAAAAATACATTTAAAAGAACATAATGAGGACGTCACAAGGTTTACAATGCTGGCTGTAATAATGATGATGTTACGTTCTGAAGTAGGATAGACAGACGGATAGATAAGTAACTCAGGGACCCTTTGAGTTAGCAGCTTATAAAATTTTCATATTAATACCAAAAAATCAAAATACCTCCTTTTCCCTAGCCGCTATCATTTCTTCAGAAGCCTGCAGATTAGCTGTTAATGTTTTGATCTTTTTTCTTAACTTAGTAATTATAGCGCGTTCTTTGCCATCGTCACTCTCATTCCTACGTTCCAAGGTTGAACCATCTGGAACTTCCTCTATGAGAGTTTTCAGTTGTCTGTTTTCAGTTCTTAGCATGTCAATTATATCAGCCGTTTCTTCAATTTCAGTAGAAGCTTCAATTAATTTATCTTGTAACTCCTTTATTTTTATCCTTTCTGTATCCTTTTTCTATTGTAAAAGTGAACAAATAAGTTTAGTATAAAAACTTTGGTGCACAACACTAAAAAAGTAACCTAAAATAATTTAACTTACTTTGGGTGAATTTGTTGATGGCAGTTTTGAAGTTTGCAAAAGATCTTCTTTCAGTTGTAGATTTTCATTAGATAAGGTTTCAGCTTCGGATTTTTTTGCTTTAGCTATATTCTATTAAAAAGATCAGTCTAAATTAAGCATCATTATTTATATTGGTATTTTTATCAGTATCCATTATGCTGAAATACTTACTTTCCAATGTTGAACCTTAGACTTCAATTCTTGGTAAATAATTTCTCTCTTAGAATCCTTTTCAGAGAGTTCTTTTTTTAAATTTTCAATGTCAACTGATAATTGAGCCTTTTGCTGTTCGGATTGGCCTAAAATATCTGAAATCATAGACCGACACAACAACTCTCTATGTGGATTCTAGAACTTTTAATCGTATAATCATCTCTATTCTGAGTAATTCTACTAGAAGATGACCAGAAAATATCTTTAAATACAATATAAAATAGTGTTACAGGGTCAGACCAATCCTTAAAATGTTTTTGGTAGGTGACAACTAAGGCTCAGTTCAGAGGTATTTTGCAACCATCGTTATGCCGCGCTGCGCCGCAGACGCAGCACGAAGCCGCCGATACCACTGAAATGTGCATCTTTTCGCGTCGCGTCGTGTCGCGTCGTGTGAGCTGACCCTAGCTATCAAGCCGACAAAGCTTTCTTTTTGCAGCCTTCGTCATTTAGAGATTATATCAACAACATTAGTGTATTGCCGATATACAGAGGAATTATGACATCTCCTTTTGCTGTCACAATCCGGCAATAATTTGCCAACATTAAAATACAACATTGTATGCCGCCTAGTTCGGGAAGGTAACATGTACTCTAGATTTTAGGATACTGTTGTTACTTAATAAAAATGGAAGTGTTATAAAAGTTACCTTTCAGCTGACTGCACTCGTTATTGATCGTAACCATTTGCTCAGTTAAACTGTTTATTAGTTGAGTAGCTTCTGTTAACTTCTCTTTGAGAATTGATACCTTTTCTTTTAACTTCGTGTTTTCATCTTCTAAAATCTAGTAAGCAAATGTATTTGTAACACAAAATTAAAGTAGTATGTAAGTAGGTTTATCGTTATAATCATCAAATAAGTTGAACATAATACTTACTTTGACATCAGTTAACAACTTTCTAATATGTTTGTTTTTCATTGTAACTTGCTGCTCAAGTTCAGCGACTGCATTCATTTCGGATAAAACATCGCGACTGGATTCACTGTCTACATCACGATTGCTTCTACTTTCTTCCAATTTACTTTTTCTTGATTCTAAATCAGCAATATCGGTATATAGTTGTTCTAGTATCTCCTTGTTCGCGCGGATAATTTCTTCTTGGTGTGTTATTGTTTCTAAAGCGCTGTCATTGCTCTGTGTTGGTGATACTATAGAATTGATTTTATTTAATGTAAATTATATTATATCAGAATTAAATGTGATTTATGTCTACGAGTTGAAACGAGTTAAAGTTGTAATGAAGTGGGAAGATACTTAAAAGCACGGCAAGCCTGAAACCTGTTCCTCTTAGTTAAATATATTTTTGAAATTTATAAACAGCAAGAAAATCCTTACTAATATTATAAATGCGAAAGTAACTCTGTCTGTCTGTCTGTCTGTCACCTTTTCACGCCAAAACTACTAAACCGATTTAAATGAAATTTGGTACACAGATAGTCTAGAGCCTGAGAAAGGACATAGGTAACTCTTTAATGCGAAAAAAGGTGTGTAAGGGGTTGAAAGGTGGGGATGAAAAGTTGTATGAAAGTATTGTCAATTAGCATAAATAATTAAAAATTGTACCCAAAGACACTATTCCACGCGGACGAAGTCACGGGTACAGCTAGTATTTTTATAAGTGTGAACGTAAGGTCAGGTCAGGCAGTCATATGAAACGCTAGAAGGGATCCGGATGTCTTAATAAAAGCTGTTCCCGGATCCCTCATACTTAAGGCGCAGTACGGCACACTGTGTGGTTTTAGTCGGTTCGATTCCAACACACCGCCCCACCCAAAAAAGGGGATGGCCCGAGACGGTTTCCACACGCACAAACAAAAAAAAAATCAGTCAAATGAAAGCAATTGTAAATTGAGAAATTCATGTTTACCTGTGTATGGGCTCTCAACTTTTGTTTTACTGCCTTTTCTTTGAGTCGTTTTTAGCTGGCCGGCTATGTTATTTACCTGTGTCATAGTTTAGTTGTATGAAAACAAGACTAAAGACTTTAAAAATAATATAATATCAATTTTGTGTCACTTGATAGTCTTGTTTTCTTGATAGTCTGGTAGATATTAAGTATACACTTTATATCTACCAATGCTACTAACTACTAATATACATTTAATATTACCCGATATACTTATTATTAAATGTCTCAGCAATTTTTCGAAAAACAGTTTACTAGTTCGGTGGTTATTTAATTACCTTTTTTTTAATTCAAATCATTAATAGAAACAAATGTTATTTACCTGTTCACTCTTAAGTTTCAATATATCTTGAGCCAGTCTAAATAAAGTTTTTAAATCGGTAAAATTAAGTTCAATATCATCCACTTCCATCCAACACAAACTTTCACATAGTTTCTCTTTGTCGTTCAATGTGAGTTCTCTCTGAGAAAAACTTAATATTTCTTTCCAATCTGTTTCTGCCATTTTTGTTTATTACTTTCAAGGAATGTGTTAGTAGATACCTTATTTACAGAAAAATGAATTTAATTTTACTTAGACATAAATCAGCCGTGACTCACATCTGCAGCGATACTTACCGACTCGAATGTTTGTATTACCCGCCGTTGCTAGGCAACACCGGTAATTATATTGCTATGCGTAAAAAAGTTTAGATGCCAGTCATTACTATATTAAAAAAAAAAGAACAAACAAAGTTTTACCCAAAGAGTATACAAACACTACGTTTGTTGTGCCAATAAAAGTATACTCTCTGCTAGTAGGACATACCAAGTTTGGAGATTACGACACTTAACTTATTACTTACCTACTTTTGATATGTTTGGGGTTTTATATTTTATTTGAGATATTTTTAGGTAATTAATAATAATAGTTATAATCATTTATTATTTTTTATTTCATGTTAATTCTTATCATCTCTCCATTATAGTTTATTTTCTGTTACATTTTATTTTCTGACTTCACTAATTTTCCTTGTATCGACCTTACGTGCCAAAAAATGAACCTTTTTACTTCCTTCAATCCGCCTATCTTTATCAAGAGGGGCACCGAACAAATAAATAACTAAATAAACACTCTCAGCAGTTTAAAATAGTACAAATATTTATTTTAATGAACAAATTGAAACGTAATTATACTTGAGATCTTTTTAACCCTCTAGTTAATCTTAAACCTTTTAAGTGTGTTTTACATATTTCTCTCGATCAGGGTAAGGCAAGCTCAATGTGCTTCAAATTGAATACTGTAAATTCATTTAGTTTTTGCTTCATTATGTTGCAGAAGATAGAAAAATATTTATCCAGATTGTAGATTAAATGCACCTAACAGTGATGGCAAACTTAATTGTCTTTAGCAACATATCAAGTAATAATAATCAATTTATCAAGGAGTAGGTAGGTATATGTACCAACACTACGAATATCATCATGTTTTCTACCTCTACTCTTTACATTTTAAGTTAAACATACTTCGGGCCTTGCAAACAATGTTTTTTTTTAAATGAACATTTTTGTGCTAATTAATGGTTCTTGAATTCTCGTGATCATCTTTCCTTGAGATTGGAGTGGAGAAGTTCGTAGCTGGACGCGAACAACTTGGCGATATTTCTGCTGTAGGAGAATAAGGTACCTAACATAATTCTGTTGCTCCAAGGCGACGCTATTAGAGAAAATCTGAAGCAATATCAATATTACCTCAAAGACTGCCAAAGCGTCAACACATCTTAAGATTTGGTCCCTTTGATTATATCTAAGAAGTCGCAAGTGATGAAATTTTATCATATGTGTTAAACATGTAGTGGAGAATATTATGTGTATTATGTAGGTACTTGAGAAGTAACAACAACTAACTCAAAACTTCGAATATAAGGAGTGCTCGATCTGGCAAAGTTTTAATGTTCTAATTTGTCAAAATGATGGATGTGCTTGGTAGAAACAGGTGATTCTAAAATAGATATCTAATAATCAAAAATGTTCAAACACTGTCACAAAATCATACTCGATTGTAATTTTTAACAACAGTTGTTTTTACAGTTGAAATGAGACGACCGAAGTAAGACGGTGCGTTTCTGATACTAAGGTTGGCTATTGCCTTTCACCGTGGGAACGCAGCAAGCGTTACCAGTCACCTTTGTGCCGAGAGCAACCAGGGGTGGGTTATTTGATTAGTTTAAGTTTTTGGCATTATTTTTTATTAGAGATCTGTAAGATATGTATTAATGTATGAAGTAAGTATCTAGTAGAATTAAAAATGATCCTAGAAGTGATACATGAGATACGCAGTGGTCTTGACGTTTTGTAGTCGTATTTATGAACATTTTGTCAATTTTATATTTTTATATACAGGTACACAGCAGGTACACACAATAAAAAAATAAAATAGTGAAATAAGCATGGTACCAGGTACCACCTTCCTGTAGGAAAGCTGCTTAATTCTGGGATGTACATTGTACACCCGTGGTCCTAACGCACACTGATCGGCGCCACACTCGGCTTATATAAATCTAGGGTCAAGGCCATCCGAACTTCTCAATGAGCAACGAGTGATCGTCAGTCATAAAATTGTCGCACGACGGGATGGCAGTAGGGTCGTTGAATTTGAGGTAAACTATTATTTTCTTTAGTACAATAGACAAATCGACCGCCTGATATTAGGAATTGAATTAGTAGCAGAAGTTTGCTTCGGCAGCCTTAGAGAGTGACTAGAAAGCACTCCAAGACTACCAGAATATATTTCCATGCTAAAATTGATTTTAGTTGAAAGGGCTTTACACCTATAAACTAGACTTTGAGGCTGTAAATTAAATAATCTGTAGACCGGCATGGCCAACTGGACTCTCTGAGTAAATACTCAAAACACACAGGTACCTCTAAAGTACAGTAAAATACTTTCCGTTGGGAGAAAGTGATATTTCGAGACGTGTTTCGCCTCTATATGAGGAATCTCAGGAACGATTGAGTACCAAATAAGTCGTGTATCTGCTTATAGTTGAACAAACGACATAAACCATTCTTTCAAAAAGGATAAAAGTAAATAAAACACATTTTAAATAGAAAGATTATTTTATTAGGTGTGATGATTTCGAACAATAGCAGTTAATGTTATGTTGTATGTCGAGGTGTCAACAACAAAATAAAACATTTGTGCTTTAAAAATAAATTAACAAAAGTAAATACAACAATACAATAGGTTAAAAATAATTAATCAAAGCTTTTGCATTTCCACAAAAACGAAGCATTTACATAGGGCGAGGGGTCTTCACTTTGGTATAATCCTAGGAGTACAAACATTTAGGTACTTAACTTCAAGTTGAACTACCGCTAATTGTATATATGTATGTAAATATATATAAGACTGTGTAAACGACATATATCAGATAGAAAATATAATGAAACGCAAGAATAATTTTAAACATTGTAAAAATATAGTTACAAAAATCTGATTCATGACTAGATATTATTATTAAAACCGTAATACTTTTTGATGGATAGTTTTACAAAATTAATTAGGTAATATATGTCTGAACGTTTGACATCAGATCAATCGATAGCACTCATATTCCTTAACGATTTAGCTAATTTAAAATTAAGCATACAGCAATGTATTGTCAACCGTTGCCAAATAATTTACTCGCCCTATATATACTAACCGTTGCAGAGTTTTGAGTATTAATATATGTATACGATTATTGTGGTAACTAGTGATACTGTACGTTATGTAAATAGGTATTACAGAGTTGTTGTCTATGCGTACAAAATGTCTAAACTTTGTTACCGCCAAAATGTCTAATAATAATGTGTCAATTCAAAGTTTGACTTTTGTTACAGATATGACGTAATGTATTGATGTATATAAATTGGTTAGTATTTTAGAATTAGAAACCTAGCTTCGCGCTTTTAAAATATCACTTTTAAAAGACGAGCTCAAACAACTCACTCCTACCTACGTTATAAATAAATACTACGCTAAACAATTTTACAAGTATATAAGTATTTTTATTATTTTTTTACAATTATACAACATCGTAATTATCAGATAAACATACTCTTTGGGACGCATAAAACAACTTTGGATAGATTGATTATATGTATAATAATTATGTAGGTATTACAAGTCCACGGAGGTCGACAGAAGCGAAAATAGGTACACCGATAATTCAACGATTATTCTACTTCAGTTAGTACGTTAGGTTTCGAGTGGGTAACTAATGCCATATATCGGTTCCGTCGGACAGTGCGAGCTCTGCCCGCAGTGTCTCGGGGGAGGTCGGCTTAGCTTAAATTTGTACAAAATGTTATAAAAAGTCATGGCATAATTTTGGTATCATTCGGCGATAGGCTTCAGATAGACAATCGGTTACACGCTCAATAAAGAAAATTGGAGCTTACGCCGACGCTTCCTTCGCCCTCCTTTCAATTGATTTCACACGTATTCTCTGCTGGTATAATAATAATATGTATATCCATAGGCAATACACAAAACGGGAAGTGGATAGTAACATTCACTCGCCGCTGTATAATATGGTCCATAGACGAGAATAGAAAACTAACAATGTAAACTGTACCGAGATCCCTACTCGCGAGTCGGTGGCGACGATGTCATGGTGGGAGGGCGCGCTCAGCGCGGGCGGCGCGGGCGGCGCGCGCACAGCGCGACGCGACGCAGGCGCCGCAACAGCGACGTCTCGCGCTATCAGATGCGTTCCACGTAGTTGCCTGCAAAGGATATACATCATCATCAATACTAACATAATTGTCTACTTTATGGTACCCATAAACATATTGTCGAGTTTCATTTAGAATGCTTTCCGATTAAATTCAAATCTATGCCAGTTAAACAAATAGCGATTTATTAAAAAAAAATGTATCTCAGCTTCTACTTATGATAGGACACATTTTTTTTTAATTTGTATAAAAACCACCAGCAAAAAATCTGTAAAGATTATCTACATCACGATACGACCATAGCTCCGAAAACAGCACATTTTTCGGACGCCATTTTGGAGGTGTTAAATAATTAATAATAATGCATACGCCCACTGCAGAATCATAAAATATAAAAAAGCCTCGACGAAAAATGTGTGCAAAATGAATCGATTTGGACGACGGGAACTGGCTCAAATAGCAATATATTTAAGCAAATTTTTATAAAAAAATTGAATTTCTCGTTAACAAATGAATATTTTTTGATATTTTTTTTTTGTAATTCAGGAGCACAAAAGACATATTCTCCTAAAGTTCCACATTCATTGGAGCTTTCTTTTCGAAATTAAAATTAAATTAAAATTTTGAGATTTTCGACCGAAATTCGTCATTATTTAAACAAATAATGGGCTGAATTTAATCTCTTAATTTTCTGTTAGGTCTTAATTTTTTAGGATTTCTACCACCTATAGTACCTATACGATAAAAAAGTTCGATATGCGCAATTATGATACGGTAGGAAAAAATTACAGAAAACTATATTTTTTGGCGATTTTTTTGCAATTAAACGTTAATTTCACAATGTTCCGAACGTCAAAAAATAGGACGAAATTCAGGACCATATTCCTGATATACTAACGAACAAGTTTTACTATATTAAAACCTGTGCGTAATTAAGAGAAAAATTTTGCCCATTTTGTCTATTTCCACTGGCCTAATATTTCGTTTTACACCTACACTAAACCAGTGACAACTTACTATAAACTCTATTTTTAGTCAGTAGGTAAGATGTAGAAGGTTGTCACAATGGCTTTTGCCATTTAGGGTACGAATCCAAATTGCTTCTGAGTATGCTTTACCCAAGAAAGAGTATACAATCCTTTTCTTTAAATATCAATACCAAGAACCCTAAATGAACCAAGAAGGAAAATGCCGTTAGACCCAGAAATGCCATTCAATGCTCTGGCATTGAAAGGTCTGCCCTCAGCATAGCAGTGGTAGGTGCAGAATCGCAATCAAACAACACAACTTGTTTAGAGTTGTTACTGGTGCGTAGAGTCGCCAGAGAACCACTAGAACGAATATAGATACGAAAATGGACGTCTTCATTCTTCATATTGAAGGCGTTTATAGACTTCGTTTACCGCTAATGGTTAGCGGAAGCGTTCCATGTTTTATGTGTACCACCTTAGTGTCTAAAAATGGCAGTACAAACTGGTACCTGCGACTGATTAAATATTTACTTGCTTACAATGGTACATATATTAAGGTACAGGATGTTTTTATTAAGTAGATGCGTTTAAGATGTTACCTGGGAAGGTGCCAAAACGCCCCGTACGCTGGCTGGAGCCGACGTACCAGCCGTCGTCACACTTCTCCAGTACGTACACAGTATCACCTTCATTCAGCTCCAATTCGTCCGGGTTTTGTGGCCGATATTTGTACATTGCACGGAATCTGAAAAAACAATAATATTAAAAATATGAATAGCTACGTGAACTTGGGTATAAACAATAAGTAAATTTATTATCACGTTTAAATGCATACCCGCTTCCATTTTGATACACCTTGACAAAGATTTTTAACGAAGTTGATGGGAATTGGGAATAAACTTCAAGAACATACACCGATCAAATTGCTGATAATTGCTGACAATTGAAAAAGAGTGGCCATGAGTTTCTTTGCCAGTATTCTTCTCATAAGGCCCTACGCATTTTGGAAACTGGAAGTTATAGATCGACACAAACAGGCAGTAGATTTTGGTGTTTTTCACCTAATTTACCTTGACAATCCAGTACATGCTTTGGCGTCTGTTTGCGCCGATCTATGATTGTAACTCTAGCTTCAATTTAACGTTCATAAATGTCACTTAGTGTCTTAATTGAATAAATGATTTTGAATTTGAATTAGAATTTTGATATCTTGAAAACAAGGACAGGTCAGAAGCATTTAAAATTAAGCAAGCGTGTGTGAACGGTCTAAAGACAGTAGAGGATTCTCGGAGGGTATGTCAAGAGAGAGGTAAATGGAAAGCTATAGTCTCTGTCTACAACGAAAGAAAAATGAATATATATATATATTTATGTTTGTAATAAGAAAGATATACTAACGGTACGGCCTCCGCATTGGTGTCGACGTACAAGGGCTCGGAATTGTTGAGGTCGACGCCCGCGCCGCTCGGCGGCCCGTAGCCGCGCTCGGACGCGCTGAGCGTCGCCTGCGCTGGCTTGGCTACGTAACCTGATACGGCACAATAAAAAGAGATTATATGATTGTTTAACGCTTTCGTAATTTTGTCGACTACTACGGTAATAATATTATATTAAAAATAAACCAGAAATAAAACCCGTAATATTATATTGTATATATATCCTATATCCGTTTCCTTATTAATAAACGGCCTATACAGGATGCATATAACAATAGAACACTTCCTTAAATCATTGAAAGGACTCTACTACTCCTCTACCTCTAGAAAATAAATAAAAACTAACACCCAAAAATTTGGAACTTATTTTTTATGGATTTTCTCATTAACAGAGTGAATAATTCCAAAATCAAAAAGTCTTCGATTTAAAAACTTTACACATTCCACCTGCTTTTAAGAGAAATGGAGGTTTTGAAATTCAAACGGTCATAAAGTCATAACTTTTAAATGGATAGTTTTTTTTTTATCAAGTCGGGCTACTAAGTCGTAAGATCAGCCCATTCAATCAAATATTTTTTTTTTAGCTATAAAATATTATTAGTATAGATGGGTGCAATTGCGTCAGTAAAACTAGCCTCAGATCAACTAATTCCATCTCCAGCCATCTGTAGCTTTTTGGAAACTTTGTACGTATTACAAATTAATTATCACCTACTTTAACGGTGAAAAAAGAATCGGAGGAAAGTATACCCGACAGATTTTTTGTTCCTCATAATGTAGCCAGGAGTAAAAAATCTCTCGTGTTCGTGTCGAAGCGGAACACCGGGGTGTTTTTAACCGGTAAGAGTTAGGTATACTTTTCTCCGATTGTTTCTTCATTGCTAGCTATTCTTACTAGTGATTTTTTTTTCTAAATCGGATGAGTAAATCCAGCGATAACCTACATCCAAACTTACAAATCTATAATATTAAATGAAAATTATAATTATACTATAAAGAGGTTTCCGACGGCACAGATGACGCACTGGACTGCTATATTGAGTGTTGTTGGAACAGGGCTCAAATCCAAAAATGATTTATTTTTGTGTGATTTACAGATAATTGTCCTGAAGCTGGGTATAGTTCCTTTGTGTTCTTTAGAGGAATGTTATAAAGTCCTAGGTTTCCCAGACATATTTAGTATTTCCCTAGTGTTGACTTTTTTATGAGATAGTTTTTGAAGTGAAAACTTCTTTAGCGGCGTTGTGCACTTTTTGGGATGGGTAAGAAATGTTAAGCTCGCGTCAGGACACGTGACCCTGATCGACGGAGCCGAGTTTCTTATGTTTAAAAAAATATAACATTCTAAATTCAAACATTTATGAGCGGCCAGGAGCGCAGAACTTCTAGTACCCTATGTATACATTTAGATATGTTATTACCTACTTTTTATATTTAACCTAATTATATATATACAGATGTGTGTGTGTGTGTGTGTGTGTGTGTGTGTGTGTGTGTGTATGTATATGCAAATGCATTGTGAAGTTATGTTTTCACTTTTGACGTGCAGTCCTGCGACTGACTGTATTTTAATGTTTAAATGTTTTTAAACTCGCTTTTTAGTTCGTTCAAGATTTCTGACATTTCATTGACTTTCTGTTTAGATTGTTTTTTGTCTGATACACGTAACCCTAAAATATAATCACAAACATGTTTTCACTCTGCTTTGAGTATAATCACAATATTTCGCTTCGTGAACGACTTATGCCATATATTGTTGTCCGCAGGTAGGTCTAAGTGCTAATTTATTCACATGTGCCACAATCCATTATTACATCATATCCGTAATACTTTTCTTCGGAATAAATTAACTAAATATTTCTTACGTTTAATCTTATTACACAATAAGCTTATACTCGTATACTATAAATAAAAAACATCAAATACCAACACAAAATTCCCATCAACGAATAGAAAAGAGCTAATGATTTTCGAACCTTCTTGAATTATAGCTAAGAACACTCTCGATTAAGTCAACAAACAACAAAAAAAAACCTTTCAAAACAAAGAAATCAAATCAAAATCGGTCCATCCGTTTAGGAGCTATGATACAACAGACATACACAAATATGCAGCTACACATTATGTTAAACTTATAACACCCTTTTTATGTCGGGGATTAAAAAGAGTAATATCAATATAATCTAAGCTCAATCTTCGGACGAATGAAATTATTCGCCTGCAGTACTTGCTCAATTACAAGCAATATATTTTACAAAATTGTAGTCAATATAACCTTTTTGTCTTTCTTCTCTTATTTTTAACCGACTTCAAAAAAGAAGGAGGTTCTCAATTGGACTGTTTTTTTTATGTTTGTTCTCTCAGAACTTTCGACTGGGTGAACCGATTTTGAAGATTCTTTTTTTATTTGAAAGCTGGTGCTTGCCGTGTGGTCCCATTTCAATTTGGTCCAGTTCTGACAATGGCATCCATGAGAAAACCATATAAGTCTTTTATTTGAAGTCGGTTTTTTTTTTTCAAAGAATTATTAACAAAGTTTTGTACGCGGCAATGTAGACTTTTCAAACAATTTACTATCGCTCGGGAGTAGTATTTTTTCTGGATGAAATACTTTTAATACCCGTTGTGAGAGGTTACTGAAAAGGACATAGAGGACAAAGTGTATGCAAATTTTCATGGCAATCAGTTCAGTAGTTAAGGTGTGAGAGCGTAACAAACAAAATCAAACTCAAATTCCTATTTATAATATTATTTAGGACTAGCCGGCTGCGTTTATGATCACTACTCCGCTGCTATTAGTCGTAGCGTGATGTTATATAACCTATAGCCTTCTTCGATAAGTGGACTATCCAACACTAAAAGATTTTTTCTATTCCAATCAGAAGTTCCTGAGATTAGCGCGTTCAACCAAACAAAAAACTCTTCAGCTTTATAATATTAGTATACCTATATTATAATATTAGTATAGATTATGATTTGGGACTAATTGCCCATTGTAACACTGTAACGGACTATTGTATCCAACTGACTGCTTCTTTGATATTTGGTGTGCAATAAAGTATATCTATCTATCTAAATCCCACACATTTATCCTCACTGTTGTACACCACGTTCCTCGAAAGACCTCGCCAAATTCTAATGATTCTAGAATAGAGACATAGACACTAAGTTTTCTTCAATAAATATATTTAACTGTAATATTGTTAGTGGAGTGGGGCTCGTGGCTAAGTGGTAACCGAGTAGGTTAGCACATTACAAGGTTAAATAATAATAGCCAGGTCAGCCTTAGGATGGGTGACCATTCTTAACACATTGAGACCCCTCCGTGTCTCGGAGAGCACATTAAGCCGTCGGTCCCGGATGCCATACGAACATCTGTGGCATTCGTTACGTGTAGTTGGAGCCCTAAAAAGTCCGACAACCTGGTCTAAGAAGGGTTGTGGAGCTCTGATGGCAGTCGCTTCACGTAAAATATCAAAGTTCGGCCGTATCGTGTTTAGACTAAAAGCCGACCCCAACTTTGTTGGAAAAAGGCGCGGAGAAGGATGATGATTGTTAGTGGACTGCAATATGCATCTTATGTATACCTTTGTTTCACAATAAAGAATTTTGAATGATTGATTGAATAGGCTGATTGATTGATTTATATAAGATTCGCATTATTCACCACCTAAATGACGTAAAGAGTGTACTGTCTGTAAGTGTGTGACAAACTATTTTCGTTCTTTGCGCACCGTGTGGCATTCGTAGATGTGTAAATGTCAACATGCTGGACAACAACCCTAATGGAGCAAAGCGTCGACATATCACGGTGACCGCTTGTTTGCCGTATAGCCGGTTTGGCCGTAGGGTCAGTTTTAGGTGGTTTCTTTTATGGCCAGCCGCCTGCCTGACGCCAACCCTCCTGGGGAATTTAGTCGTTTTAAGACGGGAAAGAAGGAAGAAGGTAGATTTGTATAATAAAAAATGGGTAGGGAGAGGAACCTAGGGTAAAGGATACCTCAAGTTTCGGATAGGGAACAGGACTGAGACAGCGCGCACACGACTGGTCTCGTACCCGAATGTCCTGTATTTCCTGTGACTGGAGAAACAGGAACACCAGCTGGTATGACAGCATTTGTAAATAATAATTGACAAACCTGGTAGCGGTTGTGTGGCAGGCGGTGCATTGGAAAGAGCTGGACTGTTTTGTTGTGGGGTGTAACTGTGGGATCCCATGCTTCTCTTGGCGGAACCATTCAGAAGTCCGTGGGCCGCCGGCGACGCCACTGGTTTATCTGAACTGAGTATGACTTGTGGTCCTGAAAGTATCAAATCAAAATTAAAATCAGTTTTGCGTGAACCACCATATCAGCATTATAATAAATACATATTGTAAATAAATAAATTTCCTGATGCTGATAAACATACTAACATATGTTTGGAAAAACATATGTTAGTATGTTTATCAGCAGTGTGTGTGTGTGTGTCGGGGGACCGAAAATCTTACCGTTAAGTACCAGAGATTAGCACGTAGGTAAAAAATATTTTTTTAATAAAAGTAGTGATATGCATATCTAAGGTATAAATATATGTAGGTAAGGTATATGTTATTCTTATCGTTTCTTGTAAAAATATTTCGCCCATCTGTCATAAGGCGACTCATAATAAGCGTTAATTTGTAATTGACGAATGCATTTTATTTGTCAAATTATATTCTATTCTTAATTTACAATTTTAAACAATGTTTTATGTATAAGCATGGTTTATGAAAAACGTCATTAGTGAACAAATCAGACTTTTGTGTCAACGCGATAATTATAGTTATAGCAGTGTAATTTATATACCTATAACTATTATAATTTGAATTATTACACAATTATTTTACAATTAAATATAACTATAACTCACTGTATTAATACACGACTTTAATACATAACAAACAAATTTAAATAATTTTCTAGAGGTTTGTTTAAAAATAATAAAAAAAAACATTAATTTAAGTTTTTGCTAATAAAATTTTAGCAAATCTTTATCTTTTTACAAAACCAGTCACTTAGCGGACTTTTTTTTGACGTTTTGGAAAGCGACGGATCGACATGAACCAAGTAATTTTTTTTTACTAATAATATGATTCCTAGCAGTAAATGTATGTAGGTACATATATGTTCTCGTAAAGATTTAACACAGATTACAATATCAAAAAATTGGAAAAAATACCAATAGAATTAAATACTTAATATATATGTATACAATTTGTAGATAAATAAATATTTTTATACTGCAAATTACACATAAATGTTTAGTATTTATTACTGTCTAGTTGAACCGACAGACGTCCTGTCAACATTTTAGTCAAGGGGGTATTTTTGTTTCAATTTCATGGCAATAAGCACTTAAAATTTCCTCGAATTTCTCAATTTTCTAGGCAAATTTTCCAATTATTCTTTCCTTAATAACCTTATTCGGACTATAATTAACATCTAAAAGATATAATTAATAAAATAGGTTGTGCCGTTCTCAAGTGATGCACTTACCAACGCACAGGATTTCATGTTTGTTTATATTATAGAAGACAGTGACTTTAAATATACTTATGAATAATATTTTCTGTTTTTTATTGGCTTTACCTTTAAGATTTTTTGAAGTGAAAACTTGTTTAGGCACGTTTGTTCACTTTTGCTATGGGGAAAAAGCACTGAACTCGTGACCGTCACGCTAATAATACATATAAAGATCCACTAGAGGGCGCTAATCTAAACATTGAGTTCTGTCAGCTCCTTATTAATTAATGTCACCAACCTGCTAATGTGACGTTTTAAGTTCGTCGTTTCGTTTAAGTTTTCACTTCTGTCGGCAGTCCTATGACTGCCTATGTTTTAAATAATAAAGAGTGGCATGCTTTTTCTATAGAGGTATGTCCCCTTACCTGGTTTATTTGGACTGGGTTCTTGAAGTATTGTGACATAAGAATCTGGGAAGATACCGGTCTTGTTCCCATTTCTGCCTTCCCACCAGTTTTGATCAATACGCCTCGTGAGCACGACCACTTCTCCTTTCTTTATAGGAAGCTCGAGGTTAGTCTGCGCTATGAAGTCAAACTTAGCTCGAGCACGACCCTCCATGACGGCAGGCTTCTTAGGTGCTGGGAGTGTGTCGCCTTTTTGGATCTGAAGCAAGATTATAAGTCATTTGAACATATTAATAGAATAAAAAGTAATTCGTTCTGTTTGAAGTAAAACTTCTTTACGCACGCTTTGACTTGGGGAGTAAGCTGGTGAATGCGTTACGAAAAGTGTAATGCGTTACGAAAACTGTGGTCGTGCGAGGCGAACGGAAGTTAAGAGGGAAATATAAGTTAGTGAAGATAGAGAGAGAGTTACGTTTTGTATATTACTGTAGGGGTGAGAGAGGGAGGTAGGAGCACCCATTTTCTTTTTCCCTTGCTCTCATAGCCAGTTACGTTTCGTATGAAGTTTTACTTCAATCGTGTGGTCTAAAGCACACTCGGTTTTTTTTAATTATGATATAGCATAAAATTTGAACTAAAACATTTCAGTTAAAGTTTTCCAAATTGGGTCCCCAAACCATTTTGAATATATTTCAAAGATCCCAAACGATTTTAATTTTCAGTGGATAATGTTAATTTACTCAACACGTTAATTTACAAATTACCTCAACATAATTATATGGAAACAGTCCTATCCTGCCATGGAGCTCTCCTTCGTACCAATTGGCATCGATTTGTCTCCTTACGTGGATCATTTCTCCTTTCCTAAAGCTGAGTTCCCTCGATGTCTGACCACTGAATGTGTACAAAGCCTTGGCAATCACCTTTTCAGCCTCGTCATATCTATTCATAGGGATTATGTTCTTTTGTGAGGGCGTAAAATTGTCCTGATGGCGACGATTTTGCATGTCCTGTAGTTCCTGTAAAGTTCATATATATTTATTTAAGATATGTATATTATTATACATATTTATTACGATTATAATTGTCGTATAATATGCCATATGATACAAAGCTTATTTTTTGTATTTGTTTATTGTCTTAATTTCAGTTTCACAACGTTTTTAAGTGTCAACCTTATAAAAGAATGCAGCGTTATTTCGGTTAATTTTGAATCTCATTACAAGTAGTAGGAATACACGTCAAAATGGTCTAATTTACCTACGTATTTATATGATATGGAGTATGATTAACAAAATGAGTTAGGCCAAATACACTATTGTTAAACAGCGCGTGTAGGTGTGTAATTTGTAAATTTTGAGTACAGAGTAAACCAAACAATAGTCTGTTAGCACTTCGTCACACACTCTTTCAAACATCACCTTCATTGACGCATCAAACGCGTCTATGTCCTCGGGAAGTATATCATTTTCCTGTAAATTTTAATGTTATTTAAAAATGTTACCTCTATGATAAAATTCATTTTCAAACACTATTATCTTCACATATTCTATATTTTATCTAGAGTTGTACTAAAGTATCCACTCCACATATTTTACTAATAAAATTTCACATTTGTTGATCGTAATAGATTTGGAAAATCATTTACGCGTATATCATGATCAACTCTCACGCACGTTGCGTTCGCACTGGAGTAGCCACAAACAGACCATTCTTGTAGAAACTAACAATACATGTGTACCACAATATAATAAAAACATTAACATTTTCATTCATTCTCAAACCCCAGCCTTATTGATAGCCATTAAGGTCGAAAATCAATTTTGTAGTGCGAGCTCAAAAATGTGTGTGGTCAATTGGTCAACGGATTTTTAGTTGGTATGCGGAGACAAGGTCGTTGAGATTCCGATTATTTAATGAAACTGGTCGGTATTATCATAATAGCTGTGTGTGAATTTAATAATACCATTGATAGACCTCAGCAAAGCGTATTATTATTTTGGTTTTAAAAACAAAAAAAAACAGGTAACAGTAGGTACTGGTTGTAAGAAAATAAAAACTTGAAATACAAGTATTACGTGACGGTTCAAGATTTCTCTACGAGTAGAAGGGCTCAATGTTTGCTTTCTGGCACACTTCAACAGCTGGTTGATCTGCAAATAATTTCACCGAGACGCAGCAGTATTGCGGTGAAATCAGTGAAATTTCTATCTCTTTGATTGCACTAGGTCGTATGCAAAACATTGAACAATTGCATATGCACATCCGGTGTGCCGGTGTGTTAGTTCGAGATGCGTTTAATTTATTTGTTTCGCATAACCTACTCGCTACATGAAGCGCGCGTTTGACCGCTACAAATTTTGCATTAGGTACGTTGCAATTATTCTGCTTCAAATTTATGGTTGGCGCAAACCAAAAATAAAATTATAAATTACTTGAACATCTAGTATTATTCTCTACGTTTCTTTGATAGGTAGGATACGGTTTGATGGGTTGAGGAGAGTTTGCTAACCTATCTCTTGTCGGATTTGTCCTAGTTTAGAGGGCGTCCGGGAGGGTTTTCAAAGAGTCTCCGGGTAAAAGCCGGACACTCTGTGCCAAGGGACAATTATAATTGTTAGATGAATCGTTAACAAGCTAAAAATTTAAATGGAATCGGCGTTTTTCTTTCAGCTGTCGGGGAGAGAACCTCGATTTCACCCATGTGCCCGGATTTTTTTTAGTTTTTGTGTGGCGTCGGCAATTTAAGTGATGGCAGGCCTACTCCTGTCTCGTCAAGTGTCCCTACGTACAGTCAATAGTAATATCTGACATTCATAACCGATTAAAATATTGATACCTCTTTGACATTAGACAAACACAAAACGTAAAAAATATGTACGCCTCTACTTTTCATAAATGACGAGGAATCAGTATAAAGACATTGTAATGACATTCGTGCAAATAAATATGTTTATGTACCTGTATCGAGTATTGAATGGCATCACACAGACAAACCGCAAGAACACGCACGGTTGATACGAGTATAATAAGTTAATAAATATGTTCATTTATTATTGGAGTTGAAACATTTTGAAACACTTTTAGAGACATATTTTACTTAGGCTTCCAAAGAACCATCGTGCAACAACACTATCATTAAGTACCTACGGAAATTCAACCGATTATTATTTATCAATTTGTTAGTTGTCGTAATTTGTCGTAATTTTACATGTAAAAGTTTTTGTACAAGATATTTATGGAGACGTCGAGGACTCCTATTTTTTTTTAAATATAATAATACATGTCTAATAACTTAAAAATAGTAAGTACTATCGTCCTTTTGCTATTGAGGTTAACTAACATTTTTCTAGTCATCGTATTTAAGAAAATTATTATGCCCAACATTTTATTACACACAAGTATATTAAAATTTTAAAATACAAAAGACCGATGGCCGTTAGAGCAAACGGGGTCCTAGAGTGGAGACCGCAATTTGGTAAACGAAAGGTACCTAGGGTGCCAAATGGACTGACGACCTGAATATCTAGAATAAACTAGATGCGAAAGACGGGGTGCTATGACGCACATTGGGAGAAACCCATGTCCAGCCTTAGACTGCAATAGGCTGATTTGATTGACAAATAAGCCAGTTTGAGAGTTACTTCGTAACTACTATATTAATGTATCGTTTCCTGCTACATATTGGTTCTCATTAAAGTCAACGTGAGACTGCAATACGTTCACTTAAATCACTTGTCAGTAATGTGAATATTGCTTAAGGGCGATATTACGTATACGTGTCGGACCATGAGAAAAATATAATTTTATTGCCAAGTTGGACGCATACGGTTGTCATAATTATTATACCATATACGTAGGTGTAAGTAAGAGAGATAACTATTGTATATAACTACAAAATGATAATTAAATACGAACTATTTCTTACCCGTTTAAAGCGAGTTGTATATAAAATGCGGCGTGTCCTTATAGCTTCAAGTTCAATCAAATTGCGGACATCGCCGAAGTATTGATCAAACTGCAGTTGCGTGCTAACGCCCATTTTAACCCGATTAATCGCATCGCCCACAGTACGTTGACTGACACGATAATTGCATTTCGATAAACCGTTTAGGTTTTGCGTACATCAATGCTTCCATTACTAATCGAATGTTAAGTTAAATGTACTACGCGAATATCAATAATTGTCAATGAAACACGTCTCAATAAGACTTATGAATGTTTCATTTTAGAATTACATTTTCCGGTGTAGTTAATTTAAAACTAGATTATGAATAAAATTCATGAATTGGTAAGAAAATAGTCAAATAAGCGCGTGATTCGTATGATGTTAAGCAATTGCGTATTGCTAATAGCCTAAGAGCTACCGGTCGGGTCATTAATCTCTTTTAAAACTATCCATCTATAAAAATCTATCTTAATCTATCCCTTATAACTTATAAGACACCTAGGTATGCAATGGGGCTTTGTTGGAAGCGGTAAGGCACGGCAGATTTTTGGTTAAATTAGAGTTACCTAACTAAACAACTTCTTCATAAGTAAACGACACTTAGAGCGTAAAACTTACATTTCTACGGGTTGTAGTAGTAGTAGTAATACAATATTTTGCCATCACAAAGGTGAAATGATGGTTAGAAATAACATCAAAGCCGATTATATAAAACCAGCAGCTCAAATAATTTGCAAGGAAAATGTTCTTCAAGTTATTTGAGCAATACAGTGAAAAATTAATAAAAAAATTAAATGTATCTAAAATGTAAAAATTACTAAACCGTTACCTATTTTTTAGAACTGCATGTTAATAATTAATATATAATAGTTACCTGCAAGTATTTGTTCCGCTTCTGTTCTCTATATAGCCTCTTCATATGTTCCGCTTGCTGACGCGCTAGCTCCCGCTCGGGAACCAGCGGCAAGGGGTCATGACGCACCGGACATCTATAGTGGATGTTTACGTCGCTCTCCACGTACCTTCGAGGGGATTCTATAGGAAAACAATGAGACGGTTAATAAGATCGACCGCTGCAGAGTTACGAATTCATGAAATTTCTCTAGTGTAGTTTTTTTTATGATGTTATAAATTTAAATTATGCCTATTACATAGAAAAAGTATCTATATTTATATATAAGGTTCAGTTGGTTGAAATAAATAAAGGTCAGTAATAAATAACAAGAAATCTTCTCAGCGGTAAGTAAAGTGTACCTACCTACATAAAAACAAAAGCTGCCTTACTAATATTAGATCTCATCAGACCAATAATTGGGAAAGCTTACAAAATATTTAACTAATGAAGTGAAATGTGTAGATATACTTCTGTAGAGTTTAAATTCTCACTGACCACGTAACATTCAAATGTAGCTTAACGCTTTCCAACTTTCTCGTTTAACGTTCTTAATCGAAGTTTTAACATTGAAAACTCTGTGTAAACTTGAACCGGGCGGTTTACACTAAGGGGTTTCTATTTAACATGATATACATAGTATGATAAGGTATGTGTAGTTGAAAGCAAAAACAAAAATAACAACATACTTAACATAACTACACATGCAAATTTTACACGAAAAGATTTTATGAATTGTATAATATATTTTATGAAGGGGGTACTTCAGGCAGAACGACTCATCGCATTGAAGAATGGTATATAAAAGATCGCCTATTGATAAAATTACTTCATAATAGTGCAATAAATAAAAAAGAAAATAATATCTACTTATATTTATTACAAGAAATTCGTGAAGCGTTACTGGGCTTTTGTGTAAAGTAATTATTTCCGTCAAAAGTGAAAGTGGTCCGCGTTATGGCGTATCTATCGATGTTGTAATGCCATGATTGGCGATTTACCTTGAGTGTGTTATGTGATGATACCTAACCAAGAACCGGTCGCTTAGAACTTGATAGCAACGGAAGTAAAAGGTGGTACCGGTATATTAAATTCTAAAATTAATTGGCCTTGATTAGTACTGCATTTGGTTGATAGTGTTCAGTCTCATACAAAGGTATATTACAATAGTCGTTACGTATCATATTATTATCAGGAGGGTATTTAATCTACCCTAAATTAAGTACCTTATAAATCAATAATCGTAAAAGGTCTGAAAAAAACAGGTACTGAAAAGTCCTCATCGTTTTATGTGGTTATGAAATGCACATCTAATCTATAAACTTTGAAAAAAAATTACTCAAAGTGTTTTTATTTTTAATTATAAAGGAAATAAGTATGCTCAAAAATTATCTTGAAAATAATATAGGAATTTTTTTTTTATTACTTTTTATATGTACACACATTCCCAGCATTTTAGTTAACATCCGAACTAAGCTAGCTGCTTATATACTGCGGTGGGGTACTAGGTGAAGCTCGAACCCACAACTACTTGATACTATTTTAGTAAACTACGCACTTTAGTAACTACTACTATAGTAGTAAACTATGCTCCTTTATACTAAAGTAGATTGGTTTTGTAATTATTATCAGTTTTTAAGACACAAGTCAATCTCTAGTGACTGTCATCCCAATGTCGGAATTGACGCAGCTTAACTAGGTTAAGCAGAGTTATTTATATTCAAGGGTAAACAAACATTGTTAGAGTTCATAGTTATTTGACTGACTGATTGATGATTTGACTATTTAGTGGCTTTTACTTCGATTTTCTAAACATTTATGAAATCGGTTTCGTAAGCAATTTCATAGCCCGGAACGACTTTTTGATTTTAGTAAAGACTCCTTTTTATCCTACTACAGCGCAACAAAATGAAATAATTGAAATAAAAAGTGTGTTCTAAAACTAAAACCTAACTTAAAAGAAAAGTATGAAAGAAGAAAATATTCCCATCTGAAATTGTTATGTGCAAAATATTCAATATAATTTATCGTCTATTATATAAACAATTTACACGTAATATATTTTGTAACGTATCTAATACATATTCATAGTGATGTTCAGAGGATAGCCGAGGTTTTGAACTTAATTTTTATTTATTTTGCTTTATGTAATCTCCATTTCTATACGGAAGTTGGGAGACGAAACTAAAAATGTTTGACAATTCTTACTGTTTTAAATATATATTTATGTTTGTTCTGTTGAAGATCTAGCAGAAATTAAGTAGATTAAGTGGGGAGACAGATCCTAACAACCGCTGGCTCTTGGAATGATAGCGCCAGGTAGAAGGAAAAGGTGATCTTCGCTATAGTTCACATTTTTAGCACTAAATTTTATGAATCCTTTTAAACGATAGATGACATTACAAAATTCCTGACGTATTATTTATCTACAAAACTGTACTAAAAGAAGGCTTATAAGAAAGACAAAGCACACAAGAAACGATAAAAAATATTTAACTATTGTATGTAATAATATAGAAAAATATAATTAGTTGAGGTATTACTAATATAACACGAATTATGCTTGTATGAATTACGAAAAACTATATTCGATAATAGGCATCAATTTATTTCACAAACAAATTGCACATTTAATATTTTCATAGGCATGTCTTTAAATAAAATTGGTACCTACGTCATTAAAGTTAATTGAAATTCACATAGTGTGAATAATTACTAATTATGTTGTAGCTATTTTCCTACCTATCATTACCCAAAAATATAAGCATTACAACATATTATTAATTATCATATGTACACACATAAATTAATTATTAAATGTACGCAAGTATGTGTACCTACATATAATACCTAATTGACAACCACTGATGAAGTTTTATTAGCTACCATCTGACCTGCGCACGCAACTTTGTCCGCGTTTATAAATTTCACCGTTTTTGCAACATTTTTCATTGATGCTCCGCTCCTATTGGTTGTAGCGTGATGTTATATAGCCTATAGCCTTCTTCGTTAAATGTGCTATCCAACACTATACACTAAAATCATTTTTCAATTCGAACCAGTAGTTCCTGAGATAAGTGCGTTCAACCAAACAAACAAACTCTTCAGCTTTATAATATTAGTAAGTATATCTATATATTATGTGAATATGTAACCTACTATTTGATATGGGCACATTCACCTTTACAAATATTAGGTAACTGCCATACCGTGAGACTTAGTGAGTGTTTACCTACACGTGTTCCTCCGTTTACCATAAACCCTGATACTATGAAAGTGTTCAAACGAATAACAAGTAGTTATCTTTCCATTCTGTATATTGCAGAAAATTTATCTTATCACTAATCACTACTAACTACGACAATTACTTTCCGAGAAACTGCCGGTCGCTAATCTTACGAGTTTGTAATACCAGTTGACCAAGCAATATCAATACTCTTTTCTTACGGTCCATATTTGTACTAAAAACGAGTCAAATATCCGCGAGTAGTTGTGCAAATGAAATTCCTAGTCTTTACAACAATGAAGCATTTACTTGCGGTACGTGGGCATTAGTTGAGGAATTTGTTTATCGCTATGGCATAAGGTACGGAATCCTACAGATACACATTTGTCAATTGTAATCTTATCTTTGCTACTCGAAGCATGTCGTAAACGTCGTAAGTACGTGCTTCGAATGATTATCTCTAGAAAGTTGACGACAAACGCAAGTTATTCCAGAGAGTACCTATGTGATACGACACATTTGTAGCAAATTCATTGTTACACGACTAGCAATTTAAATCATCAAAAATAGCAACCGATTTGTGTTTACCACTAAGATGGTGATTAGAAGAAAAAAAGAAAAATTATTGACAAAAAGATATCCTCTCTCCTTATTCCCCCCTTCCCCTACTCCCACCTTAAAGGCTTTGAGTTGCAGGTGCCCTTCGGCTGCGGTACTCATTTATCATCAGGTGACCCGTCTGCTCGTTTGCCCCCTATATCAAAAAAAAAAAATATAAGTTATGCTAATTGTATAGATTGTATGCATCTATACAAATAAATGAAATCAATCTGTCTGTTTGTAATGTCATAATAACAGCATTTAACAAATGCATTCGAATCAATCGAAAAAATCTATACTAATATTATAAAGCTGAAGAGTTTGTTTGTTTGGATGGATTTTCATTTTTTATTTTATTTCATAACTTTTAATGCTTAGGTTAAACCGAAGACACCTACCTACACACTGCTCGAACACAAACATGTTTATGAATGAAAGAATGTGAGTAATGTGTAACCCAACGTGGGTTACTACTAAGTGTACTACCAGACTGTTAGTAAAGTGTAATCTAACGTGGGTTACTTATTACTCACATTCTTTTCACGTGAACTGCTGTAGCCTTAAAGAGAAAACCGCGGTTTTCTTTATATGAAGTTACTTGCTCAATGGGTCAGGTCAGGTCGAAATCTGGGACCTATTTACTTTCTTTGGCTAAAATCATGTCCGGTTTTATTAAAACTAGGCGTTACCCGTGTTTATGGTCACTGCTCCGCTCCTAAGGCTCGTAGCGTGATGTTACATAGCCTATAACCTTCCACAATAAATACCCTATCCAAAACGAAAAGATTTTCGAATCCGACTGTACCTCGATTCCTCGATTTTGCGCGGAACCCTAATTCTTTTTCAAAAATTAAAGTAGCCTAAATTACTCCTTATAACACCAGCTATCTGCTAGTGAAAGTCCCGTGGAAATCACTCCTCCCGTTCCAAGGATTAAACCATTCATTAATAAAAAAAAAAATTTAAAGAGTGAAAACTTCTTTAGGTTCGTTGGGCACTTTTGGTATGGGAAAAGAGCACTGAATTGGCGTGACCGTCACGCGCGCTCATATGACATAATATACAGATGTGTGTGTTTTCACTTCTGACGTGCAGTCCTACGACTGATTTAGTATTTGATGCCGTTATAGTTTCAGGTAGGTGCATGAAACTATGTCACTACTATTTACTTTCTAATTTAAGTCGATATTACTTTTTAATTATAATTAGTAATAAACGCTGATAATTAGCGCTTCTTTACCGATAAAGTGAATATTTGCAACAGGTTCGCCGCTGTCCGTTAGATTACATTGTACTAATATTTGGTAACAATATAAAAATGCTTGAGCATTTTTCCCCTCAATCTGAGTTGTATCTTATTTGTCAAGTTGCTCGCTAAAATCTCTATTAATAGGAAGCTTTAAATTTTAACTTTAAGATTTCATTGAAGTCTTTATTTAATAGATTTTGGTTTCAATTTATTTTTTATTGGTTCACTTTTTAATTTTACCAATTGTTTGGTAAAATTAAAAAGTACCTGCTCACCCTATCCAGGGCGAGATGACGAATAACCATAGGATACGATGATAGTTTAAAAATATTTGTGTATTTCATATTACACGAATCCATGATCCATCAGCACAAATAATATTTCTGCCATTCCACAATCGCACCTGTAATTACCGTTTCGGATTACAATTAGGCAAGCCAAGTATCTTGAGACAGCATTGAGTAAGACCTCCCTAAGCATTTCATAATTCATCGTTGAAGTGGAACGTTGCAATCGATATTTAACCCAAAAATTGGCTCCTTGATTATGTGTACTTTTTATGCATTTTTTTATAACTGATGATTTTTAAAACTGCGTGCATAATACATTATTTGATGATGATGATTAATTATCTAGTAGTCTTTGGATGATGATTAATTATCTAGTAGTCTTTGGATCATGATGTTGATGATGAGTAGGTATTATTCATCTGTTAAATAGCATATGAAAGTGCTTTTAGTATTGTCTAAGTATTTTGATGTAAATTATTTATTTTACGTAACTTTTTTATTTTATTTAGAAAGACAGCGCAATCATACAAACATATTCAAACGCAACGCAGGGAACAAACAAACAGGTAATAGATAATCCAATAGTGCTATAATATTTCTATTATTTTTTTATTATTATTATTTTAAGAAGTTTATTGTTGATCATCTCTCTATTGTTAATATTTCGTAGTACATCGATGCTATGACAAACATCATGCCTGGAGGCGAAAATAATAATTAATCATCAGACGTCATAGAACGTCCTTTGATGTCCGTAAGTTATTTATAGGTAAATAATATTTAATAAATTTTCGTTATCACCAACCATCAACCTTATCATAAACGCGGACAGCATGGATCAAGTTTGCGAGTACGATAGTGAACACTGTAATTGGGCCTCTTTAAATTAGTAGCTTTTAACGGAAAATTTTGATCTCCTGTTGTTTACTATTGGAGACTTTGAAAGCATCACATACAGTATAAAAAATTAACTTATTAAAATATTATTTATTCCGACAGCTGTTCTAAAGAAAAAAAAGTTAAAATGATGATAAAAATTGAATTAATTAAATATAGTTTTTTTACGACAACTTCAAAAATAATGATAATAACTTGACACATTTCACACACCCAAACTAGGCAGAGCCTGTACTACGGTAACCAGACTGCTGATAAACATATTTATATATTCCTAAATATATACATATTATAGATAAATTACACCCAGACACAGAACAAAAAAATGATCATGCTTATCACACAAATATTTGTCCTGGTTGGGAATCGAACCCACAACCTGTAGCTCAACAGTAAGGACTCAAGCCACTAGACAAATAGGCCACTTCAATACTAATCTAATACCAAAAAGCAATTTACACAAATTGTACAAATGACACTGAAACAAAATGTCATCACTACATATTATAAAACAAAGTAACCTGTCACGTCTGTCTATCTATTCCCGATAAACTCAATAACTTTCGAACAGATTTTCATACGGTTTTCACTAATAAACGGAGTGATTCATGAGGAAGGGTTAGGTGTATAATTCATTAAGTTTTTGTGTTAAACGGCTGAAGTATGACGATGGTTGTTGAAGATGTCGAAAAAATCAATACATGCTTCGCTACCGGTGCGAAGCCGGGGGAGTTGCTAATAAATAATAATGTATAAACGAACCGTGGGTGGTCATTTTCTTGATCTGCTTGAGTATGCCCATATTCACACACAACACACGATCGCATGAAGTAAACAAAACACTACAACGAGAGTATGACAGCGATGTAACCTCAGCGCGACTGACGTCTGTCGCCGGCTGTCGGCTACGATAGATCAGATGCACTTTCGACTTGCCTCGAAACAGCTTAACTCCCGCCAAAAAGCCTCAGTTACTTTCGCTTGTTGTAGCTGTTGACAAGACGTGACCGTATACACCTTGTCAACAATATAAAGATTTACTAATAACGCATGACGTTTTCTACCGTTTCACTTAAAGAACCATTTTCGTACTTCGACCCAGTTTCTTACTTTTTATGGTTACGTTTTGGGATCTTATTGCTCTATTTTCAAAAAATCGCCAAAATTTTAGGGTCACCACAACTCTTAAGGATTTACTGCACAATATAATACGTGTTTTTTCTTTTACTTCATTTTTAGAAAAAGAAAACAGAAGTGTCTGTTCGTAATGTCAAAATATCAGCTTTTTGGTGGATGTCGTTTAAATATACATTTATATGTAGATAAATCCGCAGAATTTATAAATGTGTCTGGAGGTCACTTTTGTCTGTATAAGGTCAGTTGCTTTTTTAAACAACTTTTAAATTGTATGAGTAAGTAAGGCTTACGATGAGTTGCCCTTTGTTAACAGATGAATAATGTACATAACATTATCTACAAAACGATTTGTAATGTTGACTACATACACTAATATAATTAGTTATTTCCTTGTCCATGTAAGTCTTTAGTTGCGATAAATAACAAATAGATATGTAGCAAGGTAACAGTGGCATCTCTCTACATTGTTATACAGTTATGGATGTGACTACACATTGAAAAATGTACCATAGAAAATAGCTAGATTAAACTTTACACAACCTTGTGAAGTACGAATTATTATGTATATGTACTCACTGTATGGTAATGGAGCATAAACATCCGGATATATATTTGTCCTATTTCCCCATTCTGTGAATTCATGCAGAGTGTGACGATGATCTTCTTTATTCTGTTCGCTTGGTTTATTACGTAAAACTACTTGATCTCGGATGTTGTTTTCCAGTTCAGATTCAACAATATTTGTTAGATTTGATAAAGATGCTGAAGTGTATTCTGGTTCCAATGTGGATATATTTTGACTAACATTGGATTTTATTAATGGTTCTGGTATTTCTTGGATTTGTTTATCAAGGTTATGTGAAATTGTGTCAGTGCCGTTGTTTAATTTGTTGAAAGATTTTTCCTCTAACTGCATAGATTTGTAGTCATCAGTTAGCTGTGTGACACTTGATACAACATAAGTTATTGTAGCATTAGAGGTATTTATCGATGACTGGTCTTCTTCAATAGATTCGGTGCTTTTTACACTGTCCGAATCGTATTTAGTTCTAGATTCATTAGGACTGCTTTCTTTTGAAAAATAAGCACTGTCGTTATCAAATTCTGACGATTCATCGTAAAGCATATTCTTCTTAACATATTTATTTAAAGCAATAAGTGATCGGGATAATGAGCCGGAACCCGGCACGTCGGTGAAAAATCCATCATCTTCATAAATAATTTCTTCTCGTACTGGTATGTCACTATTGCGACTTATTCCATTATTTATTGCAGATTTCATATTCACTTTTTTACTTAACAATTTAATCACTGAATCGTCATTTCACACTTCACTTAGGTGGTTTATATTGCACTGAATACGACGCGAGTTCTGATGGACTATTATCAGTGACTAACCTAGATAAAACTTTGCCGATATTGTTTAATATAAATTATCTTGACATCGGCGTCAAGACAATTTTATTATTTCATAAGCAACAGCACACCGCATGTGATGAAGCAGTTAGGCGGACTATTTACTATCGAAAAAAACTCAACCGGCAGGTTTTGGAAGTCCAATCGAGTCGAATTGAATGACGTAAACTGCGAAAGGTGAACTGATAATTATAATCGCGTGATCTACATAAATATTTTGATTTGTTTATAATACCACTATAGCCAATATTTTCATAATGGCATAACTGCTGTATCTTGTATGTAATTCTACATTTCCGATTTAAAATTCGACTCAGGCTACGTGTGTTGACGGCAACGGTCAGACAAATAAGTTAAGACGCCGATTGTTCTGCACAAAGGCCATTGTTATTTTTGATTCTCACAATAATATATGAAATACAGCTACTACTACAAAGCTTGTTGGCTCTCTCATGACGCTTAAACCAAATCATTTTCGTAAGTGATTTGAGCAAAGGTGTTATCTAATGTGTAAAAGTAGGTTAAATATTTATATTTGTCTCGACTCTGTGGTTACACATTTAAATTAGGCACATAGCGTAAGTATGAATAGGTACTTGCCTGTATCTGAATAGCTCCCGTACGTTGTTCTGCGCGGCGGCTCCGGTGCTGAGTCCGTCTCTAATAGTAAGTATATAACAAAATATGATAACGGACTAAACATAAAAAATAAAACAAAACAAAAGGAAAAGTTTAATAAAATACACATTGGAAATATTCACCATCGTTATGCTATTTGATGATTATCTAATACGCGTATCAAGTAGTTATGTACAAAAGTTGCAAATATTATAACAAATAAGTAATTATTACATACATTGTTAATAAAACATTTAAAAAAGTTTCACAATTGGATTATTTATAAAAATCAAAACAAATACCTACATTAAATTATATTATTATTCAAGACAGCAAACGCTGCGTACCATAATCACGCAAGTTATACACGCACATCGAAAACGCAACACAGTGGATACCATAACGATGATCAATATACCTGTATGGTCACAAGCAACATCCCAAAATATTAAAATTTCCTCCAAAATTAAACGCAAGGTGGTAAATAGTAAAAATTAAAGAAATTAACCTTGGAATGTCACCGTATGTTTGGATGGCGTGACGTAGGGTGAAAGACGATAGGGCCACGAAGCAGGTGGGGGTCTCGGGGGAGCGCGTGGCGGTTCATAACGACTGGCCGGCCGATGCACTTCTGGATTAAACTCTTGCTTTGAAAATGTATCTCCTTTAAGAATAGAGCTCAATTTGACGGATTCTTTTGATGTGGTTTTTTTAATTTCTTTTTTAACCGGTGATGTATGTCCACGAACTAAAATATTTGGATTGTCAGCAGATCTGTTATTATCACTACAGTTGGGGTAACGATGTGCTATCCATGAACCTGCTAAATATGGAGCGATATCATGTAGCTCACTAACGTCAGGAGCTGAAGAATAAATCTGTCCAAGAAGGGAGATGGCTTCAAATCTGCGTCGAATACGATCCACTTCTCCAGGTCGGCATTCTAAAGCTTCTTCTGCAGATCTAGACCGTGGAGTCGTTCTTCTTCTAAGGGCAGCTAATTTTGATATAATGTCAATATGGGGCATAAATCGGTTTGCAGGCCGTAGTGGTACTCGCACCACAGGTAACAAGATTCTACATTTGTCGCGCCGTGATGTATGCTTTTCAAAAGCTGAGAAAGCATTTCTCGCAATTTCTGGATCACTACGGTATCTACGCAGTACAGCCCCAGTCACTGAAGGGGAGTCAAATCGCCGGGCTAAACGACGCACTTCACCCGCTCGCGCCAGATTAAGGTATGCCCGCCAATATCTCTCCGGGTCGGGTGACGGGCTCCGACTACGCCAAATCGTCTCGTCGCTTGAACAGTGTAGCGTGTCGGGCGTTCGTCTATCGGTAGCGTAAACTTCCGAATGAGGTGAAGCTGACCTAGAATATAGATCAGGCTTCGAAGGAAGCGATAAGAATTTATTTTTTTCACTCTCACCGAAAAGCTCCTTGAAATTCGTACAAGACTGTGACTGAACTATTTGATTTTTCTGTGGTTCTATGGATTTAGTTTCGTGATAATTAGAATGAATGTCTTTAAGTACTATCGCTGTATTTGAATTGGATTGGTTTTGATTTTCATTTTCATTAGAATTTTCTCCAGCATGGTAAACGGTTTTCGTTTGGCTAGAATTTTTTTCTACTGATTCGAAATATTGAACTTTTTTTTGTACCTCTTTCTTGGGTCCTCGATAAATAACCGTTTTATTAGATATATCCGAACTAGCAGTTTCAGTTTCACTAGCTGAGGATTGAAATGGGGTTTCAGCCTTTTCAATCGAATAAATGATATGTCGCGGCTTTTCTTCTATTGAACTGTCTATTATAGCTTTTGCTAATGTGCCCTTTGCTGGTATAGCTGTATCTTTTATATCTTCCATAATTTGCTCTTTGATTTCGGTGTTTTCAATTTCTTCTTTCAGTGAAAGTGGTGTTTGGTTGTCAAATTTGTTTATCCTATCTAAAATTTCTTTGCTCAGCGTTTGTGAAATTTTCCTTTTTTCAATTTCACTGAGATTCATTTGTATTTTATTAACATTATTTTTCAATTCCTTAACTGATGTTATTGGGCACGAAATTGCAGCTATGGAATCCGACTTAGCAAGTTTACCAGGCTTCTCTTTTTCTGAGGCATAATCACTAGTAATTAATGAATTACATCTAACGTGTAATGTAGAATTAGTCCCAGGTTTATCATTTTTAACATCAATAGTATATTTATCACTTTCTTTGTTCGATTTTTCTAGTTCTTTACTGTAAATAGCATTAAGTTGGTTTTTTAGCGCATTTACCTGCTCCATAGACAGACTACTCCATAAACGACTTCCAAGACCTATTTTTTTACGAAGATCATTAAGTGAAGAATCTTCGTGTAAGATTACTGTTGGTTTAATAGTTGTACGTTTATTTAGTGCCTCATTATCATTTTTCTTGTTGATATAAAAAGCTGTTTCTGCTACACTTGTTCCTCGCCATAAGGGTTTATAAGTGTCTTTAGATGAGGTTTGATCAAGTTCCAGAGAATCGTAATGTGTTATATGCTGAAAATGATCTTTAAGATCTTCGACAGACCTTTCTTTTATACGCAAACCTCTATCTGCATCGTGACTCCATCGAAAATATTTTAAATCTCGGGGGTAAAATAAAACATCATTCTCGGATTGAGCTATTTTCAATTTACGATACAAATTATTTAGTTCTTCTTCTGCTCGTTCTATTGCTCTTATTTTCTTCCAACGATCAAAATCAATTATTTCTTCATCTTTTTTTCTATGACGTAAATCACTAGTAGATGTCGCTTTTTCTAATTCTGCTACTCGCTCCAGATATGTGTAGTATCTATTCAGTTCCCTAAATCTTTCCGATCTCGCCTTCGTATTTTGCATGTCGCGTACATATTCATTATAATCGGGATCACCTGTATGTAAATTAGAGTCACTTTTGGTTTTTACTGGAGAGTTATTAATCAATATTTTTCTCTCAGCGTCACCAGCGCTACGTGTGCGAAAAACGCTTTTTGGTATGGTATCTGCATACTGTCTATTGCCTTGTAAACGAGCATTGTGTATACGACGATATGATGGTGATCTTATAAGAATAGGTGAAGTTGAATGACTTCTGCTAACTGAAGCATTTTTCTTTGTCACTTTTGGTGACACTGGTCTTGAGGTTTGAGAAAAAAACATTGTCGAAGGACATTTTTCGTTACGAGCTTTTAGTCCCATGACTTCTAGGCTCGGGGAATGACGTAAAATCACGGGAGAAATGGGTCTAACCGTTTCAGTAAATACAATTTTTGATGGAGACAGTGACTTTTGGTTTGATTGTGACAGTAATGCTTCTTTTTTAGTGAGTAATTTTGGAGAAATTGGCCTTCGAGTTTGAGTAAAAATCAATCTAGCTGGTGAAATAGACCTTCTAACTTCAGCATCTTTGGGTTTTTCTTTCTTATAAAAAAAAACAGTAGGCGATATCGGGCGAGATGTTTGTGAAAAATAAATTTTATTGCATGGCGGTTCACTCCGACTTCTGATCGTTGCTAGAGATGAGGTCGATCCACATTCATCATATTTAGATAAACTATCAAACTTACGAATTTCACCGTGCACTCTACCCGGCCAAGAAACGGATCGAGGACTTTCTACTCGTGTAGGACTCACATGGCTATCCCACATTTTAAATCGAGACATAGAAACTGGTTTCCTATGAATTAAATAAGTATTTAAAGATTTCGGTAAAGTATTATCCTGAGGATGAGACTGAAATAGTTTTGCTTTTTGAAGTACTGTAGTGCTGGGCTCTAATATCGGGTATGAAGTAGCTGGTGTATATGCTCTTCCAAGAAATAAATGACGAAAAAAGGAATCAGACACTACAGCGTCGCGGGATTGTTTTATGTCCTTTGAGCTAATTCTTTTAGTACTTAAGTTCTCGTAGGAACTAAAATTAGAAGCGTCATAGCATGAAGTATCACCAAACTGACTGCCAGATTCAGATTCGTCACTAGGTTTTGAAACATTTTTTTTATTAGGTTTAGTTTTTAAAACTTTTTTTGTGTTTTTGCTATTATTTTCTTTCGTTTTTTTACTACAAGATTCATGGCAGGGTACACTTTTAGGTCTTAGTACAACACTTTCTAATGATTTTTTCTTCTTTAAGTTTGTCACTACTGCAGTTCTTACTTGACCTTGCTTCTTCAAACTTGATGGGATATTTAATGACGATTTAGAAATATTAGAGGACGATTGAAGAGGTTTAGTATTTTTTGGGTCACTTTTAGTTGTTAAACAGGGGTTGGATTTAGTATGTAATTTTGATATCTTAAGTTTTTGTACTTTTTCTGCCGTTCGGACCATGTCTCTACTTTTATGAGTAGCTGTTGGTGATACAGATTTAGAGTTTGAAACGGTAGTTGATTTTGTTGATACAGTTTTACATACACTATCTTTACTCAATGATTTAGCTCTAACTTTAGTTAAATCAATACGTTCATTTCTTTTTTCGGCACCCCATAGTTTATCTAAAGACGTAACTTTATCAAGAATATTTGATATGGGTGTTTTCCGTCCAACACCTCCTTCTATTATAACAGATGAGTGTGGTTCTCCATATTTGCTGTGTATAGAATTGGTATATTCTATGGGCAGCAAAGTTCTGCGAGATGACCCAAAACTACTTGTGCCGGCAGATTTAGTATCTCCACCTGCATTTTTAAGCAGTGGCTTTGTTGAAATATTTGGATTACATTTATTGATAGCAGGTGGAGCAGATGTAGACATTATTCGGGATCTTACTATTTTGTGATCAACCATAAGTTTTTTATCTGTTGTAGTTTCTCCTTTACATAAAATCTGTGTGTTTTGACGAGAAAGTTTTAAATTTATTTTGTCTTTTAAAAAATCGACGTTAGATTGGGAATGTGATGTTGTAGTTCTTTTTGGTGAACTAGACACTGGTCTTGTTGACGTTACAAACTTTAGCGTTCGACTGTTTTTTGATGAAATTCGTCTAGGCGGAGCAGGTGGAAAATCACAAACGTCACTCGTAACATCAATGCTCAAGAAAGACGGAAGTAGTCTCTTGAATTTTGTTTGATCTTCTGTTTCTAAGCGCGTCATTGGGTAGCAAATGACTTCATGAACTTTAGGTGTTTTCTTATGAACTCTTATCTTCGTCAAGGTGGATGAAATCGGAATATATTCGATTTCCGATTCGTCTGTGGAATTTAATCACTTTCAATGTTGGTTTGTCGATAGTTCTAGTTAGATGTGATAAAACCTGTGATACTGGTGCTCCTGTTCTAATTAATTTGTGGTCCTTGGAAGCCATATTTTGTTTGACTAAACGTGATTCTACGAATGTGCCGCTAATAAAAAAAGGTGGGATTGTGGTCAACACTAGTTACGGTGTTTGTTTAATTTTGGAGTCAATTTGTGCTCATGCAAGTTAATTTACCTGATTATACCGCAGCCTGAAGTCCCAGCACCTTGTTATATTGAGTGATGTAAAGACATGCATTGGCAAAAATCCTCGACTTACCTCACGTGTATTTCTGTGTAGACTACTATGTGCGCGATCGAAAGCATTGTTGTCATTACATTGGCCTTGACTAGATACGTCCGATGGTTTTACACGTATGCCATATCACATGGGATGTGCATTGACCTTGGCCAAGTTTTATGAAAATGTGATTTTCCATTTCAGTGCGTGATTAATATTATTTTAGTTTTATAGACTGTTATTAGATTGCTTTTTAAGCATAATCCGTTTCTAAAGTATTTGTTTAAGTAAGCATTCGAATAAGGTAGGTAAGTACTGCGTATGTATATTTTAACGCCCACACCGAAATCAAGAAAAAAAAACGAGATTTAAAACCATGCTTTATTAGGTTTAACTTAGTTTAAAGTTATTTGTTTTTAAAGCTATTAGTCTTAAAATAAGTGTCCTAACATATATAATTTTCATGACTACATTTCTATTATTTTTGTTTAATTATTATTTCCTAATGCACACTTATAGACAAGTTTAATGGTGATATACTGAGTTTATAGCATTCTAACAAGAAATATTAGAAATAAAAAACAGGAAATTGTTTCACAATTTTAAAACTACACAAGACTTTATTAAACTGTGGCGTATGATTCTATAACATTCTAATCAACGCAGGTCCACTTGGCCAACTAAAATATTGTGCAATAGGAAAAATAAACCATGATTGAATTACATTTTATTAAGGAAACATGCATTAATAAAAAATATTGCTTAGGTACCAATCCTAATTTATTAAGATATGGGGACACAACCTCGATATAATGAGACGCTAATCTGTTACACCCATTTTAGTAAACATTCTGAATGTAAGAAGAGAATATAACAAATATATATGTGCTTACCTTGCCTAGGTGGTGCAGGAGACCGGAACCCTCTAAGCGGAGGCTCTCCTCCAGCCTGTAGATCGCGATAGGCCGCGCGCCTCTCGGCTGGAGAGAGCGGACCATCTGTGTCTTCACGACGACGGAATACCAGCGTGGAATCCGATTCATATCCAGATTCCTTCAGCGCTCTAGATACAAACAATTACTCAGTTGTATGGCCTGTGTGTCAGCAGTGTCGGATTAAGGAAACTTGAATTCCAAATTACGCTACAATCAGTTTCTAAAACTCTACGACTAAATCTGTATTGTATGTGATGTCACGTTAATGAATATTTTTAGTCATGTCATGTAAATGTAAATCTGTCTAGTAAATGTGTATTCGCGATAAAGCATCAGCCTCGCAGTTAAATTTAAACCAATGCACTATGACGGTGAACTGCGAGAACATTTGCTTGGAGGGGTGTACAGAGTGGACTAGAAGTTTGTATACTTGGACAAATATAAAGTTTAGAGAAAACTGATTCACTTTACATCGAGCCAGGATGTGGCTGTCCCCATGGCACGATCAAACATATCTATAGCATACATTTGCGCAGTCTCTGCCATGGTCCCTTAACCGCTATAGTGCTATAATTATAGTATTATTGCACCCTGATACCCTTATTCTTAGTTGTACATAAAAATGATGCGATTAATTTTAACATACTGCTGTCATTTGCACAAAGTTATAGCCGGGTTAAATTAGATTACAGAATATAAAATTATAGATTAGAAGTAAATACAGTTTCTAAAATTTACTTCTTATGAGTAAGTGCGTTTAAGGATGAGAGCCCCGCCCGATATTCAATGGTAGTGTTTAAGCGTTTTGTCAATGAAATATCTACTTGTTTATGTATGGAGTGTCGGTGGTGTGACTAGAAGTTACCACACTTTGATTGGTGTACATTAACATATAGTCAAACTATATATTAACATAATATATTATTATATTATATAGTGATAATTACATCCCTTACAGATCCTATTCGAAAGATCTGGCCGAATTGTGTGACGCATATTCCATATTTGTTCTTTTAGTGTAAACTTTAGTGAAACTGGCATAGTTTAAATTACACTTAAAACGACACTTACCTTGCCATATTCGATTTTGAGAGGATTGTTGATGTTAGATCTTTTTTGTCTTTGGGCGAAGCTTGTGGCAGAGACGTCGTACTTGAAACGTTTTGCTGGAAAAAATACAGAGTTTTTATTTTAATTACCGTAGGTACATTACCTTCCAGAAAGGTACCCCTAGTACAATATTTCACCACACGAACGACCATAGTTTTGAGCTCAAAAAAAACGGAAATTATTCAAAGTAGGTAATGGAACAGAAACAGAGCTACTTTCGGATGTTTTTTATTAGTTGCCTCAGCGTTTCTTTAACCTCATTCTATTTGTATGAGGCAATCTACTCATATAAGCCAAGCACTCATAAACCATGCTCGTTATTGTGACTTTGTATTCACAGGTACTAGGGGTTCAGAAGTGACCTCACGTCTTTTTGTGAGATTGTTCAGGTCATGCTACATAGCAGTACAATCGTATTTAAAAATATATAAAACCATTTACAGAAAAGAGTAGGAAAAAATGCAATGTACTGTTTATAAACAGAAAATATACTATGTTTACAAATAACATGCTACCAATATAGCAGACTGAGACAAGACGACGACGAAGAATATTTTCATGTAAGCCACATTACATATAACTTGTAAATTGGACTTTTATTAAAAAATCCATACTATACCTATCGTAAATGACAAAAGCATGCAAAAAAATAATCTTCCCAACACCAACGATATAATTAAAGTATAATAGGTATCATGCCAATGTAGACATGGTCAACTTTATAGGGTAATATTTTGAGTTGTATATCCAGACGCGTCTCATATTTTTTTAAATTGTATTTCAAGGCATGTTTTCATTAAAGAAATAACAGTTTATTTATATGCTCAGTTCTTAAAAACAGTTAGAGTCTCAGCTTTGAGAATTCACAGTGATATAAAGTGTTCTCTCAGACTATGATCTTAAATGCAGAAAATAAAGATAATTTAACTTCTGGAAGTACAGCAGGTCCTTAAGAATATCTCTAATTTCATTTAAACACTTGAAAAATTATTTAAAAACACCATATTTACAAAACAACAAGAGAACAATTAGAGAATAAGTAAATTATTTACAACATATCACAACATACAACTTGGTAAACATCGTGCAATCGTAAACACACAGACACATTCCTTAGGACTTGTTTACTCTTCGATTAAAGCAAGTTACAACTAGAAACACATGGTTTATTTATAGGATTGAATAGGATAAAAGTTTAATACCATAATTCATTATAACAAGTTAGTAATAAACTTAATTTTTTTTACCGACGAAAAAACGGACCAAGTCTGTGACCACGCATAACTTTCTACAGGATGGTCCGGTTTAGATTATTATTTATTTATTACTTGCACTAATCAAAATATAAACACGCCCTTAGGCTACAATACACAGGCAGACAGTTAAGGGACCTTACACTCTTCTGTATCGCTCGAGCTAGCAACGTGGTGTAAGGGGGCAGGGGGGAGTTGTCGTCTAGCCACTGTTAGTGCCACCACCACACGAACCCAACAATAAAAATATGTGTTAGTGTGTCACTGATGAGTTGCTCATTAGACTACGCTATAGGATATATGCATGTGAATAATAATAATTATCATATATTATATTAGAGTAGCGGTTGCCCGCGACTCTATTCAACCTTAAATTTTTGAAATATAAAATGGGATAAAAATTATAGGAAGTATGGTAGGGAAAATAGGGATAAAAAGTAACATATGTGCTAATCTATCTTTGTGCAAAATTTTATCTAGATCCATTCAGCTGTTTTTGCGTGAAAGAGTAACAAACAACCATTTATTCAGATTTTATTGGATCTTGCGCTGTGCGACCACATAAAACTATATTTAATAAATTATAATAAATTTATTATTAATAAAACGTCAGTGTTTAATACGTCTCTGTCTACCCCTTCAGGGATACAGGTATGACTATGTTAAATAGATAACTACATACACACCAATGAACATCTTTTGAGTGTTTGATCTTATTTACATTTATGTATAATATTCAATTACAGGCTGATGGTAAGTGACTACCGCCGCCCATGGACACCTGCAACTACGTACACAAATGCGTTGCCGGCCTTTAACGTGTCACATAACGAAAATAATGCTTCACGCCCGTTTTCTGTTAGGCCGTGGTATCACTCCGGTCGAGCCGGCCGAGGAGATAACGTAATTGTTAGGTCAAGAATACATAGATAAGTACAAAAAAAAACTTTTAAGTTATGGAACTGTTTTGTGTATAGACATGCTTATATCCTATAAGTTATGCGTAGGTTTCCCTATAATATTATATAATTAGCTTATAGTATATAAATAGGTTTTCAATTAAATTGATCAAGAGATATATATATATGGGTATTTACAGCAAAGAGGTGCTGAAATTACTTGAGACCTGTTAGAAAAGCACGTTGTACATTTATATAGGGTACTTTAAAAGGCAATTAATTTAATTAAATCAATATGGACTTTGGTAATAGCCTTAGAACAACGTAGAGTCATATGGTCTGTAGTAGTAAGATTATAACAAATACATAATTAAATAGTAAAAATATTCGTACCCCATCAAAAATGTCCATGACCTCGTCCCACCACTAGAAAAGAAAAAAAACTTCTTGTTGCTCAATTGCGGAAAGTGACGTCAGGCGGTAGGTTAAAATGAAAATTTGTTTCAAATTATTACTCTATGACGTAACGGTCAAAATCAATAACTAATCTAATCCTAAACTATTTTATTTTTTCAAGAAATATCATGTTTGTTACAATACAGATATCGAAGTTTGGTTGAATGAATGACATTGAAAACTGCTGAAAATATCATAGATGAAATTTTTGATAATTTAACTCCCACTTTGCTAGGAACGGAATGAGGTAGGTACTTGTAATAATGTTCGTGTAAGTTCTTAGACAATTTACAAGCCTGCCTGAGAACTGTTGTCGTGGATCTTGGTTTTCAAGAATCGCAGTAGTGGAGGTCTGAGTGGGAGTAGTCCCAAATGAAATGTAATCAAGACCAGATTAGATTGTTTATTAATTTCTACCGTTAATGAATTCTGCATGTATTTGATGGGTGATGAATGATGATGAGTATGACTGACCCAATGATATAAAGCTAATGTTCATTAATTGTATCAAAATACCTGTTTGGATTCTTTGTCAATTACTGATGACTTGCCCGGCACATAGTTCTCTATCCTTCCTGGTTGGTTCTTGTAGACTTCTTGACTAGCCCGCGCTGATGCTAACGTGCTGTATCTGTTATTAGAAAAATAAGTCTCATCTTGCAATGACACAATAAGAAAATATGGTACTATTAGTGCCTACTAAGTGCCGTAACCACAAACTACTTTAGTTTCATTGTTCCTTAATGTTTAATTAATTGTAATATTGTTGACTTGTTTTCTTTGGTTCAATTGGTGATGATTACATTTACTGTAATTTAATTTTATATATTGCATGCCTGTGTTACTGGCAAAATATGTCTTGAACAAATTATATTGTATCCATCTTTTATACCATATTTCTTGCTAATAAATAAAATACAAATAAGTGATGTGTGTATGTGATGTGAAGTGAAATGTGTATGACATTTAAAAAATAAACCGCCAGATCCTTCTATGATTCTCAGCCGATTATTTTAATGATATAATATATAAGTGCTAGGAGCACTGCATATATAATAGTACAGGTACAGAAGTCTCAGTCCGCAAAATCTCGCAAAAGTCGCCCGGGCGGTGCGTGGCAGCCCACAAAATTTTGGCACGATTAATCGACCCTGTCGTGTACTTGTAGCTTTATACCTACACTGCGGAGTGGCCCTGGCCTGACCATACTATGAAATATGTAAAATAAATTATTAATTGTATCGACCCTGGCAAAATTACAGATATTTATTATTTATTGTATGTGTAAATTCTCCAAAAACATAAACCTGGTGAATAGTACAGTAAAAACGTGCCAAATCAATGTACCTATAGTGCTGGTGTGTTGTAACTTTTGTTTTACTTATTTTCAGAAGAAGAAACAGAAGAGGTTTGAAGTGACGTATGTCTCTATCCTAATTCATTCTATTACATATATTTTTTTTTTCCGCAATGACATATACCATAGAGAGTAGACTTGTATAGAGTTTTCTGTAAAACTCTATACAAGTTTTACAGAAACGTGTGGTCGAGTTTAGGAGCGTTGTGTGTAGCCGACAAGTAGTTGATTAGCTTTAAAAAAAAACTATATTGCAATATATTTTTTCGTCGGAAAATAATTGTCCTGGCACATTTCTAAATAACATATTATTATAAATATTCATGCCAATTTCAATGATTTTATGCAGACTACTTCTGAAACAACATCGTTGTTATGAAATACCCATAGTTTCGTTCATGTCAGCGCTCTCCCTTCGATTACGAAATTGTAGTTTTATCTGTCAATTTGTCAAAATAAGATTTCTGTATTAAAAATCACTAATTTTCCTAAAAATTTTCATGCCTTACGTCATTCACGGGGTCTACTATACAACCCTAAAATATTATGACCACACTTTTATGTAACACTCTGTATATAGGGGACCACTTTGGGATCTACTTTAATCCAATATAATTTATAAAATTCAAATCGGCTCAATAAAGTTACGATGATAAATTGTTAAAAAGGAAATCCGAGTCATCATCATGAACATCATATCAGCCATAGGACGTCCACTGTTGGACATAGGCCTCCCTTAGTGACTTCCAAGAGGACCGGTTGGAAGCGGCTTGCATCCACATGAAATCCGAATATTACTTACTTATTATTACTAGGCATATAAGGCGACGAGGCTTCACTAAACCTTCTTTCTTCCTGCACCGAGGCTGTTCTTCTTCTCGGTCCAGTAGTGATGTCACTATCGTAGGCATCGCTCCAGGTGCTCGAGCCCAGTCTACTGAGCCCTCCTTCCGGCTCACTCAGGTATCCAGATCGGGGGTCAAAGTATGCATATTGGGATTTGTTACTCGATACCCGTTCTGGCGGTTGTCCTATACAAATATGATAATGTTAATACTACTGTTTTGTACACATTTCTGTTAAGAAATAGCTTGGTTTTATGTAGCTGCAAGCGCTGATTGCTTTTATGATGTTGTTATTAGCTTAAGCATGTAGACCATCGGTGGGATATTAAATAACTAGTTAACTGACAATAATTTATTCAAAACCCTAGCATATGTACTTATTTAAACGCTTCGTTTTCTCTTCTTTTCGAGTTTGTTTTTTAGTTGAAGGCAATTCCCTGAACTACGAGTTGGATTTCAAATATTTTTTTTTGTATTTGATGTGGTATTGTGGTATTTAAATTTTGATAAAAGAAAACACCTTTTGACTACAAGTTTCTTTTTTTTTTTAATTTTAAATCTATTTGAGTCGAATGAAAAAAACATTCAGATTTTACAAAATTTTACAACGCTCAAATATTTCTTAAATTCTAAGATTCAACGCCGTGCTCCGGCCATGGCACGGACTTCGACGGTGTTAAATTAGGTAGTCCATACAAAAATGCTCTAGATGTTGACAGGGCAATCACGTACGTTGTTTTATTAATTATTTCTAAATCTACATAATATGCTTTTTACACTATTATATATTATCATAATACAAGAGAAATAATATTTAACCGCAACGCTTTGAAGTTGCAGCCTGTCAGTATTTACATGGCAACGCAGAGTTAGGCAGCAGTGTCGATTAGGTAGGGGTTAATGTAAAATCATGATTATTCAAATTACATTTTTTTAAATGCTTATAAGCTAATGCTATAAGTTTACATTAGTAAATTAATGAAGCTTCAAAGCTGATACCTTATTATGACTTAGTTAGAATAATTTTATGCTTAATTATGTACTTGTTGTTGATTTCCTAGTTTCCTAGTCATTCATTCTATTTCATACTTAGCAAAGTGTCATGACGTCACAAGTCAGTTAAAACCTCATAATTTCTAATCAAGCACTAGCCACTTTGTTAAGAAATATAAAATGATTGAAGAGGGAATAAAATGCGCGTACTCCGACAATATGCGCCAAGAATTGTGACACCAGACAGAAAGTAAAACTGTTTGGCAGCATTTACATTGGAGTAGAGTTCGTAAGCTGGAGATACTGGAGATGGAGATACGGGAAGTTAAATATCTGAAATGAAAATCCTGCCTTTAAATTTGATACCCTGCTGCTTATACATTTTAGTAGACAGCGTTGCTAAATCTAGAAAGTCTAGTGTTTAAAACTCGAATATGAGATAAAACGAGCGGCATTCGGATTTTCAGATCTTTTTTTTTATGGTATAGGGGTTAAACGAGCAGACGGGTCACTTGATGGTAAAAGACTACAACTGTCAACTATGCAACTCAAGAATCACAGGTGCGTTGCCGGCCTTTAAGGTAGGGGTAGAGGGATTTAAGAGTTTGTCGCTAAGAGACAAGGGTATTGGATATGTTGCTGCCGAATGGGGGGGCATAACCGTATATGGTGTGTACTTCTCCCCTAACCGGAGTCTGAGCGATTTCGAGGTTTTCCTCAATACCTTGGAGACCTCGATGCGGCGCTTGGCGTCTGGGCACGTCCTGGTGCTGGGAGACTTCAATGCAAAGGCCGTCGCGTGGGGTTCCCCCAGGACGGACGCACGAGGCGAAGCCGTCGAAGAGTGGGCGGCATCGGTGGGCCTCTGTCTCCTAAACAGAGGCTCCGCCAACACGTGCGTGCGACAGCAGGGAGGGTCGATAGTGGACCTTTCGTTCGCTACCCCTGCTCTCGCCGTACAAGTAAGGAACAGGCGTGTCCTGGAAGAGGTTGAGACGCTCTCGGATCACCTCTATATCCGATTCGAGCTCTCCCGGACATAGGACCCATAGGAAGGGGTCACACGGCGCGGCGTTCTTCCCGCTTCCCGCGGTGGGCTGTTACCAAGTTGGATAGGGACCTACTGGAGGAGGCAGCCATTATTTACTCTTGGCTGTCTCCGCGGCCTCTGACCGAGGAGGCAGACATGGGGGCGGGCCGCTTTCGCGATGCGTTTACGCAGATTTGCGATGCGGCCATGCCCCGCGTTCGAGGTCGTCGGCCTCCAAGGAAGGAGGTCTACTGGTGGTCCCAGGAGTTGGCGGCCTTCCCCTTGGCCTGTACTCGTGCCCGGAGGTCCTACACCCGCAGCCGCCGGCGTCACCGCGAAGATGGGGAAGAGGACCGGCTTCATGAGGAGTACCGGGAGGCGCGGAAAACTCTGAAGCTGGCCATTAGCCGCGCCAAAGAGGAAAAAAGAAAGGAGATGCTGGAGGGTCTCGATCGTGACCCCTGGGGTCGCCCATATCGTGCGGCGCAACAAAAGCTCCGCGCGTCGGGCCCCTCCCTTACGGAGACTCTCCAGCCCAGCTTCCTGCAGGGAGTGGTTGAGGGCCTTTTCCCGCAACGGGTGGAGCACGTACCCCCGTCGATGGCCCCCTTGGCCAGAGACGACGGGGAGAACGAGGAGGATGGTGTTCCGCCCATCACGGAGGCGGAGGTAGGGGCGGCTGTTCTACGGATCCGTTCGAAGAACACCGCCCCCGGGCCAGACGGGATCCCTGTCCGAGTGTTGGCCCTGGCCCTCGACCACATGTCCGACCGCCTCAGGGAGGTGTTCGACGCTAGCTTGGCGTCCGGACGCTTCCCTGACTGCTGGAAGAGCGGGAAGCTGGTCCTTTTAAGGAAGCCGGGACGGCCTACCGACTCGGTCGCGGCCTACAGACCCATCGTGTTGCTGGACGAGGCGGGTAAATTGTTTGAGAGGGTCCTCTCTGCCCGCATCGTCCGGCACCTTGGCGAGGTCGGCCCCGATTTGTCGGACGCCCAATTCGGTTTTCGAGCGGGGCGTTCGACGGTCGGCGCTGTGTTGCGCCTGAGGGCCGTGACCGAAGAGGTAGTGAGCTGTGGCGGCGTGCTGTTGGCGGTGTCGTTGGACATCGCCAACGCGTTCAATAGTCTGCCATTCAGCTGCATCAGGGAAGCACTCCACTATCACGGAGTGCCGGGGTACCTGAGGCGGCTAGTGGCAGACTATCTAGAGGAGCGTACCGTCATGTACGAGGACCGAGATGGTGTTTTGAGTAGTCGGCCCATGTCGTGCGGTGTTCCGCAGGGGTCTGTCCTTGGACCACTCCTGTGGAACATGGGGTACGACTGGGCCCTTCGAGGCGACTTCCCCCCCGGGCTGGGCGTAATCTGTTACGCCGACGATACACTGGTCACAGCCCGGGGGGCGAACTTCCAAGAGGCGGCGCGTTTGGCCACCAGAGGTGTCTCTCTGGTGGTCGGTCGCATCGAGGCGCTGGGTCTGCGGGTGGCCCTGGATAAGACGGAGGCCCTTTTATTTCATGGGCCTCGTCGTGGTCCACCCCCTGACGCCTCCATCGTAGTCAACTCGGTTCTCGTACCGGTTCGGGCCCACATAAGGTATCTGGGCCTGATCCTCGACGGTAGGTGGCTCTTCGACGAGCACTTCCGACAGCTTGCTCCGAAGCTGGTCGGCGCTGCGTCCGCCCTTGGGCGACTCTTGCCCAATTTGGGCGGACCCAGCGTCGCTACAAGACGGTTGTACACGGGGGTTGTCCGGTCAATGGCACTGTACGGTGCACCGGTGTGGGCGGGAGCTCTGACCGCCCAGAATAGGGCGCGCCTCTGGCGCCCTCAGAGGGTTATGGCGGTTAGAGCCATACGCGGATACCGCACCGTGTCGACGGAGGCGGCGTGCGCGTTGGCCGGGACTCCCCCGTGGGATTTGGAGGCGGAAGTGCTCGCCGAAGTATATCGGCGAACGGCTGAGTTCCGGGCGGGAAGCGGCAGTCGGCCCCTGCCCGAAGAGGTACGCGAATGGCGTGAGGCCGCTCGCCGAGCCACCATGGCTCGTTGGTCGTCCCGGCTGGAGGCTCCACGTGCTGGCAGGTTCTTTCCGGGCACGGCTGCTTCGGGAAGTACCTGCACTCGGTCGCTAGGAGGGAACTGAGTCCCGCCTGTCACCACTGCGACTGTAGTGAGGACTCGGCTCAGCACACGCTGGCGGTTTGCTCCGCCTGGGCGACGCAGCGTCAGGCCCTCACTGCAGTCATCGGAGGGGATCTCTCGCTACCGGCCGTCATACGCTCCATGGCCGGTAGCCACAGGAATTTTACCGCGGTCGCGACCTTCTGTGAGGACGTCATCTCGCAGAAGGAGGCGGCGGAAAGGGTCCGGGAGGACGATCTCCACTCGGACCTAATTCGCCGCCGGCGAACCGGGCGGCGGAGGCGCACTTACCAGCGTCTCATGCCGCCCTGAGTGTGGCCGCGGGTGGACGGGACGGGTTTTTCCCCTTCACCCGCTATAGTGGCCCCCCGCGAGGAGGCGGCGTCCGCGTGTGCCTGGACGTTGCCTAATTGAGAGGTTTTTACCCTAAGGTGGTGCCCGCGCTTTTGCGGGCAGGCGCTAGGGGGGGTCCGGATGTCTTAATAAAAGCTGTTCCCGGATCCCTCCTGCTTAGGGCGCAGTACGGCACACCGTGTGGTTTTAGTCAGTTCGATTCCGACACACCGCCCCACCGAAAACCCCGGTGGGGTGACGGCCCGAGGGGGTTTCCACACGCACAAAAAAAAAAAAAAAATTATGGGGGATTTAAGAGTTAGGACCTCCGGCGTCAACCTCATTCACTCGGCGAAAACTTCACTGCCAGTTTTCTGTAAGCGCTCTTCAAAATGGGCATAGTTGTATTCACTTCAGAAATTAACTATGCCCTGGCGATTGACCCACCTGTGACGGAATATCGTGGAGGCTTCCACACGGTAAGAAATGGATATAATAAATGTTGAAGTCAATGATTTGGTTACGAGATGTGGTTAGTGTGTTTGAGGACTGAACAAAGCGATAGGGGATATATTTACAAAAGGCGGACAGTAGATACAAATGAAATTAAGCGATCACAGTAACAATGTATGCGATGGTACTGCACAGCCACCAATGTAAAAGAAAAATTTGGAAAAACTTAAATAATCACCTCGTCGACTTTTGTATCGAATTGTCACATAATCGTCTGAAAAAGAAAATGTATAATTGGGCTGGAGTATATACTAACATATACAGGACGTTACAGAAAGAAGTGGTCAAATTTTAAGAGCGTTATGTATAACTGACGAATAGTTGATTTAGTTTTAGTTTAAATTTGAAAAAAAAATGGATTTAAAAAAACATATTTTTGAATTACTTTTAGCCAAACAGTATATTACGAATTTTCATGCCAATTTCAATGTACTTTATTTTATTAGATTATTTGGATAAAATACCCATGGTTTCATTCATGTCAGCCCTCTCTTTTAGAAAATATTAGGTTTATTGGTCAATTTTCACGTTAAATTTGTCAGTTTAAAAAAAAAAAACAAATTTGCCTAAAATTTACTATTATACGCTTTACGTTATCTATTATACGATCCTAAAATATAACCACACTTCTGTAACAGCCTGTACATTTATATAGATAATGTTAAAAATATTAAGTACTTAGACTCACCATCGTATTTGTTTTTGTGAATAGTGTCGTACATCTTTTTGTACCACCTTGAAGGGTCTTTCACTTCCTGTAAGTAAAGAATAATATATTTTTTAATTATGACACGTCAGAATGACCTCAAACCGCCTGAGGGAAAGCTAGAATGAGGTCCAAAGACTGAGGATCACCATTATAGATACGGATGATACTAACATGGTGGCTCTCAGCTTGACGGCCTCGAGAGATGCTTTTATGCTTTTGCAAGTCCTATTGTTTTTTTTACATTATTTTTTGTTTTTTATACGAGTGTATGTCGACAATCATTCATATCGGCCAAGGAAGTCATAGGCGTGTCGATGAGTGAAGGAATTTATAAAGCTCCTGTGAGTGAGCGAGTAGAAAGACGTATATTGATCAGATCAGAAGTGCTAACTTTTAAACTTTCGCGTTCCATGACGAAGGGCGTAGGTATACTGAAGAAGGGCCTAGTTAAAAGCAGCTGTAACCGGCGAGCGTGTATGAAAGGTCTGATGCACGAGCTGTATGTCAGGATCGTGGCAAATGGCGTTCTATCGTCTCTGTCTGTCCCGGACGGGAATAAGGCGTGAGTACATGCCTGAAGGAAGTAGGAAGTCAGTAACTGTTTGGTAAATCGTTAAGAATCGGATATATCCCGATGGATGTTGACATTGACCACGCTACCACGCTGGTTCCGTTCATGTGATTTAGAGATTTTGGGGTAGATGGACGACATTCAACGATGACCAGGGCTAGAAATTTATTTCCTTATTGACATAACAATTTTGAACAACATAATTATGTGACTGAAGGATCAAGCGGCAATCTGCCACTCTGATGACATATGTGTAAACTAGATGTGTACAAGTTACATTGCACTGTTCGTGACGGCGATTAAACAAAAAATGTAAGGATTTTACCTCAGAAATATTACCGCGATTAGTATCGATTTACACGTCTAATATTCCAAAATATTCGACCCTTTCTAAAATTAACAGGACAGAAAAAAAAAGTGAAGTTTTCAATCGAAATACACTATAATATAAGCAACAATGATTTGAATAAATGTTGTCAATACATACAGATCTAAGTGCAACAGGCATGCCGTCTCTGGTGATTGGACCTATTCCTTCAACTTTTCTGTTGGCATCCGCCATCTTACGTGTGCCAACGCGTTCGTAATCGCTTCTTTCGGCCTCACCTTCACTCGCGTACTCTTTTCTTAACGCATGCACTGAAATAGTAAAGATTCACATTGTTAATAAAATTGATTAATGTATAGTATATAATAGAGTATTGTATAGTATATAATTGAGTAATGTGTGTAAATAAAAACTATTTTGGCAGCCTTAGTTCTGCTCTTTGGTTGTTTAACAAAGTTTGTATTAGTAGGGTCTAAAGAAAGTTAAAATAACTTTGATATATATACCTACACGGTCTCATTAACCTAGAATGATCATGGCGCCGGTAGTTTGATGGTAGAACCTTTCAATGACTGTCAAAGTCTCCCGAGTTTAGATCGATGGTGTGTTGTTATACGTAGTACATACTTCAAAGCGTTTTTTTTTTTTATATGTATAGTAAAATGTATATATAAACCTTTTTATATAAGTAAAACGGTATAAAAGCATGTGCATTTTCGGCTAGTAAATTCGTCGGAAGGATATTTCCTCTCTACAGAAATGCCAAATCAATTCTGTTTGCTTGCTGACCACCCTTTCCTTTTTCCTTGATGAGGGGAAGAATAACCACTTCTAAACATATTAGCTATGTAGTGGTTATAAGTGGTGGGTAATCCCCTCATCAAGGTGGTTACCCAATTGCTTAGGCGTTTCTGTAGGGAGGAGATATCAATCCGACGGATTAAGCAGCTCTTCGTGATATGTCTATTATATGTAACGCCAATCAGAGTCTTCAGTCATCTACCAGCCGAACTCTTGAAACTAGGTATAAATCAGTTCAAAATAAGACATAAAAAATGGTTGATTTAATTATTTTTTTTATAATCTACACGAGTTTTTTTTCGTAATAGTAGTGATAGTTGTAAGCTAATTTAAATTTTAGCGCTATTTATTATGTATGAGTATGATTGTAAAGAATTTATTCATGCAATGACCGAAATGCGTGTTGATACTCAATGTTAATGTATCATCTATATAATAATATACATAGTTAGTTTGCAATAAATGTATTTGTCTTTTATTAATCAATTTAATAAAAAGATAAAAGAACAGGGGTTAAGTATGCTCTCTGCGAAACATCTCTAAAAGCAGACACGCAGACACCGCGATAAATAGCCGAATTCCTGCCCGGAACCCTCAGGATAGCGGTCATGGAAGCCTGACGAACGAGATAATGCCTATCTGCGGTCCTTTTTTAACCCCCGACGCAAAAAGAGTGGTGTTATAAGTTTAACGTGTCTGTGTGTCTATGTGTCTGTCTGTGGCATCATAGCTCCTAAACGAATAGACCGATTTAAGTGGGTTTTGTTCTTGTTTGAAAGGTGACTTGATCGAGAGTGTTCTTAGATATAATTCAAGAAAATCTGTACAGCCGTAGATCATCAACTCTTTTCTAATCGTTGAAGGGGTTTTGGAAGTCGGGGAGGTTTTAAATTTTAAATTTATGATTATATTCTGCGTGGTTTACTCGATTCGGGATTAATAAGTCATGTTTTTGTTTATATGCTAATGTATTTTAATGTCGCCCCAACCCAAGCTATAATTTGCTATAAAATTAACACAATCGATTTTTTTTAAACTGATATATATTTTTCGGACTTAGATACTTTTTACTTGTCATTATCAAATAAGATCTTTTAAATTTTAGATTTGAAAGTTAATTTATTAGCATACCCGGGTCTCCTTTAGGTGGAAAAGGTCTATCACGTGGGAGACGAGCTGCGTCCCGTTCCTGTTGGACGCTATTTGAAACCCGGTAAAGCTGCCCTTCTGTAAACGAAAAAAAGAAATACAGATAATACTACTTTATCTTTATGAAACATTTCTCTATATTTTTATATTAATTAACTATTTTTAGTTGTAATCTAATCAACACTACTATCAATGTTATTGAGTTTTTCTATCAGGAAATTCAGGAAAGCAGCACGGAGTCCGAGTACTAGTGAATCTCTCAACTGATGAAATTTGGTTAAGAAATAGGATTTGGAGAAAATCAAAGGCTCTTTTTATCATTATTTAGCTGCGCTCCGTGGCTTCACCCGCGTAAGTCCCTCGTTTTCTAGTTTTCTGCGCAACTTTCTTCTTTCATAGGAACCTTCTCCTGACAATAACAAACACAAAAAAAAAATACGTTACGTTAACGTTCACGCGTGATGCCGGGACCAAGGGAAATAGGGATTCATTTTTATATATAGATAATATAATTATGTTCTAACTCACAATTTAAATAAACAATGTATTATAAGTAATTATAACTTACAGAACACAGCAATCGGCTAAGATTGTGATTCTACATTGTCGGTTTATAACTTTCAAGCTAAAACGCCAATATCCCAATTTCTGTTTTTCATTTATGAAGAGTTGCAGTCCCCAGCCTTGTACTGTCACCTCCACTTGTATTAAAGTTTATGACGTGGCGGGACCCTCGTCACTAAATGTTATAGATGACACATCTTTTTCACATTTATACCTATTCATTTCGAAAGGTGAAGCAGGTTGCGATCTCACATTACACTTTAGATTTATCTGACTTATGACGAGCCCTATAGAGTATTTTTTATTAAGTGACAAGACGACAGATTCTAAGCTTAGGCATTCAAGATGATTGTTTGATAAATTAAATATAGAGATATTTTTAACCTAAACTTGTAGACTCAAACTCAAATTAAGAGAGAGAAAAGAAAATCTAGTTTGTGCCGATTAAATACTCCTACTCTGTTGAGAATCACAGTGATCATCGCACATGTTTTCGATTTTTGGGTGATGGGCTACTTAATGATGAAACCTGGCCTTGTGGGTATTTGGGTATTTTTAGGGATTTTATTTACCAAAAAACCACTCCAAATGAATCCAGAGATACATGTATCGTATGATTTCCAATTCCACTTGGTAATCAGAGGGGTACGGAAAACGCGGGGTTAACAACTTGACTTGATTCTAAAGCGCTAAACGCTCTGATTAACAGGAAGCAGCAATTCTATCATCCTAAGAACCTTATCGTCTAAAGAAAATAGAAAGAGGCGTTGCCGTTTTCGTTGTACAATTACCTTGCCAAGCATCTCATAGTGTCCAGTCTGATTGTCTGTAAATCAATTATTTTAGCTACATAAGATGAAGCTAAAATAATGGATGATGGAATGAAACCTAAAAAAAATATTTTTTAGTGTTATTTTTGACTTGAATGGGAAAATAAAATTTTACAAATAAATATAATGTTTATATTATTTTATATAGAATATCAAAATGTCCTGTTTGGGAGTGAAGTACCTTTAAAAAGTTGTAATTTGTTTTAAGACATAATTAAAGGAAAGGCTTGAGGAAAGGATTACACCATTTGGCTGAGAAATAATTACATACAATGCTTATAAATAGGAACAGCTGCTGTCACGAATAGGAATAGTAAAGATTAGGATCGGGAAGGATAGGATAGATTTATAATTCTTTTTTATATTGTTTTTTTTTTGTCATATTCTTATGTGCGAAAGTCGCATGAAAAACCTCAGTAAGTATCTAAGTAGTTCACTTCCATGTCTCGGGCTACTTGAGATATTAGGTATTCAGAATTCAAGAGCTATTGGCTACGCTAATATCTTTCGATAGTACTACACTTAATAAAAGTTGTTGAATTAGGGGTCTATTGATATATTTTCCAAAACTGTTAAGGTTCAAGACAAGGAGGGGGCAATTATAACTTTTTCAAATTCCAAATGAGAGGTTGTTATGCGTAAGCCATTTAATGAAAGTTTGTCGGCAATTAGCCCTCATTTTGGCAACGTGCTCTTGGAATAAATTATAAACTCTATGGCGACCCTGCTGTCACGAGCTGTATCTGAATATTTCGCTTAAAGGATATTCATTGCAGTTTGTTATACGTAAATGGCAGAAATAGTCTAATGAAAGTATGTTGCTGTATGGTAGCCATAAAGTAAAACTCATTAATTTGATCAAATGCACAGTAACTTCTAAACTTTCGCGTTCCATGATATAATTATGTATTTACGGAAGTTAACGCGATCACGAAAAGGTATTACATACCTCTGAATTGCCTGACGTTTCAACCAGGTTGCACTGGCTGTTGTCACAGGCTGACTCGGTCCTGTGCCACCTGGTCAAAACGTCAGGCAATTCAGAGGTATGTAATACCTTTTCCTGATCGCGTTTATTCCCGTAAATACATAATTAAATGCACAGAACTTTTTTTTAAATACTTATACTAGCCACGTGGGTCACAGATTACTGGTATTCTTGTTAACCCCTCCAGCTAACTTTTAGGCTAGCTAGGTATTCTCGTTACAGTTATGTACACAACAAAAGGGCAGAAGAGTAATGGTTAAGGCGTCGGCTTGCGAACAAGAAGTTTTGACCTTGACTTGACCAACATTATTATCAATAGTTTTTAAAAGAAAAAATAAAACATCTTTTAAATAAAGCACAACCGACTTGAACCAACTCACATCAAAGAAAGGACAATAAACTATAATTGGAATCGTTAACCCTAAAGTTGGGATCATTTGACTGGCTTGTTGGCCTAGTGGTTAGTGACCCTGACTGCTATGCTACAGGTCGTGGGTTCGATTCCCACTTGAGTCTGGGTGTTCTTTGTGTCCGTTGTTTGTACGTTTGTAAAGTCCCCCGCGTCACAGGAGTAATTCCTAATGCGGGAGTTGACTTTAAAAAAAAAAAAAATTTTTTCGAACTTTATGTTAAAATAACCAAGTATTTTTTATTCACATATTTGTTCTTATACACAAATCGGTCAATACGATCGTATAATAAATATTGCTAATCGTACGTAACAAAATTACAGACGAATAAATTATATAACGTACCTTTTCTAGTCACCCGTAATAAAAAGTTAAGTTTACTTGCTTGGAATTTTAATTTAGTCTCCATATTAAAATTTGTGACAAGAAAAAATACATTTTCTTTTATAGGCCATTACTTTTCAGATTGTTTTATATATAAAACTGTAACTTTGTAGACTTTTAATAACATTATTACATCATTTGAAGCGCCTAGATCATCTGCAGGGGTGGATGCAAAAATAAATATAAGTTTGAGTAGCTTTTGAGTTGGATATTTTACTGGCTGAGGTCAGTAGGTCACTTAGCTATTAACAGGCACTTGAACCATTTCATTTTATATTATGTAGTATAATTTGAAGCGCTTGCTCTGTGATCTTGGCCGGTAAGACTAATAATTTTACCCAAGGGTGACGTGAAATGCGATCATTCTTTGTAACTTGCTTTTATCACGGACTATTTAGATACCTATAGCATCTTTACAGTAAAATTTAGAGGCAATTTTCGGATGATTACAAGTTAAGGTTTTCTCGTATCATATGTATATAATACATACATAAATATAATGATTATAAATGCATACACGCATGTATAGATCGCGATCTTTAGCATGATGAGCACTATGCTCTTGGCCAATAAAACTTAAAAATATTTTTTAAATACGGCTTTAGTTACGGCTTAGTATTAATATTTTTAAATTTGGGTTATATTTTGATCCAAATTGAATATTCGACAACCACGTTATTGTAAGTATAATCATCGGTGGAGGCGAATAGTAGGTTAACTGTTTTAGATGGAGATTACAAAGAATAATTTGTTCACATTAACTAATTCAATTCAACATGAATAAATTAATTAAGCAGAGCCGGCTTACGAATAATGAATTTTATCCACAACCTCCTCTTTATTCTCGATCCTCTCTGTAGTAACAATAAATGTACTTATTTTATATTTCTATGGACAAATATATATTATATAACTCATACCAGGTAACAGACTATGTGTCAAGGTTGTTATAAAATGTTATTTATAACCAAACTCTAGTTAACGATTGAAGCGACGTGACGTTATGTTAAGTATACAAATACGTGTATTTTTAGGTAAGCGGTATTAAATGCATGCAATGAAATTTTCTAAACATGGGCAAATCAAGACGATTTTTTAAATTTATTTCATTGTCACCAGTCTGGTCTCGTGGGTATCAGAAACTAGAAATGTCAATGTTTTCAAGCAAAAAAAGTGTATGTATTATTTAAAAGGAAATAAAAGAAAAATGTACCTAACTCTTGGAGACGCCTCGCTCCTATGCACTAATCTGGCTACAGGATGTAGCGTTTTATCGGATAGATTCAAAGTTATAGGATTTTCTAGCAGTTCAATATATGGCCAGGAATATATATATATAATATAATAGCAGGTCAGGAATTTCACGGCAAATAATTCTTTTCTGATAGCGAATGTGGTACTTCGGAGTACTTTGAGTTCATCGTAACTTCGTAAACTATAATTAAATTAAACTTTGCTAATCGAGATTGGGCGTCCGTAAATATGAAATACTAATTTAATATTCTTATTTCATTCAATATCCTAGATCCAATTGACGACATATCAATTCATCTACATATACATTATGTATCGCAGATATGTGCCTTGGACAGTAAATATTTTGAGGCGTCTACACCGGTTATTGCATAGTCGCAAATATATGGTAAGTTTTAACATATACATATGTGTTTCGATTCATCGATTAGCCCAATTCGATCGATCGATAAAATATTTTTAAATTCGTATTGGAATAATTGAAGTTTTCCACTAGTAGTCCACCTAGAAACAAGCAGCACAACTCAACACCGACGAACACAAGGGTTCTTAGCAATTCATTAACAAACAGCTAGAAACATCTTGGAAATTCAAATGTTTATTAGTTGAGGTACCTTAAAATGATTTTCCTTCTGGAAACAAACACTTAGTCACATTACTTACTTCTCTTTGCTAGGAAAGTAATTAATTAAAACTGTTTCTTAGAAGGTATAAGGCATTGCAGATTTTTGTTCAAAAACGTTCTTAATGACTACAAATCTAAAACATCAATATAACTTAAATTGCTTTAACTATTTCTAATTTTTGGGGCGAAAAAGATTATTTAAATAATATCTAAGTGAAGTAAACCTACCTCGAGCCTTTTGTAAGAGTGTAACAGTAGGATTTTGTGCCTTGGGCAGTCGGCTTGTGACGTTAGCGCCTCCGAGAGTGCTGAGGCCGGTCACGGGCGCGCTCTGAGAGGTCCTCAAACGACCCTCGCTCTCCGAACCACTTGTACAACCGTTTTGCTCCGAGTTCTGTGAAAATTGAATTGCTTATGACATAAATGAATTTTATAATCTATTATTGTTCAAAAACAGAACAATATCAGTTTTCTGTTAAATTGTAATCAATTTCGTTAGAAAGTGTTATTAAAATGAGCCGAAGTGAGACTTTTAGTCGATTTTAAGGGTAAATGAAATCTTTATCTTCTTATGTTAGAAGCCACTACCCCTGCCTTCTGGGTACAAGTACAAAGTTTCACTTTTTAGCAGATCCTGGTCATCATTTCTGGTGACTCCTTAAATTATAATCAAGCAGTTCTCCTGGTCTTTAAAATCGCGAGCTCGAGCCGTGAGTACATACGCCACTTTTCCTGGCCCAGTAATCTGGTTACGAGATGCCCTTCCCACTACTTCTAACGTGTTAGTTTAATTTAATAATATTTTACCATTGTAATTTCCATTTCTCTAGAAAGTTCTCCTAAAGTTATAATTAAAATCAAAGTATACTCTGATATTCCTACAATGTCAAGACGGCATTAAAAATGTATCTTGTGTTAGTAGGTATACGGGGTATGTCTTATCATAATTGATTTAAATCCTGAAAGCCACCGAGTAGAAAGTTAAGGATACTTAAATTTGAGTAAACAGGCCAAACATTTTTATTTAAGAAGTTAATTTTTTGTGGCATGTTTCAAAAAGAAAGTAACATCAAAGCCGAAGTTTGATTATATCCTTTGCGAATATTGAAATCGGAAAAGTTATGCTTTAATTTAATTTAAAAGAGAAATCTACCTAACCTGCTATATATGTACATGTACGAAATAATTCTAATATAAACAGTTTGTTGATGGTGGTAGCTTCAATACCCCTTGATACCAGTGTACCTACCGAAATAGTCCAGTACTGTTCCATTCCATTCCATTGCTTGCTTTTTTTTATTAAGTAATGGAATAGGTGTTTGTCTTCCTTCTTTCTTTCTTTCTTTCACTATCCAATTATCACAACTGCAGAAAGAAGCCTACTTCTGAATATAAAACTATTATGGAGCAACGATATTTATTTAACGATAAGTACATCCACTGTCAGTTGCAGTTTGTTTAATTACCACCCAGGAGAACTTTCAACAGAAGTGGAACTTTACCACTGTAAATATATAGGTATATCTTTATTTATAAAAAAATCGTGTCACGTTGATTGTTCGGGATGGACTCTTAAACTAATGAACCGATTTTAATTAAATTTTGCACACTGTGTCCAACTTGAGAGATAGGATAGTTTTTATCTCAATTTATAGTCACTATTTATTTATTGAAAATTATTTAGCCACAGCAATGCGTAGCCGGGTAGCTGGTATATATATATATATATATATATATATATTATTTAGCATAACGACAGTACTTACAATTGGAAAATGCATATTTAAAATGAAAATGATTATATTGTAGAAATTCAATAGAAAATACCGTACATAGTGATTTTTTTTTGGTTGGGATAAGTTTTTGTAATAAAAATAACACTATGATGAATATGGATGATGCCTATTAGTAAAGTATACAGGAGTAGGTGCAGTATATAAGTATAATAGTATACAGGAATAGCTTAGTTGGTAAGAATATCAACGGTTAAGCGCTATCAGGGATTTGAGTCTCTTCGTGACAGTTCACTTTTCCAATTTATAATAAGGTACAATGCATAATGTATCTAAATATTATTAATTTGATCAAGTTTCGGGTTACGAGCTAGTCTAGCTTAATCACAATCTTACCCCAAATTTACGGCGGGCGGGAGGAGTTTCCTCGAAATGAACGGGCTGGAATGTCTTCCGCGGCGACGAGGGCGAAGCACCTGCGCTGCCAGGGGACCACACTGGGGGTGGCGGCGGCGGCGGTGGCGCGCCCGGGCTGCGCGCGCTGCCACACGTTGGCGGCGGCGCGCCCGGCCTCCAAACAGCTGCAATATTCCTTATATGTTATGTTATTGTAAAAAATTACAAAACTATTAAAGAGCCTTACTTGTTATGTTACCAGAACTTAGTATAGCAAAAATACCTTACAGGGGTATCGGAGTACAAAGGTTATAAATAGTTTCTGAAGTGCCTTCTCAATAGGCACCGGCCCACCGGTATATATATAAGCTACTGACCTTCCACAGACTGACAAACGAACTAAAACAATCTGATTCAGCAGTATCTTTGTTATTTTATTCGCATCTATATCATGGTCTATCTTACTGCACCTACATACGTGCGGTTGACAAACGCGTGGGATTTTAAAGGGCGGTCGTTAGCAGATGTCATCGCGAGCACAATTTTCAAATTCATCCTAACGACAAAATAATTTGTGCTTCATGAATAATTCCTACATTGTAGTTCTAGGTATACAATAAGTAACTTATGTACAGTCTACTGCTATGTCATTGACTACCAAGTAAAACATGGTGGATCTCGTTTTGGTTATTGAGGCACTTTCACCACTGGAAAAATGGTGATCTTAGTTACAAATGGTCTTTAAAAAATGTTCAGGGAAGGACTTTACAATAGCTTTTGTTCAGATAAGCAAGATAAATCTCTAGATATATTTTATAACTCAACGTTGACGTATTTTGGTGATCATAAGTCTTACGTCTGTGCTTCCGTTCTGTCGTAGTAGTAACATAGTAGAAACTTACATAGCGGTACTACTGAATGCTGTCTGCTATACGAAGCCAAAATAATATACTAGTAAAGCATTATAAAATGTCTATTAGAGTCCGTAGCACAACAGATATTTGCTGTGCTCATATTCGTCAAATTACTTGTATAAAAAAAAAAAACCGGCCGAGTGCGAGTCGGACCGAGGGTTCCGTAAAATATTTTTATTATATGATGTAACTAAAAATGTACGGTTTTCGCAAATTTTCCTTTATCTGTGCTATAAGACGTTGCTTCGTACCAAATTTCAACATTCTGAGTTCACGGGAAGTACCCTGTAGGTTTTGATACCCTTGCGAGTTCTAAAAAAACTATCCCATACATCGATGTATGACAAAGACAACTTTCCAACCGCCATATATAAGTTTGTAATCACAAAAACAATTTTTTTCATATCATATAACAACAAATTAAAGACTTTCACATATTTTACTTTACTTCTGCTGCCAGACCTTGCTTCTTATCAAATTTCATGATTCTAGGTCTATAGGAAGTGACCTATAGGTTTTGATTTACCTGCGAAATGTTTAAATTTGTTAATATCTAAGGTTATGTATATGGCCATTAGCCATATGTTTTGATTGCGTTGACTGAGAAGCTTAAACCTAGTAAGTCCCTATTCAATACAAAAATACCAACGTGGAAAGCTCACCAGACAGCGGATATGTATATTTAAGCAACAATATATTCATGGCATCGTGACCAATTCAAAACTTTAAATATGTAATATACGCATATGTTAAAATTTTATACAAATAATTACGTTTTATTTACTTAACAAAAATGCATTTCGAAGGCTGCCTTGTTCTACGTTAATACGCTCTCCTGTAAAATTTAGTTTAGTTTGGTATGGAGGCAATAATTTTTATAAAGTTAAATATCCTTAAATTATGTATTACATACAAATGTTATATTACAACTCTACAAACGTTTCAAGCCGGTTAATTATTTACAAGCTCACGATTTCAAATCAATCTTAACAGAAAATGTTAAAAACATTATCAGTAACTTGCTACAGATAATAATGACTGCAGTGTAAACAACACTTCGCAGTAATAAGCTAAAGCTCATAAAATATTATGGTATGTTTAGCCTCGACTATATTACCGGGGCCCACCTGCCAACATGTCAATCTGGAGACGTTCTGATACGGACACTGTAAAAGGTTGGAAGCACCTACATTCGAAGGTTGAATGATATACCTACTTCATTCAATTTGGGCGTTTTCACACAGAGAGCTGCATTTTACGATCTTGCAATAAATCTCGGCGGGGCGTAGAATCGACGTGTGTTTACTCGGTCGTTTTGTACAAATTGGGTTAGTGGCGGCGCGCCCTGCTGTCGACGTAATCGCTTAGCCTGTTAGGATTGTGATGTGATCACGCACGCCCCAATGTGAATCTTCACATATTTGCCTTTACTTACACACTGATGGATTTGTACACATCCTCGTACGTTTGCCTAATCAAAATTGAAATTGTCCCAGGCCAAGCGTGTCGTGTCGATATCAGTATTTTACTTGTACCGTACTATTTGCTATGCCATTTAAATTTTCGAATTATTTCAATTTTTGACGATCTTCATGTTTGAAATGTACAGGTTTCAGCTTATAATTAAAACCTTTATTAAAGTTTGCAATAAATCACATTTAATTCCAGGTATCATGGCACAATCGCTCGTGGATTAAATCGTATCGAGATAATTGGTTATTTATCTAAAAGCACTGGAAGCCCGTGTGCCGACATGAAAGTGGGTAAGAGAACGCAAATAAATTAAAAGTGAGCTAAAAGCAAATTCAATTAAGGCACAACTGAGAAATATCCACGTTTTTTGCACTTGTGAGGGTGTCGAGTCCTGTCTATTCTAACAGGTGGAGTGAGTCTTTTCACACACGTTTTATGTATGTGTTTGTGGGATTTCCGTGCACGTGAGGACAGCAAACAATTTTTGAGCAAACAGAGATGTGATACCTACGTATCCTATATAAGTATAGTATGTTGCACATTGTCCATTGTTGCTGGTATTAATCTCGTAGTTCATTGGTGCACGAAAAACATACGTCCTTTTCCGTAATGAGTAATAGCAAAATAAGACCAACAGAGATCTTATTGTGCTCAAACAACCTTGTGAACTTTTCAAATATACATAATTACATTTAGATAGGTACATTTATTAAAGATTGATAGTTACTAATTATACTATCATAATATGTCCAGGGAAAGTGGCCTTCTACTGAGAGATTTCAGCTTTTAGCACTTACAACTTCAAAGAAGAACACGATTACAGAAAAAATGGCAAACGCATACAAGAGTAATGTTGCAATCGGGTCATGAAAATCTTTTTAGAGTATTCATTTTTCTAAACTGTTTTCAATGACAATACCTTCTCTATTAGTTCCGTATTTCTCTTGCCGATTATATTAATCACTTGAAAAAAATAAAAGAAGTGTAGTGCAAGTAGGATCCATATATCTGAATCGTGAGACCATTAACTCTTCTTCAAACTTTTCTCGTTACGAGCCAGTCTGTTTACCGGATCATTCGAGCTACTTCCGTATTTACGATGTAAACTTTGTTAGTGAATAAATTAATATTTTAATGCTATGCAGAATCCGCATAACAGCATAATGATATTTAACAGTTTACAGTTAAAGTATGAGATGTTAATTTCACAATATACCTACGTAGCAAGGAATGGTGGACATTCTTCTGCAGCGTAGTAATTTTTAAATTATCAATTGAACAGCATGTTAAATTTATTTAAACAATTTTTCTGTATTCATTGCTATTCGAAAGAAACTAGCGTGTTTAAATTTAAATTCACTATCGACTTGAGTCTCGTATCATGCAAATAACCCATAAAATTACTAATAATATTTTATAAGAACAAACAACCCATTTAGCACAGAAATAAAATCGTTTAGAAATAGAAACCGACTCAACATCAAAATGTCGCTATAAAATATGTGGAATTTCATTACCTATTTTATAGGTACTCCCGAGGTATAGTCTATTCAACATGGAGGATTATTACACACACACAATGACACATCGCTTAACAAACGTAAAAGATCTTAAAGGAATCATACCAATGGAGACCGTTCTTCTTATTTACTGTAGGTTTAAACACCAATATTACAAAAACCTACTCTTTTTGTTTTTGTCGTCGGGTCGTCACATTACGGAGGCCAAACGGTCCGGTGGATTGTCGGACTCGACTAAAATCACACAGTGTTCCGTCACCGGGTCTTATTGCCGGGACCTCAGATGTATCCTAGAAATCCCTGTGACCCCCGGCAGACTTGGCCGCCTGTTGAGCAAGGCAGCCCACCTATATTTTTTTTTATTAAGTAGGTAATGCAGCTATCCTCTTGCATCACAAGAGTCTTTGGTGTTCTATTTCTTTTGTTTAACTTTTTCTATAATTTTACTTCTTTATTTTATTTATTATTTGGTTTATGATAGAGAGAAACAAATTACTCTTGTTTGTTTCTCTGTATCACAATTTTGCATATATCTTTTGCAAAGTTCAAAAAATGCTCCCTTTTATCCTTTTCGGCGATCAGAGTATGCGCGTCATCTTTGGCTATTCGCACTCCTAGGCATTGTTCAGCCTCGTGTCTACGGGAGCCGAATACTGGACACTCAAAGATGACGTGCATTACATTTTCCTCCTTTTCTGGGTCGCAGATACACGACGGGCTCTCCCGACACTTAAAGCGATGCAAGTATTGGGAGAACCCCCCGTATCCCGTTAAAATTTGCGTTATCACGCCTTGCGGTTTGATTTTCTGCACCAATCTGTACGCATCTCTCGCGTTTGGGAGAAACGCTCTCGTGACGGAGACCGTCTGTCCCGACTGATATCTTTTTTAAATTCCTGTAAATACTTCAAACCGCGTGTTTTGTTGCTGATTTGGAAAACCTTAACCGATTTAAATTAGGATTGCTTGATCTTTTCGTAATAAAAAGACATCATTTCTGTTTACTCTATTTTGAACTATGAATTAGTAAATAGTTTAAAATATAACTTTGAACTATCTGAATCAACATAAATAAAAAATTAAAACTACTTTCTTTTTATGAACCGGGATAAAACTCTCGAAAAATTTCAACCTAAAGTTTAGCATATCAGATTTATAAAAATAATAACAAAGATATTAGCAACCAACAAACGACTGAAACCTGAACAGGATATTTACAAAGGGCGTGGTATTTTTCCGTCTAAATGAGAATGGCATTAAGAAGTAATATGGCAAGTTGTTGTTTGGCGTGGCGTTGGCTTACTGTGCAAATAGAAATTTAGCAAAGTAGGTACAGCTCGCAAAATCATCTTAGTAGAATTCGTTGTTATGATATATTTATTATATTGTCCTTTGGTTTAAATTTAAATATTTGTTCCCCATTGACCATAATACAAATTTTCTTTCTGTATCCTGCGGTTAGGTATGTTAGATGACTTCTGAAAATATCAAATCTTCGTCTGATATTTTCATTTACACCTAGAACTAAATTGGTGGTGTACAAAATTTTATAGTGTTAAGCCATTTATTTTTTATTTTGTTATTAACTTTATTATACAAAATCAACATCAATCAATCAATCACTTTATTATTCATCATCAATCATCAGGTATTGTTTTGGCTTAAATCTCATATTTATTAAAACGCCATATCGTTTTACTAAGTTACAAAAAGTGTTGTAACACGTTACGGGACAGGTCAGAAACAAGTGGAAAGCCTTAGCCTTTGTCAAAAGACAAGCTGTTAGGAGGAGATACCAACCGAATGCCGAGAATATATTAAGTTTAAGTTAATTAGTATTCTTACCTCTTTTTTATATAAATCTATATAATACTCGGATTATGTGATTGTAACAAATTATATTATTATCATCTAATTTGTTATGTTTACAACACGCAACCGACAAAAGAAATGAACACATTTATAGACATATCTGTTTTTATATTCATTTTTCTTATTATATATCTTGACTGTATATGACTTGGCTCATATCAATAATAAGGCCTGTCTGTTGGCAAGCAGCGGTGATATTTGCATGTCAATTCTCTCACGTAACCAAAGCATTGACAAACAACCATGCTAATTTAATTTTTGAGTTATAATCAAAGCCATGTTTTCCATCAGCATCCTAAGCCATACTAGGATTTCCACTTATCCGACTGTACACAGGGTATGGTTTATCACCCTACCATCACATCAGAGGGGGCAAGGTAACCTACACTAAGTCTCCCTGGAACACCGTGTGGTTGTGTGTTTTCACCCGTGAGGCTTTCCACATGACAAAAAACACAGGTAGTGTGATTAAGTGTTGAGCGAAGGTGATGGTAGTGATGTCATTAATCTTAGAAATTTTGATTTTAGTATTAGGATATTGGAGCAAGTTAAATGATCAATCGCGTCTTTTGTTGTGTATTACAATATATTGATAAATTTTCAAATCTTTGAGTTTAATAATAATAATAACTCCACACATCTCACACATTGCCGTCTGATCCCAAACTGGGCAAAGCCTGTACTATGGTAGCCAGACTGCTGATACACAAAGTTATATATTTCTAAATACATACATATTATAGATAAATTACACCCAGACACAGCACAAATTATCGTGCTCATCACAAAATTATTTGTCCTGGGTGGGAATTGAACCCACGACCTCTGGCTTAGTAGTCAGGGTCACTAACCACTAGACCTACAGGCCAGTCAAAGTTTGGCGACACTGTTTCTTTTACAAAATAAGTATATGGATATTTCCCCTTGTTTTTACTGCTCCGTGGTTTTTTCTCAGCATCGCTACCGAAAAATAGCGCGATCTTATAATAAAATTGTAAAAGTTTACCTGATCCAGGAATAGTCATTAAAAGAGTATTTACGTAAAATACGAATTGATATCATCGTATTCTTGGCAGGTCTAAGCGATAACTAATATTGTGTTGGCCACGTTTCAAGCGACCATGGGTTCTTACTATCTTAACTACACTCTATGAGCTCCAAATAACAGTTGGGTTACATTTTTTTTACTACCTTTATAGCCAACAAGCATGCAATATCTATACTAATATTATAAAGCTGAAGTTTGTTTGGTTGAACGCGCTTATCTGAGGAACTACTGGTTCGAATTGAAAAATTCTTTTAGTGTTGTATACTATAGCCCATTTATCGAGGAAGGCTATAGGCTATATAAAATTACGCTACAACCAATAGGAGCTGAGCATCAATTAAAAATGTTGCAAAAACGGGGAAAATTTACAAACGCGGACGAAGTTGCGAAGAGACGAAGAGCGGGTCAATTAGTATGTAATAAGGGCCTACATTGGTAAAAATGGATTAATATTACAATAAAAGTGTGTCGTTCTTCACAGATTTCGAGGGTGAAAGGAACTCGTCTAACACATACGTGTCCCCAGTTATTGATTGATAATTTTTTCTAAAGAACGTACGGGTACAGTACTGTATGTACTAGGCGGCCACTAAAGATTGTTACTAATGTTATAATATTGTTAGAAGTTTCCCGCAGTTTCAACTATGTTTATGGTCTTATAACCTTCTTGAATGAATACTCTATCCGATACAAGAATTATTCAAATCTCCAGAGATTATAATTATGACTAGACATCGCGTGGTGGTCGAATTTCTACCACGGTTTTTTCATTGGCCAGTATAACATGAGCTGTCATTGTATAGACTTAGTTACCATGACGGGTAATCACATATATACTGGACGCGAAGCCGGTTTCACGTAATTTTTAAATTTGTAAGACATTTTGTTTAAAAATTTTAGCTTTCTGCACTTCTTCTATATATAAACTGTAAATATTCCAAACTTCACGTTACTACGTTCGAGAAATTTTCTTATAAAGGGGTAAAAAAGAATTCTCTTCACGTATTAATATAATGATAAAAATGAATGAAATGAGAAAAAGTCAAAAACATTTGAAATATTCAAGCGATCTTCTTACAAAAAAACTTAACCACCGTTTACAAAAAAAAAACTATATATTAAACTTTTTGGTGATATTATTAGACCGTAAACAAAAAATACGTTGTTTTGTGAATTTAAAAAACAAAATTCAAATCAGTTTGTTTTATTTTTTATTCCTGTTATGTCATCTAAATATGGTGTTTCTGGTGTTTATGTGTAACTTTTATTGACAATAAAATGCCGCTCACCCCTTAAGCAATGTACCGGGGTCCTGACAACGCTTGAAAACGGGGGAGGTCAAAGTAATATACGACGAGAACTGTACATATTATGTATAGCTGTATATTTTTCGTGGGGCACGTATAGGCCGACTCGACCGGAGTGATACCAAGATCCTTTCCGAAGCCTTTCGCCGAGTGAGTGAGTGAGGTTACCGGAGGCCCTAACCCTCTACACTCCCCCTCTCTCCCCTCTTCCATCGTTCCCCCACTCCCTTAAAGGCCGGCAACGCATTTGTGACTCTTGAGTTGCCCATTGGCGGCGGTAGTCAGTTACCATCAGGTGACCCGTCTGCTCGTTAGCCCCCTATACCATAAAAAAAAAAAGAAACTGTGTATTACTATCAAACGTAAAGCTAGTGGCAAAACGACGCCCTGGGAATTTGGAGGTATTTAGTTCTTTACTGAAGCAGTTTCCTTTACCTTCCCTGTCTAGGCAATGCAATGTTACCCACCTTGATGTAGACAAACATGTTGCATGATGCGAATACCCTCTCATAATTATAAAAAATATATGTAGATAGTGTAAAACATTACTTCTCTTCAGTAACAGTTAGTGTCAAGTAGAGGAAATAGGATGCTGTGAATTATGACGGCGGCATTATGTGACGATTTATCGTGCAATATCGCATCTTTAGATGCAAGTAATTGAACTAGGTACGTAACCAGAATGTTGCTCTACTATGTATATTAACTCTAACGCTTTTTATGTTTAGTTGAGGAAGTTTAAAAAAAAAAAACCGTACAAGTGCGAGTCAGACTCGCGCACTATAGGTTCCGGGTGCAAACTTGTATGTAGATATAACATTCCTCTCGGGAATTTATATATCTATCTATTTTTGCAGGTCCTTTTCGAACAATCTTAACTTTGCACTTCTAGAAATACTCTCCCATATATCGATTTACGATAAAGTCAACTTTAACAATATAAACCGTATATAATGGCCGTATCTTCTGATTGCGTTGACTTAGAAGCTTGATTTTTTTTTTTACAGCTGCAAGGAACCGCAGACACCATTATTTGGTATTTATTAATTTCAAATTGTTGCGTCCACGGATTCGAAAAAGGGTCATGACAGATAGACAGACAATAAGGATTCCTTTTTCTTTTCAGGAACGGAACCCTAAAAATTTTGTAGGCATACGTACAGTCCTTACGACAGAATAAAAATTGGTCAGTTTGGATGTTGTTTACCAATATACATAATATATTTCGTTCTCAATAAAAAACTATAGAACTAGACCGGGGACTTTAATCTTTACGCGAACGGTGTCTATCTTATTTGGATACTTTGATGACCTCTTTTTCCAAATTGCACCTACCAAGTTCGAGAACTTGTCCCAGGTACCTGTTGTTAACCTATTTTTTGACTTGTTCATTTTCATTTCAAGCCCCACACGTGTTGGGCAAGTGCAGAGATATTTCAGCTTTGTTACAAAGTCCTTCAAAGTTTCCGCCATTATCACTTTGTATCGGCAAATAATAATAATATAATATAATAACTAGACACATCTCACACACGGCCGTCTGATCCCAAAAACAGAAATTGTCTCTCTCTCTCTTTCCTTAGCGATTAATAATAATAATAATATATCTGAATGTAATTTATATGCCTACTAGCTGACCCGGCGAACTTCGTACCGCCATATTTTATTTCTCTAATCGCAACTAAGGAAATAAAACCCTTCCGGTAAAATCTAATTAGCTAAATTGAAAATAAAACTAAAGTACTCAATTGAAAAATTCATATTGTTGTACAAAATGACTCGTCCATCAGATGTTAAATCGCAAATAACAAACAAATAATTAGCTGAATTATACGGTATTTTGTTCACTACAAAATAAATTTAATTAATTTTATAGCGTCTACAACACGTGGTAATTATGCTGTTAAAATGTAGCTTATATGACACGTTCGTAGATTTACCATAGCAGCGCCATCTATTGATTACTTACTCAACCCAGTCGAAAGGTATCGACATCTGTTAGAATCATTTGGAGTTAACAGATAATTGTGACTGTCAAATAATAACAGACAAATAATTAGCAATAAATTAAAATTGCGACTATAATTTGAGATTTAAACTATCCTATCTCTCAAGTTGGATCGAACTGCACATGGTGTGCGAATTTTATTATAATCGGTTAAGTGGTTTAGGAGTCCATTGAGGACAAACATTGTGACACGAGATTTATATATATTAAGATTTAAGTGAATAAAGAGAATAATAATAACTTGACACATCTCATACACGGCCGTCGGAGCAGAGTCTGGCAGAGCCTGTACTATGGTAACCAGACTGCTAATAAACATACTTTTATATTTCTAAATACATATATATTATAGATAAATTACACCCAGACACAGAACAATATATCGTGCCCCGCCGCGTCTGTCTGTCTGTTCGCGATTAACTGAAAAAGTAATGAACGGATTTTCATGCGGTTTTCATTAATAGACAAAGTGATTCATGAGAAAAGTTTAGCTGTATAATTTAATAAAATTGTGTGTAAATTGATTGAAATATGATAATAATTGTTGAAGTTAACAGTGGGAGAGGCATGATACCACGGCCTCACAGAAAACCGGCAGTGAAGCAATGTTGCATTGCATTTCGCCGAGTGAGTGAGGTTACCAGAGGCCCAAACCCTTCTTCCCCCCCCCCCTTCTTCCCCACTCCCGCTCGTCCCCTACCCTTAAAGGCCGACAACGCACTTGTGACTCTTGAGCTGCAAGTGCCCATGGGCGGAGAGAGTCACTTACCATCAAGTAACCCGTCTGCTCGTTTGCCCCCTATCCCATAAAAAAAAGATGTCTCTGCTACCCGTGCGAATCCGGGGCGGGTTGCTAGTAGTCTATAAATGGAAGGAACAGTTGCCGATTGTACTCATCTGTACTTTGGATAACTTAGTAAAACGTGTAGTAGTAGTTTGTAGTACTACAGCCTTTTCGAAAACCGGTTGTTCAGAAGGCTGGAAGTTTTCAAAATTGGAATCCTTATGTCATTTGGTTTAAACCGTAACCGACACAAGTATGCCGTCTAGTTATATTGGGCTCCTACTATATTAAAATTCCGTGTGTACTCTACGCGTGAAATGGCAAATTATTTTTGAAAGTAGCAACCAGGGCGCGTAACAATTTGGATCCATTCACTAAAGAGAGGTCTTTTCCTTAGCATATTTTTCTTCGCATTACATTATCCACTTAGTAATTCAATTATTCGGAGATAATTAAGGCACAATAGAGTGTAGTGAAAGAAAAAAGGCAAATGAGGTTAAATACACTGAAGTATAGTTCTTAAAGATCTAATTGAGTAGCAGTAATTATTTACCATTCATGGAAAACAGCGAGTTCCGTAATTGGCAAACTACTTCTAATTGTTAGAGTAGGATATACAAGTTAAACAAAGAGGTTTCTTTACGATACACACAAACTCATTCGAGAAAAAAAATACTCTCGATTAGTTTTTGTTTATTTCTTGTTATTTTGTAGATCAGTCGTTATGGTGCCATAGGTAAATATCTAGTGTGGTAATGTTTTATATTCGGTGCTTATAAAAAAAGGCACGCAAACACCATTACTAGATACAACCAGTTCGCAAATCTGATATCAGTTACATCGATTAACGAAATAGGGTTTGATAAATAACTTGAAAATCAGAAGATCAATAAACAATGGAAATCCTAACTAATATTATAAATGGGATTATGAGATTGTTTGTTTGTTATAGCCACTCTACACTACTCGTTACGTTTCGATCATTATTAAACAAACACAACCTATCGTCGTTATTTGGTGCAAGAATTCAACCAAATGTAATACTAAGCCGGAAGGGATCGGATGCCAACATGTTTTTCACCGCCCAATTGCGAGACCTCTCATTTCCATCGTACGGGTATTCATACGATAACAATCTAGTTATCGAACGGACTCTCCGCGATATTAAAATGCGATATTGAATGCCCCACACCGCAGCACGTCATACTTCGACTTCCTAAAATGAAATTTCTACACCGTATTATTGGTCTTTATTGCTGGTTTAATAATTTCATGTTATTTACTCGGAAATCAACTCAATAGCTTTCATTTTATTTTATTATAATGTGTATGAGTATTACATAATATATTCTGTACGAATAGTGAGTAGGGAATATTTTCAAACTTATTTTCTCTTTGACACAATGGTGGTTACATTGATATTGTTGTCACAAGAATTTTTACAGCGTCTATCGAACAGGGACTTATAAAAAGATGACACTCGGTGTTTTGGACAAGCTGAACTTATTTGTCAACGATATCCTATCTGGTCCAGCTATCATAGCGTCAATACTCAATACGTTAATTGCACACCATAATGTTACAGAGGTGTTATAGTGATCTACTACAGTTTATTACGGACTCTGTCGGGCACGGCAGCGTATTATAATCATTTGCCTTCACCTTATTACTCAGTTAAGGTTTTTTTTTGTTATTATTGACTAGTTATTACTAGTAGTAGTATTGCTATTTAACTTTATTGACATACACATTTTACTTATCGGCTAGGGTTACGTTATTATCATTTAAGTATTCATGTAATATATAGGCTTTAATAACTAATATACATTTTAATGTCTGTAGGAATTTAGTGCGCTTTCTTCATTCCTAATGGGATCTGGGAGCTTGTTAAATATTTTTACTGTCATAACAAACAGACCAGTAGAATACATGGCTTATTTGGAGGTTGGCAGATTTAATCAGTTTTTATATCGTTGCGAATATTGTCTTGTTGTAAGTCTTCTCTTTTATTGTAGAATTCTGGGTATTTGCTGACAAATTTACATATTTCTAAAATAAACATACAAGGTCGGGTTAGGCTATTACACTTCTGAAAATTGGGTTTACAGCTATGTGTTTCATCTATGTTTAACAATATTATAACGGTTCACCATGGTACAATATGTAATACTATGTACATAGGCTGCACTAAAAGTTTCGGGAATGGAATATTTCCACTGTTTCTGTCATATTAAAATCTTTTTAATTGAAAACTCCTTGGTTTTAAAAATCGAATACCATTTATTTATTAAAAAAAAGATTCTCGGTCTTATCACAAGGTTTTGTCAAACTTGTTTAGTCGTTGAGAAAATGGAATTGACTCGAGAAAATTCAAGAGCGATGATTTATTACGACTTTCGAAGTGGTTTAACGCAAAAACAGTGTGTTGACCGGATGATTTCTGCATTTGGTGATGAAGCCCCATCCAAAAACACAATTTATCACTGGTTTGCTGAATTTCAACGTGGACGTGTCAAGCTCAGTGACGATCCCCGTCAAGGTCGTCCAAAAACTGCAGTCACCCAAGAAAACGTTGATGCTGTGCGTAAGCTGATTGAGGAAGATCGACATGTGACACACCGCGAAATTCAGGCAACTTTAGACATTGGCATGAGTCAAATACAAATAATCTTGCATGAACAATTAGGTGTAAAAAAGTTGTTTTTCCGATGGATACCGCATTCGCTCTGTGAAGAGCAAAAAGCGGCTCGCGTTACTTGGTGCGTCAGAACTCTCGATTCCACGCAGGATCCTCAAATGCTGTATACAACATCGTATCAGGTGACGAATCCTGGATATACGCGTACGAACCCGAAACAAAAAACCAGTCACGAGTTTGGGTGTTCGAAAATGAGTTAAAGCCAACAAAAATTGTTCGTTCACGGAGTGTTGCAAAAAAAATTGTGGACACGTTTGTCTCCAAAACCGGCCATGTTGCGACTATTTCTCTTGAGGGACAAAGAACGGTTAATGCAGAATGGTATGCTAGCATTTGTTTGCCACAGGTCGTTTCTGAACTCCGTAAAGAGAACTGCAACCGCCGCACCATCCTCCATCACGACAATGCGAGTTCTCACACCGCGCACTGAACAAAAGAGTTTTTAAAGCAAGAAAACATAGAATTATTAGACCATCCGCCGTACAGCCCCAACCTAAGCCCTAATGATTTTTATACTTTCCCTAAAATAAAGAATAAATTGCATGGTCAGAGATTTTCATCACCTGAAGAAGCTGTGGACGCCTACAAAACGGCCATTTTGGAGACCCCAACTTCCGAATGGAATGGTTGCTTCAATGATTGGTTCCATCGTATGGAAAAATGTGTCAAATTTCGCGGAGAATACTTCGAAAAGCAATAAATACATTTTTAAATAGTAATGTTGTGTCACTTCCTTGATTCCCGAAATTTTCAGTGCCGCCCTCGTAGAGTAGGGTGCCCCCTTTAATTTGTAATATATTTTTAATTATTTTCGTTATAGCGGCAACAGAAATACACATTTTGTGAAAATCTCAACTGTCTACCTATTATTGATCTTGAGATACAGACCGCTGACAGACAGACAGATGGACGGACGGACAGCGGAGGCTTAGTAATAGGGTCCAGTTGGTTACGGGTACGGAGCCTTAAAAGGAGCAAAAAATCTGGATAGAGTAATGGTTCATTATGCGTCGAGCAATACCCGTAACGCGGGAAAGCTCTGCGCCACGTATTAGCGTTATACAGTTAGGTACTTAGTTTATTATCAGACCTTTTTCTACATTTTTAACAAATATCGACTCGTGCATACTAAATTAATCTTAGGCCCGAGTCCAATTTACCTTAGTAAAGTGCAAAATAAAATGTTTTACGCTAATTCGGTTAACGAATATTTCGGTGAATTGAAAAAGGTAGCGCGCGCGTCCCTAATAAGCAAGGATGAAAAGGTTTACTTCGATATAAATATGAATATGTAAAAGCCTTTGTAAACTAATATTTAAAAGTAATTTAATTTCTCCTACTTACTTAATGTACACATCGAATAGATAAACTCGTTATTCAAAGATTTTTAAGTAGCCAGTTGCTATGAAAATCGCAAACACAATTTTAAAAGCCTAGGGTCAAAGCAGTTTTTTATCACTACATATTTTAAAACAAAGTCCTCGCCACATCTGTCTGTCTGTTTTCACTAATAGACAGTGAGGCCTCACTAGTTACTAACCAGTAAAAGCCTTCTTTTTTTTTTTTTTTTTCCCTGATGAGCTCGCGCCGTTCACTTTTATAAATAAGGTACATGTTTATAGTGCTGTAAGTTTTAATGGATGGGTATATAACAATTAAGTGTCTCTGACTGTACCAAATAAAATATTCTTTCTTTCTTTCTTTCTTTCTTCTTTCATGAGGAAGGTTTAGGTGTATAATTTGTTAAGATTTTGTGTAAATTGATTGTTGAAGAAGTCTCTGCTATCCGTACGAAGCCGGGGCGGGTTACTAGTTATTAATAAAAGCGATAAAAAGATTTCTAGCCAATCAGTTAATTTCGGAGATAAACCAAAGTAGCCCTCCAGGCGGCTCACAAACAGAGTCTCCACATTTAAATAAACTTTTTTAGTTCAATTCCTACAGACTTAATTGGCTTTAATTAAGTAGTAGACAAAGTTGTTTATCCAGTATTACAGTGTCAATCAAGCTGTAGAGCATTACTAGAGTATAGTACGACGCGACACTGAGAGGCTTTATCGATTAATTACGAAGGCAGAATTAATTAAACTATCAGTCTACAGGCATGGATAGCACTCTGAACATTTTTGTTAATTAATTTACTTTTTATCTTTCTTGAATTTGGATAGTTTTTAATCTGGAATGGTGACAAACCCAGTGCCATCTTACTAAGGCAGGTTTAACAACTTGATCCTTCACAGTCCATTGGAAGTTATTATGCTGACTAGTAGTCCGAGAGGTATAATAACCTAGTCAGAGGATCCTCCTTGCTGTTGGAAGAACATTCAACTGTTTTCCGACATTGGGTTCACTTTTCAAACAGTTTTTCCTCGTCGCAAAATTGGTTTCTTGTTCCTTTGACATCCTATTCCATTACAAAAAAAAACAAATCATTACTTGGTCAGAAACTTATGCAAAGGGTACGTTTTTAGGGTTCCGTTCCTCAAAAAGGAAAAAAGGAACCCTTATAGGATCACTTTGTTGTCCGTTTGTCTGTCTGTCTGTCAAGAACTTTTTCTCAGGAACCTGTGGGCGCATCATGTAGATATTAACATCAAATACTTATATCAGATTCCATGAAGCTGTAAAACAATCAAGCTTTTAAGTCAATGCATTCAAAAGATACGGCCATTAAGCCTTAGATTTTAACAAATTTGAACATTTCGCAGGTATATCAAAACCTGTAGAGTACTTCCCATTGACCTAGAATTATGAAATTTGGTAAGAAGCAAAGTCTGACACCACAAATAAAGGAAAAAATCCTAAAGTCGTTAATTTATTGTTATATCGCAAAAAAAAAATTGTGATTACAAACTTATATTTTGCGGTTGGAAAGTTGACTTTGTCGTAAATCGACGTATGGGAGAGTATTTTTGGAACTGCAAAGTTAAGTTTGCCATTCGGAAAAGACGACCTAAATTCTTTGAGAATCGATTACCGAGATGAACGTACTATCTACATTTGTTTGCTCATGGAACCCTCGGTGCACGAGTCAGACTCGCACTTGTCCGGTTTTCGAATATGAAATCGAATGCGTGTTTACTTTGTTCAATGCCCAACACATGTGTACGCACAAGTGAACTTGTAGTATTTTACAGCTTCACGTACAGTACACGTAAAGTTTACTGCTTCTGGCAAAGTGTGTCAATATCATTTTCAACCATCGGAGTATGAGATCACTATGACACACTCCAAGGCTTTCATTCACACTTCAAGTTCATCCTGTAGTTTCTACCAGGGATATTATGAAATTCCGTAATAGTAACCGAAACTACCGGATATCCAAAAATTATCCGAAACCGATATAAAAGTTTCGAATAATTTGGAGGAGTGGAGTCTTAATAATTAATATTATCATAATACTAGTAATCTAGGATACTAATTATACACCTAAACTTTTCTCATGAATCACTCTGTATATAAGGGAAAATCACATGGCAATCCGTTCAGTAGTTTTTCAGTTTATCGCAAACAGACAGACAGCCAGACAGACAGCCAGACAGACGCGACGAGAGACTTTGTTTTATAATATGTAGTGATATACATGAAGATGCAAGTGCATATTTTATAATAATTGTACATATTCCGACCATTGCTAATAGTGCTATTTTTTATTGTGATTTTACTACCAAATGACAACCTATAAATAATCCGAAATAATCTGATACCCTTAAACGTATCCGAATCCGGTAACACATTATTCATACCCGTAACATCCCTGGTTTCTACTTACCGCAATGAAAGCCGTAGGTAAGCCTACTCTTCTATGAGAGCAATCAATTGTAACTTCTTTATATTGTATTTTACCTGAGTTCGGCCAACATTTTATATAAGGACTCCGTGTTGTACTTACCTGAAACAAAAAACAAACAAGATGAATCAATGTGCCCGTAGAGATTTGTTCGTACTTTTCTTGTAAACTTTATAATGGTTACTTAAATAGTCGTGTTTCCTGTTTTTGCGGGCAAACGACGTCGGTTACGCAACTTGACAGATTGCCAAGTGTTCAGGTGTTGTGACCTCTGGTGTGACGCTCATTTGTTGACACACCGACGTGACTCATGTACACATTACCTACGTGATGCCATATTATGTTGCTCATCTCAGCTGGTCAATTTTCTTTTTGTCAGCATATTTTACAGATGTGTAACATGCTTGTGTCTGTGTTATCGTAAAATAAACGAGCATGTATACATAGCATTACGTTTTTTGAGTTACTTACATTTTTAAAACATCTATCTACATATATATATGTACTTACTATACCTATTTTATATTTTATAATAATTGCGTTACCGATTTTATAATATAACTAGATTGTTCCCCGCGCGGCTTCGCTCGCTTCTACACTTTCATATTTATTGAGCGGAATCCTTATTCTTTTCCAAAACGAAAGTAGCTTAAGTTACTACATAAAACAGCGTTATCAGTCAGTGAAAGTCCCGTGGAAATCGGTGTACTCGATCCGGAGATTAGCCGGAACAAACTGACACACAGACAGACAAAAATAAAAAAATTGGATTTTTTGGTATATGTAATGTGTAAATATTCGGATGCATTTAGTAAAATGCTGTTATTATGACTTTATAAACAGACACTTCAATTTTATTTATTTGTATCTATCTATATACATGTATGTATATAGATGTATATATATATATATGGCGCTCGTAAACTATGCTCTTACCACTACGACAGTGAGTTAAATTTATCGTTAATTGAACAATAACTGGTCATATAATGATGTGTAATAAAAGAGGAGAGGGTAGCGCAACAATGCGCTGCGGTGTTACTGAGATTACACTAGTGTCGCGTAATGTATTCGCGGTATCAGCATCGAATTGAAATGTAGATGTTTCTGGTCGGCTAATAAATCGGATTTAATCATTAATTGCACTATTTACCCGAACGTGGTTTCGATTACCACTGCAAAAGCGGTGCGTTACAGAACAATATTGGTTTATAGAGTTTCAGAGCGATGAACTCGAAATTTTTTTCAACAACAATATTATGGAGTCTTTGTGCCTTCAGACCTTTCTACCTACATCTCAAATAAATGACTAGATCAACGATACTATGATCCTACTAATATTTTAAATGTGGAAGTTCGTGAAGATGTTGAATGTTTATTAATTTTATTACTCTATCACTGTCTAAACTCTAACCGTTTTCCTAATTTTCTACGATTCCGTAATCGTAGGAAATTTGGCACATAGGCGCATGCGGATTGGAGAGCAAAAGAAATTATAAACCTGACAGTTTGTGAGGATGCCCACCGGGCCTAACTGCAGAACGGATTAAAAAAAAATTTGGCAAACATTCCGATTACATCCTGGATTTACAGTAAAGAACAAGTGACCCAGATCTACATGGCTGAGCCACGGGTGAAGGATAAACTATAAAAACGATAAATGCAGTGGTAGCTAATTGAACATCATTGAATTTAATTACAATTACCACGGTGGTTGACCTATCGTCGACCTTATTAACCCTCCCTGGGAATAATTAAATAATTAATAAATACTTCATTATTTATTACTGATGATATACTTAATTATTTATTACTGACTGAAATTATTGTTGTTATTTCTTCATTTCAATAAGTAATAAGTCTTCTAATAATACAGAGTACATATTGAATTCACACAATAACCATCTAGCCCTTAATTTGTATTATGAATAATACATACAGTCAAAATAACTTTGGTGTTGACACACATCTGCGGCTCTCAAATAGAAACTGCTATTTCTGTCTGTCGGCTCGCATAATGACTCCCGACGATACTCAGAGATAGATGTACTCCGACATAAGATTTGTTATATATATTATTATTGCTTATGTGTTTAGAATTTGCTCCCAGTCAATCAATAAAATCGTTATCTTTCTACTTTGTGATATGTCTTTTTATCTAACAAAATCCGTTTTCAGGTCATGATTTCCAAGTAATATATTTGTCAAACACGGTTTTTTCTCAGCCATCATCTTGTATTTTCTGGTAGTTGCAAGAACACTACATTTAGAAAAATGATTTTATAAGCATTCGCCAACGGTCAAATTCGTAAAAAAAGGTGAAGAATGGAATCTAATCGGCACAAGGCCTTGCAGCCTTCTTGACAGAAAGTTACAGGTAAAAAAATCGGTTGTCTGTAAAGTCGGTTTACTGACGATAGTTGAACGTGACAACGTCATAAGGGAACGCCTCAGAGTGAGGTAAAGCCGCATGCGTCATGTTTTTTCGTGCGTGCAGCCGGCTCCATCGAATTATAAGACGTTGTCACGTCAAAAAAAGAGATGTTCTGTAAGATGTCCTGGCTCCACAATACATATTAATTAATATGCATATAAGAAAGAGTCAAAGTTAGATAAGGAGAAGATAAAGACAATGATGATAAATTTATAAATGATTTAGTACCAGTCTTGTATCAGAAACACAGTTATGCATGTATGTACTCGTATGTATATTAACGATATTTTTTGCGAAATGTCAGCGGTTCACTACATTGACATTTCGCCAAGCCATGCGGCTGATTACCGCTATACCTATTATTTAGTAAGTACCTACAAGGAATGACAGCCGGCGCGTCTGGCCGATACAATCCAAATGGTAAAGATATCGGTACTTTGGCTCTAGAAGGTTTAGAATCTTTGATGTTTCTGACTGGCCGTGATTATCGCGAGGTCATAACATGATAGTATGGATCGATGGCTTTGCAAAATTTTATAGATACACAGAGCTGGTTGTTACTATCACGGCCAAACTAAGTTTGCTTGGCCACGTAGTTTAGCAGAAGTGTACATTTTGTCCATATTGGTAAGTAACTTTAAGCTCAACGTAGACGGTAAGTACTTTAAGTTTAGCATTGTCACCGTTGTTTGGCAATAGTTTGTTGTTGTATACAAGTTAAATAAAGATGGAGCTATGTTCTTTTATACAGGGTGAAAATGAAAATGGAATTCAATCTGAAAATGGAACACTTACTTAAATCACTGAAGGCATGACTAGTATGCAGTTACAAAAATATTTTTTGAAAAAAAGCTATCCGTTTACTTGTTATGACCGCTTAAATTTCCAGGTATTTTTACCACCATTTCTCATAAAATCATGTAGAATGTGTAAAGTTACCGATTTTAAATCGGACATATGTTTTCTTATTTTGGAACTATTCACTCAGTGAGAAAATCCATAAAAACTACCTTAAACATTTTTCAAAGTTGGTTTTATGGATTTTGTTAGTAACGGAATAAAAAAATCGATAGTTCTTTTTCAAAAATTCTTTTTGTACCTGCACGCTAGAGTCGTGCTCTTTAATTAAGAGTTCCATTGTCAAAGTAGCTTGCACTATTAACGTCAGAAATCAGTAAAATTCATTGCTTTTTTTATATGACGAATATCTATAAAATAAGCTTTAATACTAGGTAGATCTATTGCCACTTTCTACATCACTTCGAAATAAATTGCGTTTGGTAGAAATATCGATAACCGTCTTTTTTTACAATGATTGTGACCATAATGTACCTACTTCTTAAATGATTGATGTTACAATCATATCTAATCTAGTATGTGTATATATATATATGTATTTGTGTATACGTATGTAGTTGTATGTATATGTTTGTGTAAATATGTATGTGATCATACCTATACTAGTAGTAGGTACATATTAGTTCAATTTGATACGTATGATATATTTTACACCATAACCGCCTACACTAAATCATTACAGTCCTGTCCATCCAAAGGTTGCCTGGAAGATATTGCTTATTGTGATAAGGCCGCCCATTGTGCATTTTATGTTTAAGTTGTTTGTTTATACGTAAATATATCATGTGTTTGGTGTACAATAAAGAGTATCTATCTATCTATCTATCTATCTATCTATCTATCTATCTATCTATCTATCTATCTATCTATCTATCTATCTATCTATCTATCTATCTATCTAATCCAAACTCTTTAGATTCATTGTCCTACGGTTGTTATAAATATTTGATTTGACTATTCATTAATTAAACCTACAGTGGTTAAATAGTAAATGCGGCGACGACGCTTCCTTATGATAAAAGGATAGATTAGTGATGAATAAACATTAATACCTTACTTCAAAGGATACATTATCGCCTGGTTAAAGATCATTCTTAGAATCCTAAATTGTGGATGAATGCTTACAGAATAAATCAGTGTTGTCATATTACGAAAGTAATATATAAATTTGTTTCTACATATCAAACCAGGATAGAAACTGATACACAAATTTTATAAATCAGAAAAAGATAAAACATCGTATGTATAATAGATCTATCGCAAAATGAACTTTATTTTCTCTGCAAGAAATGTAATAACCGCGTGGCGCGTGCTTGGTGTAAACATATCACCGTAGACTGGGTTAAGAAAGAAAAATGTGATGAATGAACGTATAAATAATCACGCCGTCGACTTTGAACACTTTAATCATGGTTGTATTTTCTTTCAGTGATATACGGAGCCTTCATACATATTATTCGCATTTTAGGAAAAAAAATGATAAAATACTCATCAAATTTATCTTAACCGCTGAATACATCATTCTCCCTATATGGCTATAAAATCAGATATTTAATAAAAACGTAAATATTGCTTTTAGTTGAACGGTATTTTATTGTCCACTGCACGAATAAAATCAAAATATTGCATGCAAACGAACGTCCATTCAATATGCCACGCTGATGAATAATTAACAAGCGCCACTTCAATTCAAATCCATAGTAGACTTTACGATCAAAGGGTTATCGAGATGTTACACCTTATTATATTGTTCTTACCTCATACTTATCTAGATTTGTGTCTCTATGCAGTTATGAAACTACAATCATATTTTTAGAGCAGGGAACCGATGCATGGAAGGTCAGGAAAAGAAGCTAAGGTGCGAATTCGTTATATTAGGGCGTCAAATGATATTACTAACTAAGGGTATTATCCTAGCTGTATCACAGTACAGTACTCCTAAAATGCAATTGCCTATAGTTTCTAGGCAATGGGGTAGAAGACTGTCAAGTCAAATCAGTATCTTTCTAATAAACGTCCAAACGGCAGGTTCGTTACATTTTTTTAAGAAATACTAAGGTATGACGTCACGCCTCACTGTTGTCAAATCATTAATTTTTAATGTTAATTTGACGATTATAAACTAAATTACAAACGCTGAAGAAAAACTGAACGACAATTTTCACACTATATCAAGTTATTTATACAAATTTTATCGTCTGACTTTTCGAAATCATTTATTTTGATCACAGGCACTCAATTGTATTTTTAACCGATTTCAAAAAGGAGGAGGTTCCCAATTCGATTGGTATTTTTTTTTTTGATATATGTACGATTGCACTTATATTGCTGTGCAAGCCAATTTTACGTGGTAGCCAGACTATAGTGATTATATTGAATTATTTATTATATTGAACTACATATATGTATGCCGGAAGCAGAGTTATATTACTGACTGGTTATGTAACGCTCGATCAATCACTGTTTGACATTAGGTTTATAATTTCAGACAGTATTTGTGCATTGTGTAGCAGTTCGAGGTTATGGGACGTCAGAATGAGACAATGGATACTTTGTTTCGCTATAAATGTTAATGTAGTGTAAAAACATGAAAAAGCTGCCAATGTTTTATAGTGAGCTTCGTTCTGCATGAAATGTGTTACGATATGAAACGGGCCGAGCGTAAGGTCGCAGGGCATCTGGCGGTGAAGGCACATGTGTTCGCTATTTTTATCGCCGCCATTCAAAGCACTGATATCGCTAACTAAATTGTGTACGCCTCCAAAGCATAAAATAATACGCAAACCAATAAATATAGATGGCTATGCCATTTATTTAACAGATGAAGCTGATAAGAATTTAATAGGTATAGGCATATAATTCGTTTATAAATTGCGGATAAATTGCAGGAGTGTCGCCTTCGCTGGTATGGCCACGTTTTGCGGCAACCGGATACTTACGTGGGGAACAAATGTCTGGCCATGCCACCTCCGCCGGGTCCCGGCAGGAGGGGTAGTACAAAAAAGTGCTGGCTTGACGTCGTAACGGGTGATATGCATGCCAATGGACTTACTACCAGGAATGCCGAAGATCGTGCGAAGTGGAGAAGAAAAAGTAGGAAAGCGGACCCCGGGCACCGGTTGTGACCGGGATTCAACGCGATGATGATGATGATGATGAATACAATTCGGTTATAATTAAATGTTGCTTCTACAGAAACTTGATGTGCAATTGTTATTTTCTATTAAAATATTTGATGCGGGTTTATACCCGCTAGTCCATCCCATAACCAGCATAACAGCCGCACATACCCACATTCTGACACTTATGTGTCAGAATGTGGGTATGTGCAGCTGTTATGCTGGTTATGTACGTGTGATGAACTCGTAGCATGAACAATATTAGCGGCTGATATCCACACGTTGCATATTTGGCTGAACATTGTCAGCTTCTGGCATAGTATGCAAGCCGGAATTAACGGAGATTATATACATATATAAGCAACCCGCCGCGGCTTCGCACGGATAGCAAAGCATATATTGATTTTTGCCGACATCTTCAACAATCATCGTCATATTTCAGTCATTATACGCAAAATCTAATGAATTATACACTTAAACCTTCCTCATGAATCACTCCGTCTATTGGTGAGAACAGTATGAAAATCCGTTTGGTAGTTTTTGAGTTTATTGCGAACAAACCGACAGACGGACAGACGCAGCGGGACTTTGCTCTACAATTTGTATTGATAGTGATGTAGCAATGTATAGCAACTAGCTTTTGCCACGCTTCATTAGCGTTTTTTTTCTATCTGTCGGGCACTGCACTTTATGATACACGGTTGCATAGTTAAGGTTTGAAAACGTAACAAACATACAGATAAACAGAGTTCTATCGCATTTACAACATTAGTACAGATTCTGTAACGTAGAATGCAGATTTACTCATATTTATGATAAAAAAATCTAATTATATGTGTAAGTATGAGTTGTACAAAGCCTACGTAAAGGCAAGCGGTCATAGTAGCCTATGCTGCCGTTGTAATCGAGATAGATCAAGAAGAGGCGTCTTCTGACTTACTGTTGTCTCGATTACCATGGCATAAAGGCATTTAAAATACCAAAGTCGCGTAATGTTTGAGCCTTAAAACCCTTATGGCAGATTTGTTTTATATCTTAATTATAATAGTCGTAGACGGTGACGTGTCTGAACTTTACATTGCGACCTCAGGTGTGCCCCAAGGGTCTCATTTAGGACCGTTATTCTTCAACATTTTTATCAACGACATTTCTCAAGTATTCAAACACTCCAAGCCGTACCTTTTTGCAGATGATTTAAAATTTATACGCATAATTTTGGATGAATCCGACACACGTTTACTACAGGCAGATATAGACAGTTTAGCTCAATGGTGTAGCAGTAACAAAATGTACTTAAACTGTTCCAAGTGTTACCATATTAAATTCACCAGAAAACACAATAAAACTCAGTCTTCATACAAAATTCAGGGAAACACTATAACAGAAGTAACACTAATTCGGGATTTGGGCATTTATTTGGACAGTAAACTCAGTTTCATAGAACATATAGATAAAATATTAAATTCAGCATATCGATCTCTTGGATTCGTATTGCGATCATCGAAAGAATTTAAAAAACCATCCACTACATTACTATTGTACAATAGCTATGTACGAAGCCAATTAGAATACTGCAGTATAGTTTGGAATCCCTCATACCAAGTTCACATCAATCGAATTGAAAGAGTACAGAAGAGACTTCGTCGTCATCTAGCTTTTCGCTTCAATCTGAGGAATTGTAGATCCTATGAGGAACGACTAAGTTATTTGAAAGTTATGGATCTGAAAACACGCCGCACCATCTCGGATCTGATATTTCTACACAAATTGCTTAATAATGCCATAGATTGTCCGGATTTACTTAGTAAAATAAGTATTAACGTTCCTCTCAGAGTCCCTCGCTACCCCCGCCCATTACTCAAACCACCGCGTTGCCGGTCAAATTTGGGAAAACACTCGCCGCTTACTAGGATTGTTCATCAGTACAACTCTGTTTCACGTGCCTCGGAAGACATAGACGTTTTCTCAAATAAACAGGGAAAATATAAATCCTTAATCCGCGCGCAGCTCACTGGTATGTACGAGTAGGTGTTTTACTTCAACTTGTAATTTAGTTTATAATTTTAATTTTAAATTCTCAATTTTAGTCGGCTATACTACCGACTAATGTTTGTTACTTATTAAATTATTATTTTAAGCACTATTTTTCTTATTGTAAAAAAAAAAACATAAAAAAAAAAAAACCATTAGGATGTTGTATAATTTTTGGCATGATGTGGTCTCCTGTAATTACGGAAGCACATTACTTATTGTTTTTTTTTAGAATTAAATATAGCATGTAAGGTGTATTCCTTGTTGGAGATCCCAATAAAATAAAATAAAATAAAATAAAATAAAATAGATAAACCTATGTTCAGAACCTGTTGGCAAACATTTTTTGTTTTTATGTTTGGCATTATCAAATCACATATCCTGTACAAAAACCAGACTTTTCGACTTTGCGTTTTAAGTGCGTCATATTAAATGCAACTGTGATGCAATACCCAAGTCTGCAAAAATCGTCTTTTAGATAGATAGATAGATATCTAAATATTTATCAATAAAGAGTATCTATCTAGATACTCTTTATTGCACACCATAAATAGGATACAATTAAAAAGAAATACGTTAGAAACAGCAGTACGAGTACAATGGGCGGCCTTATCGCAGTCTGCAATCTCTTACAGGCAACCTGTAGATGGACTATACAGTTAGGAATAGGTAATTTGTGGTGCACATTTGTCTTATTAGCACTTCAATTTGTTTGAAAAAATATCTATTCACCTTTTAGGTAGATTTTTAGATATTTTTCAAACACATTGATTAGGAATTGGTATGACATCTTAAAACGCCATTTTCTCTAAATAAAGTATGTGTGGCTTGACACTGTATTGCTTATCAGCGTCCATATATATATATATATATATACATACATATATACATTCAAATACATATATAAAACGTAGTAATTACAGAGATAAGTAGTGATTCTTGACGAGCTTTTGAAAAGTTGTTACTCTTTTAGTTGTTTTTTTAGAGGTAGCTGTAAAAAGAATTGTCTATGTTATAATCAATAGTAACCGTAACTGTGTTAGTTTTAATATTTTACATAAAGAGTAGAAAAAAGGTCAAACAGGCCGTCGATCACAGTGCTTTTAGTGAGCTCGAAGTAAACAATGATGGTAGTTACAATGGGGCTTTTAAGGTATACTGGAGCTTTTGTCTGCCTCCACAGGCGGGACAGTCTTATAAGTGCATTATCGACTACGCCCTCACGTTCGCATTTTATGAATACTCATACAAATGTATATGTTAATATTATACTCCCAGACCGCTCTCGTACCATTCGGTATGATTTAACATACAATGAAAGCTTAATAAGAGCAAAATGAAAAAGAATTCGCCAATGCTGATAATTTGACTTGTTAAAAAAACACCTGTCAACTCTCTATGGAATTCTATTGATCTTTAGGAAATGCTTATGTGTTTCTATCAGTTGATCAGGACTGTTCAATATTACTCTTTGGAAAGTGGACTTGTTATATTATCAGAAGTTTACAATTTGGTTACACAGTTACAAAGACGAGAGAATTAAGACAAAAAACTGCCCTAACACTGAAACGCCAACGCGTGCATACATATTACAAACTGCTTAGTTAGGACTACTGTGTGTCTGCAGATCATATTCATCAGCTAGAGACTTCGAGAGATTACAAGTAGCAAGGACAAAGGTAGGCTCTTCATTTTAAGACATATCTAATCCTGTGCAGTAGGCGAGTTTAGTGACCAGACTAGAGTATATGAGTAATTTGTGTTGGCCCTTTCCCAAATTAATTGACCATTTGGGAAAGGGCCAAGAAGATTCACAAAATAGGCATATCATGTGATCACTACACTAGCAAAACACAATGAGAGTAATAATGAGAGAGTACTAAAGTAACAAACAGAGTTATGAATACCTATTCAAATTCGCTAGCCGCTGATCTCTGGTATTAAACTAACTAAGATTAAAGGTATAGCCTGAAAGTAGGGATGTGTGTCTGTAGTATTTTGTAAAATAACTAAACTACCAACCAAGTTTGATCACAGGTTAAGAAATTAACAATGGAACTCCTTATCGCATGTAGTACATAAACAACTATTTTATTTATGATATTTGATCCCTGGTTGGAGCCTTATTTGTGTATTTCTTACCGGACAGTACAACTATATATTTACAGATTTTAAAGTCGGTTTAAAAAAAATATAAGCTACCTTTCGCATGTTGAAGTTAACAACTTTGATGATATAATCAACAAATTGTCTGTAGTAGCCAGGTTTACATCTACGGAACATGACAAACTTTCATTGAGTTTCACTGGAACGCCTTTCTTCGTCAAAGATATTTTTTAAATCTGAGCAGCGTAATGGGAAAAGTTGTAACAAGTATTCAGAACATATTATGTACCATTAATATTCTGACGAGTTGCCGACGTCGGCAACTCTATAAAAGTTCAATAAATGTAGCACAAGCCCAGGGCAGGTGCCTATAATTTTAATATTTCCATATTATTATGTCTCTCCCCAAAACATAACTTTTATGAAGCTTCCGTTGAAGTGAATTTTTGTGAAAGGAACATTTTATCTTCGCATTGAATGTCTGTTCTCATACGAATAAACCGCTTTAGGTATACATAACAAATATTCAAAACACGTTAAATTTCTTACGGTACAATTGTGGGTTTTGTTGATTATAATCAATTATTTTAATGGCTTTCATGAGTAAAATTTACTGTGCCGCACTTTGTCATAATTATCCTACTAATATTATAAACGTGAAAGTTTGTGCGGATGTATGGATGTGTGGATGTATGGATGTATGGATATTTGTTACTCTTTCACGCCAAAACTACTGAACCGATTGCGATGAAACTTGGTATGTAGATAGCTGGAGACCTGGATTAACATATAGGCTACTTTTTATCCCGATATTCCCACGGGATCAAGACTTACGCGGGTGAAACCGCGTGGCACTTCTAGTTACTAAATAAAGGTAACGAATTATCGCGAGTCTCGTTTCTCGGTTATTTTCACAACATTATTGCACATATTTTCTTATTAAAAATTGTCTTTGAGCTGAGGAATAATCTTCCTAAATATATCCAAACAGACAGTAGATCCCAGCTGTATTTGAAAATAAGAGGCTCAATTTTTCATCTTTTGTGGCCGCGAAATCTAAAAAAGGATTTCATACAAATGGAAACATTTCCTTTTAGAAAAGTCTATTGTCTGTACAGGAGGGCGAGAAAATGTTTTTTTGTGAGGACCGAAAACCCTTTCCTGTGCACTATCCATTTAGCTTTGTAGGTAGGAATGGTTGAAATTTATGATTTATTAATAAAATGGTGGTTTATTGCTTAAATAACTAATATAAACATCAAAGTGTCAAGGCACTGCCCAATGCCACAGCAAAGAGGCGAAGGCGACGTGGGGACGGTTGGCTGACCCTGTTTTGGCAAAGCCATTTGAAATAACAATCAGACCGCAGAGTAAATTATGACTAGTTATTTCGTATTTAATTTATTGTATCGTTAATAGATATTTACTGCAAATATGTATACTCAACCGACTTCACTGTTACCTTCTTTGTGCAGGTATTTAAATCGCCACAACACCGCAAGGTGTTTAATCAATTAGCCCATGCTAGTCCACTGCCTAGATATACCTCTCCCAATGTGCGCCATAGCATTCTGTCCTCCGCCTTCCGCATCCAGTCCCTCCCAGCTATCTTCCTCAGGTCGTCGGTCCATCTGGCTGGGGGGCTTCCTACCTTCCGTTTACAGATTCGCGGTCTCCACTCTAAGACCCGTTGGCACCAACGGCCATCGGTCCTTCGGCATACGTGGCCAGCCCATTGCCACTTAAGCGTGCTTATTCTGCGAGCTATGGCGGTAACTTTAGTTCTTTGTCGGATGACCTCATTACGAATTTTATCCTGCAAAAGTATGGAATGAATGGAACCCGCAACGTGTTTGGTTGGTTTAATTCTGATATTAGAACTTGGAACTAAGAATCTCTTTAAACATTTAAAATGGTGTGGTCGCTAACGATTGCTGACAGTTTAACAAGTAGTTAAATACAAAAGCAATACGAAACAAGTGGTACGTGATAATTTATCCTACAACACAAAAGCTTAGATAGAACCTAGAAGCACTAGATCTAGATGTAGTGTTATGAAAGTTTTGCTATGTCAAATGTTATAAAATAAGGTCTGGTCATTTGATTATTATTCAGTTCAGTATTATTGTATAATATATTTGCTGCTGTACAAATACAGTTTGTACCCAGTTTTTTATGTTGTTGCGTAACCCTGTTTTTTAGACTGACGGTAAAATATGCATTTTAATGAAAATTAAATGAAAGGAAATTCAAATATTTAATTAATCTATCATAAATTAATATTTTATTATGGCACACAAGTTAAAATATTTTAAACTGTCTCAAATCATCGTTTATCTTGAAGTTCGTACGATTTGATATACATACATATATATACTATTTGACAGTATTAGAAAATACTAGCAACCCGCCCCCGGCTTCGCACGGGTAGCAGAGACATCTCTATCAATCATCATCATATTTCAAGCAATTTACACAAAACCTTAACAAATTATACACCTAAACCTTCCTCATGAATCACTCTGTCTACTGGTGGAAACCGCATGAAAATCCGTTCTGTAGTTTTTCAGTTTATCGCGTACAGACGTGGCGGGGTACTTTGTTTAATAATATTTTAATCATAATACAGAACACTTGCTTAATCATATGTATTTATCTCATCAAAATATAATAAGTGCCTAAATATTGTTCATTGTCGATAGAAATTAAATCACTTCAAAACTACTAAGCATTTTTAATAAAACTAGATTATATCCATACATATATATAAAACTAGATATTATATTAAAACTAGATATATTTACGTGGGAGCGCCATGCTTCGGCACGTATGGGCCGGCTCGACTCTGCTCGATACCACGGCCTCACAGAAAACGGGCAGTGAAACAATGTTTTCGTTGCTTTTCGTCGCGTGAGTGAGATTACCGGAGGCCCTAACTCTTCGGTCCGGATGTCTTAATAAAAGCTGTTCCCGGATCCCTCCTATTTAAGGCGCAGTACGGCACACCGTGTGGTTTTAGTCGGTTCGATTCCGACACACCGCCCCACCGACAACCCCGGTGGGGTGACGGCCCAAGGGGGTTTCCACACGCACAAAAAAAAAAGGCCCCAACTCTTCCCTCTCCCCTATTCCCGTCTTCCCGCTCTTCGATTCTCTTTCCCTAAGAGACCTTATCCCACCTTAAAGGGCGGCAACGCACTTGTGACTCTTGAGTTCCAGGTGCCCATGGGCGGCGGTAGTCATTTACCATCAGGTGACACGTCTGCTCGTTTGCCCTCTATACCATAAAAAAATGAGTTTAGAGTTAGACCATTGAAAATTGAGGATCATTGAAGTCTTTCACTGAAATGTAAACTTGCACTACTGAAAATTTTATTGTTAGATGTTTTACACAAGGATAGAAATACTCACGTTTGTAAAATTAAGTGCATTTTTTTGCGTACGGTATTTGTTATGAACAAGATAACTAGCAAGACTTTATTGTAGACATGACTGTCACCACAAAAAATCGGAGCATTACAAAAACAAAATATTTTATCATCCTTCTAGCCTTTGCTTGAGAAATTGGGAATTAAATTAGAAGTAATTAAATTAACCCTCTTTTCTGTGATCCGGGCGTCATAACTTAGAAAAGAAAATGATCACTGCAGTGCATAGAACAAATTCATGTCAAATTGTTCATTACAGTCAACCTGTGACCACGGCCAGTGCAACCTGGTCGAAACGTCAGGCAATTCAGAGGTATATAATACCTATTTCGTGATCGCGTTAATTCTCGTATATGTATGTACATTATTATACCATGGAACGCCATAGTTTAAAAGTTAGTTCATCACACTTGTTCAAGACAACATCAACACCATTGTGTTTACGATGTTTACTCCTTCCGGCTATGTTTATTTATTATATTTACTACTAGGTCATACAACCGCAGTATATTTTGGTACAGGTAAAACAATTAAGGTATATTGCCATTCCAATGTCATCACATTTGTAATAGTAATAAGTATTTATCTTAAAAAATATAACGCGATAATATTAATAAAATATATTAACATTTTTATATGTCAATAAGTAGGTAGTATTTAAAAGATGTTGACCAAGATATTAATCCATGGTTGCCTTGAGACGAATCCGCATAGCTCTGGTTCTTTTACGACACCGACATTCGGCGATGACGGACCAACAGCCTCTTATATAAAATCATAAATATAATCTGACATTCGTATGCAATGTGTTTACTTCATGTTGAGCTTAGAAGGCATAAACGGCAGTTGGTATTACGTTATGTTTATACGTTGTTGTCATTTTCAGGGACATGAAAATGACATAACAAACTCGAACTCAAGTAAATTCTTGTGGAAGATAAACTATTTTGTTGTTATTTATTTCTCATAAAAGCTAATAATTTTAATATTTAAGCGCAAAGGAAACATACTGAAATCAATACTTGAAGTCTGCAACTTAAATGGTAAGATAAGCACTGATTTACTTTAAATGTAATATTATCTTACGCTAAACCAAGGATCTACGAATGTATTCGACATTATAACTTCAGAACTACCTACAAAAAAACTCAAAATAGATAATATATATATTTAAAAATGTATTTATTTGTTTTCATTATAATATAAAGTAACCTTAAGAACAAGTGTGTCCAAATACTGACTCAATGTTTATAAGTAATTTTAGAGATTTATATGCACTAGAGATCGCCTGGTGATCGAAGTTCGACCACAAGTAATAAGGTCTTGAATGTTTTGTTTTAGTTTTTTTGCTAATATTTTTCATCAAAACTTGTGAATTCGTAATACGACCTTAAACTTCTTATCAGAAGCTTGTAAGTAGTTATATTTATTTACTAGGAAGGAAGTTCATAGTTTTTATCGTTATCAGATGACGTAATATTGACATGGTCTACGTACTGAGGCCACACACGACGCGTTCGCCGTAGATTACAGGGTTCTGCACGCTAATGCAGTATAAGAAATTTGATAGATATTCATAGAAAGGTCGTCATTTTTTCCGAATCTTTATCTATAATATGTATGTATTTAGGAATATATAAGTATGTTTATCAGCAGTCTGGTTACCATAGTACAGGCTCTGCCTAGTTTGGGATCACACGGCCGTGTGTGAGGTGTCTTAAGTTATTCTTATTCTAAAACTAGTTCTGCTTCGCTTCTCTGGGTCATAGCGTGATTTTACATAGCCTATAACCTTCCTCGATTAATATTCTATCTAATATCAGAATTATTTATCTAATACGACTGTAGTACCAGAGATTAGAGCGTTTAAACAAACAAACAAAAAATATCTTTAGCTTTATTAATTATACTAGTATAGTATAGATAAAATATATATTTATCTTTCTAGTACTACTAGTACTACCACCTATATAAAAATACATGTTATGAATTTCGTTTATATCAACATAAGCTGAGAATTATAAAAATATGCTAAAATTTATGTCCCACTAAATTTGATTGGGGTAAAAATGCCTTACTACTTTCGCAATAAGGATGACAATGTTATGCAAATGCGTGGTCCGAATATAACATTTCTATTCGTTTGGTTAGGGAAATACCGCCGCGTCAGCAGAAACATGAAGGGACTAATGCTCGTTTTATGACTTGGCCCTTTTTATGAATATTTCGGATATGATTGTCGACACTCGTAAAAGAAGTTGTCTTATAAACGATTTCATAAAGTCCGAAGTTGAGCTCTTGTTGGAAATGTCTCATAAAATTCAACAAGAAACAACAAATAAAGAACCTTATATATACGTTACTTAATCTTATATAGCTATTGAAATACACGACAAAAGCTGGTTAAATTCAAAAGAACACAATAAAACCAAACAGTCTTAGTATCTACAGACACACGGCATTCCAACAACAATTAGTATTAATTTATTTACAAATATATATCACATCAAACTTCACAATGTTATTATTAAATACTTAGTATCAAACGCAAATAACTCCAAGTGTTTTCCGATAAAATATTGTATGGTTTGGAATAGGTATTTCAAGGACATTTTGTACCATACTTATGCAAACACTAACCATTTACTTAGTAGTAGTATATTTTGATACTTGCAAACGTGATTAAATTTTATTCATCGTTTAGTCATATGCCTTGAGTTGTGTTCAAATATATGAATTACGATAGTCGTTGATGGTCGACATGAAGCAAAGTTTTGTTAAAATTTATTTTGAATGACAATGGAAATATTTTGAATGCAAAGGCCCAAAACATTTACGTATTTCATGGCGGCTGTTAAATTTAATATTTTAGAGACATTTTTAAAAACTGATTTGCCGTTTTATTTCAAAGGCATATTGTATAGTTTCCATAGTCAAATTCTAGTCCCGTTTTTACCATTTTTTGTTAGAGATCTTGATTGTGACGGGATACAAAAAAAGTTGAATATATTTTGCACAAAAACAGCGCGAGAGCTATCGATATTCTGGCGAAATGCACAATACCTACATATATCATCAGTACAGGAGTAGAACTATATTTCGTTGTCTACGTATCACAAGTACAAATTTCGTATTTTCTTCTTTTTATTTATCTTTTGTCGTAAACGGCTTAGTGAACAGGTCATTGTCGTTTTTTGAAAATGCGTATAATAAAAAAAATATTTAAAAAGTTAATTGTTATGTTTGTGTGCATTTGCCACTCCCAAGTCATCATCATTTCTGTTATAAGACGTCCACTGCAGGTCTCCCTCATTGACTTAACAATAAAACAGTTGGAAGCGGCTTGCATCCACAGCCGACCTGCGATCTTAAAAAGGTCGTCTATTCACTTTGTTCGTGGACGTCTTACGCTGCTCTACTTCAGAATCTTTAGGCCCTATCTGCCATCTATTCTTTTTTTTTTTATTTATTTAAAAACGGATGAACGGACACAAAGAACACCCAGACTCGGGACAACAATTTGTGGATCATACAAATTTTTTTCCCGTGTGGGATTTGAACCCACAACACTCGGCGCGGCGTAGTGGTGAGGTGACCCCTTAAACCATTGCGCATATCTGCATAACTGCCTTTTCAAATGCCACTTTAACTATGTCATCCTTTGGGATATGTTGGTAATCTTCGTTCTACGTATCTCCTCATTTCTGAAACATCATTCGATCCCACATAGAAACCCCGAGTATGTCGCTCTCTATAACTCGTTGAGCAACTCTGAGCTTGCATAGTTATCAAGCGTATAGTTTTACTTTTATTACGTTCATAATATCTAGTTTTAAAGCCTATTAATGAAATTAACTTTAACCTGTCGTCTCCAAATCAAACACACATGTGTAAATTAAGCATGCTGATCTGTAGTTTTATACAAATAGTGAACAACATCAAAGCATATGAATAATCCCTTATGTATAATAATACTTTACGAGCAGTAGTTAGGTGTCAACAGGGACAAGTAATGCGGTACCTGGGGAGGTCGAGCGCGCCTTGAACGTTGGTGCGATCATGACGGTCTCTGTAAATCACAGTCAAAACTATTCCATTATATGAATTTATAATTTCTTACTTAAATATACGAGAGTTAAGAACGATTAAATTTTGAACAGTTACTTTCTAATTCTATTTAGAGATCGGGGAGTTTGAGCCTCGTCTTTAAGTTGAATTTCTGTTATAAAATAAGTCATAGCAAATACGCCAAAATTTGATCGTTCCATTTGGTATAGATTTTCAGAAATGATATTTATTGTACACTAGCAGTTCCTCCCGCAACTTCGCTTGCTTGTACATATTTTGTACGGAATACTAATACTTTTTATAAAATAAAAGTAGCCTTAGTTACTCCTTATAACAGCAGCTATCTACCAGTGAAAGTCCCGTGGGAAACGGTCCACCTGTTTCGGAGATTAGCCGGAACAAACAGATAGACAAAGGTTTAAAATAGTTATATAGTTCTTATTGAAAGTTAAATCCATTATGTGCCACTAGCTGTGCCCCGCGGTTTCACCCGCGTAAGTCCCGATGCCTTTTGAATATCGGGATTAAAAGTAGCCCATGGGTTAATCCAGGTCTCCAGCTATACACATACCAAGTTTCATCGCAATCGGTTCAGTAGTTTTTGCGTGAAAGAGCAACAAACATCCATACATCCTTACAAACTTTCACGTTTACAATTACGAGTAGTAAGTAGGATTGTCGCACAGTGCACGAAAACGTTCAATCGAGTGGAAAGGAAAATATGTAAGGAAGAAAACAGTAAACAATGTAGATTTGCGTACCAGCCCTGTGAAAAGTAAATTCCTAATACATTACAAGAAACGTGTTTGTAAATAAAATGGTAATATTACTATATATAGGTTACTAGGAAAGTGTTTATATAACCGGAATAGTAAACATTAATCTTTGTCGCATGTTATCAACTTACGTGTACTCATATGTTTACTCGGTGACTTTCGTGTAAGGTCTTTTAAATTTTTAACCGACTTCAAAAAAGGAGGAGGTTCTCAATTCGTCGGAATCTTTTCTGTTATGTATGTTCACCGATTACTCGAAGACGCCTTAACCAATTTGAAAAATTCTTTGTTTGTTTTTATTTAAATATTATTGAAATCGGTCGAGCGGTTTTTGAAAAATTCAAAAAATGACATTTTCGTTTACTCCGAAACCTCACTGTCTCATTGGTACAGTGCGTTTAGTTGGCCTACCCATATTATATTTAAATAAAATACATCTACTTTAGACTAAAAACTTTATTTATCCGACTTCAAAAAAAAAAATAACATGATTTGGGTACATTGAAGTCGATGATACTTTTTTAAAAGATAATATTGTACGCTTTATCATACTCGTTCAGTTTAACAGTATACACTTTATTTGAATATAAAAAACAATTGAAACATAAATATTGAAAACGATAAGGAGACGTGCCAGGGTGAAGGTGAAGGATGTGGGTCAACCGGAGTTGTACGTCACTCGAGAACGGTGCTAAACTAATATTGAATTAACGCGTTCGGAATAATTGTAGAGAAAGCTTGGTGTACGTCTCCAGCTATTTATCAGATACTGTGTCATTAGCAACTGTTCATTACCATCACTTTATGTATTTAGGGCTCTGTAGGCAAACTAAGTGTGACTAACCTTGATTTCGTCCACTGTAACTATCTGTTTGCCTTTGTGCCAGTTATGTACCATAACGGTGTGTTTCGGTTTCATCTGTACTGGTACTTAGATAGAAAGAGTAAACACACAACATTTATTCGTAACCTTTTATTAAATTTTTTGTTGCTGATATGTATATAGAACGAGCACAACATTTAATCGCGTTGAGAAATATATTTTCGTACCGGAAAAGAAGAATCCATGAATATATTGTTTGAGCCCGTGCGTACATATCTGAATGCTTTTAATTGAACCTTTCAAGTAACATTACCATTGTAATGTACTATCCATTTCAGTAAAAGGGATGAAAAGATTCTATAAATAAGAAATGTTTTTGTTCTGTTATTTTCGTAGCTGCTAGTATTATCAAGCGAATTCAGATTTTGAAATGAAACATATATTATTTGTATCTGTCTGTAGTCATAGACGATTAAATACAAGACCTCTTACCTTTCCGACAACTTGTATTTAATCGTCTCAAACATAACCTTAAGCTTGTCTATAATCTATGCTTGTGCTCTTATTACTATACCTACTTATTTCAAAAAGGGGTAACGTTTGTGAGTTAGTAAATTTGCTATAGGGGTAATCTCTGGCATGACAATAAAATTATTTTCTACAGCTGAGCGAATAGGGTATCTCTTATTTTGACAGAGTAATCTTCAACGCTTTACAAGTAAGTTTGATATTTTTTTGGTCCAGTTACTATTTAACGTGGAAGTAATGTTACCAGATGCAGTTTGCTTATGAGTTTCAAGTAACCTTTAAACAATTTACTTAATATAACTGATTTCTAAGCAGTGGGCACGGCTTTCATCATCACCAGCCTTTCATCGTCTACTGTTGGAAATAAGGCCTCTTTAATCTACGCCACTGAGCTCGATCGTCATTAAATACGGATTTAAGGTTGGCCTAAAACTACTACTATATCCTAAATCTATTAACATGCAACTAAACTCACACGATCTATACCAATATAGCTAAAAAGTGTGCTTGTTTGAAGGTGAATCTCCCAGAGAATTTATTTTACTGTAAAATGGTTGGACTGATCGTTTGTCGCGAAAGGTTATAAGCTAAATAACGTTACGTTACATCTTATAAGTGTGGAGCAGTAAGCATAAATGTCAATCTAAAAAGCCAGGAATAGGATGGTACGAATAAATCCCCCATAAATAACGCATATAAGAAATTTCTACATATAAAATATGATTTGGGATAGTAAATCAGTTCACCAGTGTTGCTATTGGCACCGGTTGGTCCGTGAAATCGAATTGGCTCACCGTCGGAGCCGAAAATAAGTAGGTGTTACATTGTGTTCGGTGAAATAAGAACCCGATCCTTAGCTGCAGGTGTGACAGAATGAATTACATACATGTTTGCCAAATTCGCTACACATTGTTCCTAATTAAAATTACATAAAAATGAAACAATAACAAGCTGTGAAAACAGAATGTGTGTTGCGAATGAAATATTTTTTTTGCTGAATTTTAATATAAATGTTGTAGGTATGACTAAATTATATTCACTCCAATAATTAAATGAGACATCAACTGCTAGAAACGTTTACGTTCATTACTCTATTTCTTACGTATAATAGAGGATATTAACGAAGTAAGACAATGTCGTAAAATCTCAGGCATTTGGCTTAAATCATGATTACAAATTCCGTTACATCTGAATGGGCTTTATAGATTTCGGCTTCAGACTTAGTGAGAATCAGATTATAACATTACAAAAGATTTACTTTCAAAGATACGACAAAGGACATGGTCGCTTTAGTTTTCTTCCCGAGCGTCTATTAACTGCTAATAATAACAAACATTTTAAAGTAAATACTGAACATCGAGCACAAAATAAAGAGATAGAGGAATACTTCCCTCGTATTTGTCACTATCAATCATTTGGTATAGGATTTATTTTTATGAATCAGGGCGCGTCTCCGCACATGAGTGAACGCCGCAGGCGCAGCAAATAGAGCCCAGATCCTGTGCAGTGTGTGAACGGGCCGCACCCGTCGTTATACACAATCAAGCTATCTGCTTGGTGCCAGTTTGTGTGTCGAATAAGAATGACTATTTAAAAGGGAACCTTGATTCTGTATTGTCTAAGTAGATTTTAGAACGTGTGAAATTGGAAGCTAATAATTCTTGTCTACTTACCGACTTTTGTAGTATTGTAAATATTGAAAGTCTACAAAAAGAACGAAGAATGTCATAGCCATTTTAATAGCGTCAACCTTAAATTTCAAGTCCACGAATTTCCCGCATGCATCAGTACTAGTAGGTATTTAGGTAAGAACGTATATTTTATAAGCACATGGCAAATTATCATCAATTTTTTTATAGTATGGGTGGCAAATGCGCAGATGGGTCACCTGATAGTAAGTGACTAGCGCCGCCCATGTATTCAGGTGTACATTGGCGTACTCAAATACTCGAGCGTCATAAGTGCGTTGCCGGCCTTTGAGGGTCTTTTATTTAAGGTTTGAAGTATCAGCCCGGAAATACAGCAGGCGACAATTTGTTCCAATTTGATTGTAATAAGTAAGTAAAATTACTGGTAGTGAGATAGTACGACAACATCAAATAATAAAATTGTTGTTAGAATCACATACAAACGAAATAGTGAAGCCTGAGGTAAACTTTTGAACTCACTACGGGAACAAACGTGCACGTAAATAGGTAACAAATCGCCTAGAGCAAATCAGCGTAATTCATACAAGGCATCTAAATCTTATTTAAATCCTACGAAGATAGATTACCAAATTTATGATACCTAAAACAGCGATCGATCGATCCACCTGTAAGTTGCAGGGCAGTGGCAAATAAAGTTATGTTTATTTCCCTCAGAACAGAATAAGTGTGATCGAAGTTTTGATCAAATTGCAATTCACAACTGCACAGCTTACGAAAGTTTGAAAGCATTTAGAAACATATTTGAATTTGGAGCGATACTTGAGGAAGTAGAATATTTCTAGGAGTTCATGCTAACTAATTAGCAACTTAGAAATAAATATTGAAAAGGAGTTTAAACATTCTGAAGATCGGCATCGTTCCTAGCAGTGACTAAAGTTTAAGAGTGCACAAAAGAAGACTGTTATTTCTAACAGAACAATCTAACGGCGGCAGCAAAATCATATAGTACAAAGAAGAGTCAACCAAAATGAACCGGAGGGCAAAGCATAAGGGCGTCTCCATCAAAGTAAAACAAAGACAGACTGAAAGACGTTGCGACGGATAAGTGGCGCCAAAAATAAAGCTAACGTTAGTGTTTCTGCCTATCTACTTTCAAATATAATGCATAATACATTTTTAAATTTACAAAACAGACTTACATCGATCGTTACAATAACTAACAAAAAAGCTTGTTTTTTTTTCTTTATTGTTCCAACTGTTACAATACATATTAACAATATTTTAAACCTAAACCGTTCCCGAAAGACACATTGATTCACAAAATAAACACTAACGTGAACGAAGTCGCGGGCAAAATTTGCTCCATTATAAAGTAGGTTTCTTACGGGTGTCATATTTTATACAAGTCTGGCACATTTATTTGTTCTCTGTACCTTGATGAAATTCACGCAATTCTTGTCATCACGTCATCTACATATATGATACTGACCATCATGAATTTATTTTGTCTAAATTAGCTTCTGGGTACAGGAATTAAGATAACATACGTAGGAGTCAGAATAACTAGTGACGTAACATGGTTCGTTGCGATGTACTGAATGAACTGACTCATTACAACAAGTGGCTTGAATTAAGGAAACAGTTATTCAACATTGACGTAGACCATGGAAAACTTCGACTAGTATTTTGTATAATTGCAGTGTTACTGCCATCTAATTACTAATCGCTTATGTTAAAATGTAGATCTTGATGTATGTATGTAGTGTAGGTAGTCTCAAATCAAATCAATCAAAAATCATTTATTTCAACTAAACCATTATGGGTATTTTTGAATTGTCAGGAGTAGTAGTCAGTCAGACTAAGGCAGTCGTGCAGCTAGTTGCCTGTTCCAATTCGTAGATCCAGTGGAGAAGAACAGGCAAGAAACTCCAAGGACACTCTTTTTTAACATGTATTTTACATATCACTGGTTACATTGCTTATATGAGCAAGTTAAATGTGAGGACAATGTAACGTCTTGTTCTAAACTATAAACAATGAGGCACACACTTATCCTTTCTTTTCTTTACTATAGCTCCAATAGATGTTTTAAAAATAAAATTATGTAAATTATGTACAGGATGTTTATATATGATTGTTTTTTTTTTAATATTTACAAAGCAGGAATATAAAAACATCGGGCACCGGATCCTTCCTCAGATATCCCCGGTACCTGACTATAGGTCCCCGTGACAGTATACTGTGTAGTTTCAGTCGCTTTGGTTCTGACAAACCATCCGGACTGAGAGATACAATAAAAAAAACGAAACCCCACTAGGACCCGTGGGGGTTTCCGCGATTACAAAACCTACCTCCTTTTCTTTGTTTGGTGTATAAAGTGCTTCGAAAACTTTTAACAGAAAATGAAATCTGAAAGGTACAATAATGTCAAAACCAAGTAGACAGAAGGAAATGTCACGGGTTCAAATATGATTGGAAGAAATGAATTTGATAGAGATCTGTACCACTCGGGACAGAGGTAATAAATGGAAAAAATATATTGACTGGCAGTTTTTTTTCTATTATGATGAATATGATATCAAAATTGTATTATTTGTGATTGATAGATTTTGGGAAACGACTTTTTGGTATATTATTAGTTAGAAATTTAGACCACCAAATCTAATATCAGTTATAATTACTTTTTAAGTTTAATTTTTCTAAAAATATTGTTTATCCTTTCCCTGAAAAAAAAACCGTGCTGTTAAAATAATAAGGACACAGTTAAAACGATAACAATTGTGGTGTCTCCCTTGTGATCTTGTTACGTTTAATGACTCTATGTGTGAGAAATGCAATAACATCTTTTCCTAACAGCCGATTCTTCGGCATTGTGACAAAATTTATTATTAGAAGTGAGTTCAAAAAAATACATTTATTTAACAACTTTTCTATGTAATATTCTCTTGGGACGAAGCCACGCAGTAAAGTCACACACTCATGGTTTCTATTTCTATTACACTAGTGTTTCGAGATCAACATATTTTGTTTTATTTTTATTTTAAAAAACAAACTCTAACGACTTAAAAAACTTCTTCTGTAAACCATATTTTCCAAAATCACAATCCACAAAAAAACAGTCTTAAAACCACTTATTACTTAAGTTCAGTATAATTAAGAAAGGATATTTTACTTCCAGAATCACTTCAAGAAGGCTGTCGTTCACGTTACGTCTTTTGTTTCGGTTTTAGTAGTGGAACTGATGTTTCCTCCGTTATCTATGTGTGTATCACTTTAAACATATTGCCTGCCATTACTGCGAGAATAACGTCCCAATCTAGAAGGTATATCAGTTTTCAATGGCCGGGTCGGTAACTTTATCTGATTCCTGATACAATAAGTGTCTGTGATACAGATCAACAAAAATCTAACAGAATCCCAGGCGATTTAAAATATAAGAAGTTTTCGTTATATATATTCCTACCTCATTATAAAACATTACTTCGCTTACTTTTAATGAGTTTCCCAAATATGTACATATGTGGGAAGAAACGAAATAGTCTACGTGTAATATCTTATTTAATCTTTGTGTGGGTTTTTTGGGTATTATGGTGTTGTGATATCTCTCTCTTTTAGCTCTAGAGGCTTTGTATTGTCCAAGAAGAAACCGTTGCTCTTACATTTCCAGCACAGTGACTTTATAATTTGAATTGTTTTTAAGTGCAAATAAATTTCTATGGTATTGAAAAAAATCTGGTATATCCCAAAGCTATAATTAGTTTCCTGTGCCAAAATGAATCAATTCATTTTTTTTTTGAGACTGCATGGGATTCAGTCTCCTGTTTTCGTCAAGAAATGTTGTAGGCGTCGGAGAGGGAGTCAGAAAATCTTAGGTGATTGAGGGCGTGATCAGCTATTTACTTATCTGTGGCATTATGGATAAAGTATTATTCCACTCACACGGTATATACGTACGTACGTACGTCAAAATAATACCGTCTATTTAGTCTTGACCACAGGTGTTTAGGCCCTAGTCCTGATACCATAATATCGTATTTTAAAATGTTAAACAGTAATAACTAAACACAGAAAAACCTTATCTTATTGGCTAGATTCCTGTACGTAGTAATTGATTAGTTGTACATAAATATTGCAAAGTCACAATTAAAAATATTATTTGGTCATTGAAGCAATGGCAATTAACTATACACTATGTGTAAATCTTTAATTGTCCATACTATTGAAGAATTCTACCTAAAATTACGTCTTGGCCGGCAAGTGGTTTGTAACTTATTTGACTCTTGACAGAAACGTCATCATTTCTAGTTAATTAAGTACTTCTATTGACAGAATAACTATACTACACCCGGCGGCTTAAGTAATGAGATAATTCCAACACTTAGTAATACAGAACATGGGGTCCCATAGTACACAAAAAAGAAACTATAAGGAAATCATGTCTTTTTTTTAACGTGTGGAAACCCCACGGGTCGTTACCCTACCGGGGCTAAACGGTAAAGTGGTATGTCGGATTCGAACTTAAACCACACGGTGTTCCGATACAGTCCATATAGCCAGGGCATCAGATGTACCCTTGAAAGGAAATCCCTGTGAACCCCGGTAAACTTGGCCGCCTGTTAAGCAACAAGCGACCCTGCTGTGTTGTGGGGGATTTTACCCCCGCAGGCTAGCGCTCATGGAGGCCGGAGATCGACTCGCTCTCTCTGGCTCCTGGTGCGTCTTTTGCGGGACGGAATAGTGTAAGTTCTCTCCCCTTCCCTTTCCACCGCCTCCTTGGCACACATTATCTTCTCGCAAAACGAGGCGGTGGAATCCCACGCGCCGTCCCTCTGGACCATGGACATAATCATGGTCTCCAACGAGAGGCTACCCACACCTAAGGCCGTTGCGAGGTCAGCATGCCGCGGTATCCTCGTGGCAGCCCCCGGTAGGTACCTGCGTCATCCAGTAGGAGAGGCTGCCATGCTGCCTCTAGAGCCAATCCTCCATGACGGGCCTCACCACCACGATCGTGGCGTGCCCTAATGGAAATCATAAGTCTACGAAATTAAGAAACATGAGTGGCAAAATAGGAACAATAACAAAAAAAAATGACGTTTGTCGAAAAATAAATGACTATCTAAAGGAATTAACGCAAAATATAATAATGAAACTTATTTTATAGGGTACGATTTTAATAGTCCTTGCTGTTAATTGCAGAAATTCTGCATATTTCCTGTGGTTCCATATGTAGGAAGCTGGCCAGGAATAGATTTTATTAAAACATCTTTATTTCGCAATTAAAACTAAATTCTGCAAATGTCTGCCTATATGCCGAGAAACTTTCAATTTATGTTAAAGATCGAAAATTTACATGCACTCTCTAATGGACACCGTAAATAGTATCCGTATTGATTCTCTTTATAAACAAGACTCGAAATGGAAAATGAGTAATCGATTCATATTAATGATTCGGAGTAAGTACATTATGTTTGAGTGTTGTGTTAGATAGAGATTGTTGATCTTACATTAAAGTACATATTATGCTTACATAATGTTTTTTAATATCTATGAATAAAGTAAAAGATCAACCTATACTCAGGCATTGAAGCGGGGAAATGAGTTCTACATCTACGCCTATATTTACAACGAATTCTTATAGAGCGTAGACGAAGCATTCCTCGCATTTCTTTAACACTGTACAGAGAGTTAAGTTGCTTACTTAAATAAAAAATAAAAAATATAATATAATAGTAAAATATCAAATTTGAAGAAAAAATAATCGACCAAAATATAATTTAGTAAAATATCTAATGAAGTAAACTTTAATTTCTTTAGAAAATTAAATTTTGTGGTAATTACAGACTAGTATTTAATAGTAAAGTAACCAATATAACTTTTTTCCCATTGCTTTCCTTTCTTTTTCAATATCCCCTCAATTTTCCCATCTTTAATTCCCAAACGTGCCCGGTTGACGTGGGAGAGCGATGCTTCGGCACGTATGAGCCGGCTCGACTCCGCTCGATACCACGGCCTCACAGAAAACAATGCTTGCATTGCTTTTCGCCGCGTGAGTGAGGGTACCGGAGGCCCTAACCCTTCCCTTTCCCCTATTCCCGTCCTTTCCTCCCCTGTAAGCCCTCTCTCCCCTATACCTACTCTCCGCCCCCTCTTCCCCGACTGCCACCTTAAAGGGCGGCAACGCACTTGTGACTCTTGAGTTACAGGTGCCCTTGGGCGGCGGTAGTCATTTACCATCAGGACCATAAACCATGAAACAACCTAGTATAAATGCTACCTACATTTCTGTCCAACCATTAGCGTGTTAAGCCCATAATTGACGTCAGATCCTTGTAATAGACAATCCTTGTTATTGTTTCCATAGATGGTACCCAACTTTATTTCTATCCGTGGGACCAATCCAAGTACGCTCAGTAAAAAAATGGGTGGTAATGGAACGAAATTATTATATTTTATTTAAGCATGATATCACTTTAATTACTGGGAATTAATGTATGGGAAATTGGGAGCGGTAATCGGTAATGTTCAGCTAACAATAGTTTTTGTAAGATAAAACTGCTTTTATCAAGAAATCTGTAAAGATATTTCACTTAAAAATGTTGGAAATAAACTAAAGCTACCTATGTAACAGAAGTGTTATCGGTTTCATAGTTTTATTCTTTAGAAAAAGAGCACTAAGTTTTTTAAGTACATTGTATGAAAATTCGTTTGGTATTAAATATTAGCTAACTTCGCAAAACTAAATTGTAATAATAATAATAATAACTGGACACATCTCACACACGGCCGTCTAATCCCCAATTTGTGATATCCATTCAGTTAATTTTTGAGAAAATCCAAAAAAAAAGTAACTTAAAAAGTTTTCGAAGTTTTTATGGATTTTCTTAGTAACAGAATGAAAATTTTCTAAATAAAAAAATATGTATGATTTAAAATCTTTAACTTTACACATTCCATCTTTTTTTATGAAAAACAGAAGAAAAAATACTTCGAAATTCAAACGGTCAAGAGAATAAAAAAAAATTCAGAAATTATTTTCGTAACAGCATACTAGAGTCATGATCTTTCAGTGATTAAGGTAAGTGTTCCATTGTCGTATATACCCTGTATACCCGGGGGGTAAACACAACTAAGGTAGGGCCGTATGCAAAAGTTAGCCGATACAAGTTCTCTAACTTCGATTCAATGTTTATTTTTATGTTTATCCAAAATAATTACCTACATTACCTTATTGAGTGCAATTATTTGTAAAATAATAAGTTTATAGTAACGATTTATATTCCAATCATTACATCAAATAGAACGTAAACAGATTATGGTGTTTAGTTACTTTGGTATTTCATTTAATTACGTGTTACCGTCGGTTTCCGCAGCCAAAATGAAACCGCCAGTCTGACCCCATAACAAATTATTAATATGTCTTTTATATGTGAAATTGTAATAAATGGATATAGACAAACAGAGCTATTGACACAATAATGACATTATCTATTACTTTATAAGAGCTTTTTGTGTATTTCTTTTAATATAAATATATTTCATGTATCTCGGAAACGGCTCTAACGAACGCTTTTTAAGTTTATATACATATATTATATAGCTGCACGAAGCTTTTTCGCCCATTTACGATCGTATTAATGTAAGGAAGTCAGCCGCGCAAAGTAAATATATCTGAATAGGAATCTGGGAAGTGTCGTGTTAGATGCATCTATCACCGCTGTAACAGTTTAGGTCAAACTTTTGATTTGTCCCGATCCCCTGGGCCGCAAAACATTTTTTTATCCCCAGAAACCCACCCAGTGAGCTATCCTGTTGTCAGTCAGTAACTTTCCAGTGATCTCTGGTATTCACTTGTAGAAGTTAATTATTATATTTCTCTATCTAGCTGTGTCATTCTTAATTTGCAGATACGTCCCCAATCCGGATCATTGAAGGGAATAAATATGTTTTGCCCTACATATTTCAGTGTTATTTTGGTTGCGAATTTCATTTCTGTCACCTTTACGATTAGCGAATTTGTTTTTGATTTTAGGTCGCATCAAAATAGCTAGCTCTGTCCTAGATGCAAAATATGGTTCCGAACTTATAGGGCTATATAATTTTTTATATGTACAGTCCAAATAGAGAGTTTAATATTTAAAATGCAGTAACATCGAAATGTATGTATTATTCCAGTTGGTTTTTGCAATCAGATTAAAATTTCATCACTTGTGTCAACAAAGGGAACACCAAAACCACTATCAGTATTGACCGCGAGGTTTTTTTAATAATAAAAATGAATCGTAGCATTTTCAATCAGTTTTGAGTTGCATTGTAGTCTACTATTATATCGTTATCAGTGTTGCCATAGTGTCAGTAGAAACCAGATTTTTATGAACATGCTTTTATAAACTGCATTTTAAACTAAAATAATAAGTAAAATAAAATAAATAAATAATATCAGTAAACTAACTATGTAAATCTAAGAAGTAAATTTTAACCGAGGTACTTCTCATTGTCGTATATGTTGTTTGCATGATAATATTTGGCAACTTAGGCGAGTTTAATCGTGTTTTTTTTTAGTTTTGCTAAATTATAATTTACTAGCAACGCCCCGCGGTTTCGCGTAAGTCCCGATCCCGTGGGAACATCAGGATAAAAAGTAGTGTTAATCCAGGTCTCCAGCTTCAGTAGTTTTGGCGTGAAAGAGTAACAAACATCCATCCATCCATCTATCGAAACTTTTACATTTAGAAAATGAGGGGGATAGGATTATTTAGATTAATTAGTATCCTTGCGACCCTTTCAAAATGGATACTTATCTCGTCCGTTCGCAGTACGTATAAAAGATAATGCACGAGTGATGTCACTGAAGTTGCAAACGTACTTGCAACATCATGTGTTCCGTGACTTCCGAATTTGAATACAGCACTACGTAATGTTACCGGGAATTAAACAATAAACCACTCAATAAACATCAGTCCTCGTACCAATACCAGGCTGCAGTGAGTAAGCATGTCACCGTTAAAGCTTTACTACCATAAAAGGCTGATCAAAGCGCCATGTGTGGTTTCACGATTAGTGCCATAAACGATCATATAACTCGATTGTCACAGTACCGTATGATGTAAGAGTCAGCGGTCAAAAATGCTAGACATTAAAGATATTAGCGTTAAAATTAGGATTACATGACACATCAACCTTTAAAATAGCAGCGAAGGGACGTCTACATTAGAGTTTCGGATTTTATACAAGAGAGTGGTGACTTGAATCAATATATTTAGTCAAATGTACAATAACAATAGACAAATTATAATAACAACTATTCAATAAAAAAAATCGACTTAGAAAGAACAACTTCTAAGTTGTTGTTGATTTCAGCAACATTGTGATACAAAAGCTATCACTTCATCACATTTCCTCTTGAATTTTTCAATGATATGAAAGCTGCAGCGCTTATAAACGCTGCCATTCGCTAGGATCCACTGAACAAGAAGCTAATGCAATACGATTCATAACGGAAGTGACTTATACTCGATGTCAATGATGTCTATCAAAATATAATTAGGTAAGGTATATCGATTTCACTCATTGGACGGGGCAAATGTTATCCCAAGAAACATAGATAGTTAGTTTTTACAAAGTCTAACGAGTAGGACCACATTCGTTCTGGTGTTCACTCAATCATCAGAACGTACCTACAGATTAAGTGTGGATAGGAATTATTAGAGTGTGCTTACATAATAGCCGCGAGTATCCGCAGCGCAGGGCGTAGTCCACGTGCTGAGTCCCTGACCTAAATACTTAGCTGATGGTCTTGTCTGCATACTGTGTTATTGTTTACTCTAAACACATGTATATATACACATAATATATTTAAAGACGATACCGGAATTCCTTTTTAAAACATCAGTATCAGTATAGACATGAATTTGTTGCTTTTCAATACAAATAAATAAAATAGAAGTGTCTGTTTGTAATGCCATACATCATACAGTTATTTGCACGACACTTATGCCTAAAAATCTGTTCTTAATTTTTTTTGTCTGTATGTCTTTCTGTTTGTTCCGGCTAATCTCCGGAACGGGTAGACCGATTTTTACGATAGATATATAGATAGATGGTAGATAGCTGGTGTTATAAGGAGTAACTTAGGCTGCTTTTATTTTGGAAAAGAATTAGGGTTCCGCGAAAAATATATACTTATGTACATCCCAGCGAAGCAGCGCCGGAACTGCTAGTCTATTATAAAGCAGCTTTTCCCCGCTATTTCGCTGGAGTCAACTACGATTTTTTTTTTCTGATGACTCTCCGGTAAACAGTAAAATTTGTATGATCCACAAATAGTTGTCTAGAGTCTGGGTGTTCATGTGTCCGTTGCTTAAATGTTTGTGAATATAGTAGTCAGTACTAGTAGGCAGAAACCTTGAAAACGACAACTCCCGCACTGGGGCTTCACAAACATTTAAGCAACAGACACATGAACACCCAGACTCGGGACAACTATTTGTGGATCATACAAATTTTTGTCCTGTGTCGGATTTCTGCGGCTTAGTCGCGGTACGACCACTTAAACCATTGCGCCATCCGTGCAGTCCAAAAAATTATATAATTATGGGAGCCGAACATGTTACATTCGATTCAGAAGTAATCGATGACTATTGCCATCGTCACGTCATTCGAGCGTTTCTGTACGTGTGTCTCTCTACTACTATTGAGTTTTCAATCGTGGTTAAACACGACTCAATAATTGTAGAAACAAATAAACTTGAACAAAATGAGTTAACATAAACCTAATGCCACTAATAATTTAAATTCGAATGTTGGTGTGTGAATGAGTTAGTATAGATATAGAATTAGAAGCCCTGTTGGTCTAGTTAAGTCTAGTGGTAAGTAATCCTGACTGCTAAGCCAGAGGTCTTGAATTTGATTCCCACCCAGGACAAATAATTGTGTGATGAACACGATCATTTGTTCTGTGTCTGGGTGTATTTTATCTATAATATGTATGTTTTTAGAAATATATAAGTATGTTTATCAGCAATCTGGATACTCGCGCTCTGCCTAGTTTGGGATCAGCTGGCCGTTTGTGAGGTGTCTTATTATTATTATTACTTGTTACTTATTCGCATAAAACGATTAGACGGATGAATTTTTCGCATCAAACACATTTAATAAAAATATATTATTAAGATGAAGTGCTAACATGTTCAAGTGCTAATCCAGCACCTAGCAATGAGACTGGTATTTTAGTGTTGGATAGCCTCTTACATCATAAAATATCAAGGTACGACCCTTACAAGTAGAACAGCAACCATAAATGTCGACCTAATTTGATGCTGGTAAAACCAAGGAGCACGCATAATAAGTGTGCCTCTCATTATACATACGTCCCTATATCTTATTACTTTAAACGAGAAATTCTTGTATGTTTGCATTTATTTATATTTCGGGTATCTCGGAAACTAATGAACGATTTTGATAAAATTTTGTATACAGATATAGTTTTGCATTTTTTAAGTTCAACTGCATAGTTGTATTTCCTGTAAAAAAGCAATTTTACAAAAAAAAAAATACGAGATTACAAAAAGCTACCGATCGAAGCTCTGTCTCCCAGGTACTATATTGATAAGTACGTAGAGGTATAAGTATAAAAAGAAATCATTGATAAGAATACGTGTAAAAGGCTAACACTGAAATATAAGTCTTACTGCTGTATGTTAATAAGTCAAGAAATTAAACATAAGTATAATCACAAAAGAAAGAAGAAAAGTATAATAAAAAAACTGTCAGTCGTATCGTAGGACTGCACGTCAGAAGTGAAAACATAACTTACATTATATATATATATCATAATCTGTATTTATGTATCTGAACGTGATGGTCACGAGAGTTCAGTGATTTTTCCCCATCCCAAAAGTGCCCGAAGTGCCAAAAGAAGTTTTCACTTCGAAAACGAATCGTAGATAAATAGCATGGTTTGAAACAGTTTGTGAATATCTAATAATTATCTGTCTAATGAATACACACATTTCGCAGTGATATAAATGGTCACCTCACACAAAACAATAATTTATGAGCATCAAAGATAATTGTTCTGAGGATAAGAGTACTTTAAGTAAGTTTGTTAGTTCTGCGTTTAAGTCCCGAGGCGTAAAGAGAGTATTCTTACAAAGTTGTCTTTAAAAAACATACGACTCTTTTAAGATTGTAATACTACCTACTACTAACTACGGACAGACGCACAAATACACAAACCAACAAAGTTTAAACTCACCTACAGAAATTGGGACCAATACCCGTGATCGTATTGAAAATTTAGGGACAACATTATTTTTAAACAAGGTTAAAAAATGAGTGTGAGTGAAAAATAATTGTTAACCCTTGTAATGTAAGTGTAGATATGTGAAGTGTTAATGAACATTAATTTCCCAAATTGAAGCAGTCACGGAAAGAGAACTATTCACTATTTGTTCGATTGTATGCAGGACTGCAGGTACTAATTAGTTTGTATGTATTTGTAATTTCATAATTGTACGTGCGGCTCTGATTGCAGAATTCAACAGCGTTAATAGCTACATACATAGACAATTTCAAATTTATCACATCTTAAAAATGGACTCTGCGTAACCTACTTTATTGTTTCACGACTGTAATAGTGGGCAATTAAAAACTGATTTCGACAGACTTAAATAAAAATTTCAATAAATATTTAAATGAACATTTCTTAACAATCAGCGAAAAGCAGTCGCTCTTTTTATAAAAAGAAAAAAGTAGGCTAACAATAAACAATTAGATAATCAGGGCAAATAACGGGTCTGCTCGAATCGGAAGCGGTCTACTGGTTTTATGACCAGATGTCAATAGGATCGGGAACGTCTCCTGGGTGTCTGAGTTACGATGAAAACACCCGACTCGCTATAGGTTTGCCTATAATTAAGAAAATTTTAAGAGTTTTCTCGATTCCTCCAGGATCCCATCATCAAATCCTGACCTGATGACAATGGTACCAACTATAAACTATACCCTTTAAAACAAAAAAAAATCCAAATCGGTCCAGCCATCTTTGAGTAATCAAAAAAAAAATGTTATTTTTCTTAATCTTAGCAATACAAGTTGTATAATTATATCTAACTGAACAAAACAGCTTCTTGTTATGGTGTTCGAATCGTCAGTAAAAAAAAAGAAATTTAATTTAGATCAGTGACCGAATATATTTGTGTCCGAGTCGTCATCAACTCGACATTTTGCGAGGAATACAGAAAAAGACATAGGGTACCCTTCATCTAGTAAAAAACAATAATGAGGGTTAGAAAAATATCTTTCACGCAAGCGGAACCACGGGCAAAAGCTGGTTTTGTATAAAACCGGAAACAAATGTGAGTCACACTGTGAACATCCTTTATTTTGACATAATATTACCTAATACCGATTATGACCTCTGAAACGATAGCTGATTGCACAGACCAGTCATATTCCGTCTAAACTCAAGTTAAAGTTCGAGTGAGTCATACACATTATATGCCTATTTAGTATGTACTTCTCGGGTATTTTCCTATTATTACGCAAATTAACAAATGTATGTTTCTATATGAGTCATATTGTTTAAGGACTACATGTTTGTAAAAACATTGTTGCACGTTACTTACATAACAAGTTGCTCATTTATATTAAATAATTCTAATCACAATCTGCGATCTGGAATTCTTTGGAACCCTCAAATGGTGTGTACATGTCACCAGAGATGCCATGAAGACCACATTATGGAAACTACTAATAATTATTATTATTAATATATACTAAGGCTAAAAAAGGAACGATTTCGGTTAAATTGACCTCAGGTTCTGTAGCCCTTATATGGAATTGATAACAAATTAATAGACAAAAACAGTATTTGTTTGGATAGTACGTATCACGTCACAAAATCGTAGATCTTGGTAAAACCTTCTACTCAAAAAGGTACATTAACTAAGGTATGTCAGTAGTCGCCAATCCTATTTGACAAGATAGATGTCAATTGTCGAGAGAAGAAATAAAAACATATAAATATGTACTAACTTTTAAACTTTCGCGTTCCATGATATAATTATGCATTTTCACGGAAATAACGCGATCACGACATAGGGATTCCATTTCTCTGAATAGCCTGTCGTTTCGACCACGTTGCACTGGCCGTGGTCATAGGCTGACTAACGTCAGGCAATTGAGAGGTATGAGGTATGTTTGATACGTAAGATGAGGTGTAGGTATTTTATAGATAATACAACCTTTTATATGTGCGGTGACTTTACCAGACCAGGTGGGACAATATAACGTTATCTAGTACGATTCTATTGTCCTAGATCGCAGCGATAAGAGCGTACTCTCTTGTGCACTGACCGTTTCAACCCTGACCTGATAGTTCAACTAGTCATTATTCTACCGATCATCGCCCACATCTCAACAACTGGAAATCAGTCCATATTTTCCTTTTACGCGTAATTACGAAATCGGAATGTCACCTTCATTTCTTTGAATATTACTAAGCTGTGTTAATATTATTCATAATAATTTAATGCCCATAAATGTTTACGTAACTATTGTCAATGTAGGTGTATTACACTAAGTTTATTTATTTATACAGATGTTTATTACACCTTGAGCAGGAATATGTATAACTCTGTTATCTAGGTTAATGTCAGCGTAAAGAATTCTGATTTAGATCCATATACATACTTTATCTGAACTATTAGCAGGTTGTGAATGTAATAGACATTGATTATTTATAATTAACAATAATTACAGTATTTAATTATTTAGTTATTTACATAACATGTGCATAATGCATTATAGATATATAGTTTTTAATGGTCTTTCTTCGTTTCGGCACTATTAACAGGACAATATGGGGAAATCCGAACCTATAGAAGATACTGGGAAATCATCTTACAAACTGATATTTGAATTTTATTTTTATAGTGAAAACAATTTTGAGGTAGTAATATTTTAGCCAAGCGTTAGTTGTTCTTAAGATATAACAAGATTGACTAAATATTTTTAATATGAAGCAACCCGCTGAGTTGCTTCATATTAATCGGCGAATCAGTGATTTTATAGTAAAAAATTGGCATTGGAGACAAAAAACTAGAAATTGCTAATTGATCAACTTTAAAAAGGAATTCCTCCTATTTGTAAGTAATTTTATTGCAAAATTAAAAACAGCTTTAAATAAGTGTGGATCATGGTTTTAGAATAGCTGAAGTTTCCAAATTTTTGATTAAGCATAAGTCAAAAATTAAAAAAAATGAGTAAATATTTTTTAATGCGAATTAAACTGATTAAACATGAAACTGTCGTTGGCAACAATAAAAAATTGGATTTTTCCAAGTTTATAAGACATTTAGTTTGTATTTTCTATAGGTACGCATTTTGTCACATAACCACAGCAAAACATACCAATTTTTTTATTGGCCCACATTCGTACGAAAAGCATTCTACTAAGAAATACTTTTTTTACGCAATTTTCTCACCAGTGGGAAAGGGATCAAAATTTTACGCACTTTTCCCACCAGTTCTCTTTTTTCATTTTTCTTACAAGCGGCGGTAGCGTAATGGCTAAGGCGTCGGACTTATTGGACGTAAGGGATAAATATCAATTAAATTTACTATAAATCTATGGATTGTTAACAGACTAAAAATACTCAACTAACTATCAACAAAAACTACATTAGTAACACTATTTCGATTTTCAAAATTATATTCTCCGGATGATAAAACCGTACAATGTTTCTTTAGAAAGGATTACTTTCTGTAGAAACTTTGTACGAGTACTAATGTACCTAAGTGTGTGTGTGCGTAGTGTCGAAACACGAATTTTCCTTATCTTTAATAAGGTTTCATTTTATTAAACGAAACGGCAAAACAGTCGTAAAAATATCACCATGTCAGTAGCATTCGCTCAGATTTACTGGTGTGACACTTAACAGGCATTTGATATAAAGATATACTGCTGATATATTACCACATAAGTACACAATAAACCAAATATGCATACACATTATGGATGCCGAACGGGAGTTCAAAATGGGTGTGGGGTGGCCAATATGTCGGCAGGATAAAGTACGATACTGCTTTATATTCTTTTTGTGACGCTCACAACTCGTATCTATGGAAATGAATGGGAAACTATATCATCCTAAAACGGGAACCAATAACAAAAAAATATATGTATGATAAAAAAATCCGCGACAGATAAAACAGCATGATAAAAGATAAACCATCCAATCTGTGCTCCGTATGTCATCTCGTTCTCTTTACCACTAATCTCTTATACAATCGTGATCTAATTCATTAACAAATCCCTAAACGCATCGCCTACTTACGTCGGTAAAAACAATATTATCCCTCGATTCAGTAATCCGATCACGTGCAGCACACACGGGTCTAGGCCGACACATTAACTTATCATTAACTCGATTAACTTATCCATAGAAATAAACACACTGTTGTTTATACACACCGTTAATTCAATATCAGGATGACATGTCCCGATGAGACGCGGTATGACGTGGGGAGCGGGCTCGGTACGTGCGGACGGCCGCGCGGGAAACTCTAGGAAAACGTGGAAATGGCGACACAGAGCGCGGACGTGCGTCGAGCCAGGCGGCCGCGGTCGAACTGAGCCAACACCACTGATAACGGGCACGATACGAAACGATGGAAAATGGAAACGCGACGTGTTATGGTTATTTTACCAGATAACACTAACGAAATTAAAAGAGATTCGATTTAGTTGAATTATATGATAAGAATTCCCTTGGATTCATTGCCCTACTTTTCACTGATGAAGTTTCAATCTCATTCATGAAAAGTCCCCTTAAGGATTGCAGGGCTCTCAAAAAACGCATAGTTAAGTGGCTCTTCATTATGTTAAGGCAAACACTTCACTACATAGTAAAATATGGAGTGTTTCATATTCCCTTCGGTGGCGAATATATACGTAGAGCACATAGATAAGGTCTCTTAGTATTAGAGTTATAAAGGCGCTATTTTATTACTCTATCGTAATGGAAAATTATGTAAATGTCGTGTTTACGCATTCATTATAGGTACACCATATAGTCGTTAATCTTTGGCATATAGAATAACACATTGTTGGGATAGTCTTAAAACTACAATGGCTCATGAAAGAATAATTTAAGAATAGGACTTATGAGTATTTGCAAACCTCAATCAAAAATAGTTTAAAAGAAAAACAAAATGCTTATTAAAGGTGTATTCTTTTTAATACTATTATATTTGACTGGCCTGTTGGCCTAGTGGTTAGTGACCCTGACTGCTACGCCATAGGTACGAGTACGAGTACGGTACGAGTCTGTTCTTTGTGGTACGGTACGAGTCTGGGTGTTCTTTGTATGTTTGTAAAGTCCCCCGCGTCACAGGACTCAGGAGTCATTCCTAACTTTTTAATTTATACGAAAGTGACCGACAACGTAGATCTGCGTACGTACGAGTCCGTACATTCATATTACCATGGATTTTGTAGGATATAAAGTGAAAAAAAAAACTAAAGAAGTGTATGGAAATATAACAAGAAGCGGTATTCTTATACCGAAGTACTAAATGTAGTTTGTAGCAGTATGAAGTCGCCCTTAAATTCGCACGTCGTTCGTCGAGACAGGAAGGGCCGAAAATAAACTGGAACAAAATATCTCTAAATAAACTCCGACCGATCCCACTACCAGTTGTTTTGGACAGTTGAGTAAACTAAGTTTTCATCTGGAATAAATATAAATAAATTATCTTTCCGTTGTTTAATTAAAATTCTTCTAAAATCTCGTTTAAATTACTCTTAATGAACACGTTGTTTTTTTAATGTTTTGAACAAAGTAAAAAGAATTCCTTGAAAGTTTCTGTTCATTTTTAAGTGCTATGCGTGCGTTTCAATTAATTAAGTTCAAGGTAGGGACGTGAGAAACTAAAAAAATATTAGAAATACATTTGATGCGTACATTTTTTTCTAATGTCAACTGCTACTACTAAATGTATATTATATTACTATAATGTTTACTTTTTAATTAATGAACAGAAACTTATATTTGTCACTTTAAGCATCTGATAGCTTAATTATCGTCATTCTTTCAATAAAAAATTGAATAAATAGAAGGTGTTTCATTTAATTTTTAACATAAAAAATTAAATGAAACACCTTTTTACGCTGGCTATTAGAAAAAAAGAAGAAGGAAACTCATAAATAGGTAGCACCTTAATGTTCGGACTCAGCCGTAGGTGAGTTTCGTTAAATCTTTTTTGATATAGCTCAGTAGCTGAGTTATTGTAACAGTAACCAACGTAAACTAGACTCCTTCGAGAATTCCCTTTAACACACATTTCCATGTAGTATATAAACGCACATTGTTGCGTCAAAAACACACACGAGTTCAGAAGGATAATTAGAAATTTACACTGGTTAAAAGCTAACACATTACTACCAATTACAAATGCAGCACAGGGCATGTATTACCGTATTTTAAGACGTGGTCACTGCAAAATTAGCTTTATCCCCTATCGATGTCTTTGACATAGGATTGCAAAGCACATCGACGCCAAATGAGCCGTATTATTCATTGAGGAATCGCCCGACTTTAGCAAATTTCAACTTATTTGCTCTACCGATATTAACTTGTGTATAATAAAACTCTACGTATCAATTTAAAATGGACATCAGCAATATAGTAAATGAAATGTGCACTACCGCGATTGCGAATATACTTGGTGACACAATCAGGTAAATTGTAGTACCTACAACAATTGTATGCTGTATAGTAAAGTCTAAGCCATGTCCAGACGTGCGTAAGGTGTAATATAATGTTACGTGAAATGTAACGCGAATAGTGCGGACGGCACACGAACTCATCGCGAATCATGTAACGTGAATCTTGTTCAAGAGCTGTTTTACTCAGTTGCTACGAACATGTAGTATGGGAAGGCCGTGATAGCTGATTTGGTTTCCAGCGGTAGTTCGCCATTCCACACCATGAACGCCGCATTGCAAGCCAGAGCCTCTTTGTGTTTGCGCTAAAAACCTACAGCCGCTGGATCAGTGCTAGCGCTGGCGCAAGCCTTTAATGCTCATGATACCGTCCACATACATAATTGGCGTTTTCGCGCGACATTTCACGTTACATTACCTTACACCTTACGCACTTCTGGACCCAGCTTTATGGTGCTCGCGCCTGCACCCATCAGGATGGCGAATGGAGCATTGAACGGGAGTGGTCAATATTTTCAAGTGAACCTCAACGATGTGCTTTAATTGATTGAAGTGGATGATCATGTTTTCAAGTAATTGTTTTAATTGGATCACAAGATAATGGTGGCTTAAAGTAAACACTATTAGAAGACAATTTAAGATACCGTCTGTTTTTCTCATCTCACTAATCCCACTATCAGACTAGTATTATAAATGTGAAAGTTTGGATGGATGGATGGATGGATGGATGTTTGTTACTCTTTCACGCAAAAACCACTGAACCGATTGCGATGAAACCTGGTATGTAGATAGCTGGAGACCTAGATTAACGAATAGGCTACTTTTTATCCCGATATTACTGGGAACGGGCCTTACGCGGGTGAAACCGAGTGGCGCTGATAGTTGCATAAAGTTTTCACTTTAGTTAGGGAATAAGTGTAGATATTGTTTTAGAAATTCATACTAATGTTCATTCGGCGGCTTAACTACAAAGCATACTGTACCGTATAGATGAAGAGGCTGAATGTTTTGCAGCACTTTTATCGGCGTCAATACTACTTGGAAGATAAACTGAATAAGGAGCCCTATCCAGCGATGGCCCTGGGGTATAGCGAGTGGAACGATCGCTCTAGGCGCCAGGTGGCAAGGGGCGCCCATAAATTAAAATACTTCCATAACTAGCAAATTTTAATATTTAGTGACCGATTGAAATTAACGTCTATAGGAACTTAAAAAAGCAGGAGTAAATGATTAGAGCTAGTTAATTCAATATAAACGCACAAAGTGTTAATATTCGCAACAAAAGGTTCACAAGTTCGGTAATTAATAGGTATATGACTAGCCTGTTGGTCTGAGCAAATAATTGTGTGATGAGCACGATCTGTTCTGTATCTAAGTGTATTTTGCAAACGTAGTAACGTGAATTTTGGAATATTTACAGATTATATAAAGAAGAAGTGCAGAAAGCTATATTTTTTTTAATATCTAAACTAATATTATAATCTAAACTATCTAAACTAATCTAAACTAATATTATAAAGAGGAAACACTTGTGTGTTTGTATGTATGTTTGTAAGTTTTCACATAAAAACTACTAGACCGATTGCGATGGAAGTGCAAGGTGACGCAACAGAAATCAGTACAGAAAGAACCAAGGTAGCAAACTAGTAACCACAAGTGCAAAACTAGAGGTGTTAATAAATATCCTATGCCAGACTACCTAGGCTCTTGAAACTCTGGCGAACCTACTCACCGGCACAAAAAAGCTATGTTAATGGTCTTCTGTAAGTACTTCCACAGTCAGACCGTTTCAATTCAAGTAGAAATCTGTGAGCTTCGTTTTCCTCTTGTGCGATGATAAAGTGCACGTACAAAAAATAACTATTTGCTTCATGTGAGCCCAGCAAAAACCAAATAAAGTATTTGGCTTTCACCACATCACAACATATTATAAAACAAAGTCCCCCGCTGCGTCTGTCTGTCTGTCTGTTCGCGATAAATTGAAAAACTTCTGAACCGATTTTCATGCGGTATTCACCAATAGACAGAGTGGTTCATGAGTAATTAGGTGTATAATTTGTTAACTATTTGTGTAAATTGTTTGAAATATGATGATGATTGTTGAAGATGTATCTACTACCCGTGCGAAACCGGGGCGGGTTGCTAGTTTAACAATATAAGAATAAAGTCAGAAGTAGGGTTAGTACTCGTATTCCTCGAATATTTTTAATTTTCAAGACCAAAATTTGCTCGCGAAATGTCCCTTGCAAACTATTTGTCAGTACCTCAAATTTTGTTAGAGGAGAAAATCTCTATTTTCTTTGAAGTTAAAAGAAGAAATTTTAAAGATAGTATATTGTGTAAAAGATCACACAAAGTACAATCCTATGATGTTTATCAGAATCATTCGCCTTTGAATTCGTCTATGAGAATAATCTTCCATCATCTAAGGCTCAAAACAAGGTTTATTTAAAATTTCGTTTTATGAATTAATGTTATCTCTATTCCCTATTTGTATACAATATATATATATATATATAAATGAGATGCTGGTCATTGGTAAGCCCATAACTTGAGAACGGCTGGAAGGATTTTTTTTTTTTTTTAAATTTCGTTTGATGATAACCATAATAGTACGAAGTAGGTTTTTAAACCAAACAATAGAAAGTCCCAGTCCCGCTTCCCCATCCGAAACTTGTGGTATCCCTTACCCTAGCGCCCTCGTTGGGAAATGGGCAGGAATATGACGAAGATGGGAAAGATTTTCCGAAAAAGCAGAAAATTTTAAAATTTTGAAAACTTAAGTGCTGTTTTCTATAGACTGAAAAAATATGCTATATAATTACAAAAAAAAATATAAAAAATGTCAGGACTACGTCTGTCGGGCCAGCTAGTATAGTACCTATAAAACTGTAACAAAGACAGACATACGGATATTATTGTATTCTTCGTAACCGTGTAAATTAGGTAGCGAGTAAGCAACTACAATATAGGTAATATGATATGCAGTTATTCATTAACTAATGTCAACTCTTATGACCTTGGGTCATTGCCATCTGGTAGCATGAACTCATTCATAATACTGGAATTTTATAATGTAATTTGCATCCCAATGAGCCAACCGTGTCGTGTGAGGTCACTGTGATTCTATTATACCAGACACAGTTTTCATTTAAGTTTAGCCATTTAGAAATCAAAGCGTAGATTTCTACATTTAATTTACATCCAAGCGCAAAAGTGTCGGTACATGTAATTAACTAGGAGTTTATTACCAGGTTTGTGCTTCGGTAAAAAGAAAGAGTAACAACCGATCGTAAGACTGAAATTGAGAAGGGTTACAATACATTCTTAATGGAATCATTGTGCCGTAATTACACATCATATCGTAATACCTTCACAGTACCTATATGTATAACTCCTAAGAGGTTGTGTTCCCTTCGAGCACTCTAATAGTTCAATTACGTCGATTGACTCGTATACTTCTGCGCCGAAAAGGGTAACCAATTCGTCTTAAAAATTTTATTGGAATATCCGTGTAAAGTTGGTAACAGTCTCAGTAGTTTATGGTAGTAAAAGCAGATTTGTACTCGAAGCAACTGACATTACAGAAGACTGCGGCTAACCAACTCTTTTAACCGAATTTAAAAAGAAGGAAGTTCGCAATTAGACTGATATTTTTTGTGTGTATATTACGCGATGTTTTCGCTATTTGTAAATCGATTTCAAGAAAAACAAATGAATATAATTGGTTGTACTCGAAGTCCTATATTTTACAAATCTATTGAAGAAAATATTGTATGTCTATGGGTGGAAAGTTATTGGAGAGGCTAAAAACTACAGTTTATTAAAATTTATCATGATTTAGACGAATGGGAAGTCAATTATATTTTTTTAAATTAATTATATCATAATGATATTCTTCTATAAGGCCAAGGATTATCAATGCGACACATTGACGTTATTGATATTGCAACCGAATGATATAAGGCAAGTAAGTTGTAAGTATGCAAAAATTGTCTTTTTGCTCCCCTAAATATTAGGATCTATTTTCTAACGAGATTTAGCCGTAGAACACTATTTTTACAAAAGGATGCTACTGATCATACATACTCGTGTGATCTTAACCACTCAGAGTATTACACTTAGCCCTACCGGCAGGGATAACTAGTAGGGCTAAGTGTAACTGCCGGTAATAATGATACTTTTTTAATACTAAGGTTGCCTGGTGGTGATTACCCATGCCTAGAAACCGTTTGACTATAATTGGCAGGGATGTTATAGATATGGATCCGGATATATGAGCAGTATTATACCGGTTTCCGAGAGTTTCAGTTACGGATATCCGATTTTCAGAAGAAGAGTTGAGTTTATTTATAGGTTATCATTTGGTGCTAGGACTACCGAAAATAATAGTCTTACAGGTGATTATTGTTATAGCTACTTGTTTCAGAATTAATAAAACATTGACATCACATGTCTTATTTAGACTCCGTCCATAATTAGTGACGTTACTATCCCTTTCCATTTCAAATCAAGCCCCAGTGAACCTACTCACTATTGCGACAATACTGTCAAGTAATTGCTATTTTGTGGTAAACCTTATTGTCAGAATTTTTAGGTCCCTGTCATTATCTGCCTGTTACTCGTAGCTGCGATCAACGACCAACCATCAAAATAAAGGCAGACAAGAGAATAAAGATTAAGCTACAATTAAATAAGGGGCGGTTTAATACGTAAAGCACTTTCATAGACGATAATACAATTTGATTAACCATTGTTTTGGGTTAAATCAGAAGGCGCCGGACGTCGAGGGTGCGTGCTCGGCCTGTTATTAATTTAACCGCAACTCTAATTAATCTTGTCCGCTGTGGATTCTCCCACGGCCGCACTACGATTTCGATGTAGAGGCATTTGAGCCAAATTCCGACTGACATGACTTATATTACATAAAGCTATGAATCCGACAGCCTATATTAAATATATCATACAAAATGTCACATTGTTGGCAAATTCTCCGGTTAAGCAATATCAAATCTTGTTACGACGACGTACGTTCTCGTGCCTCGCATAATGAACTTGATATATTATGTAAAAGAACTTTAGTATACCAACCTATAGAGCCTGACTGAAATATATTTCTTCGTAAATGATTAAAGTTCATTTTAGATTTTCCTCCATAACTAAACATTATTCAAAATTATGACGTAGTTTTGAAAACCTTTACGCACTTTGAAGATATGTTAAACCCGCAGTGAAGTTATGGTTACATTGCTTTTCGCCGAGTGAGTGAGGTTACCGGAGGCCAAAACCCTTCCCTAACCCCCTCTACCCCTATTCTCCCCTACCCGCACTCTCCCTCTTTCCCCCTTCCCCTACTCCCACTTTAAAGGCCTGGCAACGCACTTGTGACTCTTGAGTTGCAGGTGTCCATGGGCGGCGGTAGTCGCTTAGCATCAGCTGACCCGCCTGCTCGTTTGACCCCTATCCCATAAAAAAAATGAATTCCTAGGCGTGAAAATAGACCACTTTAAAACAATATTTGAAATTTATAATTTCGTACATTTTAGTTTTTTTTGTTTACCCTCAACAGCAGTAACCAATAAGCTTAAAAAGCTTAACATTTCATACAGAATTTCATGCCAGGGAACCCATCTTTGAAGAGCTAGAGTAAGATCATTATCTTACTCTAGCTCTTCCAAGATGGGTCATTACCCTTTATTGCAAGAAATAAAAGGGAGACGATTATAACTCCTCCTCCTAAAGGTGGCACTAAATAGGTTAAAAGGAGATGAACGGACTAGTCCTTTCAGGGTCCTAAGAACACAAAACTATGTCAAACTTCAATAAGCAATGACCTCCTTGTCGTCCTAATAATGCCAATCAGTCTACCAGCAGACCTCCCTGAGTATTTAGTTGTCTCCATTCCGATACAACCACTTCACTGTTAGCCCTGTAGAAATGGTACACTTTGGAGGCAAAGAAAGGTAAAAATCTTAACTAACTTTAATGTTACCGCCATATTACACACATTTTGTACAATGAAACAAATGAATATGAGGCACGTATTTACTTCACGAAAACACTTTTACGGAACATTGTGTTATATGATTGATTCGGCGGTGAGGCACATTATGCCGGCGAAAATTATTCTGTTAACTACACAATTATACGTATGTACACATATGTATAACGACAAGCTAGAACATATGGGTTCCATTAAAACTTGGACTTTGGTTTGGATGTTATAACAAAAACCTTTAAGAAAAAAATTAAAATTAAACCTACTGAAGCGATTGCGATGAAACTTGGTATGTAGATAGCTGGACACCTGGATTAACATATAGGCTACTTTTTATCCCGATATTCCCACGGGATCGGGACTTACGCGGGTGAAACCGCGGGGCCCTGCTAGTCTTAAATATAATTATACTAGTAACTAATTTTGAGTTGAACGCCATCAAACAACTATACAAAAATTTAACAAAAAATAAGAACATCACTTTACACTTTACCTAAGTCATTCATCAAATCATCATCAAAGAAATATACGATTATTATTACAAATTATTAATTTATACGTCTTGTTCTATTTCATTAACTATTTAAATTACACATAGCTGTCCCACTCGTTTTACATATAAATGTAAGTGACAAAAGATGATTGAGACGAATGGAGTGCGTCAGTTCAATTGCTAGTTATGTATTTTGGCTGATTAAAATCCGATGGACATTAATTAATAGCCAAAAGTAGGTAAATGTACAGATGATAATTACTATCCAAATCTCTTCATTTACGAACTATTCCATTAGGATTCTCAGTGAAACAAAATTATTTCATTTGCCAGCAAGGCTCATAATACCTTGGCTTAGGGAGATGTTATATGGCATGTACGGGTGCCATAATTTACATAGACCTACTGACGGTGATTTACACAGTTCGCGTAGAACGTGACAATAATTACAGTGCTGTGTTGTTCTTGATTGTGCTGGCAACATTTACATTTCTCAGAAACACTTAGGTATACCTCCCGGAATATAGGCAACTTGCACATTACCAGAAAGTAGAATAGTATTATACTATTACTTCGAGACTATGATTATATTTTAATTTACATGCTAAGTAGCACAAGCAATTATCTGAGATTTATGGCGACAACCATATAAAACCACGTTTTCTAATGTCCGGTTCCTTTAATCAAAAATGGACGGTAAATTTTTCGACGAATTTTCAACGAAAATGTTACCGTCCGTAAGCAAAACGAATCGTTTCTTGATTATAGAAACCGGGCATAAGACACGGCCGCTTTTTTTTGGGTGTCTATAAAGCACTCGGATTTAGAGGGGTCGAACTTCCCGGCAACAGCCAGTTTGGGGTCCGGGTATGAGACCCTGACTTGTTTGCGCTATTACTCACTAACCTAAATCCATTTGTATAAATAAGCACGGATTGCGCCATGGTTTAAGTGGTCAACTCGCCACTACGCCGGCGCGGCGCGGAACTGTCAGATTTGAACCCACAACACTCGTGTTGTGGGTTCAAATCTAAATTTGGGTGAGCCTAGGTGTTCTTTTTGTCCGTTATTTGAATGTTTGTGAAGCCCCCCGCGACACAAAAATGTTCCTAAGGCGGGAGTTGTCTTTTAAAAAAAAAAAGAATATCCTTTTCCTTCAATTGCCTTCGCTTCTTATCTACCATTCCCTTTCAATATCCTCCCAATTTTCAAATTTAATTCCCAAAGTGCGCTGTTAACAGCACTTGGCTTGCCTCCTATTGGGACTGAATTATAGTTGGCAAAATGTAGGCGTTTAATAAGCCTCTGCCTACCCCTGCAGGGATACAGGTATGTGTGTATAAATTACTCGCTACATCTGTGGCATCACCTACACATCACCAACCCAATTAAGCGGCGGTAGCGTAATGGCTAAGGCGTCGGACTTGCGATCAAGTGGTTGCGGGTTCGAACCCCACCCAGTGCACTACCGTCGTGAACCTACTCCTAACACAAGCATTTTGCTTAGCTGGAGGGGTTAACAAGAATACTAGCAATGTGTGACCCACGTTACTAGTAGTCTTTAAAAAAAAAAAATACAACTACGGTAGAGTGTTGGTTGAATGAGACGGGTTTTATGTCCACCACCCGCAGTAGAGCTTCTCGCGAAGGGTTGTTGTCCATGTGTGGCCCGTTGAGGACATACCGTTACCGGCGCAGTATGGCACACTATGACTGTGGTTTTTGGCGGTTTGACTCCGACATACGGCCCCACCGATAGCCCCGGTCTGGTATCACTCGTAGGATTCCACACATTAAAAAAAAAAGACTTTTGCAGGTTGGAAATATTACCCCAGTCGGCGAGCTCTAATCCGAGGTGAAAATCGATATACCCTTCATTACACTGTCGTTAATGACCCAATATTATCACAAGCATGACGTAAATGAAAGAGATTAATAAGTACTACGCAAATCATGGGTTTACGATAGCTGTCCGCGACAAAATCTCCACTTACTAATTTTATGGTAACTCTATTCGACTCCACAGAACTCAATTTCAACTAATTATAACAATATTTCTTTCAACAGTTATTTGTACTATACCTACGACATTTGGAATTTAAATACTGGTCTTATATTGGGAATTGGGATATAATTTTGAAATTGAGATTGGTAATACCGGCATGAAAAAGTTATTAACGTGTTAAAAAATTACATTCTCAAGATATTTCTCTAATTTGTATAGAATATTACGTTCGCTTTCTGTGCAAAAACATTTTACAAAAATATATCAATTTATTAGACTTAGTAGAAGAGACTTTGGTGATGAGGTCGAACGCTATTATATTATCAAGGTCTTACTAACGGAGGGGTCATATGATTTCATTTTTCAATATCCTTATTTTGACGTTGACATATATAATACCAGGATTTATTAAGTGTTTGTTTAATTTATTTTGTGTCTATTTCGGTTAGTTTTGTTATCAAATCCTAATAAGCTAAAACGATGTTCAGAGCTCAAGTCATTAGTTTATCAAAAACAATTTGGATCAAACAAATTTCTTTAGACAGTTTATGTGATGTTTTAAGAAGTAATGCACGTTGAAATAAATAAACATATCTGTTAATTGCTCATTTTTTTTATTATTCATCTTCAGAACGTTAAAAGATGTCCTCTTCTCTTGACTGGCCTGCTCGATGTGAAGCCTCCTACCGAGAAGAGAAAGTATCTACCTACAATCTAATCTACATTTATTTCTGTATTTTAACATTCATCCGACAACGTCAGGGTACACAATAAAAGTTGCCTTAGGAATTTACAATTATCACAAGGTAAGTTTAGATGCTAAGGTACACACATATTTGTATATTACATATGAGTATGCATATCAGTATTAGAGTGTTTACGTTAGTGGAATTCTGTTACTAGCTTTGGCTTATATGAGAGATTTAAAATGCAATATCAAAACATCGTTCTACCCAAATAAAATGTAGACGTTCCAATTCCATCGTTGATTTTATGAATTTATTTTGAACAAAAAGGACGTTTCGTTTATACGAATGTTTGACAAACGATAATTCTAGTACTTCTTAAGGTTTGTAGTGTAAAATAGGAACCGTATGAATATCACTAACAGAAGTATAGAACCAAGCATATCTTTCAACTACACGGTTATCTATGCGTCTACGATTGCAACACCAGTGATGTCACTCGCCTTACCCTATTCTTCACCCGTATATATGGCAACCCTTGTCGGGCGTAGAAATACACCGGTTGACAAATGTATACATATATGTATATTACGCGATTCTATTTACATACTCTATTGAGATATCATTAACATATAAAAAGTACCACCGACCACAATGAGCCTTAATCATGATACATTGTAATAAGCTGTATTCATCATTCCTCAATTCCCCCCCTATGAAATAATGAGTTGAGTTCAAAGTTCGCAGTACAGCAGTAAAGACAGGTTGTAGCTCTATTGCTTATTAGAACAAGCATTTCCTGCAGTTAATATACAGTTAACCCATTTTGCTTTAATCTGTTCCAACACTCAAAAGTGTGGGTGGCTTCATTAAATAGGTAGCTACGTAGAAACTATCGACGACTACGTGTCACGACAGTTGAAACCGACTGCGGTTTTACTTTCAACATTATGATGTTTTTTTTTTTATTTTGACTAGTAGTGCATTAAATTAAAAACAAAAACAAACAAATACATAATTGGAATTGAACTTCTATAAAAAACATTCTTTACCATACTAACGTATAGAAAACTAAAATACAATTATCTACGTCTACATTCATATGAACAGTAAAAGATTTTTGCGGTACCCAAGGGAAATGGAAGAGACAACGTCAGCGAAACATGGGTGACCCATGTTTTGGGCTGATGTCTTTCACCGCATGCCCTCTAAGTGGCATAGAATGCAATAGAAAAAGGAAAGGGGATAAACATATTCGCCACATTAAGGATATTATGTGAATTCTTTGGGAGCGGCGGACATGGGCAAACAGAAATGGTGGCTCTTCGGGGCTGCCAAGAAGAAAATATAGATACATAGATTACACTTTATTTTTACACCAGGGTTTTACAGAGAATATGTAACAGGATACGTATCGTATCAATAGTGTACGAAGGGCGACCTTAACGCCTAAAGCAAACTCTTCCAGCCAACCTTTCAGTGTCATTTTTATGTCGATGTTGAGTAGTGTAAGATCTGTCACAAATCAGACAAACTTGAACATTTAACCTCGTTGCGGTTGTATACAGAACACTTACTCAGCGATTTTCCCTGTTATTGCATAAATGTTTGTAAAGTGTGTTTTACTATAATTGCCTAAGGTGGTACATACGAGGGTTTTCCAATTGAAATAGGTATTGTACTAAACGCTATTGTAAAAGTAAATCAATTTTTAGTTTCGTGTCTCTACAGTTGACTGTTGAGGAGTTACCTTGTCTGGAGCCAATTCTGGACGCAACAGCTAGAACATTGTGAACTGTAAAACGGAGCATCATAATTGATTGCGAATAAAAGGTTCTTGTCTGTACTATTGACCGTTGAGAAGTTCCCTCGTCTAGCCAATCCTGGGAGCAGATGATTCTGCTATCAGGATTGAGGTTTAAATGTCACAGACAGATATATACACAGACAAGCATTGAAACTTTTAGTTCCCCATTCAACTCAGCACGCTCGTAGGTCTGGTTAACTAATTCGTTAATATCTCAGTTGATTTTATTTTTAACTTGCGGCTATCAGTTAGTATGTAATACAATGTTATTTTTCTACATATATAAAATACTGTAACTTAAAAGTGATACAAATGACAGTTGATACCACTTTCTTTACATTTCTCCCTTTGGAATAAAAGATCGGTCGTTTTTTAGACTAAAAAAAAGCACAGATATTTTTATGATCTTCGCTCCTTTTCATTCCAAATCTACTCAAAGGTTTAACTTCAAAGCTTCCAAAGCTAATAATTAATAATCTAAGATGAGATCTCGATAGTGTATCTCTTCATATTGCTTTGAACAAAGGTAAGCACGAAAGACAGAGTAATGTGAAAAATAGAAACTCTCAACTGTATTTTATATGTGTTTATTAATGTGTTCTTACTCCTATATAAAAAAAAAAGTCTAGTTCAAGATCAAATGATAATTCTGTGAATGGAACGGTGGAAATCTCCACCTTGCAGGAGCAATCTTGGTCCAGCGTATACTCGTTAACTTGTTACAATAACAGGATTAAAAAAAAATGGTTTTGATACAGACAAAATATACTAATAATTATACTTTTACACATACATTACGACTAAAATCAAAATCAACGACCACACCAAACCCACAACGTGAACTAGCATCGCAAATTCACTCTTAAACATAAATTAACGTAACTTTTTACGTTACGATTGTAGCCTATCGGAGAAACTATAATCAACAAATGAGATCTTGTCCCTTAATTGAAATTCTTCACTTCATTGTCATGTTTCATCATTTAATCTACAAGGAATTAGTATCGATCCCCTGGGATTTATGTCGCCAAGAGTTGAAACGGTTCAATTAAGAAAGTTATTGCGATCATTTGAACAATTTATGTATACATAGCACAAACACAGTTAAAACTGGTAATCATGTATAATATATATATGTATATCCCTCTCCAATTTAATAACTGGTTTTGATAGATTTTAGTTTGTCGTGTAGAATCCCCCACGTGGCATTACCTAAACAAGGCATCGCTGATAATAAATGCTTTTAAATAATTCTTGCTTTGCTTTAATTTAATTCAAATTCTAGAAGGAGATAAGGCAAGAGGGCGTGGTATGAGTACTGTTGGGGAGTAATATTCCTACTCACCAGTGATTGTTAGAATCACATGGGGCGTGCTGGTATGCCAGCTGTACACAATACAAAACCAACTAGAAAGGGCGTCGGTCATTTTTAAGCATTAGGAATCATAAATTCACTAAATCATTAAAATTCTTTACTAATGCAAAAACGAAGAGGCTTTGACAATATGTAGATATTTTTTATTTGATTCACTAATCTGTTCCATCTACAGAGCATGTAAAACATTCACGCGCGCTACAAAAAGTTTTAGAACAGTTTAGTTTAAAAACTCATACATAAAAATAAATACTAACTTTTTAAACTCTCGCGTTCCATGATAATGTAATTATGTTGACGGGAATTAACGCGATCACGATAACGTTCACATGATCGCGTTAATTCCCGTCAACATAATTAAACATAGGTACATGTAATCGTTTTACTGACGTAATGGTAGGTACTAGATTGAAAAGATAAGGAACTTACATACGTTAAAACCGCGATGTTTATAAAATTGCAAGCCTATAATCATTCCTAGTAGTTTCGTTTTTATTCCCTAGACCTAAAAGCACGATGACACGTATATTTTTTTCTTCTTCTTCTTTTGAGCAAGAGGCGGACACTTTTTCAACTTCATAGAATGAAGTGAAAAAGAATTGGTTGTGGCTTGAAATAGATATGAGATTTATAAGATCTTTCATTTCAGATCAACAGGAAACCTGGGATCACATATTATTCCTATTACGTACTATATTAGTCCCTATTATACTAGTCATATCCTTAATAAATTTTAAGTTTGCTGCATAATACCTAATTATACAGATCGCCTGGCGGTCGAATTTCGACCATGGTTTTTCATTGGCCAGTATAACTTGAGTTGGCATTGTATAGACTAACTTAACATGACAGGTAATCACATATTATACTGGCCGCGTGTAATTTCATTAAGCCGTTTTCACGTAATTTTTAAAGTTGTGAGACATATTGTTTAAATTTTTTAGCTTTCTGCACTTCTTCTATACATAAACTGTAAATATTCCAAAATTCACGTCACTACGTTCACGAAATTTTCTTAAAAAGGGGTAAAAAGAATTCTCTTCACGTATTAATATAATGATATAATAAAGCTTTTAAAGGAGGTAATCTCTGGAGCTATGTTAGATTTAAATAATTGTTTTTTGTATAAGATAGAATATTTATTGAGGAAGGTTAAAGGTTACGTAAAACCACGCTACGAACCTTAGCGGAACAGTGACCATAAACGCAGGTCATACTGTAAGCAACAGCTAATTTTTTAATAAAAGATTGGCATAAATTTCGGCTCTTATCTATGAAGAAACCATACTTTAACTATCACTTTGATTAAATTTGATTATCGTAAATATGATATGGTTATTTACTAGGCGGTGATATGAATAAAGAGATACCTTACATAGGACGTAGATACCTACTCCTAGAATACAAATAATAATAGACATCATGTATGTTGGCTTTAAACTTTTGCTTGCTTATACCTCATTAGACTAAATACTAAACAATGCAGAGTTTATATGTTAATATAAGTTCGCGTAGAAACTTCACCATATTTGAGCTTAAACTTCGACTGTTTAACTAATATTCTGGACGAATAATGCATTTTTAAATTTCAAAACATATTTACACCTGTTAAGATAATTTCAGAGACTATCAGAACTCGTTCATCCCCTTTGCTTTCTTTCCAGTCTTTATGTATTGTGGTCGACTACTAGTCACGCCAGATTTGACTCAACTTTTGCACAGGGCGCTTTCTACTTAACACTTTCAACCCTGAAGGGTTATTGAATTCTACAGTTAGACTAGTTACAGTATACTGACTGGTATTCATGGTAGAAAATGTGTTCTCAAGATTTAAAAGTGGCAGGGCGCAGAATTTCTGCTTGATTTAAAATCGCCCAACTGGAGAAGTATCTCCATCTAAACGCACAAGTGACACTACTGGTTTAGCTTATTTTTATAAACATCAGCAACTATATACCATCAGGCCAGAATCATTTCTTGAACGATTGTTAAAACATATTAAGTACCTTGTTTACAAACATAACCTGCGGTCGTATTGTTAATAGGGCGTCGGGCAAGCGAAATGCTCAATAAAATTCATTTAAATTAAATACGAAACAATAAAAATATAAACACGTCACCAACACCAGAAAGTGACGAAGATTCACGTCACATACATACTAAACTTAATTTCATTAATTTTAACGAACTGGAAGCAGAATCTCAGTAGATACTAAGAGACTTCTGGTGGTGAAGGGCAAAGTAATGGTCTCAAAATATTACCGGTCTTACCTTGATTTGTATAATGAAAATTTGGACATGAAAGCATGAAAAATAAACTTTTTACTAGTAAAAGACGATTGTTAAAACACTGTCAAAGAACAGATAAAAAATACAACGGAATTTCATCATTGTTAACGTCACTGGATATCAAAATGGAAAACGTTTGCCAATAATAAAGCTAGAAAGTATAGACATCTCGTGGAGATTTACAAAACTTATTACTGTAATTCCAGCACGCACGTATAGATGGCGCGATTCAAACAAAAAACAAAAAATATTAACTTTTGTGCTGTTGGAAGCTTCTGTCAAGGTCACATGGAAATCTAATTATGAAAGTTGCAAAAAAATGGGATTACTGTTACAACAAGTAAAGTAACAATGTGAGCTCTGTTTATTCGTATAACAAATAATACATGAATCAAACATTTGACCGATGGCTATGTTTATTTTTAAAATGGATTATTGGCGTGATAGTACGTAAGTACTTGAAATGACTGACCATGTATCGGTTTTATTTGCTTAAAATAACATGTGTTACAGTGCCGATAAAATGGTACATGTTAAAAAATCTGTGCATTTTTACACAACGCTTTCTGATGTTAATTTTGCATTTATTTAAACTTAAATAATTTCATCTCTACAAGTACAACTGCTACTGACGATGCAGGTCTACGATGAAAAGTTGAACGTATTTTTTTACAGAAGCTGAATTATTTTTTGTTTCATCTGTTTTAAATTATTTTCATTTCATTTATTTTATTTTGCATATACGTTCTGACTAAACTGTATAAATCAGGTATTATTTAAATGCCATTTAAGTCTCTATAGGCATAATATGTAGGTATTTGCAATCGTTTCAAATGATTATTGCAAGTTTTGCAACTAATCATTAATTTTTTTATTATCTTATAAATCATCAAGGAGCTACGGCAGAATCACTGTACACGTTTAAGTAGTTTAGTTGTTAGTGTTATTATAGTCATATTTTATACGGCCAACTACTTAACATACATGCCCCGCTGTTTATTCTTAGGCTGACAGCAAGGGACCCGGCGAATGTCCAGCCTACATTGTAATGTCCGGACAGTAACTTCTCAAACCCAGTCTATTTAAAAACTATCTATTTATAAACGACTATACGTCCGGCCTGACACCCTGAAAACTTCAGGATTGATCGACTGTGGAAGTACATATTTCTAGACGAAACCCAATTATGTACCTGTAGTTTCCAGAGCTTAGTAAATGATGATGATACTGTGAGCAGGTATAACATCTTTAATATTGGCCTACCTGGCCAGAGTTCCTAGCTACTTTGTCTGAAGTTTTAGGAATATATAGGTTTTGCAACGGGCGAGTGATACACCTTGTCTAATGCGTCAAAAGGCAACCCACTATCGGAGCTAACGTAGCATAGACTACCTTACCTACCTACTTGTAGAAAAATTTTAATTAATGTAATATAACCATAATTATCACGCTTTTTCCGAGAAAGGGTAAGTAGCAATGTGCAAAACCACCGTTTCGGTAGCTTATGTTAGCAGTAGCAACGTTAAGGGGTGGCAAACAGGGCAACCACCCGGGGCCTTGCATAACCCAAGTAGAAATATTTAGGCTTGAATAAGGGTTAAAGTGTTAAGTACACGTAAAATCTTTAACCCTGAAGCTACTATCTGAAACTAGATCGGAATGCAGGGTCGTTAAATATCAACTAAGCGATATATCTGATGAATGATTTAGTAGAAAATACAACAGCAATCTGTTGTATTTTCTACTAAACCATTCATCTGTTGGTTAGTGAATACCATTCTTTAGAAAAGGACATAAGTACGAATTTATAGTTGCTCTCGTTATATACTATGATATTCTTATAAACACAAATGTGCTTAGTAAAATGTGGCAGAGCGAAAAAATACACCTAGGCTATACCACACCTAGAAGCATTTACAGACTAGCTTGATAATTATTCGGAAAGTAGTTACCAATCACCCTTGGTAACAGCGAGAGAAATAGCTGACGAAAATGAATATCAGAGAAAGTTCAAAGTCGTAAGATGCAGACGTAAAAGAAATAATTTTGATTATGAAGGAGAAGATGTAGCTCTTAAATTATTTATCGGCGTTCAAAATAAACTATTTTTATGTAATTATCGAGAATGTGCGCGCAAGCTGCCAACCTAGATTTCAGACACTCAAACTTCATGAGAGCATTTCAAGAGGTTTCATGTAGAATATGTAGAATAAAAAGTTAAAGAAATTTGCGACTATGAACTTGTATATGTAAATATTTATCCGTACTTATAAACTACGTACTATATCCGTACTATCAAGGAAACGTTATCTCGGTGCTATATATACAAAAGAAAACAAAAAACTGAAGTGTGGGGTTATTTTTTTTCAGTTCTTCAGTTAACTATCGAAGTAGTCTTGAGAATTTTAGATACTGTTACAGTTGTGTTTGCACAAGGAGCAAGAAGTTTTTCGAGGTCAAACATTATTAAAACACTAACTGTTGCCCGCGGCTTCGCCCGCGTGCACGACAAAGATAAAAAGTATTGTGTGTTAATCCAGGTCATAAACTATATGTGTCCCAAATTTCATCCAAATCCGTTAAGCCGCTTTTGTGAGAATGAGTAACACAAATTCATCCATCCATCCTCACAATCTTTCTCGTTTATAATACTTATTGTAAGATATCTGAAGAATTCTATGACACAAGATCTTCTCTTCAGATCTTACTATTAGTTATATTCTTTAAATTTTTTATATTTTTTTACATATATTAATTAATTTATTTATTATGTAATTATGACATTATCTTATAAAGTACATTACATTACCATATCCATTAGTAGGTATATAAATCTTAGTAATTTAAATCCTAATCATACATAACTATTAATTAAACTATACAGAGAATACAATTTAAAATTAATTACAAGATATCCATCACAGTATCTGTCATTCGGTGTCATAAACAAATAACCCGCCCCTGGTTGCTCCCGGCGCAAAGGTGCCCATAACGCTTGCTGCGTTCCCACGCTGAATGGCTATGGCCAACCTCTGCAACAGGAACGACCCTGAGCGGGAGTCGAAACTCACTTTGTTCAGCCTGCGCCCCAGATCGAGAAAGAACCCCTTAGCATCTGTACTCCAACTGCCCAACAGGTTTCCACAGCTATGGGCACGAAATAGTACAACGTCTCCAAGGCCGCGTACTTTAATCTTTTCCTTAAACAGGTGTCCTCCGCGGCGGCTGACGGGAAGCGGACAGTGCGACACAGGTGGCTGGCGGCAACCGTGATGACGCATGTGGCGTCCCAAATTAGGCACTTACCATTTTTCCAAGGCACCAGCGTCAGCCCGTCCGGCCTCTTCCCGTCAGATCTGCTTATAGCCGGAGGCTCGAGCATACAAGGGACGTTGGCCGATATAAGGGCTCTACGAACTATGTTGTTGAGAGCATGATGACGCGGAAACCTACCTGTGCAACGACGGCAACTAAGAGCATGAAAGCCATCGGCCTCCACCATAGAGCCGCACATGCACGCATGGGGCTCACATACCCTGCAACCCAGGTGGAAGGCCACCGCCACACGTAAAGAGTCGTCGTCGAGTAAAGTGCCAAGGTGAGGCGAAGGCAGCGCGTGCAGCCACGCTCCAGACTCGGATTGTGACACAGCTCGTAATCTAGCCATATCGGCCCCCGAAGCGCTATCCAATAATTTTTCTTGAACGCCCTTAACCCCTACGTCATCCCACGCCCGCTGAACGTTCCTAGCTTTGGGGATAGTCGCACCCGGGTTGAGGGCTAACCAAGCCAATACAGCACCCGACAAACGGTATGCTCACCTCCCCACCATTGGGACTCAATAGGACAGCGACAAGGCTGGCAACACTGTGCGCAGACGCCAGAAAAGCTGGCAGGCCCACATCACATGCGCTACGCAACCCAAGACCACCACACCGAATCGGGAGAGCCGCTTGACTCCCCTGGGTATCATCTAGAGAGACATTGATGACGGACTCTACGACCGATTTCAAGGTTGTGTCAAAATTGGAAACTTCCTCGGAACACAGCCAAGTAGGGGTGGTTCTTAACAGGTATGTGATTTTTGGGAGGGCAAAGCACATACGCAACAGGACAATGGCAACGTGTGCGGAAAGTTCTTTGAGACGTACGTGAGCAGTAAGAAGAAGACGTATTCTAGACTTAATGACCTCAGGAACTGCGTTAAAAAAAGATAGGAGAACCTAAAAGGTTGAAATCGGGAGAAGTAAGTTCCTTGAGGCCTAGTAAAAGAGCACCAAAACGAGAGAAGTGTGTTCGAGCCTCATTGCTGCAGGGGAAGAATTCACACTTCTTTAAATTGAAAATGGCGTCGCTCATTTGTTAGATTTAATGTGATCTAATTAATGATTTTAGTCTAGCAAACATATTTTTGTATATTAAAAAACATATTTTTAATCGCTAATATATTTTAAGACTTTTATTAATTTTAGTTTTATTAGAACGGCTTTAGGCAAATAATGCTAACTAAACATTACAGTAAAATAGTAACAAATATAAACATATAATAAACCAATCATCATCAATATATTTATGTTATCATTAACTAGCAACCCGCCCCGGTTTCGCACGGGTAATAAAGAATCTTCTACAATCATCATCATATTTCAACCAATTTGCACAAAACGTTAACAAATTATACACCTAAACCTTTCTCATGAATCACTCTGTCTATTAATGAAAACCGTTTGAAAATCCGTTTAGTAGTATCGCGAACAGACAAACAGACAGACGCGGCGACGGACTTTGTTTTATAATATGTAGTGATAATTTGTCGTCTTTGTGCTTTTTAATTTACCTGTGGAAACTACAATTTTAAGACACAAAATTTACTATAGGTACCTATTTAAATACACTTTCATTTCACATACTTTCCGTACAGAGCAAGGGCTTCGTAAATATCTATCGTCCTGAGCCTCGCAATGCCTAAGGCCGCCCCTGGTTGTTAATATAATATATGTATGTAAAATTACTGTTTATTATAACTTTGAAATTAAATGTATGATACCTGTATGATACGCCTGGTAGTCGATGTTTTTAAATTTTTTTGAGTTATTACATTGGCCAGTATAACTTGAACTATCATTGAATAGGTACGTACATTACCTACTGACTTTTCATACTATAACAAGTCAACAAATATATATAGATATATTGGTAGGTAAACGTCACCGTTTTTACGTAAAAATGTTTAGCTTTCAGTCACTTCTATACTTCACGTTAGGAACGTTGTGAACGTGAATTTTTCTTAAAAATGCGTACAAAGAATTCACTTCCCATATTGGCATATGGAAGATATTAAAACATCGAATCAACAACATTTTAAAACGTTCCATTATTTCTATGACATATTTATGCATTCCTAAACCATTTATCCAGTAGATTGAAACTGAAAGGTGTCATTAAAAGACATACAAGGATTTAAGAAGCAGTGGAGAAGCTACTAATACAAAACACAACGCAAATAAAGTAGCGGACACTACTATTTAGTCAGTTAATGCAAAACATTAACACTCATTGACTTACAAACTCCGATTCACATAAATCAACAGCCAATGTCAATATAACTTACAAAATAGTTATAAAATATTTATATGAGTGTACGAGGCGCGACCCCCCGCCGTGACGTCACTTCCGCAGTCAAATCGCTTCCGGCACGCCTGCGGGCTCTTTGACATTCTCTCTTTGTTGGGACCCTGACACGTCAAATTATCTCCTGGATGACTCGTATGATTAGCCACGTGGAAAATTTATTGCGAGTATGCGCTAAATAAAAATAAAACCGTTTAAAAAGTGGTTCAGTTTTTTTTATAAGATAAGCTTGCGTTAACACAAATTTTGTTTCAGTCGAAAGGCAATCGTAAAATACAAAACCGCAGTGAAAACAAAAACGTCAAGATAAAGTTTGAAATATATATTTTTTTAGATTCCTCACACATCCGTCTGATCCCAAACTAGGCAGAGAATGTACTATGGTTACCAGACTGCTAATAAACATACTTATATATTACAAAATACATACATATTATAGATAAATTACACCCAGACACAGAACAAATGATCGTGCTCATCACACAATTATTTCTCCTGAGTTGTAATCGAAACCAGGCTCAGCAGTCAGGTTCACTTACCACTAGACCAACAGTGAGTATATAATGCATCCTATAAGTGTTATTTAGCATCTAAAAACAAAAGATCTAGAACCCATCTGCGTAAAAAGCGATCAAAAAGAAATAGAGTTGCAGAAGCTAAAACATAAACCGAATGGCACACTACGCTCTTTCTCTCAATTTTTGTCTTTTCTTTTGGGTGATAATTAAATTATTTTTTACCTGAGTCGTGAATTCTTAAATATTTGTAAATGCTCTTTTCCTTTCTCTTTCATTTGGCCTCTATTTGGCTCTTACTTTAGTTGTTTCTTTAATCAAATATGAAACAATGCAAATAAAACTTATGCTATCCAAATTACCATTAACTACGATTAGTTGATGGTCAATGACAGTAACTGTTTACAGTAGGAGCCATTTACATATTTGAAATAAGTTACCGTCCATCTTTTCATCTGGCTATTTAAAATAACTGTGAAAATAATATTTATATTAAAAAAACAAGTCACGTTTTAACTTAACTTAACGGTAAAATTTCGTTGAATTTTCAACGAAAATTTTACCGTCCGTAAGCAAAACGCATCGTTTCTTAATTATAGGAACCGAGCTAAAGGATAAAACAATGAAAAAAAGTCAGACCGCTATTGTATGCAGGAATTGTTGCACTATTTGTTCGCTATCGTCATAATCTAATTGCATGAACCCGTTAGCTACAAATCAAATCTGTTTAGTTTTTGAATAGAAAACTTCTTTAGGCACGTTTGTGGACTTTTGTTACAGGGAAAAAGCACTGAACTCGTGACCGTCACGCTAATAATACATATCTAGATCCACTAGCGGTCGCTAATCTAAACATTGAGTTCTGTCAGCTCCTTATTAATTAATGTGACGTTTTAAATTCGTCGTTTCCTTTAAGTTTTCACTTCTGCGGGCAGTCCCATGACGGCCTATATTTTTTTTAAGTGACTACAACAAAGAGATTCTCAAAGACGGCATTAGAAGGTAGTCTTATGTTGTGTATATCACATAGCTTATTATGAAGCTCATTGATTATATTCTCGATCAATTGGTGTTTTCTTGAAAAATAAGAAAAAAAATATTATTGTTGGAAGCTGAGCAAACACTCTTACCTAATAGTTTTGAGTGATTACGTAAGGAGTTAGTACCGCTGCTTACGTCATTGCTACTAAAATTGAAATGCTGAGAGTTTGTCTGTTGATTTGCTCCAGATATATATTTTTGGAACATACCGTAATAGCACGTAATTATTTGATAGAATTTGCTTTATAATTATTTAAAAGGAAATTAACACGATCAATAGGTATTATATAATATGTATTTGATTTGCCTGACGTTTCGACAAGATTGCACTAGCCGTGGTCACTATTTTATTCTGTGGCTAAATCATAGGGTTTTCGGATCATAGCCTTACAGAGCCAAGTAAACCGATACCGTCTAATAAAATGAAATAGGTAGATGGTAGGTAACAAATTTTCATACTTGAGTATAATATTAAAAATGCGTTTGATAAGAATATTTGAGTTCAATGTAGAATGGAATACAGACTGTTTAAAAGTATATGAAAACTAGTAAATCCTGACAGCAGCTGCAGAGTTAGATAAATAATATATGACGCTTTTGACGTCAACGGATGCAATATTATATACTATTCGTTCTAGGGTAAATCTTTAGTTCTGCAACAGAGAAAAACATCGCCAAGTATTTCTGTCTGTACACGTATTCGCAATACATTTTCTGAAGTATCGTGTCGAATTCATAGCGTCTGAAGTTTTATTTCAGCAGCAAACGTAAAACAATATACGACCGTATGTGACAAAGGATTATTTTTATAAAAGAAAATTGCTTGACAAAACGTAAACATCTGACTTGGTTTTAAGCTAAGCAAATGTAAGAATATTTAAAAAATAATATCTCAAAATTGGAACTGTTCGTGTGTAAACTGATAAGCCAATTATTTACTGGTTTGCATTATATAATAGTCTGAAATGTTAATTGAAATGCCATCGTTATTACCCCGGCATCATCGCCGTGCTCGGAATTGGGCAATTTAATTGACAGTGATTGATAATTTAGATGGAGGTTATTACCGACCTTTCAGTGACATCGACGGGTTGTTATTTATTTATATTAGATATTGAGAAAACTAAAAGCAGAATATTGTATAACACCTAAAATATAAACACAGTTCTATAAAATATTACTGAACTAGTTCAGTTAATTTTCTATATAATTGTGTTTTAATAACAATACAGTAGGCATGGCAGCAAAATCGATGAAAGGAAAATTATGTACGTAAGTAATCATAAATCTATCGTAAAACTTGTGCAAACTCTAAACTGATAAAATATTTTATGAACACTGTCATAACAAAGTTTAATTTAAATTATGTTACTTGTTTCTGTATTCTTGTTTGCAAACTTTTTGTGGATTATTACATGTGTACACTGTACATATTTAAAGACACGCATTTAGCAATTTAACAAGGTATACGTTTGCGACTTTGAGTCACCAAAGGCCATTTAGCACAGATTTAGACGATCCAAATATTTTCACGGGCGACGCTCTTGCCTCGGCAAGCATATTACTCTCTATGATATTGAAATATATATATATATATAGGTTCAGTATTCAGTATATATATATATATATATATATATAGGATATAGGTAGATGTCTAACTGCAATACAACGTGGATATTAAAGTTATACCTATAGTGTAGTGTATTGTGAAACCATACTGTATCAAATTTACAAATCAAAATGTTTCTATAACTATTTGTTAATTAACCCCGTTATCAATAATTCACAAATGTTACTGTGCTATTCAGTCTTGATCTAATTATGTGATTATGTTCATTGGTCGTGATAAGACAGTTAAGCGGAGACCGCAGAGAAGCAAACAGCTATTTATCACCTGCTCCAGCGATTGTTATAGGACCGTGAAATGGTATATTAATGAAACGCTCAGTGACTACAATACTGTTGTTATATTATCATCAATGTCATGAACATATAAACGTAGTGATGTATATGTGTATTCAAATCTGCAAGTATAATAACTGCTAACCTCTATCAGCGTCAATGCTTCTAGTAAAAGGCGAGGGAGACCAAAACAGTATTATAATCGTAAAACTATATTTTCGTTGGTTCAACTAGTTCAATTTGAAACAGATCCAACAACAAAATTTATTCATGCAATCATTTAATTTACTGCAGTAACGATAATTGAATATGAGATTTACATGTAATAAAAGTTTTCATTGTTTAAATAAACATATCGTGACATAAGTATTTCATCATTATACTCTGTATATGTGTGCTCTGTAGATATGTCAATAAACATAAAATGCACATAAAGGTAAATAAATAAAATGGGACGTACCGTGAACACAAACAATAAACCTTTTAACTGAAAACTTTGAAGAATTTCAATTTAAAAATAAAACTATGAATTAAACTCACCTGAATGGTTTCGATATGTAGTCAATCGTTTCCTGGATTATCTTATACGATTATGAAACTAAAATGAACATACAGTTAAAATATTGAATAATAAGTTTTCATGCAATGCTACACGGAACTACGTCTACATACACCACACACTAAAGCATTCAAATTATTCTGTGCACTAACTAGTAATAACGTATATACAATTATGTTAGTTTTTAATTATAACGCAGCAAGCGAAAAAAATATTTGCCAACTGCTATCACAATTATGATCACTGCACACAAAATCACAAGATGCGGAGTTGCTGGTCCAGATTTGGACTCACCGGAGCTGCCCGCACAATGTTCCTTTTCTTTTGCTGTAAATCCAACAAACTCCTGCAAATGACTTGGTAACTTTTTAACGTCTTTTTCTTTACCACCTTCGATCACTTTTATTTTATGTTCAATCACTTTGGGTTCCTTGTAAATGTCTAGAGCACTTTCCCGTTCATCTTCGGTTTCAGGGTCTTTTATACCTAATTTATCCCACCTCTCTCTTGCCCTTGATATAAACTCCTTTTCGATTCGATTGTTCACCTTCGAATCAAAAGCGTCAATGGCTGACATACTCTTTGATATTTTACTATTTACTACACTGGGAGACTTAGTAATTTTTATCACTTTGTGTTGCTTTCTTTCCTCACGTTCTGCCATTTGAGTTACATATTCAGAATACATTTTTTCACGTACTAATTCTTCTTGACTGCTACTGAACAATGACGACATTTTTCCTTTTTTAGTGTCATGGTTTTGTGAACTCATTGGAACGTCCTTCTTGTGCAATATGGAATAGTTGTTATAATCTTTTATCTTTTCAGTAGTAATATCTCTTTCTGACACTATAGGTGCTCTTGGTCCTTTTTTTTGGACCGAAGATGAAGTATTTTTTAATGATTCAAGTCTCTGAATTTCAGCTTCTACTTCTTTTTCCTTTTTGCGAATATATTCCATTTGTTGCTCACATAAGTCTTTAGGCAATGATGGTCGCCTGGGATATTTATAGTCATGTAACACATTTTTCGTTTCCATGAAATATCGATGCATGTTTTGTATTGAAGAAACATCATCTTCTATTTCTTTATTCAGATTTCCAGTTGAGTAATGGAAAAGCTTTCTCTCACTTTTCATCGACCTCGTAGAGTTATCGGTAAAATCTGAACTTTCATCACTTTCATAAAATGAATTTAAATATTTTTTAGGTCGCGGTGGAGGAATAGGTTTGAAAGAAAAGTTTTGGGTGAAACTCATTTTATCTTCATTATTTTTCATAAATGTCTTCAGAGTTGTTCGTTTTATTTGCAACTCGTCAAGACTGTTGTTTAAGCGGTCGTTTAAAGAATTTATATTGCGAGTAAGAGAGGGATCTCGAATCAGTGCCAGTAAACGACTTCCAGTTTGAGATTTAAAAGGTACAATTGGCGGGCTGTTAATCTCCCCTTCTTCTCTTTGCTTTTCGTTTTTATAAGACTCGTTATAGCCTCTTCTATCCACAAATTTGCTGTGCATGTCAACAAGATGACTAGCATTTTCTTTTGTAATGACAGTGTTTGTTTTATCCATTAACATTTTTTGTGATGGCGATAAACAAACGTACACTGGCTCAGATTTTGTTTGTATACCAGTCCAGTGCTCGTCATCTTGTGATTTTTTTAAAGAAGAATGCCGGGGTTTGATTGGTGGTGGTACAGGATCTTTTACTTTAGTTGGTAATGATATCTTTTCAATAGTTGAAATATCGGGTAAGCTATAATGAGGCATGCTATTTACTTGATATTGATCTTTAACAGTTTCAGATATCCTTTCTTTAGCAGTAAAATTTTGAAGCCGTTTTGACACAGATGCTAATTCTTCTAATATTTTATCACCATAAGGTAACGATGCAATTTTTCTGACGCAAATGTCTTTCAATCTCAAGGGATGTTCTATGTATTCGTCTTTAATTTGGTCTTTATTTAGTGTAGTGGCTCCTGTAACACATTCAAAAACATCTTTAACGTGACTTGTAGCTGCAGCTAATATTTGTTCTGCACTTAATTTATTACTGTTTTCATCATGCAGAATGTTAGATATATCATTCAAGGATTCATAATTGGGATTATATTTAGCAGTGCATTGGGAGGAATCTACACTACTAGATGAATCTTGACGCGTAAATGTATCTTTTGGATTATCTTCAGCTCCTTCTGAATCGGATGTAACTTCTTTTATTAAATTATTTATGGCATCGTTGAACTCGCATTTTATAACTTTTGTTTCTAAATCAAATTCTCTTTGTTTGGTTGGAATTTCAACGTTCGTTATACTTGGATTCTTCTCATCTTTAAGAGCTTCAGCATTTGTTTGATTATGTTTTATGGAATCAATATCTTTAACATATAAATTTGTTTTGATATCATTAGTGGATAAAACTACTATTTCATGTAAATTTTGGACATAATTACTTTCTAAGTTATGTTTTACTTCCGTGGGATCTTTTTCGAATTGAATATTTATTACTTTTTCGGAACCCACAATAGCATTGGCAGGTAGGTTTTTGTCACACTTGTTGTCTTCAAGTTTTTGGCAACTATTTTCCGATTCAGTTTTAGTAACGGTTTTAGACTTTTCTGCTGGTTTTTGATCATCCGCAGATTCTATTTTTATGACATTTTCACCATTATTCTTCTTTAAGTTCAGATGTTTTTCTTTGTGTATATTGTTATACGTATCAATTTGTGAGGTGTCAGCTAGGTCATTTTCATTACCACTTTGTGTAGCAGAAACGAAAGTCTTCTTTAGGAAGTTCTCTGTGTCTGTTACTTCTATAGTTGGTGTCATCATACGTACTGAAACATCAGTATCCACACTATCATCATCGTCGTCACCGATGTCATGAAGAGAACTGCTACTACTTGATGTGTCAGTTAAATATACTATCTCAGCACCAGTCATTTTTTCAACGGTCTTCATAGTCCATTCTCCTCTGGCTTCTGTAACTTCTGGTTCTTTAAGCTTAGCACCTACGAGGACACATTCTTGAGGAACCAATTGTCCAATACTTTTTTTATGAACAGAAGTATTAGAAGATACTAATTTCCGTTGTATTACTTTATTTTTATTATCTTCAAACACATCATCTTCTAGGTCTTCAACGTCACTTTTTCGTTCACTGAGATAAGACTGGCGCCTTGATGTCATAGATGATTCACTGCTTCCTTCTTCGTCGATAACATCTAAGACTCTTGGCGGGCCAAGGCGTTGTAAGAAAAAATCGTCAGTCAATCCTTTTTTGCGCAGTCTTTGTTTAATTTCTTGATTTATTATTTGTTCTATTTCTGTTTTAATTTCAATTGCAGTTATATTTTCTGGTTCCGTAACTAAATTAAGAGTTTTTAAATAACTCCTCAATGATTTTTCTTCATCAGGGGTTAACGACTTGTTTTGGTCACATTGAGCTACGTTACATTGAGTAAGTGGTATTTTGGTGATCGATAATGTGCCTGTTGCTAATTCTTGTGATTGGGGTATACAAATATTATTCAAATCATCAGCTCTCTCCCACTCTGTATCAGATTCAACATGAGACACTAACAAATCTTGACTATCTATTAATGCCAAAGTATTATCACTTTCCGTTTGTACAATGTTTTCAGTTATTTCAACTATATTTGTAGTATCCTCGTGGTCAAGGCTTTTACTTTTTACACTTTTTAATTTAGTTTTAGTTTTATCAAGAGACTGGTCGGGAGATTCAACAATATACGCAACTGAGTCTGTAATATCTAAGTCTTGAGGTTTTTCCACATCTAAATCCAATAAAGTTTCATTAGGAAGTTGATTACTATTATTATTCAAGTCTCCACTAACAGAATGTGTATTAGAAACAGAAACCTCTGCATTTTCACATTCTTTTGTTGGGGTTAAAACCTCAACTTGACTGGATTTTGTTCCATCTGTAGCAGTATTTGAAGCCACCTCTGTTACTAAAAGATTTTTGACATTATCAATGTCACAGGTCTCACTATTGTTAAAATCCACATTACTTACATCACTAATATTTTTATTAGCATCCGGTCTACTATTTTTATTTTTACGCTTATTTTTATTGTTTTTACGTCGCTTAGGCCGTTCAGGCATGTTTAAAAACTGATACACTGTTATCACTGGCACAACGTAATCATTATCACGCAAAACAAACCATCCATTCACAGACGGGTTCACGCGTCTCACGACACCGGTGTTTGACGCATACGATTTTCACGAACTTTAACCGTCGCGTATTTTAGGGATGTCGTTAGTCGTTTATATATATAAATTAGGTAAAGGTTCGGTGAACGAAAGAATCGCGATGTTTGATTTCGAGATTAACGAATGTATTTTCTTTTAGGCGAGCGGTCGCCGGCCGCGGTAGTCATGCACTCGCACGGCGATTTACTGATAATTATAAATGGGTTGAAGTGCGCGAGCGCGGGCTGTGGACTTTATTTTTACGCGGAGACTTGTACGTGAGTGGTGCGCGCGCGACGCCGACACTTGCCTACAGGCGATCCCGCACGATGCCGGCTGCTATACTCTCCGACTGTATTATCATGAAGCGCAATTCAAATCGTATATTGCTAATTAATATTGTACACACGCGCTATACCCATTTCGGGGAGAAATAACGGGGAGGTACCTAAAAACACAATGGGTTTTGCTTACAAGGGATTGAATAGGATGCAAACAAAATAAACTAACTCTGGTTTATTCACAAATAATCAGATATGAAGGTACGTTTGTATCTGTAAAGAGGTAGTTCTTGCAATCCCAAAAAAAAGATTTGTTATTATTTTTAGGTGTTATTACATATACAACTAAAACAAACCTCCAAAATCTCCTAAAATAATGGTCAAAAATTATGTATAGAAATAAAATCTTTTCAAAATTTGAATTCGTTTACAGGATTTGACTACTTTGACACACTCTTTCAATATTATAAATATCTATAAATACAAAGACGATAAAACCAATGTTATCGCCTCATTACCTTGAGATAACAGAAAGAATCACCTATGATCTGATTTTTATTTGTTTATTAAGTAAATGTTCCTTTTGCGTAAAAAGTTGTAAAACGATATACAAGCAGTAACCTCATACATTAATATTTTTGCCAGGTGTTATTGTATACACCTACTACTATGTAAATGTATGAAATGTAGAAACAGGAAAATCATACATTTATCTTGTGTACCTACGACAAGAAACAGACAGATTGTAAAAGTGTAGTGGTTAGTAATTACTTTTTGTCACTTTCTATATAGGTTTGGATTTCAGTATGGTACAAATACGTAAGTATATGTTTGTATAGATCGTTATAAAATTTTCATATGAGCACCTAATAGCCTTAGTGAATACATGTTTTGTTATATCAAAGGAATTCTATTTATGACGTTTTTTATCATTTAGGTGTAGTGTATACATATATACCTGGTACTGTTAAGTTATAGCATTCATCGTTAATAAATGGTACATGTTATTTTGTAAAAGGCTGTGACGATGTTATAGTCTCGCAAGCCAATTTCAGAAACAGCTAACTTAAGTTTAAACTGTCAGCCATTTTACTTTTTTAGGCCGCCAGCACAAATGAGACTTGATATGTGTCATCCTAACCCTTCAAACACCAGTACCGGGCTGCCGATACTCAACTTATACTATCCTTCCTGTTGAATAGCCGTAGCCTGCCGATAGGTTTTGCTTTATCGTTCCCGGTTCCAAGCATCGAATAGTTGATAGACACACATTTAGGATAAAAACTTATTGGAGGCAAACACTTTAAGAAAATCCCGTAACAATCTAACCTACACAAGCAATAAATCTATCTGTTTAATAGCACGACTACAATTAAATCTGTTTTTATAAATTTTGACACAAATTTATAAGCTGCTACATCATTCATTTGTAATCGGTTTTGGTGATATTATTTATTATTTAAAAATATTACCAATATGAAAAATATGAATTATGACCAGTCACGTAATTTAAGGTAAACTTTATATATTTACGATACAAACAAAATAACATACCATATAGCACAGATTGATTAAAACTATCAAAACATGTTTGAATTGTGAATAATACACCAGCAGCATTTTTTTAAGACTTAAAAGAAGACTGGGTGATAGATTAGAAAGCCTCCTCCCCTCCGCTCCTTTAGGAGCCGTTGCCGCTTCTGGCTAATGTTCTATGGAGGTGGAAGTGGCCACTCAGTTAAACGCCTGTCAATCTGATTAGCAAAAGGTACAAAAGAAGAAACTAGAATGGGTTCACTGTCTCTGGATTGACTTGCAATTGATAAGAACGATAACTCGTATTGGCTACGTGGATGAAAGCCCCAACAATATATTTCTGGGACCGCTAACTATCAGGTAAATTATATGCTTGTTTTCCATCTTAGTGTTAAAGATTCCATAATATGACGAAGCTTGTCAGACTACAATAGTAGGTAATATGTCTAATAAAATCAGTGACAGTCCAGATCTCAATAATTTATTTTAATATACAAAAACAACAATAAATTAATTCGTCCTGATATCAGTTTTTTGAGACGACATTGAACAAATTCAATGAGTTTCAACGACTTCATGGAAGAATACCCTAGGTTAAAAACAAAATCAGTAGAGCACAACGCAGCGAAACAGATAGACTACAGTATACTACGAAATAAATTGATATATTTTAAGATCATGTTTACAGTTTCAGCTATGAATATGTAGAACAAACTTAAGCCCACCTTTCGTAGACGAATTTAACTCAAATTGTAAACATAGATGTGTTTTTTTTGATAAAGCTGGTCACTATATTCTAAAATTGGTAACATTGAGAGTACCCAGCATAAAGCGTTTAATACTAACAAAAGACAAGGCACTCGAAACTACATTTTTGTGGTTTTCATTTGGTACTTCAAACGGTTGAGTAAATTTATAAATTTGCCATATGACAAAAGTTCTGAGACCCATTTGGTGTGTTAAGAAACAATGTATGTGCATAAACGTTTCCAGATCTACATAATCGACGGAAAGCTGGTCACATAAAAATTCTAATACTCGAGTAACGATCCGAATCGGGATATTGCGTTAGGTAATAGGTTACGTGGGCTAAAAGTGGATTAACTAGCCCCAGTGCAGAATCTAGACTTGCAGGTCATGTGGTCTGATTGACCACTTCCACTGTCGCAACGCACTTACATTCAATCAGTATGTAGTTACATACGCCTGTTGTGCGCGAAAAGTAAATATGTACATACTTTTATATACATGTTTTATGTCCATATATTATTCTAGACAAAAATTAGATTACAAAATTTTGTACTAATATAGGACTTAATGATAGCAAACAAGCAGAAGCTGATTTAAACTCACTGTGACATCACTCTCAATAACAAATGAAAGTATATTCTGACGTAATTTATGGGTCACGGTAATTAAATGAAGCACGTTGACCATTGACTCGTGCTAATTTGACTAGCGACTTATAATTTATTGAATTCGTGAACACACCCAACCATTTCTTGGATAAATAAAAATTTATAATTAAATGCGACTTTCATTCATTAAGCTGTAAGTAATTGACTAAAACCTGTAAGCACAAGGGCTTAGGACTTAGCAGTTCTAGTCACATTGGCAACCTGGCTGATGTAAACCCAGACGCATCGAAAGGACGCATCTCGATTAGGATCCTGTTTAATCTCCGTCTGCTAATGTACCGCCCTTTTATTAGCTTCACTTTAACCACGGAGATAATATTACCGTGCTGTAACTATATAAACAAATCTTGGAAGTAAATTTTAACCTACTTCTAATTGTCGTATAAATATTAAACTTTAACATATATGTGGGGTTGGAAAATGATACGCTCGAGGATTTATGCTTGGAAAACCGTGTATTTGTTGTAATCGTTTTTTAGCACAAAATAATAAACAGTCTTAATGGTCGTCCTCGCACACTCACTCGTTCCGTCGTTCCAAGAGAGTGCGAGATCGCATCATCCCTCCTCCTCTCCCCTTTCGCTCATTCCTTTCATCCCTCTCTGTCACACCAAAATCGGACACATGCACTAAAACAGTATTCACACGTTTGGATATTTTACAATCCTACATATACATATGTTAGGAAAGAGCCGTGAGTGCAGCGTGCCAGGAAGTGGATAGTGGAACTCTTAAATGGTTACTAGAAAACCCCCCGAGATTGTACTCATTTGATTCGTTCTGACGAGTTCAATTTAGTGCTCTTAGTAAAAATGGTCTCATGATGGCACAAACAGGTGGATAGTGGGACTCTTTAGTCTACTAGAATTAAAAATCTTTCAAATCAGCAATAGTTCTCCTCCAATTTAAACATATAATTAATTACAATTAATGAGATCAGGAAAAAGTCATATTAGTGTCAACTAAGACTTACACAGAACAGATATTAAGCATATAAACGGTTAACCCAATAATGCAAACGAGAGTAATAATTAATTATTCTGCGATATAAGGGAGTCAGCCGAACAATGTTGCCAAAAGCAAATTAAGTCAAGAGAAACTGCTCGTAAGTGTAGAGTGGACTCGTTTGTAGAAAGAAAGAAAGATATTTATTCGCCAAGAATATGGTAAGTACACTACAGGTGATGACACCAAAAGGCAAGCCAACATATTCGCCTATAATAGGCACTGGAATTTTTACTTAAAACTATTAGGTTTTATAACTAAAAAAATCATTTCTGGTGTTAAAAGCATTTTTCAAGTATTCACTTAAATTTTTATTTTAATTGTTGCAACGGTAATTCTCTAATTACTTGAGGAATATGGTTATAAGTTTTAATAGACTTTATATAACTTTTTTTATATGACACAGACCCAGGAAAAACTACAGCATTTACGACTATACACACTGTCACCCATGACTGGCTGGAAAACAGTTAGGTACGTCTCCCGCTGTAAATGGAACGGTGAAACAAAGTGGCCCTGGACTATGAGAGTCCAGCGCCACTTTGTTTCAACGTTCGTTTGTCAACGTCATATGGCGGAGATGGTGAAGAGAAGATGATGACATTACAAAGAGTTTCCTGAATAGTTTCCTGAATATATTATACATATCGGAAGGAAACATACATTTGTGACTTTTCATACTTGATAATATTCCACTATATAAAATGTAAAGATACTAACTAAGAAATTTTCCCAAAATAGCGTCAAAGTATGCCAATGAGCCGCGTCTTTCGATGTCGGATCGGCTGGCACTCGGGGTGAGGTAATGCACTATAACAGTTTTTAATGATACGCAGTTGCCTCGTGATCTATCTGCACCTATTCGAGAAGTTATAGCATAGAACAAAAATCATCGATTATAAAGTATATCAAGTTTCAGATAAAAAAAAAAGAGCCGTTTATTTTAATTCAAAGCCACTTTATTGTTTTGTTTTGATTTCCTTGCCTGCCTGTCTGCTTCTTTTATATAACCCCAAAAAAAAATCTCAAAGTCCGATTGCCAGTGACAAATCTTTTCAAACCAGTCAGAATCTAAAGATATCAGGCCATCTGTTAGAGCTATGTCGGTATATTTACCAGTGATGCCACAACATACATTCTTCACTAGTCAAACGTATGTCTTATCTTTAAACTATATAAATAAAAATTAATGTTTGTATGTTTGTCCTCGATGCGTTCAGAAACCATTGGTCAGATTGCGATGAAACTTTTATAAGGTGTTCCGGGGAAGTCTGGCCTTTGCATAGCAACTGCACAAAATAGCACTGCAACGCATGCCGGGTGAGTATTTAAATAAAAATACATTTTCGTATGTTTGCCCCCTAAGCGTTCCTAAACGATTCATCAGATTGTGATGAAACTTTATTGGGATTTTTTTTAATTTATGATTATGAAATTCTCTTAACAGTTACCACTGCAACACCGCAAAACTTCAGAAATAGGTTTTTTGAACTTTTGAAAATAACTATTGTGGTATTTTTACATTACATAGCATTACTTCATTACACGTTGTAAATTATCTGTCATATATGACTTTATGACTATTATACTTAAATTTAAAATTATTATAGTAGTATAAATTCATTATAAATTTTATAAAAATCAAATAACTACAGACGGTATTAAATAATCAATTTTTGTGGCAGACAATAATAAATTTGTATCTAAATGTTTAATACTATATCATTTTAAAGACAAATAACTAAAATAAAGAGTAGGAACTCTATATACCTAAATAAAAGAGGATTAAATAAGTCTGGTCTTCACAAAGTAGGTACAGAAAGGTGACTGGATGCAAAATACGCCGATGTACGGGATGCACGTCCAGTACGATCAGACATTTAGGAAATAGAAGCTCTGTTACAAGTCTACAACTCTGCAATAATAGTCTTTTGTGTAAACAGGTCATGAAAATCATTTAATTAATCGAGAATCTGATGAAACCGTTTCCCCAGTGGGCGGTCTCCAATATATTTCATTTATAATTAAGTTTACATTATAAATGTTAATTAACCGGTAACTGCTTAACTACAACCAAGTGGGCCGTGGGCTTATTTGCCAATAGGTACACTTAATTACATAAAAAAATCACATTTAAACTTCTAACACTAAATCACTACATATTATAAAATAAAGTCCCTCACTGCGTCTGTCTGTCTGTTCGCGATAAACTGAAAAACTACTAAACCGGTTTTTATGCGGTTTTCACTAATAGACAGAGTGATTTATGAGGAAGGTATACAAAATCTTAACAAATTACTTAGGTGTATAATTTGTTAAGATTTTGTGTAAATTGATTGAAATATGTTGATGATTGTTGAAGATGTCTCTGCTACCCGTGCGAAGCCGAGGCGGGTTGCTAGTACAAAATGAATAGTTTCTCCAACCTTATATCCACTTATACGCACAGCGCCATTAGTCAAAAGAAATCAAACTCTAAGTTGTTTCATCGTAGATTTGTATCTATAGAATCCGGGGTGTGCCTTACGGTAGTTAAGGTTTAATATACTTAGGTACTTATTGTTTGTACAAACTTACAATATTAATATATCAATAGCTTCGATAATAAACCTTAACACTGTACAGACTTTTTTGTTGTTCAGAAAAAATCTTCAAGAAATAGGTCGTCATTCGTAAAACGTATTTGAATCAGAGCGTTACTCTCATTTAAACATCGAGTTATTTTTTAATCAAAATTAATGCTCTAGTTAGTTAGTGTGAGATCTTGTTGTTATCTTTTTTCCGTAAACGTCGTGATTTACCACCACCAAGGTACCAATATAAAATGATTTCTCAGTATTGGCAAAACACATACGTGTAATGCATTTTGCGGCGCCCGCCATCTAAATAAATGATATGCAAGTGCGGTGCGACCTTCTAGAAATATCACAGATGCGTACCCCACGCCCTCTGCGTTCGCTTTCTTCACTCCAATAAAATGCGATTTTGATATTTGTTTGTGGCGGCTACGAAATAACAAACGGACGTTCGGAATCACGATGCATGACATAATCGCCGCATAGATCCGGGCCAGTGTGCCAAAACGACCGCGGCCGCTAACTCCGGCGCTGCTTTTTTGGCACACTGTCAAAGGGTTATAAGGTGAATGTGTCGATTGAACGCGTGAACCGATCGACAAAGTTTTTATTGTTTGAAAATACTTTGCCAGTGTTGGTCGAAGTCTACTCTTAGATGTATTGGCACTAACTATTACTAATTAGGGCAGTATTTATTATCGAGCGGGGAACGTAACAATGAACTAAGTTGAAACTTTTGCTGCGTTTAAAATATGTTGCCACTATACTCATAACGCTCATATAATAATAGGTAGGTGCACTTACACCATCTGAAACAAATTATCTATACATCTATTACTCAAAGCTACTTTTTACGCGATGCTATGCATTTTACGCGGTGAGGGGATTTTTCACATAAACAGGGTGGCAACAAACAGGCGGCCCGCCTCACAATAATAATAAATTTTGTTACAGACAAAGTCCATACAATGTTTTAGCAAGTCAGTTTTATATAAAACAATAGTATACATTTTAATTCAATGCACACCTTCCTAATTTTGGAGTCATATTTGTCTCGAGCTGTCTCGCACTAGTCTTAACAGAGAGTCAACTCTTTTTCTGATGATGGCATAGAAAGCGCATCCACCTCCGGGAATAATTGACCCACAGGCAGTTTGATAGTAAGCTTTAAACAGTTATTTTGACTTCCCCAATACAACGAACCAGTGGCTATTGAAAGCGATTTTCTTACAGATAAGTTAGCAAGTAGTAAGCGTTTGACAGTAAATGGTTACCGGTGGCTATAAACGCTAACAATACCAGTCTATATTTAGTATCGCCTTCTCATGGGGCTTTAGCAGTCCTACGTTACGAGAATGCGACAATGGTGTCGATTCTATTGTATACTCGACTAAACTAAAACCTGACTTAATTTCTAAGGTCTATTTGTTACTGGCATCTATTTCTCAGTGCCACTAAATTTCACTAAAACCTGTCAACTCAACTTTATTTCCACGCAGCGAGAGTCCCTATTTATTCAAATACTGTATAAAAACTTGTTCAAAACGAACTAACACCTACGAAGACGCTTACTAAAAACACAGAGCAAAAGAGATGGCATCCAACCGATAGCGGCTCTCGCTACGTGGTTTTAAAGTTTATTTAAGCGTATCAGACTTTAGTCAACAAATAAATTGCTTATTTCGATAGCGACATATGTTACCTACTTCAAGTTTCAATTTGAAATAAGACCTTGTTTTGAAGTGTACAAGGTTTACATCTTATATGAAGAAAATTTAGTGAATTTTAATTTAGCGAGTGAAGTAACAGAATTGGGACCATGACCTTCTCGAGCTTTTGCTTACACTACCTAATTCTTCCATATAAGTAATATCATTTTCCTGCCATTACCTTCATTTCTTGCCTATCTTTCAAAATACTCCCTATTTTCCCATTTTTGCTTGCCAAATGCTTGCCACTATTACGAGAGTGGGCCAAATTATAGTCGGCAAAATGTGGGTGTTGAATACGACTCTACCTATGTGTCTGCCTGTGTGTATGTATGAAAAAGTAGATATAGCACTATGCTATTGGTGTTCAACATTGGTCTTCTGCAGGGTGACGGTATTACCCTGAATAACTCAGATTCAAGTAATAATATGCTTTACTATACGTCCTAATGACGATAATTTATTTATTTTCTTATACTACAATTTTTCAAATAACTTTACAATTGTGCTTTGTATAATTATATGTCATAACGTTCTGGAATTAAAATGCCATTAGATTCTACATCATTTCTTGACACATCCTTTGCCGTTGTTGCAACACGGTTGTGGAATGCATTGCCATTGAATGGTACTTCTGTATTTATATACATGTATTTGGCATATATGTGTATTCAAATTCAATTCAATTCAAAAAAATCTTTATTTCATAAAATTGACCATCAATTATTCGAAATCGTCGATCGATCGATTTAATAAATAATTATTATAATTAAAAAATATAGATCAACACACACAGAGTCACCGCAACAAAAGTTTGCTTCGTCAAATGTAAAATGATTAAAGAAACCAAAATGGATAACATAATATCACATCTGCCTGTTTCGATCTATAACCGCCCGTTTCCAAATGGTTGAGCCTTGTGAGAAGAAATCGGGCAAACAAACTCACGGCCACTCTTTTAAAAAAGAAAAACCAGACAGTTTCAACAATATTCAGTAAATATCACATCATTTTGTTGTATGCTATTATGTTTTTAAATTTAAAAGTGAATAAACTAGAAAAAGAATATGACACTAGGGAAACTGAAAATCAAGGAAAAAATTAAAAAGATGAAAAGAAAAACATGAGAGATGGAAAATAAGAAACATATTAGCTCACATTAGATTTCTATTACAATTCCATCCCAAGCGTTTTTATCCCTTAAGGCATAGCTGTCGTTTTACTGTAGACTTAAACTTGTTTATACTTAACATTTGAATATTATCTGGGATTTTATTATAATATCGCACACATTGACCTTGAAACGACTTGTTAATTTTTTGGAGCCTAGAGGCAGGTACAACAAGTTTATGTTTATTACGCGTGTTAAAAGAGTGTATATCACTTTTTTTACAGAAGTGATCTTTATTTTTATGAAGGTAAATTAGATTTTCATAAATATATTGGCACGCTACCGTCATTATGTTAATTTCTTTAAATTTCTGCCCCAGTGAATCACGATTTCCTAAGTTATAAATTGCTCGAATAGCCCTCTTCTGCAGCACGAAGATAGATTGAATATCGGCGGCATTCCCCCACAGTAGAATACCATACGACATTATACTATGAAAATAACTAAAATAATCTGGCTGTTTCAACATCAGTCAGTTCACGACTTTTTCTAACTGCGTATGCTGCTGAGCTGAGTCTATTCGATAATTTATCAATATGAGGGCCCCATTGAAGCTTAGAATCAAGAGTAATGCCTAAGAATTTTGTGGTATCAACTAGTTCCAACTCGTCTTCATTAAGTAGTATAGTCGTTTTCACCTGTTTAACGTTTGGAGTAGTGAACCGGATACGTTTAGTTTTTTCTCCATTAAGAAGTAAATTGTTAACGTTAAACCAGTGAACCACTTTCGAAATAGCATCGTGTATGTTTATTATGTTTATATGTATGTATATATGTATTTGCACATGTGTGTAGGTATATGTATTGTTATATATAGTACACCATATATACTACCACTTACCCCTGACACTAAATGCATCCAAAGGTGGCCTGGTAGAGATCGCTTTTAGTGATAAGACCGCCCATTGTAATAAAGATTAAAATTAAATTTAAGATCTATTGTAATTTTTTATGGTGTGCAATAAAGAATTTTTTATCGATCTATCTAACGTTCAGAAATGGAGAGATACAAAACCAAAACCAGAGGCAAGTAAGTTGGGTCACCGCATCACAATCGGGCTATTTTACTTGCTAATAATATCAAGGTGACCAGCGGCATAATGCATCTAGTTATCCAGTTTCTTGTGTCATGTTTGTGTATTACGTAGCAGCTGGTTCAACTTCACTTTGAAGAATTATAGAGTTGATTTAGTAAGTATATGTTCAAATAACGCGTAACTTACTTTTTATTTTTGCACCAAAATATGGTTAAGAACCGACTTAAATTAGAAAATTATCCAATAGTAGTTGAATATTACTTTGGTGGTTAATAAATTGCTAATTTTGTGTTCACTTTAAATGACACAATAACTACAATCACACATCAAATCTAACCTACGTAAGAGATAAGAAATAGCGCCACACTAACGCATGCTATTTCAATAGATAAATGTACATCTATTATAATATCATTTGCAATGAGGTACTCTCTTGGATGTCACGTGTTTCCAATAATTGATTCCTACAATTTATCAAGAATGATACCTACACTGATATGAGTCTCACACAAATTATACAATAAATTTCATTTTCTTTACGGACAATTACGATGAAGTAAAGTGCGAATTTTAGACAAAAAACATTGTCAAGATCAAAGAGTGATACAAGCTCGTAGTTACAGATAATGGTGATTATGCTCTTATGAGCATAGTATTGGTTTGTAATCACCAATAACAGTTATTATAGTAATATAATAACCCGTATAGTTTGAAGAACAAGTAGATGGTCTGATTGTTTAACACAAAGACCAAAATTAAGTATGACGATGAAATATACTTAACTATTTTTTTTAAATATACATTATATATATAGAAGCAAGACGAATGCAAATATACATATTCTTATAGATAAAGTTTGTAATGAGCGGGAATCTAGCTTCTGTGGTCTTTTGCATTGGGGGAGCTGAATGCCATATTTCTATTTTGTATTATTTTATATATTGAATATTGTACAGTTAATTAGTTGACGCAATGATTTTTTTATCTAAAATGTATTTATTATGCCAATCAGGCATCCGTCTACGTCATTTTATAACTTATATCACGTATTTTGAAGGAGATTTAAAGTCAAGTATTTACATTCGTTCCACATTCTTAACCTTTCAGCCAAATATAAACAAAATTAATGTTTAGGTTAGGTACTGCGTTATTTAAAGTTTCGGGTTACGCAAAAAAACAAAAGGTTTTTTTATAAGGTGAAACCTTGGGGCTATTTCAACAAGAGGTAGATTATACTCACGTTTTGATGTGGGGCTGATAACCGACGCCGTGGTAGGCGTTTCTGGAGATGTCACTGGCGGCTTGCAGACCACTTCGCTCTTTTGCGCCTCCGCTGCACAACAAAGCATTTGTTACACGTTTATTTATAAACAGCATTACTAATAACGGACAAGGATCTACTTTAATCTCAGTTATAAACGCCAACCTTGAAAATTCAATGCTGGTATTACTACGAACAATATTTTGCAATAACGCGAAATACATCAAAAGGGATTAGTCATCTGTGTTTTGTTTTAACTGGTGACGAAAGTTGCCCGAGTCACACAAAGTGTCCCAGTAAACGCTGACTTCTCACAAAGGGCTTAGTTCGCTATAATAAGACAGCGACGGAGAGAAAAATAAAAACAAATATGAAGACGCGTCTTTGCAAACAGCGGATTATTCGGAAGCAGAAGCGTGTTCATGTCGCACTATGTTTATATTTACTTGACTTCCCCATCTCGACGAATTGTCCCGATATTAACGCGCACTATTTACTCCGTAAAAAACTTTGCCAGATTTTGTTTTAACATAGACACACAAAGTTTGTCTTTGTGTGTCTATGTTAAAACAAAATCTGGCAAAGTTTTTTACGTTTATAAGCAAAGGGTTACTTAATAAAAATAGGAAAGTTAACGTTAAACAGGAAGAAATCTACGTAAAAATCTCTTGTTATGCATACCTCCGAACCACACCAATTTCAGATTGAATAGCTTTTTGCCTAGAGTATTTAATGACTTTACTAATAACCTAAAAAACTAAACCAAATTCAATACTGGTAAACATTCTACCAGCTCCTGGTTAACTTAACTAGAAACTTTGTTGATAATGTATAAATGTTGGATACTTACTACTGTTGGCTCAATTTTGTAAAACCATCTGTTAACTACTCTTTCTCATAACGGTGCTTAAGCTGTCTAAAGATATCATAATCACAAAATAAAATAAAATTCCCGATGCACAGGCAGCATATTTTTAATGAACTTAGGACCTAATCTATAGATTAAAATACTGTAAATGTGTATCGTTAGAACATCTGCTATATATCAATATAAAGATAGGTTAATTCATTAACATAGTTGTAGGTGGTTCATATCTACATATATCTAACAGTACACTGTGATTCATAGGATCCGAGTTGTTACAATAACGTGGACGAACCAGCAGACCACGGATGATTTGATAAAAACAAAAGTAATCTCAAATCAATCACAGTACTTCCTTGAGTAAACAAATGTAAATTCTGCAAGTACGCCTCATTGAATGAATATTATATTATAAATCTGAATCCATTAACGTGAATAGCCACCCACGTGCTTCGAAGAACAGAAGAACACTTACCATAACATCGAATACAGTAAAATGATACGATTAGGAAATGTCATTCGATTGAATCGAAGATTAAACTGGATATTAGCTAACAGTTTTGGCGAATGCAACTGTAGGCGAATGAAGGTACAGCTGTGGATTAATTTACACAACGGTAACGATTCCGATAAATCTAAAATTAGCCACAGAACACGATTATTTATAAGGGGTTGTTGTTGCAATGAAACGCACGGCACTTCCCGGCAGTGAGGCGGACCACTAACGACAGAGTTAAAACTAAATGCGATCCGCATCGCCTCTGTTTAGAATCTGGTACCAGGAAGTGCACGCACGCTATCGCCCCAACATTTGGCACAGCTTTTTGTTCGAACCAACTAACCTATTGAAAAGCACTTTAAATAAAGCACCTTTGAAATGCATCGTGTTTGTGTCCTAATAAAATGTACTGTATTGGTCAAACAAGATATTTGATGTCGAGATGGGAAAAAAATTCGGTTGGCAATCAGCAGACTGCTTAGTGCCCGAATTGTATGATGGCTTTCTGTATTCCATATAAATATAAAACATCAATAAATAATATACATTCTTATGAAACTCGCACTACACACTCTGTAGAGTGTGTGAATAAGCATTAAATGATAGAATGCATTCTATTAGATATAAACTATTTTATTTCACCCATTTCGTTTCAGTTCCATCCAAAAATTACCCTAACGTTTTCCATCCCTGCCTTTAAAATGAAAAATAACCTCATTCTACTATTTTTGAGTCTACCACAAATCTGTCAAGTATTGATAGAGCGGTTACTACATTTGAATTTGATCACCACTTTAATGCGTGTTAATAAGTTTTACAAACATTATAAACGTGAGAATAACTGTCTATTGCCTATCCATAACTAAAAGGGAGTACTTTTCTTCATTAAATAAAATAAGAATCAACGCTATTGATCACATGACGCTGCTGTTTTCGAGAGGGGAGATAGCTGAAATCTATGCGATTAGAGTCGCGAGCAAAAACTACACTATACTATACGAAAATTTAAAGTTGATGGTAGGCGGTTGCTGAGGAAATGATTTTTTATCTAAGAAGGATTGCCAATCCGGCGGCTGCCTACATGGTTTAATAACTTAGGTAATAGAGACCGTCTTGTGCTCCAAATACGACCATAATTCATTATATTTTTAATATTTAGCTTTATTTCATTGCTACTTTGATTTTGGAAAAAGAATTAGGGTTCCGCGCAAAATATATAAATATGTACACGCGAGCGAAGCCGCGTGGGAACTGCTAGTGTAATATAAATCTGCCTATTATATTCCAGTACACTTGAACTGTCATTTTAAAGACAATATATAAACTGGACACGTGTAGCTTGATGTAGCCATTTTCATTCACATATTTTTTTGATTTATAACACACTAGCTGCGCCCCGTGGTGTTACCCGCGTAAGTCCCGATGCCGTGGGAATATCGGGATAAAAAAGATAGTCTATGTGATAATCCAAGTCTCCAACTATCTACATACCAAGTTTCATCGCAATCGGTTCAGTAGTTTTGGCGTGAAAGAGTAACAAACATCCATACATCCTCACAAACTTTCACGTTTATAATATTAGTAGGATTGTTTAAAAATGTTAGCTTTCTATGCTTTTTTCCATATCAATTTTACGTGGGAGAGCCATGCTTCGGTACGTATGGGCCGGCTCGACTCCACTCGATACCACGGCCTCACAGAAAACCGGCAGTGAAACAATGCTTGCATTGCTTTTCGCCGCGTGAGTGAGGTTACCGGAGGCCCTAACCCTTCCCTCTCCCCTATTCCCGTCCATCCCCTCTCCCTCTCTAATCCCCTCTCCCGTCTTCCCGCTCTTCCCCTCTTCCCCTACTTCCACCATAAAGGATGGCAACGCACTTGTGACTCTTGAGTTACAGGTGCCGATGGGCGGCGGTAGTCATTTACCATCAGGTGACACATCTGCTCGTTTGCCCCCTATACCATAAAAAAAAATCAACTTTAAGTATTCCAAACTTCACATTCCTCGTCCAAATTTGTATATCCCAAAAGAGATACAAAGAATTCTCTACACGTATTAATATAAAAAGATAACTTATTTTGAAAGAGATGTCAAGACGAGTGTCTAGAATCGTAGTTGCTAGAGCCTATAAACACGTAGCACTTTGGTAAGTGCTGGTTCTCCGTATTACCAGCCATGGAGCTGGGGCGATGGTACTCACCAGAAGAAATACAACACTACACACTGGCGTAGTACGACTAAGTGATGGTTTACCGAAGTGCTGGTTCTGTAGGGAGGTGAGGGTGGCCAAGGTCGGGCGGTTAAAGCATGTTATAGGAAATTTAATACAATTGACTACACGGATGGCGCAATGGTTTAAGTGGTCACCTCGCCACCACGCCGCGCCGAGTGTTGTGGGTTCGAATCCTACACGGGACAAAATTTGTGTGATCCACAAATAGTTGTCCCGAGTCTGGGTGTTCTTTGTGTCCGTTCTTTGAATGTTTGTGAAGCCCCCCACGACACAGGATTATTCCTAATTTCCTAATGCGGGAGTTGTCTTTTTTTTACAAAAAAAAAAACAAAAAACAAAAAAAAAAGCAAAAATTCTATAATTTGATGAAGGGCGGATGGTCCTCGACAAATCGTCAAGTTATTTTTCAAGTACCATGAATAACAGATCGGGAAACGCTTGTTAGTCCTTTCATTTCGATAAAGGGAAAAGAGGGAGATACGAGATTTCACTTTTGGTAATAAGTATATTTACCGGATCGAAGAGATAACACTCTTTCTTAATAAACCGATTATCTGACGATGACGACTTAGGTTCTTAACCTCCTTTGAAGTTTTATTGTGGAAAATGTCTTTCAATGAAGGAAAGCGTGGGCGACAATTACAACTTTCCTGCGTTCTTTCAATAAATCCTTGGTGTTGAAACACCATAAGAACGTTTAACTGACTTTAAAATGGATTAAATTTATTTAATTAAGCTGATTTATTTATGTACAAGCATACTGCCGGCATTTGCAAACAGCACAAAAAATTATGGGGTAGGTTAATAACCTCTATGGAAGTCTTAAAAAAATTAAAGTTATTGTACTGTATACATGTATATAGTGGCATTTTAAAATTATTTGACACGGATAAGGTTACAACGTGTTAAACCTCATCGTATTTGAGGATGGTGTACTTAGTAGACGGCAAGAAAAGGATTTCTTGTTTTTTTTTAATACAGAAACTTGATTTTGAAAATAAAATTATGAACATGAAAATTTACGGATATAGTTAATAAAAATTCAGTAAGAGAGAAGGCTGACATAAATACAACTAGGCAATAGCTAAGGGTTTTGATGGGATTATGATCAAATCCAAAAATGATCGGTCGAGTCAGTAGAAAAATAAATCAAAACATTAAAATGGACATTAAAGTTAATCAAATTTTGTTTAGAAATATGCATCTACACAAGAAGTATTTTGTAAAGAAAAAACAAAATTTATATTTTAGGACCGATCGTTTAACGTACGCCACATTCAATTAAGATTGCTATTCCTTTTTATTTAAAACCTACTTTCCATTTGGATTGTAATTATTTTAGTTTACAGCATTCAGATAAATTATAAGTATTTGTTAAAAAAATACGTTTTAAATAATAGTTTAAAGAACTCACTAATGAAATTGGCTTTGTTACCTCATTTGAATCACTTAAAGAATTTAAGTGATTATGGCGTTTACCTTTTTTTATGTATATTTAAAATTTCACTTATATAGTCCAATAGAAAGTCATGTGTTAAGAGGCTCACTATTCACTACACAGAGTTATATTGACGCGGTAAGTATGGTCTATTAGACCAAAGCGCGGGCCAGAGGCTGGAGGGCAACTGTGACAGGGCGCGCACCTACAATGGACACTTTCTGTATGTAAATCACAATAAAATACCCGCTTTGTACCGTGATTGCGACACGCTAAACTAAACACCGAACGCGTCATCTATGCTACTGTTGATTTTTATAAGCGAACACTGACTCTATGACGTGCACGTTATGGATAATTTTGCTGTTGACGTCTGCATTGTTGGGGTTAGAACCTGTACGAATAAGTTATTACCTCATATTCAATTTTAAGCAATTAAATACGAAAGAAAGTTAGGCTGATAGGGCAAAGCATAACTCCACTCCAAACCAGGATAGAGATTAGATCAGGTTCGTTAGACGCTCATTATTTCGTTCACAATCACTCTTCGATAGCACAAAAATAACAGTTCAGAAATTTAATTACATAGATCATGTTACAGTGTGAAAGCGCTAACTAGAAATGATTTTACAATTACCAGAAAACCTAGAACGAGCTAGGTATACCTTGTTGCTAAAGCCGAATTAAAAGAATAAGTATTTTCAGGTAAGTATACAGGTGATACTTAAGCACTTTATACTTAGTCTGAGACCAACTCTACCCAACTAGTAGACCAACTAGTAGTAGCACATGACAAGGCAAAAATCTTTAACGACCACTATTTTTTAATTAACAATATTTACAATAATAAAGTATTCGCAAACTGCACAAAATCAAATGTACTTAAACATGAAATTAATAAACAAAACAACATGATTAGAATCTCCAATACTCGTCCTGCTAGCGAACGCCTCACTAAAGCACAATAATACACAATTCCGTTGCGTGTTCGCAGTGATTGACATACAATATATTGTCAGATGGCAAGGTGTGGTGTCGGATTGTCAGCTTAATTGTGCAAGACCAAATAAGTTGAGTTTGTACCATCCATCACTGTATATGTGTCACACAGGCAGTCTATTCACCAACGTTCTATTAACTGTTCAAAAGTAGGGCACCAAATCGCGAAATAATTTATCATTGTAAACTCGTTTATTAATTGTTTGTCTTTGAATATAACAGATTATGTCAGTTTTGTAGTCACTTATTATGTTTTTCTTGTTATTAGATAAATGTACTTACTAAGAGTTCATTATCTTGATTGGGGAACTAACCTTTGACATAGTAAATAAGCAACGTTATTAGTATAAACAATAACCTGTAGGTTATATTAGAATATCATTATAGGTATATTAATACGTGAAGAGAAGTCTTTGTACCCCTTTTTAAGATAATTTCGCGAACGTAGTAACGTGAATTTTGGAATATTTACAGTTTATATATAGAAGAAGTGCAGAAAGATAAAATTTTTAAACAACATGTCTTACAACTTTAAAAATTACGTGAAAACGGCTTAACGAAATTACACGGGTCCAGTATATATGTGATTACCTGTCATTGTAAGTAAGTCTATGCGATGACATCTCAAGTTATACTGGCCAATGAAAAAACCATGGTCGAAATTCGACCACCACGCGATTTCTAGCAGTAAAAAAATCGTAAGGCTATGTTCAAGTTTTTAATGAAATTCCTGTTAACATTACGAACTTAAGCTAAACTAATTCGAGTTTACTTTAAAACATCATCTTGATCTTATACATAAGGTCTGTAATATGATTACCCTCACTAATAATGAGAAATGGGACTCACAATCAAAGATTTGAGTTTCGGTCTCGTTGTTCTAAACGATCTCTACCTACGACCGTCGGCCGTGGGTAGGTTACTACAAAAATTTACATTTATACATGATTAATACAATTAAATATTTTATATGTTTTTTCTGATTCAGTAACCAACGGAGAGAATATTCATTATGTCATTTACCCGACCGTCAACAGGAAGAATATGATAATCCCATTAATATTATAAATTTGAAAGTTTGGATGGATGGATAGATGGATGTTTGTTACTCTTTTACGCCAAAACTACTGAACCGATTGCGATGAAACTTGGTATGCAGATAGCTGGAGACCTGGATTAACATATAGGCTACTTTTATCCCGATATTCCCATGGAATCGGAACTTACGCGGGTGAAACCGCAGGGGGCGCTGCTAGTATTTAATAATTAATTGTTTTAGTGAGGCTGAGTTGAGACAAATGAAAAATAGATATATTTTCGTTACTAAATCCAGATATCTCTACGTCGATATCAACTGTTTAGGTACTTCGAGAATTTTGTGCTAATATTTAACGACACATGCCATTACCAGCTTGTCAAAATTAAACCCTACTTTCATAAACAGAAAATCATTTAGCGCAAGTATTACATTCCAGTCGCCTATAATGTGTACACACACTGTCGTATCCAAAGAGGATTACCGCTTCGCCTCTCATAGGTGCTCACAACACCATAGTTCAATCACTAAACCTGCCAAGCGTGGCGATTATGGCAAGCTCCCGTCAGGACAATACGTTACAGGCTGTAGAGATGCCTACGTTTAGTATATGTATACAAGTACATATATATATATAGCAATGATAATGGTTATCTAAAGCCAAGTCAGGTTATGACGCGAGCCAGCCCACAGTGACAAACTAAGGCACAAGAAAATACTTTGGAAACAATTTGAATTCGGGAAAGTGTCAAGTAAAAGGGACACGTTCATTTTTAATCCTCTCTTGCAATACTATTGCAAGAGTCCAAAGTAAACGTATTGTTAGCCACTTTAGTGACTGAAAAATGAATGCAGTTGGTCTCACCCGCTGGTATTCTAAAGGCATAAGCGGCCATCCATAAATTAATTTACGATTTTATTGCCTTCCCCGCCGACCCCCCGTCACTGTCACAGGTCACCTTTGTGGGACACCCCCGTACCTGGTGTGACTTTATCTAGAGAGAGATTTATTAATAGAAAGAATCATGTTGTGTAAATGTAGAAATTGTTTAAAGTTAATGGTTTGTGTTTTAAACTTTACATATTTATATGTAAGACAATTAACGTCATGAAGCTTATGACTCCCCACCCCACTTTTAACAAGTGATGTAGTTTATGGATGGCCCCTATCAATTATTGCCAAAGTAATAACTAATCATTCAAATGTATAATAGTTTTAAAACGAGTAAAGCTCCTATTTCCATTGTTCCGATCATTAAGCTATTCATATTGATTAAAACATTAATCAATGTATTGTCAACGGGTATTTGTACAGCAGTTACAATTACTATGGATTATTTATGGTAGCGTATACGTATATATATATATATATATATATATATATGGTAGCGCAAACAAAACCATCAGATTTGAATCCCACACAATACATTACCGATGTGAACCAGAGCTATTCGTTATCTAGCGATGCGGTTTTTTATGACGTCAGCTGCGGATGCTTTGTTAGTTTAAAACACTTTCGTGACTTTTGGACCTAACTCACGATACTTCTTGCCGCATCGATAATGATTTCTTGCTAAGGGACCCGAGACTAGTTCGGTATCCTCGCAATACATACATGCGTAAAACAATACTACGTTCTTGCAATATTAACTGAAGTTAGGTACTTAAGTTACGGATACTGGGATATAGCTTTAAATTCGAATCGAAACCTGGAACGTTCATCGAAATGTAGTAGGTACGAGTACCTATTTGGTTAATTCGCTTATGTTTATACTAAAAAAAAAACGAAAAATTTATAAAAATAAATCATCACAACCGTTATAATGTTTGGGAGTGGACAAAAAAAAACAACAATTATTAAAATAATCAATATTTTGCCTTTAGATGGTATATATATACCTTACCTCATAAGTTTTCTAATACCAATACATAACCAAACCACAAATCATTTAACAAATATTATTAGAGTAAATATTTACAAATTTTATTTCAATAAACTACGTTCTAGTCCAAAATAAAATAACGTCAATTCACTTTGCGTGGGAAGCTGCGTCCGGAACGTCCTTTCGATAGCTTTCATCAAGTTTATGCGCCAGTACAAAATGATTCACATAACACAACTATATACAACGTTTTATTAGTGTCGTAAAGGTCTTAATAAATTGGTTGGTATTATTTGCGCGGGAAAAATACTCAATAGCGTAGTTATGCAAGAGCGTAATTGTACACATATGCACGTCTTCATTGGAGCGAATCGACCGGTCGGCCAATCAAAAGGACGGAACTGTGCCTATCAGAGTAACGCAATGCGTAGGCGCACCCTTACTGTGTGGACATACGAAAAACAGGCATTGTACTGCATCCGGTTCCATAAAGTTTGCTATGGGTATTATGTTTTTAACTAATATAGTTGTAAGTGGACTGACCGAAATGTATTGTTGTGTGCAGGTATTGGACCAGAAATATTTGCCCGTTCGGAAAAGATGCTTAAATACATAAAATATATTTTATGTTAAGTATAACCTTCAAACAATAACAAACATGTTCGCCTTAATGACTCTGACTAGACTGATAAAAAAGTTTACAAACGGTAAAATAATTATAGTTTAGTAAAACTAGATCAAATCAGAAGTGAGGAGATACGCAGACGAACGAAGGTTACCGACATAGCCGAACGGTTCAGCAAATTGAAGTAGCAATGGGCGGGGCACATAGCACGTAGAACGGGTGGTCGATGGGCCCGAAAAGTTCTTGAATGGAGACCACGGATTGGAAAGCGCAGTGTAGGACGCCCATTACGCAGCAGGACGTCGATGAATGCAGGCCGCTTCCAACCGGTTTTCTTGGAAGTCATTAAGGGAGGCCTATGGCTAACAGTGCACGTCCTATGGCTGAAATGATGATGATAAAAACTAAAAAAACATCATGTAAGGGTGAACCGAACTAAAAAGTAAAAAGAGTTCCACTATCCACCTCGTGGCTATAGTATTAGACCATCGTTACCAAGTCCAATCTGTTGGACATGTTAAAACGAATTATATGAACCGAAACGCAAGAGGTTTACTAGTAGCCAACTAAGAGTTCCACTATCTACATCCTTGCTCCATCATCAGGTCAGCTTTAAGATTCTAAATTATAGTATTGTCATTCAAACAAACAACATGTACATACTACGTTTCATTTCGATACGACAATTAGAAGAAGGTTAAAATTGATTACCAAAATCTGTTAACATAGTTTTTTTTTTTTATTATTTCAGAAAACTTACAGCTTTTACAGGGATGATTACAGTCATAATAGCACGAGAAGACCAATTACAAGTTTTCGCACAGAGACAGATAGCATGTGAGACGTTGTATGTAACTCGGAGTTCAGATTCGTAGGAAGTTAATGACCCCACTCGATGTGCAACGGTGTCTTTTGGTTGTACATTTTCGCCCCTTGAGGAAAGCATCGCCCATCATACTTTTGAATATTTGTATACTAGTATTAAGTAAGTCAACGTCGTCTAATTATGTCTTTATTGAATTAAAATTTGTAGATGCCCTAATAAGAAAACAATTTAGCGATAATTAAAGGAATATGTATTAGTAGTGGATTTCTTCAGAAAGATTGATGTATGTAATTCAATTTTGCTTAAAAGTTCAGGACAATCTACTGAACTTCTCACAATAAGCAAAGGAAGAGCTTGGTCAGTCACCTGTCTTCGCACATGTAGTGGTAGCAAATGAAATTTATTTGTAGGTATAATTTGGAACGATACTGAATAGGTGCCTTACAAATTTCCTACGAATACCTTTTAAAAATTCGAGATGACCGCGAACAAAGACACAATACAGCATTAATAGTTTTGATGTTATTGAAATCTATTGATAGCCGCATTACAAAACCCATTGCCCCTAGAGGCCCTTTCAACAATATTATCAATGTGTTTGTCAAACAAGAGTTCCGAATTAAAAGTTACCCCTAAGTCTCTGATCGAATTTACTGGCGTGATTTGAGTTTCGTCTAGTTTGTAAGTGGAAAGAATAGATTTTGGTGTCCGGGTAAATGTACATGTATGTGTAGGTAGATATTTCAATTTAATTTATTTATCGAGCAATGATCAGTAAACCGATAGTCAGTTACAAGGGATTCTGTATGATATAAAATAAAAATGTGTTAAAAAAAATTACACACGTTGTAAAATAACGTAATAGTCGTTTATGTTCCGTTTGGCATCCCGAGATCTATATCTTCTTTGTATGTTTAAATAGTGTACAGACGTACCTAATCAATCTGTGTGTCTATACTTTTTAAAGATGCTAACGTGTTTAATTCACTGGTTTAGGAAGCTTATTTAAGAAGCGTGAAACATACATACCTATTAAGTAACTCTTACATCGAAAATGCCGACACCACTTTCCAACCGTAACAATTTATAATATATACCCTAACTATCAATATGTGTCAAAGCAGATGATGGTTGAAATATATTCTCAGTATTTATTAAAGACCTAATAATAAATGTAATAACTATTTCATATATTTCAATATGAGAACCATAACAAGAAACAATTGCCAGTTCATTGCAGCTAACTACACACTATTGAAACACTCTCTTACAGTTAATATGAACCACAATGCACACGATACAAACAACATTTGTTTTGAATTTACGCCCCAGTGAAACAAACTTCCCGCATAGCATTTATCGTTGAAAACAAAATAATGTAACGAGTACTTGACAAGTTATAGGCTTTGTATATTTGAAGCGAGGTATTCGTACTTATTATTATAAATTAGTATTACATAGCAACCGCAACAGGTCAAATGGACCGAACACAAAGTCTGGGCCCTGGTGTGCTTAGTGCAACATAGTGGCGAGTGCATTGACCTTACATATATAAATACATGAACATTATAATCGCATGCGTGTTTCTGATCATTCACGGATACATTACATTGTATGTATTTTAGATGTTAACCTATATATTTATACGTGAAGAGATTTCTTTGTACCCTTTTTTACGCACATTTCAGGTTGGGAAACTTGGAATATTTAAAGTTTATATGTAGAAGAAGTGCAGAAAGCTAAAATGTCTAAATAATATATGCATGCATATAAGGATTACACGCTACAAGGCTACTTTATGTTGACCTGTCATGTTACGTGCGTGGAATTTACAAACTTTTGAAAACTTTATTGAGAACACACAAAGGACACATGAATTGTAGTTAAGGGGCCATCATAAATACCGTCACACGAATTTCATGATTTTTAACCCCCTCCCCCGTCCATGTCACAGGTGTTCACATTTGTGGGAGCGCCCCTCCCTGGTGTGACGTAACATATTTTTAAAATTTTTCACCCAAAACTGAAAAGAGCAGTTCTAAATATTTTTTTAATAACCTGTCTAGACTTTTATTTACAGTTAATGTTTTGTGTTTAATACTTTAGATGTCGACATGTGACGTCACGAAGCTTATGATCTCTCCACCCCTTCTCACACACACAATGTCACACTTCGTCCCCCCCCACCCCTTAACGTGTGACGTAATTTATGGATGGCCCCTTAGTGAAATAAATAATGCTTTAATGGTGACCGACTTAAAAAGTCAAAAGTGTTCCACTATCAACTGCCTCGTCAAAACGAATCATAGGGCTTACTAGTAGCCACTGAAGAATTCCACTATCCACCTTCTCGCTCCATTATCAGATAAGCTCCAAAATGACCAATTACAGTATTGTCATCCAAACTACACATACATACAAAGTTTCATTTCGATTACACAGTAGGTAGTAGTAGGTTAAAAGTCAAAAAGGCAATTTTGAATTGAAACTTCTTTAGAATCGTTGCAAATTCAAATTCAAAATCATTTATTCAATTAAGACACTAAGTGACATTTATGAACGTTAAATTGAAGCTAGAGTTAAAATCATAGATCGGCGCAAACAGACGCCACAGCATGTGCTGGATTGTCGAAGTAAATTAGGTGAAAACACCAAAATCTACTGCCTGCTTGTGTCGATCTATAACTTCCAGTTTCCAAAATGCGTAGAGCCTTATGAGAAGAATACTGGCAAAGAAACTCATGGCCACTCTTTTTAAAAGTCAGATCTTCAGGTACAATAGTGTTAGTGTTACACGAAAGGTAAACAGGATGCAAGCTGATGCCACCTGAATTTCATTTTATTGAAATGCTCCAAAAGCTAACGTACTAAAAAATAAAAATCACTCAGTGATACCGTTGAAGGTTTGAACTTATTAAACACAGAAATCATTCAAGGTGCACATCTACCTTCATTCAGTTACAAAATCTACTGTTAAAAATAATTCGTGACTGGATTAAGAGGCTAGAGTTGCAGTTGATCGAACCAAAATAATAGTATAGGCTAAAGCATCGCTGACTAGGCCGACCAGTCACCCCAAGCAGCACCCGTTCACGAGTATGACGCATGGACCAGCCATCATCTCCTTCGCCATATCAAAGGGAAAGAAATGAAATGACGAATTGCGATTTGAAAATTCGATTAAACGAAAAAGTCACACTAAAAAGAGACAAACATATTCATAAATAGGATTTAACCACCGAGAGAATGAGATAGAATACAAGTATACAGTGTTTCCTATAATCTTCAAAAAGGGACAAACATATTCATAAATAGGATTTAGCCTGCTAGAGAATGACATAGACTACAAGTATACAGTGTTTCCTATAATCTTCTTATGCTAGCACGTGTCTTTGCGCCTGCGTACTACGAAGCCTTCAGAAAATGCCTCATAGTCAACGTTGTGTATCATTCACGTGTTGGTTAATTAATTTATGTTAATTATTTAACACATCTGTGTTAATTTGAAGTTTCATTTCTGCCGTGTGTAAATTGCACACATACACTTTTTTTTTTAACTGAGGTTGACTTTTAAGGTAGTTTTAACATAATTAGTGTGTAATATTTCCGTGTCCAAATTTCTTTCAGATAAACTACACAGTCCAACATGAGCCAGTACAAAATGTATTGAGGATTTATTTTGGAATTGATGTGATAAATTGCTATATAACTGTATTCGTACAAAACTTTATATGAAAGACATTATCCTACTAATATTATAAACTAGCTGCTCCCCGCGGCTTCACCCGCGTAAGTCCAGGTATATATATATATAACATAGAAAGTTTCATCGCATTCGGTTCAGTAGTTTTTGAGTGAAACAAAAATCTATACATCTTAACAAACATTCAAATATTAGTAGGATAAAATATAAACTATAAATATAAATCCAATATATAGTAATCAAAAAATATTAGTATATAATATGTATAAAGTTCCTTCCCATCATTCTTTACGTAACCGAGAAATGTGTTTGACGACAACGCTATTCTTATTTAAGCACGGATTGGAAAGCTTTTTCTACCATAATTCTCTTGGAGGATTATGGGTAACCTCGAAAGGGAGCTGAGAGCTTGACTACTCAGCATATTCGATATACATACTCATTATATGGATAATGTTTAATAAAGTATTTAGAAAATATTGACTATATGCGTTCACGATCTTTTAAAAGTAGTATCTGGTATGAAATCAGGTAAGTATAGGATAACAATAGGTATATAATAAAACTCAAGTAATGCACGGATGGCGCAATGGTTTCAGATGTCACTTCGCCACTACTAAGTGTTGTGGGTTCAAATGCCACACGGGACAAAAATTTGTGCAATCCACAAATAGTTGTACTGAGTTTGGGTGTTCGTTGTGTCCGTTGTTTGAATGTTTGTGAAGCCCCCCGCGACACAGGAATATTCCTAATGCGGGAGTTGTCTTTTTTTTTAAAGAAAAAGAAGAAAGAAATGGTCTAGTAGCAGTAGTTCGGTTGGTAGCCCGGTTGATCGAACTACTGCAACTCTTCAGTTGCATTAGTTCGGGTGTAAAAAAACACCGAACTAATGCTCTACCCTTTTGTAGCAACAGTTCGGTTAATAATTTAAACAAATCAAACGTTTTATAATTGAAAGGAAACAAATTAATATTTTAAAAGGAACATGTAAAAAGAGCACTGACTTTTTATTACTAGCGTATGGAGTAGCGTATGGAGGAACAACACGAATAGTACTTTTGCGCCTCATGAGCACTGCGGGGTGCAAGGGGAGTAGGTTAAGTCAGCTTTTCCCAAACTGGGTTCCGCAGAATACAAGGGTTCCGTGGAAAAGTCACCAGGGTTCCGACAAATTATTTATTATATCCATAGTTTGGTTACTTCTTACCTACTTTTTCTTTTAATATATTTCCAATTCTGTCATCTTTATCAGTTTACAGTTGTATGAGCATATCTGGGGAAACATAGTCCATGCTTCCCCAGATATGCTCATACAACTTTCGGACATAACAGAGCAGCTGACCCACCCCCGTTCCCCCTTGATATGTTATGCTTACGTTCCTCGTAAGTTTATTAACGTAACGTTTGAGAGAATATTTAACTCTCTTTCCCCCCTCTCCCCCGGAAAGGCTAAACAAGCGCGGGAATAATAAAAAAAGGGGAAGTACTATGCCCATGAATGTAGGTTTCCATGAAATTATAGGGATTTCATGAGTGTTCCGCAACCTTAAAAGTTTTGTTCACTTACTGATGACATGTCACACCACTATATTGTTTTTACTCGCTCTTGAATTACTTGTACATTGTATACGTTTTAAAAACACAATTATGCTTTTTTTTCGCTAAATAAAAGTAGGTGAAATACGTTCGAGCGCTGCTCACCGTAAACTTAGACTAAATTAAATAAAAAATTAAAAAATAAATGTAAATATTTGAAGGATGATATTACTCTAGCAAATTTTAAAATCTTTTTAACAAAAAATTAAACCAACGAAAAGAACTAAAAAGCAAAAAATAAATAAACTTTAAGTCTTAAGTATTCACCTTATTTACATAAACTATCAAATTTTATATAAACTAATTTTGAGTAGGCGCCAAACCACAAACTGATTAATTATAAAAATTTTATATGTACCTACGTAGGCTCTACATCGGTAATTAATCACTTTATTATTTGGTGCCGACTCAAAATAAGTTTATATAAAATTTGATAGTTTATGTAAATAAGGTCAATACTTAAGTTTATTTATTTTTTGCTTTTTAGTACTTTTCGTCGGTTAAATTTTTTGTTAAAATTTTTATTTCATGATTTTTTTTCATCACCAGCTCAGCTACATGAAGTGATGATTTCTAAAGCAAATACCTGATAAAGTAATAAAAAGTAAACAACAAAAACACTATTCGTTCCTACAATTTTCGAGGGTTTCTCTCAATTTTATCAGGATCCCATCATCAGATCCTGACTTCCTTGACATGGGACCATCTCAATTCGACCGTATAATATTTTTTTTTTTATATGTCTGTTCAGCCCTCACTCGATTATTTATGAACCGATTTTGATTATTCTTTTTTTGTTAGATAGGGTACCGACTCAAAATAAGTTTATATAAAATTTGATAGCTTATGTAAATAAGCTCAATACTTAAGACTTCAGGTTTATTTATTTTTTGCTTTTTAGTTCTTTTCGTCGGTTTAATTTTTTGTTAAAAAGATTTTTACATGTTCCTTTTAAAATATTCATTGGTTTCCTTTCAATTTACTTGTTTCCTTTAAATTATAGAAACGTTTGATTTGTTTAAATTATTAACCGAACTGTTGATACAAAAGAGTAGCATTAGTTCGATGTTTTTTGACAACCGAACTAATGCAACTGAAGAGTTGCAGTAGTTCGATCAACCGAACTACTGCTACTAGACCAAAGAAATAATTAAAAAAGGGCAATGGCCTTGAATATACTCAACTTGTATTAAAAACAAAATGCAGCTGGTATGCTCTTTTTAACGTCAATCAAATAATCAAAATATCTGCTTGGCAACATTGCCTTTATTAGAGAATATACTCGCCACCCACGTAGTTTACAGTCTTAAAAATGTTTTGCCTACAACCCACCATTTCTTGTATTCTCATGGTTAATAGATATTACAGTTTATTCCTTAGGTATCCGGCCGATTTCAATCTATGATGGGAGGCTTTGATTGTACAGTTTATTTAGTAATTGATAAAATGTCTATGGGTCATCTCCTATGTACTATTTTGTTATTACTGTAGCTGATACGAAACAGATTGATCCCGTGGGAATATCAGGATAAAAAGTGGCCCATGCGTTAATCCAGGTCTCCAGCTATCTACATACAAAGTTTCATCGCAATCGCTTCAGTGGTTTTTGCGTGAAAGAGTAACAAACATCCATCCATCCATCCATCTAAACTTTCACATTTATAATATTAGTGGGATTAGTGGGATTTATTACGATAATTTTCAAATGAAATATCAAATATATAAATTTTTATAAGATTTTCAATTAAATGAAATATTTATATCATAAACAAATAGACATACATACATAGTTACATATGTTCATGCCTATATCCCCGAAGGGGTAGGCTGAGGTGATTAAACCCACATTTTGCCAACTATAATTTGGTCCCACTAACGTGATAGGGGAAAAGCAAATTGCCGCCAACCGGGCACTTTGGGAAGTAAAGATGGGAAATTTGGGAGTGTATTGCTTTGGTAGGAAAAGGCTATTTATTGCTTTTACGGATGGATTAGAGATTGCAAACAATGGCTGAGAAGGTTAAGGTTGCATACCTGGAACTCGAACTGGCTATTGGAAGTCCAAGCCCTCTGACTAACACTGACTTGCCTGTTGACTGGCCTATTGGTCTAGTGGTTAGCAACCCTGACTGCTAACCCAGAGGTCGTGGGTTCGATTCCCACCCAGGACAAATAATTGTATGATGAGCATGATCATTTGTTCTGTGTCTGGGTGTAATTTATATATAAAATGTATGTATTTAGAAATGTATAAGTATGTTTATCAGCAGTCTAGTTACCATAGTACAGGCTCTGCCTAGTTTGGGATCAGACGGCAGTGTGTTAGATGTGTCAAGTGTCAAGTTATTATAAACATATAACCTAAAATATATCATCACTTCAGGATCTAACTTAATCAAATGCAGAGCAGCTGCCGATAAATTCAAACATACATACGTATGTAGAATAAAAATAGTATTTTAGGAGTCTGTAAGAAGTGAAAAGAACTTTAGAATATTTATGACAGGTTACTTGTGTATGTACGTAATCTATACTAATATTATAAAGAGGTAAAGTTTGTAATCTCTGGTACTAATGATCCCATTTTGAAAATTCTTTTAGTGTTGGATAGCCCATTCATCGAGGATGGCTATAGGCTATATAACATCTCGATACGAGAAGAGAAGCGAAGAGTAGGATCTATTAGATACCTTATAAAGTTCTTTACATTTTTTGGACCCATTATTTTAGAATTAAGTGAGATCTACTTATTGTTATTGCGAAATACGGTCAATCCCGGTCACACACTACCCTCCTTTTGGGCGAAACAGGTTTATGATTAAATATTGTGACCGAATCTAAAAGATCAATAATTTTTTACAAAATACGTAATCAAATACGGACAAATAGACGAAGTCTAAATCAACCACACCTGAAATAAAGACGCTTCACTCAATTACCAAAAGGTCTAATTCGCTTTTATAATCATTCTATTAGACGATAAGACAGCAAAATTACGAGCTAAGGTAAATATATCGTTGTTTTAGGGTCGTTGAAAGACCGGATGTCTTAATAAAAGCTGTTCCCGGATCCCTCCTGTTTAATGCGCAGTACCGCACACCGTATGGTTTTAGTCGGTTCGATTCCGACACACCGGCCCATCGAAAACCCCGGTGGGGTGACGGTCCGAGGGGGTTTCCACACGCACAAAAAAAACATTAAAAGATTTTTTAGCTTTAGAATCTGTGTCGCGAGCTGGGAAGTATTAAAATGTTTGAATAGACATCCCAAAGTCATGCTGATGGCAATGCAAAACAGCAGTCAATATATTATGTTTTTGTAAGAAAGAAGTGAGGCATAGCCTCTAATTATGTATTGTATACAGCCTTACCCGTGGAGTTCGAAGGGATATAGGTTTTTCTAAATCGGATTTTGCATGTAAGTTTGAGCTTATTACATTTTTCACACCACATGGCCTAATGCCTGTTTTTTCTAAACCATTCCTTTTTTCTCTATTCTGAAAGTTATTCAGTAACAGTTATTGATGAATCTTTATCTTCAGTCTATGAACTGTAATTTATACTGCCTACCATCTGACGGTACCAGAGTCGCTAAGAAGGAATCCTTCAAGGCTGTGACCACAAAGCAAGTATCCATAGTTCCCATCATCCTTATACCTCAGATGCAGATCTGTAGGTCTCTATATAATAGATGTTAAAAATATGGTGAGCCTTCTGTTGTAGTCCAGTACATTTTCTTATATTGACATTAAAGTAACTGGGCTGATAAAATTTCAAAATTCTTTCGACCAAACAAGCTTATTAGAAATTAAACTTTTAGTAGAAAACAGTAATTGTTTAATTATTTTTGTATTCATCTCGCTAAAACAGGGTTTAGTGGAATAGATATTTTTCTTAAAGTTGAATTACCACCAAAACCCCAAGCTTTCAGTGGCGCCCAACGCTACCAATTTTCCTTTTCTTCCATTTAATTATCTAGAATTAATTACGATGCAATATTTTTAACTGGATTTATAATGTTTGAAAGTTAATGAACTAATCTGTATTCATATGTGCTAATGTTCAATGAATACTTTATTTTTAATTACGTGTGTGTAATATATTAAACACACACAAATATATGAAAATATTGGAAGTTAAGATATTAGGTACGTAGATATTACGTGCCCTGCGGAACACAGAGAACACCGAGATGTAAACAGCGGTCACCGGGGGCTTGGCTACGACTCGTTGCTTAACCGCAGTTTCCAACTACGCAATAGGAATTCAGACATGAGACCGTTCCATTTTAATCGATACTATCCGCTGCATTGTTTCATATATAGTATACTATACTAACTAGTAGCGGTAACGAAGTAGACAAGTACATAAATACCGCTTCTGAAATGACACCTTCCGAAGCTAACATCGTTCCTTTTACATGAATGTATTTTATGCACAGAATTATTCCAAAATAGCAGTTTTAAAGCAAATATTAGCAATATATTTTGGAATCAGTTACTATAAGATAATATAAATACAATATATAAGATAAGATATTAGTTACTTCGCTATAACTTAAACCTTGGCTATGTAATAATAAGAACGAAATAATTAACGAGCCTGTTGGTCTAGTGATTAGTGATGCTGCAGTACCAAAGGTCGTGACTAAGAAATACACACACGTTTTTCTTCACACTAATCCTAGCCAGGAACATTCATACTGCTGTGATTTGTATATAATCATCAAGGATCAAGAATTTTGGGTGGTAGACACAAAAACAACTAGTATGTTGAGTATCAAACTCGACAACAGTTCGACAGCTAAAGTTGAGTTGTCTTGGAATCCGCAATGAATTTAATCGGAATCCACTACAAGTAAGTTCCTTTGCAAACTGAAAAGAGAAGGCATCAAACAAACTTTATGTAACATTTGACTGTTAAATAAAACAATTTAATATATAGCAGATACGTCGAAAAGCACCGAAATTCGCCTTGTTGACACTAGATTTTTTATGTGCATCTTATTGGATATTAGATTATTGTTAATACTTACCTCTCCATTTAACAATCATTAATGAAGAGAACACTACACTTAAATTCGTACTATTCTGGAAAAATAAATAAGTGGAAAAAATTAAATAAGTTACAAAGACTAGAATCGCCTAACGATCCTTTGATGGTGAGCGATACACCCTTGCATTAATCATTATTATATGTATACGGTAAATTTGAATCGGCAATCAGAAATTCCGTGATTAGTTTTACTCATGACAGGCGAATAACTAATAACTACAGCGAGGAGCCTTTCTTTTAACTCAAATTTATCATATAGTTAGCGCGTGAACACAATACTTTAACACAACAAAACGTTAACCAGTACATATATCACATAGTTCAAAATATTAAATGTAGCTTAAAATATAGAATTTCGCCCAATACAACACATTATGTACTTTCTACACTTACATAGACACATTTGCAAATTTCATGAAATGTTTAAATTGTTATATAAAGTACTCTAAGAAGTCATAATGAGTAAGAGCTGAAGCTACCCAAACATGCACGAACAATTACGAGTAGTTTAAAGAATGACAGTAGTCTCCCTTGGCCCTTTCGGTGTAATCAAAGCAATTGCTTAGACACGCAATGTGCCCTTAGTACAAATGAATTATTCAATCATTTCGGTTACGACGGCGGTTCCAACACTTAAACAATTATTTAAACGTCTATTCTCTGACGTATACATAAGTACATGTAGGATCTTACCACAGAAGATTAAGAACTTATCATTCTGTCACAAACAGAAGAAAAGGCAATGACAAAGTCTTTAGTGGAACGATAATAAAGGCGACCGTCCTAATTAAGACAAATGGACGACTGCGTGTTTCCAGATATTAATAGAACTAGACCCAGAAAAATATTGGTGTAGGAAAAATAGTTTTATGACTAGTGTTGAAACCTTGATTAAAACTTTTGAATAAGTCGTGCAGAGAAAATGAATTTTAAGTATGAAATATATTACATAGTAGCTTTTGCCCACGACTGCCTTCAAGTGGATTTTTCCGGGATAAAAATTAGTGATGTGCTATTTCATACTATAATCTAAATCTGTGCCAAATTTTGTTGTTAAGTTTAAAATAGTCGTATATATATATCGTTTATATAAGTATTCTAAATTTTTTAAATTTTCTGCGCAATTTTCTTAATGTTTCGATCCGTAAGAACCTTCTATAAAGTATTAGAAAACATAAAAAAATGAATGAAATCAGTTAAGTAAGGGATTAATTTTTATATATTATCACTAGATATTATAAAACAAAGTCCGCCGCCACGTGTATCTGTCTGTTCGCGATAAACTGAAAAACTACTGAACGGATTTTCATGCCGCTATCACTAATAGACAGAGTGATTCATGAGGAAGGTTTAGATGTATAATTTGTACCCGTGCGAAGCCGGGGCGGGTTGCTAGTATTGTATATATTTGCTTATTCAAATTATACCTACATGAAACAAAAGCTGGTTTAAACCGAGACACCGTTGCGTTCGACCTCTGCTTGGTTGGTACATTTATCAATACTAGAGAAGTAACTATTATCTTATCTGTGGTAGAGATGGCCTGGCTATCGGATTTCGATCGCTTTGAATGTCTTGTTTTATTTCACTGACCAGTATACATGTATAACTGTCATTGTATAGACTTTAGTACCATGACAGGTCAAAATATATACTGGACCTTTATGTACCCGGTTTTACATTAAATTTTTTTTACTTTATATAACACCCTAAAGGCCTATTAGATGTGATTTACACTTCTACTATGAATAGTCGCGAAAGTTTAAAAACATAAAGGCCTAATTCGAAAATCGACCATATATATCGACTAATGATAAAACAAGGAACAGGGACCTACAATGTACCTACAACTATTTAATATTAACGTCTGTCGAAAAATCTATATAGCATGAAAGAATAATAGACATAAGTCTTTAATTGGGTTTCTTAAGCTTTTTTTTAACTAAGTCTCTATAATTGTAAAGGCGCGAAATTTGAAATTTGAGATTTCTGCACTTCTTCTACATAATATGAAGTATTCCAAATATCACATTGTCTTAAAAAGGGGTACAAAATATTTTCTACACGTAATAATATATCGATTCTCTAAAATGTATCTGAAAACGCGTTACCATACTATGATCTAAGTTGTTTATATAGGATGTATTTGAAAAAGGAACACTTACTTAAATAATTGAAAGGGCATGACTCTGGCATGCAGTTACAATTAGAATTTTTGAATAAAAGTTATGACCGTTTGAATTTACAGATATTTTTGTTTCCGTTTTCATAAAAGTAGGTGGTATGTGTAGCTAAAGTTAAAGATTTTAAATCGCATTTTTTTTTATTTGGAATTTTCCAATCCGTTACTAAGAAAATCTTTAAAAACTAACTTCGAAATTTTGGAAAAAACTAGCTTAATAGTCTTTATGGATTTTCTCAATAACTGAGTAAATAGTTCCAAAATCAAAAAAATATGTACGATTCACAATTTTTTACTTTACATGTTCCACCTGCTTTTATAAGAAACGCAGATTAAAAATACCCTGAAAATCAAACGGTCATATAGTTTATTCTTAGTGTAACTGCATGCTAGAATCATGTCCTTTCAGTGCTTTAAGTAAGTGTTCCTTGTTCAAATACACCCTGTATAACAAAGTAATACTGAGATTAAGATTTTAGTTAGACTAAAACTGTTTTCTTTTGTTTTCTATTAGGAAATTCTAAATAACAAAAATAAATTCTGGTCGTTAAAATACATCTCAGACTGCAGAGTGTTCTTCTGCGGACGCAGTTGCGGACGTTTGCTAGTAACATAATGATAGGTACATACATACTTTATATACGTACTCAAAAAAGGTACATAAACTTTAACACTAGACCCTTTATATAGCACAATCAAGAGTGTAGAACTAAAGTATCTTTGAATGCAATTTTATTTTAAAACATTTACTTACCTTTGTTAAACGTAGATTTGCCTTTCTTTGATTTCTTGTTTATTTTTAAATTACACGTAAGTTTTTCAATAGCTTTCAGTATCTTTTTACTAACTTTGTTAATGGTTCTGAGCTTCGGATCGGCGTACTTTTTCGTTCGTGAACCATCGCCGACAATTTTCTCACGTCCCGAGCACACGCTATCGTCCGACTCCGTAGCTGATGTGTCCGATACGGGGTGAAATATATATGGACTACCAGTAAAGCAAGGCGAATTCATTATTAAATTCACTTCTTTAAAAAACAGAGAGGCATGTTAGTTATTTAAATAAAAAACTGTTAAAACGCCTATTCACAGTGAAGTCTAGAAGAATGTTGAACAAAGTCGGCGACGGAACTGCACAAGGTTCGTGATGTTCTATCCAGGTGAGCAGCAGACCATGACACCGCTCCTAAGACAAGCCTATAGGACCTTGGTTCATATAATATTTTGTAATTAATCAGAATTAGGTTGCATATGACGGCTCAATGACGAATATCGATTGGTTAGAGTCTCGTGGCAACAGTTGTATTCTGTGTTATTGGTTAGAACTGCGACAGAACAAATCGACTGTACCAATAGATATAAAAATGTACTTTAGATTTTATGTTCTTTTCAACCCCCGACGCAAAAGAGGGATGTTAAAAGTTTGACGTGTCTGTTTCTATGTCTGTCTGTGGCATCGAAGCTCCCAAACGAATGGATCGATTTAAGTGTTTTTTTTTTTTGTTTTAAAGGTGACTTGATCGAGAGTGTTCTTAGATATAATTCAAGAATATCTGTTCAGCCCTTCAAAGATCATCAGCTCTTTTGTAATCGTTGAAGGGGTTATGTTCATCTTTGTTACTACCCACCTAGATAGTTGTTTGAATTTGGCCCGTAGTGACTCCCGGACAAAATACCGTGGTTATTCATCACTTAATAGTGAGCTTAGTAGCCGTAATCTTTTTGTTTTTTAATGATGAACAAATAGAACTATCTATGTATCTACATATACAGCCGGATCTTTTCGACAATACTACCTGTTTTACGTATTTATCAGACAATGTACTAGAAATTGCCGAAGCTTTTATCCACCAACGCGTAGAACTCATTTAATGTTTAACTCATTTAATGTTTAACTCATTTAATGTTTAACTCATTTATTAATAATGATACAAAATGTTCAAATGTTTAATTTAGGAACCCCATCACTTACTTCACCGGAAACCAAATTAAAAAATAATCTTACAACGACAACAAAACCTTTTATATTTTTAATAACAGACTTCAAAAAAGGAGGAGGTTCCAATTTCAGCTGTTTTTTGTGTGTCTGTTACGCGATATCTTTTTCTAGTGAACCAATTTCAATCATTTTTAAAAATGGATTCTGGAAAAGATATTAAAATACAGATTATCGCAATGTATCATGATTTATGCGCATTGGGTCGGTTTTACATATTTTTTAAGTTAATTATTGTATTTTTATGAAACAATTTTAATCTTTAGTTGTCCAAAGACAGAGAAAATTAAGAAAACATGGATTAAAACAACGGTTCCAATTTTACTAGTCTCCTTTTTTAGGATTATTAATTGCCAAGCTATTCTCAAGGTCATGTTTAGAATTTCGTATAATAACGAATACATCCTTATTCTATTACATAATTATGTACTTTGCACTAAAACAAAAAGCGCCTTATGAAATAATGCAAGCAAGTAGCAACCGCATGCGTTGCTTCGTATTTTATCATCGGTAAACGGTGGAGTCATTTAAATAAAAGGAAACGAAAAAGTACAATTTGTTTGTAAATATATATTCAGCTAGCAATTATTTTATTTGCATTTGAATAATCTCTTCAAATAAAAACCATTGTCTTTTTAAATGTATTTAATACTAGCAGCGCCCCGCGGTTTCACCCGCTTAAGTCTTGATCCCGTCGGAATATTGGGATAAAAAGTAGCCTATATGTTAATCCAGGTCTCCAGCTATCTACATACCAAGTTTTATCGCAATCGGTTAAGCGGTTTTGGCGTGAAAGAGTAACAAACATCCATACATCCATCCTCACAAATTTTCACGTTTATAATATTAGTAGGACTAATAACATATGCGAGAACTTAACAGTACTCTACTAATGTTATAAACGTGAAAGATTGTGAGGATGTATGGATGTTTGTTAATGTAGTAGATGTAAAGTTTTTGCGTGAAAAATCACGCAAAAACTACTGAACCGATTGCGATGAAACTTGGTATGTAGATAGCTGGAGACCTGGATTAACACATAGGCTACCTTTTACCCCGATATTCCCACAGCACCGGGACTTACGCGGGTAAAACCGCGCGGTGCAGCTAGTAACTTAATAAAAATTGTCAAAGCAGAAGCGGACATATTATCAAAGCCAAAAGTCTATATCTATAACCCACGATTCCCTATTGGCTTGTCCATTGGTATTTGTAATATTATATAAATCGAAACTGAGCTTTCGTTGTTAGGAAGATTATGGAAATATAAAGTATCACACACGTAATATACAGAAATACAATATTCACGCCTACCATAATATTAATACCCACATGTCTTTCTTGGGTGTAAGGTGCGTTTCTTGGTAGCGTTTTTAATCTGCCTCGCACACCGTAGAATCCATACTCATCTACCGTAGATAAATTATATCTCTCCGTCATGTTCGCAGTCGAAATCTACAGGTAAATATATTCGTTGCGGGTTTTGCTCGTTTATCACAAACATTAGTCCATATTTACAATTGAAGCATTGGGTGCAACAAGGGCGTTCAGTACCCAAATACCTTTTTGATAATATTACATCAAAACATGCAAAGTTTCACACAGTATCTTGTGATAAAAACTTATTTCCTTCTATCGTTTCTAGATGGATGAAAACTAATTATTACGAAGGTGGCGCTGCGCCCTTGTTGCATAGATTATACAAATTCGTTTTAATTTCAAACACTCAACGACTTGCTGTAAATACTAATTTTAGTGTAAAACAAATGTTTCAATCAAGCGACTTGGATGACTTTAATGCACATGATGACCAGAGTAACTATATCTCCCCCAATAAAACAAATTTGATTAGGTTGATCTAAGTTTTCGTTAAACTTTTAAATAAGGCAATTCAATAATATTATTGAATTGCCTTATTTAAAAGTTTAGATATATATCTAAAGTGGTTAAATTTTTCCTTTTGAAGCAATCAATAAAAACACTAAAAAAATAAGAACAAATTTTTTTTTTTTTTCTTTTTTGAAAAGAATACTAGCAACGTGGGTCACACATTACTAGTATTCTTGTTAACCCCTCCAGCTAAGCTAAAATGCTTGTGTTAGGAGTCGGTAGTGCACTGTGTGGGGTTCGAACCCGCAACCACTTGATCGCAAGTCCGACGCCTCAGCCATTACGCTACCGCTACTTCATGAAATAATTGTGTGATGAGCACGATCAGTTTTGCACCTATTGCTTCAATTAATTTTACTTTGTTTCTCTACAAGTGTAACTATCACTAAGGGTGAAAATTGAGCATCAACTTTTATTTTTCTATAAAAAAAATCTGATATACTATAATACCTACAGCGAAGGGGCCAAGTATTGGAATGGATGTGAGTGACAAAAATGTGGTCCTTCTCACGAAAACAATGAAATGAAAATTTGTGTCTCATTATTTGACATCAACCCGAAAAGTTGCGCATACTAGGTGGCTGTACTGTCGTGGACATGGCCTATTGCTGCCAACAGGGCAATTTGGGAATTAAAGAGGTTGGGAGTATATTGAAAGGGAAAGGTAGACAAGAGGGGAAGGCAATGAATGGAAAAGGATATTGCTTATACGGATGGATTGGGGAGTATAAGCAATACCTCGAGAAGGTCAGGGTCACTTTCAGGAGAAAGAACCTCCCACCCCTGGCTTTAGGAAGCTTACGAAGTACATAGATTATTTTAAGTCACACCTTTAATCCCCCCCCCCCCTCCTGGACCGACAAAAACAAACTTTGCCCCCCCCTGGGATGGGATAACTCAAACAGGCTGTTCCCGGGAAGTCCGAGCCCTCTAACAATGGTGAGTAAAGTCCAGAATACATTACATCGTTGGATAGGGTTAACAATACGCAAATAACACAAATGGTATTGCGAATGTTAATATCAGCTAGTATTAAAAAACATTATGTAACAGTATGTGTAGGTACAGTGAGCAACAAATGCGCTTAACACTTTTAAATTACAGACCACTGTAATATTAAAACTTTTATTGATTAATAAAGACAGTACACATTGTATACAACAATGATGTTAAACCGATTTCTTTTGTTCTCAGAGGATAGGAGCACTCACCTGCTTATTACAAAACGTGGACTGAGCAAACACTGGGTTAAACCATACAAAAATAGAGATTAAATCCTAGGTCGCTATTGAACCCACAATCCAATTGTCTTTCGATTCTGGCTGTACATTCATTAATAGAAATTATTATAAACTTTTATTTATAGCTGGATACTTAGAATCTAAGCCTTAACGAATGTCAGTCTTAATCCTAAAAATCCGAATGCGTACGCCACTTGACATTCAATAGCTCTTTGAATAAGACGCGAACAGTTCTCGTAGTTGTTCGTGCCCGTCTTCGAGTTTAAAACTTGAAAAAAGAATCCAGACATTTTCCATAACGACGCGACTGCTAAAGTACTTCAGACTTTAAGAACTAAAACAATTTAATCCTAATGTGATTAAATACCGCGATTACATTGGAATGAGGACTTTTTGTTATACGACTAGGCGGTCACAGTCTGATCATCGTCAGATCATCATCAGATCTGTCGTCAGTCTGGATGCTGTTGTGGCTCGGATGACGGATACTGCACAGTACCTCTTTACGATAGTATTCGATTAGCGACCCCACGAACCAACCAATCAACACAACTTACGAACCAACCAATCGTCACAACTTGTTTTGTGGAGGGTTCTTTAGTCTCGCTCTGGCACTTTAAAGTTCAAAGTTTAGAGAGACAACGAAACGTATATATATATCTATCTATAAAGTTATGAAACTTCAAGACAAGCATTTAATATCACATGTTATCGTTTATAGATATATTATTATGTACGTAAATATAGAAACAAGAAAAAAGACGGAAAATCATTTTCTTTCTTTATTTCTTTCTTCTTTCTATATACGTAAATAATGCATTGTAATACTACAATGGTAAATGTTATAATGTTCAGTCTACCAAAAATAAGTACACGAAAAAGGGTTTCCAAAACTTTATCATTTCCTCGTTTAATAACGTGTGTAAGTCGAGACATGATTGTGTTTGTCATACAAATTAAGCCGCAAAAAAATCTGTTTGTAATATAATATAGGTTAATATTGAATTTGTTATAAACAGTTATTGCTATACAAGAATAAATAGCAAAATAATTTATATTACAGTTATTAATAGTCCAGATTTTGCCATTGTTTTATACCTATGGAAATCCAAAGAGTAAGGATAACATCTCAAAGAGCGGGTCAGAAAAAAGCTGTCAGAAACGAGCATATTCGAGCCACGGACTTGAAAACCCCCACGGATGTTGTATCCGTGGTTCACCGAGTGCATAATACGTGATTATCTTGGAATCCAAGCGTTTAAAACTATACTGTGTTCCAACTCAGGAGAACATGGTCGGGAGATCTGGTTAACCTTCAGAGAGTTTCTCTGAATCCCTATCAAACTTCTACCACCAGACACAAAGACCGACATTGCCTCTATTTAGCTGGAGATAGTAAAGTGGTAATCCTTTACGCAAGTTATTCATATCAGCTACAAGAATTTGTGCGAAAGACTTACAGGCTCGTATTTTTAATATTAGATAACACATAACGCGTAAAACAAATTAAAGTTTGCACATGGAGACGTGCTGAAGAAACTCATCGGCGTAAATTCGTGCCGTATCGGGACTAAGCTCCTTTAACGATTCACCCCTTGCCATATTTATGTACGTCTCTACAGAGAATTTAATGTGCCTACATCATTAACCATTTCAATGTAGGTGTTATTGTCGTTAAATGTGTAGTAAAGCAATGATATCTATTATATTACATAATATTTACTGCCTAGATTAGGTACGTAGATAGGTACTTACATAAATGACACAGTAGGTAATGTCCACAGCTTTACTTGAATTTTACACATCGTAGCTGAATCACAAATAAAGATCTCAATTCTTTTCTATATTTAGTCCTACTTTGAATAATATCGTGAAACTCGATGTCAAATTACATTACATTATACGATGGCAATTTTGGCTTAGAGGACTAGTCGTTGAACGAGACATTACCTTCATCAAGCAGAAATTACTAGGAAATAAAATACAAAACAATTTTTATAACTATCTTCGCTGTTGGAAATTTAAAAAAAGGATATTTATTGACCTACTAACTTGACTAACTAAATCCAGTCTACTTTCAGTTTAAAATAAATTAAACTTCAAAACAAAGAAAGTAATTTATAAAAAAACGCAATGTCGTGTTTGAGATGTTTGTTTTTTTATATGAATAAGAATACTTCAAAATATTGACATCTTGAAACCGAACTTAAACCACCAGGGAAAGACGTGAATAAAATTTAATCTTACAAAAAAAGATTACAATGTAAAGTTAGTCGACATATACAAAGCACTTACCTGATCGGTTTCCTTTGTAAACTGACTCGTATATTCTAGTAGAGGTGCAGTCCCTTTCATCCTGATTGAACGTATTCAAATATTCGTTTCGGTCGTGTATCGGGGTTGATGGCCCACGTTCGCATCTTGGTGATTGATGAGACAACAAACTATTGCTTCTCGGAAAATGTAGACGTTGACCATCTGACCTGCCTTCACCATTTGCTGATAGCGATTCGAATTTTAAGGAATGCTCGTTTTGGCTTTCGTTGATATCACATCCATTCAGTACTAACTTTTTTATAGTCTTCACTTCTTCGATTTCACTTATCTTTTCTTCAGTGAATGTCGACCGCTTTGTAATATTTTCATTAGAATGAACATTACTGTCACTAATAGAGTTGGACATAGTTTTACTTTCAGAGTCAAATTTGCCATTTAAATCATTGTTAGGACGTAGATATTTTTCAAACGGATCACTGTTTCTTTTGGTTTCAAATGGGTTCTTTGTATTATTTTGCCCGTGATCTGGAAGATTTTTAGTATGAAATTGATCTACAGGCCTACTATACGAGAGATGATCAGTTTTGTCTTTGGTAGTCGATGACGGTGTGTAATTTACATATCCATTGGTGTTTTGAGGATCAATATGAAAAGAGTACGGAAGACTATTAGGTCCAGAATCGGATGTTCTTGAAAAAAGCGTTGGAGACTTTAAGTCAGAACTAGAGTCAATGTATGACGAAGTGTTTTTGATTCTATGCCTATCTAAGCTGGAAAGTGATGTTCTGCCATTAGGTACAGGTAGTTTTGAAGCATTAGAATAACTTGAAGGTAAAGTGGTGAAAAACGGATTTGTTGGATGAAATCTAATAGGCTCTTCTTTTTGCACAACCGATTGAACAAGTGGTGTAGAGTTGAGCGCCGCAGGTAAAGAATTTAGAGAAGCTCTAATAGGTGACGGAGATGGTTTATATTGAGGTGATTGAGACGGTCGAATAGTCGCATAAACTGGAGGCTGAGGTGTTGCTCTGTCACTTTGCACTTCAGCAATCAGTTGTGAAGGCCCTGAAACATCAATAGAATTGGTCACATAAACTTCACAAAGCAAATAAAATATAAAGCGAACTTGGGAAAAGAAACGTCGCATACAAATTCTTTCGATACATTTAACTTCTAGTTATGTCAAGGAATATTGAACTTAAGTTACACGTATACAAAGGTAACCGTTTGCGCTGTGAAATGCTTCGTTCCAACAGTTCCAAGCAAACGGGGAAAAGCGATAAGTCGTCGCCCGCTTTGCTATGGGTCTGCATATGCAAACGTGCGATAAAGTAATACATGTCGCAACTATACAAAGGGAAATATACCAGACACCGGGAAGTAACAAGTATTCTGCTTTCCCTGATTTAAACACGAGCTCATATTTTGTCACTTCAACTAAGTTATCTTGTGGAATTCATTCTTTATGCATAAAGTTTCTGCGCTCCTTAGATTAGAATAACTTGCTTTTAAAGTAAAAAAGAGTAAGTTGGCATTATAGTGGCATTATATTAGACTAAGTGTGTTCATATTTAACTACTTATACACTCAAATGATTATTTATTTGTTGGTTGACAATTATTTTCTAAAATATTTACGGCTCAAGAGATAAAAACCGTTAATAAAATTCAAACGACGAGGTGTTGCTCACAGACAAAACTTGAGCAAAACACATTTATACAGTATAGTAACCGCTGTGAATATTGAAATAAAACGGAGTTCAAATCCAAATCGATAATGTTCAACGATAAAAGGCGTAAACGGAATAGATTGAGTTTCCCCATTAAGCTGTACGATGTCTCCGGCTAATCCTGTCTATACTCCAAGCTTTGATACAATATTTAGTTAGCTTAACTATTCTGCTCCACAAGGTCTTTTAGAGCTCAGTACAATTCTGGTTTCACAAGATTTTTAACTGCTACTGTGCTTTTTTTAAACCCCCGACTCGAAAAGGGGGGGGTGGTATAAGTTTAACGTGTCTATCTGTATATCTGTGTGTCTGTCTGTGGTATCATAGCTTCTAAACGAATGGATGGAATTTGATTTAGTTTTTTTGTTGTTTGAAAGGTGACTTGATAGAGTGTTCTTAGAGAAAATATGTTAAGCAGTTCGAAGATAGTCAACCCTTTTCTAATCGTTGAAGAGATTTTTGATTCAAAGGTATCGGTAACCGCAGACGGCCGAATTGCTCGCCAACCATAAAGTACGAGTATATATAAAGTTATTAAGCCTACAACATTGGTCAAAATATTGTAAAATAAATAGCTTTCTAACTATAGGGCGTTCTCGCATTTGTTATTTGAAATTTCTCTCAATATTTTAAAAACTCATTTGCCTTTAAACGGTATCGTTAGGGATTTTAAAAGCTACAATTTGTGCCTGTCGAAAGAACTTTGTGGTGGGTTACACTTTCATTAGGTGTTTTATTTTGTTCATGATATCTATCCTACTAATATTATAAACGTGCAAGTTGGTGAGTATGGATGTATGGATGTTTGTTACTCTTTCACGCCAAAACTACTGAACCGATTGCGATGAAATGGTATGTAGATAGCTGGAGACCTGGGTTAACACATAGGGTACTTTTCATCCCGATATTCCCACGGGATCGCGACTTACGCGGGTGAAACCGCGAGTCGCAGCTAGTTACTAATATTAACAAGCTGGAGATATTTATTTGTTTGTTTATCAAACTAAATCTAACGGGAAGAGGTTCATACCATGTTTACGTTATATTTATAACGAGTAAATGAAGGAAAATATTTTATTTTAATACTCATGTAATATATCTTAAATATTAAAATAGAATAACATCAAACATACAGAAGCAAAATTTTGCAGAAAAGTACACAAATGTTGCCACTCAAGGCACAACAGTTAGCAATTGTGTCACATAAGTATTACGTGTTTAAATTGTTGTGTAGTAGTAAAGTATTACATGTTTGAAGTGTTTGAATTACACGTGTATGTGACGAAGTGATGTAGATACGTAGTGACGTAGTGAGCACGTCATGTGTCTACTTAAAAACTTACTTTTCAACTCGCTGCCTTTGCCAATAGATCTTCTTCGCGGTGACATATCCCTGTCTCTGGGGACAACAAAACTTAAATTAGAGTTTAAAAATAAGGTAACTAACTTTCTAGGATATAATAAATTATATTCTTATAAGGATTTCGTTTTTTTTTAAAGCAGACAAATGCATTTAAGACTGGCCTGTTGGTCTAGTGGTTAGTGACCCTGACTGCTAAGCCAGAGGTCGTGGGTTCCCACCCAGGACAAATAATTGTGTGATGAGCACGTTAATTTGTTCTGTGTCTGGGTGTAATTTATCTATAATATGTTTGTATTTAGAAATTTATAAGTATGTTTATCAGCAGTCCGGTTACCATAGTACAGGCTCTGCCTAGTTTGGGATCAGACGGCCGTGTGTGAAATGTGTGGAGTTATTATTATATTATTATTATTTACCTTTTAAACATTTTAAATAGTGCAATGTTAAATCACTTGGTCCATAACATATTTACGGAAACTAACGCGATTACGAAATAGGTATTATCAGTCAGGCAGTTCAGAGGTATGTAATATCTATTTCGTGATAATTCCCGTAATATATACGTAATTAAATGCATTTAAATAAATACAACTTTTAAGTTTTACTGTACTGTGTATATATTTATTTTCTGAATAATGCATTATGTATTCGAATTATGTATGTCTCAACCAAAACCGTTATTACCGTATAGTACTGTGCAATTACCGTATGAATGGCAACGCGGCTTTTCGAACCATTCGATATAGGTGCGCACAAGTGTTTGACCGAAGTAAAAGACATGTATATATGTCTACATATTATGTTTGTTGATTGTACTATACAACCAATGTATCGTAAACAACCTGTCATTTGAGTACATGGACACCATCTCGCCAGCTGCCCCTACGTCTAATGTTATGCGTTCGATCTCCACATACAATAATAATTGTTTGTGTGATTTTCTAATAATGATTTTGAGAATGTTAATATTATCTTTGTGAAATAGCCATAGGCAAGTAGGAATTTTGTCTCGTGTGGGAATCAAACCCACAAAACTCGGCGCGGCATAGTGGCGATGCGACCACTTTAACCATTACGCCATCCGTGCAGTCAGTGTATTTTTATTTTACCGAACAAAGATATGATTTTATGAATTTATGTCAAACTTTCCTCTACAATAATTATATTGGCTGCTAACTTCAAGAATGACATTCAGAGAAAGTCACTTAGATGGTATCACATATCAGAATTCTTGGTATGTGCCCATTACTGCCCATGGATGCTATAAGGACGAATTGATGTTGAAGTAATATGAAATCAATCAGAAAACAAACAACCTTATTCATTTCGTGTTTAAGCACACGTAGAAACCCATCAGACTATCTCAAAATATAATGAGTATTGTTATCGTTTTCAGTAGAACCAAATCTTTTTTGTAGACAACTCTTATAGCATCTCATCTCTTATTTGTGCAAATGGATGAAGAAGTAGACCGTAACTCCGTCTAACACTAAAATCCATTTTGCCAGTCGTACAGAGACGTAAGTGCCTCAATTGATGTCATGTCATGACTAATCTACACAGGACCCAGTGTTCGATTCTCGTATGAAACGTTGAAGTGTGATCAGATTAGTGGCGGGCTGGGCAATGTTCACTGCATCTGCAAGATTGGCTTAATACGAATGGACATACAGTTTACAGAGGTAATGTTCCGCCTAAAGGCGATTCCTGATTAGCGCTTTGATATTTTGACTATGGTTGAGTTTATAATGCTTTTAAAAGAGTGTTCTTGTTGCTAAAACGTTAATTGCCAAATTTTGTTACAATTTAGAAAAATATATAAGTTTTATTCTCGGACGGCGGAAACTTCAGTTTTTTTGTTTTATGTAGCAATACTTGAACAAAGAACTAGGCAAACGTAAATTCAATAATCTTCATTCATTCACATCACATAGAAACACTAATAAACATTATCCTATTTATTTTTTTGTTGATTTACTAGTTATACTAAAATAATATGCGACTTAGAAGAGTACATATATTTACATATTATTCTATATTTTATTATATTTTTAATTAACTTCGGCTTAGACAACTGCTACTTGAATACAACAGTATGTAAAAAGTTATAGTTGTTAAAATACAATCCTGAAAAATCCCTTATCGGATGTGGTCCGACTTCAAAATGCGTTTTGCAAAATTTTAAAACGGGTTTTATGTAGCTCAGTACGAATTCCGATTATTTTAAAGAAAAGATTAAAATTGTTATATTACAACTTACAAAAACTTTGCTTATATTTATTGAAACTGCATTGTAACTTGGTTTAAAATAGATATTAAAAGAAAAATGTCGAACAAATTAAACCTGTCTATAACAATTTCGTTATATTTTAAGGTTCAATTACGGTTGACAAACTATTCAAGTGACAAATATCTTTTATAAATTTATGATTTTAAGGAAATATTATTATTTACTCTTAATTCAATAGTTATAAAAAAAAATAATAAAAGGCGACCATTTAAAAACCTCTATTATGTAATTCTTAATCTGTATATTTTTTATTTCTTTAATATAACCATGTTCATAAGGTCCACAAGCAAATTTAAAGTTATTTTAAATGGACTATACAATGCGATTCAAATAAGAATAAGAACGTCAATTATCTTAATCTGTCAACTGTCACTTGAAAAGTATGGTTTGCACAGAAAACTAATTTGTGAAACATTTTTTTTACTTTTTTTTAGCTCTAGTATTATCGAACCTATTGATTTCATAGTTTTAAAAATGACTAGAGATCGCCTGTTGGTCAATATTCGACCATAATTTATTCAGTTTTCAATATTTTCATTGACCACTAGTAGTTGAACAGTAATTCTATAGACCTTCCGCACATGATAGGTCAACATATGTACTGACCGCCTTTAGCTTTTTGTAGTTTTACACAATTTAACTAGAACAATATCTGATCCAATTTGTCATGTTCTATTAAATTTAAAAAAAAATGATAAGTTCAAAAATATCTGTTTTGCTTATCCTACCCAATTGGTTCGAATTGACATCACAATATGGCGCAAAGTCAATCCTATTCTTGTTTGAATCGCATAGTAACTTGAATAGGTAGTCTGACATTAAAAAACTAAATAAGCTACATTTTTATATTAATAAAAGGAAGTCTCACTCGTTTAATCCAAGCCTCAACATTGGGCCAGCAGTTCTAAGCATCGCATGAGCATCTGAATTGCTCATCCCTTTGGTAGGCCGCCCATTGATTGATGATATGACATCGCCCTCGCGGATACCACTCAGTGATGCTTTGCGTCCTGGGTTCACCTAAAAAGAGAACAGATTTATGAGTAAATAATATTTGATCCTGATGGTGGTTCGTGTGTGTCGTCACCTCACTAGGACCAACCATGAACTATTGAAGAACTATGTCGGATTTGAACCAACTCACCAATAACAAAAAAAAAATTTAAAGAGAAAAACAATCGATGACTGTAGTGTATGTAGGGTAGAACTAAATAATAGTTATAAGCACTATCTCGTGCTTACTGTAGTGCGCACAGGTTAGTCAGTATTGCATGAGCCACAGGCGAGTGCAGACGTCTTAGCTTGGGTATCTATAGTGAGTGAGCGAGCCTGTGAAGTGTACATATGCACGCAGGGTAAAGAGTATAAAGAGATACACTATAATTACCTTCTTATTAAGCGGTTTCAACAAGATTCATAATTTACGACGACTTTGTAAAGTTAATATGCAATAAAATAAATCCATAAAATTATTACATAGTAGATTACAAGACTTCACGGTTCAAATAGCTGGTCATAAATGAGTTAATACTTTTGCGGTAAAATCGTCAGGTATCTTAAATGCGGTTTCTCACAATTTGTCTAAACATCACGCGTAACTGCAGCCCTAAAGTAAGATCGATAGATGTTTGGCGTAAACCTTTGATTATATTATACTAGCAGCGTCCCGCGGTTATACCCGCGTAAATCCCGATCCCGTGGGAATATCGGGATAAAAAGTAGCCTATATGTTAATCCAGGTCTCCAGCTATCTACATACCAAGTTTCATCGCAATCGGTTCAATAGTTTCGGCATGAAAGAGTAACAAACATCCATACATCCACACATCCATACATCCTCACAAACTTTCACGTTTATAATATTAGTAGGATAATCAAAGGCGTAAACATTTTTTTTTTTATTTATAATTGACTAGCGGACCCAACAGACGTTGTCCTGCCCGAACGTAGGATTTTCTTTTATTGTTTTCTACAATTCAAAAAATAAACTAAAATCTTTAAAAAAAAAACAGTATCGCTTTGGTCAAAAAATAAAAAAAATATTTTTTTCTAGAAACCGGTCCTGTCCGTGAATCAAATCCATTCAGAGACCCACTCAAACACCCTCAAATAAATTTCCTCAATATCAGTTTAGCGGTTTATCAGGAGTTCAGTGACATAGCAATAAAATATATAAAGATATCAATAAAATATATACAGGCAGCACATGGGTGCATGTTGGTAATATTATTTTGTTTATAGGAGAAGGGTCAATTAGTGCGCAAACTTTGCCTAGATACTACTGGTAACCTGGTAGATATAATCACAGATCACTGAGTAGTTACGTGTCAGAATTACTAATATATTGCCAACAATCCTCTTAAGTAGGATCGTAAGTTGCCTGTTGGTCCAGTGGTTAGTGATTCTAGTTGCTGAGCCAGGGATCGTGGGTTCGACTCCCACCCGGGACAAATAATTGTATTATGAGCACAATCATTTCTTCTGTGTATTGGTGTAATTAGTTTATCAATACTCAATACAAATAAATAAAATTTAAGTGCCTGTTTAAAGTGTCAAAATAAGTCTGTCTGTCTGTTTGTTCCGGGTAATTTCCGGAACGGGTGGACTGGTTTCAACGTGACTTTTACTAGCAGCTTAGATACTACTTAGATAGCTGGTGTTATCAGAAGTAGCTTAGGCTATTTTTATTTAGGAATAAGAATTAGGGTTCCGCTCAAAATATATAAATATGTACACGCAAGCGAAGCCGCGCGGGAACTGCTAGTCCATAATATGTATATGTATTTAGTAATAAATAAGTATGTTTATCAGAATTCTGGTTACCATAGTACAGGGTCTGCCTAGTATGGGATCAGAAGGCCGGGTGTTCCAAGTATTAGAATTCTATTTATTCATTTTAACAACATATAATATATATATAATATTATAAATGTGAAAGTTTGGATGGACTGATGGATGGATGGATGTTTGTTACTCTTTCACGCAAAAACCACTGAAACGATTGCGATGAAACTTGGTACGTAGATAGCTGGAGACTTGGATTAACGCATAGGCTTTTTATCCCGATATTCAAACGGGATCGGGACTTATGCCGGTGAAACCGCGAGGTGCTGCTAGTATATATATAAAAATTAGTAGGTACACCACCAGCGGGTATAGAGATCAGGACACCGGTGATTATAAATCCAAAGAAAGTGAAAGAAACAAGAAAGGACTAAGTTTTAAACTGTTTCATTCCATGATATACTTAATGATGTCTTTATACGGGAATTAACGCGATCACGAAATAGGTATAACATACCTCTGGATTGCCTGACGTGTCAACTAGGTTACACTGGCCGTAGTCACGAGCTGACTTTTTGCAGTGCCAGTGCAATCTAGTCGAAACGTCAGGCAATCCAGAGGTATGTTATACCTATTTCGTGATCGCATTAATTCCACACCACTCAATATAGTCTCAATAAGCTCCTGTCTTTTTTAATATTATTTGGACTTAATAGCGCAACATGGCTACTTAAAATTGCATTAGTATCAGAGTGTTGTTGAACTCAATCTTACGTATTTAAATTTTCCACGCGAATCAAAGTTTCAAACGAATAAAGTTATAGTGCTGAGTGCGGCTCCACTCTTGATTTAATTGCACTAACAAGACACCGTTCCCAACTTCTGCATTCAATTATAACACTCCAAAAGACGAAACACTTCTGAAACTTCCTACTGTCACATGTTCGCCACTATTCTATATATACTAATATTATAAAGCTGAAGAGTTTGTTTGTTTATTTGCTTGAAGACGCTAATCTCAGGAACTACTAGTTCGAATTGATAAATTCTTCTAGTGTTGAATAGCCCATTTATTGAGGAAGGCTATAGGCTATATAACGTCATGCTACGACTAATAGGAGCGGAGCAGTGATCATAAACGCAGGTGAAACTGCGGGGGCAGCTAGTATTTTGATAAAGCTTAATGTATACGGGTTGTTCTTATTTCATTATCGTATAGCGACTTGATATCGAGATCCGAGATAAACAAGGGAGCATTTTACCTTTATTTAAAAAAAATAAACAACTATTCAAATATGTCTTTCCATTATTTTTTGTTGAAATCTCTAAAGCTCGCCAATAGTTACCAAGCATAAACATAACAAAGAAAAATGGTTAATAAACATAGATTATCTTTTAAAAAAAGTATCACCGACTTCAATGCGCCCAAAATACCTAAATCACTTCAAGTTTCTCCAGGATCCTATCATTCATCAGATCCTGATCCTGACCACGGGACCTCCTGAGAAGTAAACCCTTTCAAACAAAAGAAGAATTTTCGAAATTAGTCCAGGCCTCTTTGAGTAATCGATGAACATACATAAAAAAAAATATACAGATGAACATAGAACCTCCTCCTTTTTTGAAGTCGGTTAGAAAAGGGTCTTAGCTGTTTGTACCTGTATCCATATATGTATGTACTGTCGTATATAAAACTTTTTAGGGCATTTCAACATTTTTGTTCAAAGTTGTAGACATTAGCGGCGCACCTACTTTTACTAATAAAAAGCACGCCATCTAGGTCATTGACCCTAATCTGTACTATTATAATAAAGCTGAAGAGGTTTTTTGTTTGATTGTTTAAACGCGCTTATCACTGGAACTACTTGTCGAATAAAAATAATTCTTCTTCTTTTGTATTAGGTATATATAATATTCATTGAGGAATGATAAAGGCTATGTAACGTCAACGAAAGTGACCATAAGCGCTGGCTCGGTGTTGTAAAAAAGGTTTGTTCCGCTTTCGCCTTACGAAGTTTCGTACCACGTAAAAAAATCGTCTTACATTTTATTCCTTTTTAGTACCAAATGTCATATTTATTCTGAACTAGCAACCCGCCCCGGCTTAGCACGGGTAGTAGAGACATCTTCAACAATCATCATCATATTTCAACAAATTTACACAAAACGTTAACAATGTATACACCTAAAACTTTCTCATGAATCACTCTGTCTATTGGTGAAAACCGTATGAAAATCCGTCCAGTAGTTTTTCAGTATATCGCGAACAGATAGACAGACTGTTGACAGTTGAAATATGATGATGATTGTTGAAGATGTCTATACTACCCGTGCGAAGCTGGGGCGGGTTGCTAGTTATAGATAAATTGCACCCAGACTCAATAAATAATCGCAGATTTGTCTTGGGTGGAAATCGAACACACAGACTTTGGCCTAAATGTAAGGGTTACTAACCACTGTCCCAACAGGCTTGACATGACAATACTATAACACAATATTTTGTTTACTAACCATACTTTGGTTCGTACATTAAAGTGGCCGAAACAAGAATCAAATTCAACATAGTGCGAATATTTTTTTTTTGGAATGTGGGACGAACAAGTGGGACCAATGTGGAACCAACCTCAAAAAGTGTAATATTCATTTTTAAAAGAATTTACATTTTGATTATTTCTGTAAAGTATATAATAAAGTCAAGTTACACACTGCATTCGGCTCCCGACGCCTTGCCGCTGGTGAGCAGAACTTCAACATTTCCGAAAAGCTCTGGTCTCACCTTATACCCACACCAAGTCACACATACACCTGCATAATAGATACACCGTTACTAACACACACTTCACTTTATTGGGAAAGGTCACAGTCAACCAGCGGATACATTTGTGCTATTACACTTTAGAATCACAAGTAATTACCGTAATACGCAAACAACAATGTTCCTAAATTGCTTTATTCCCAACAATGAAATAAAAAACTTAATAGCAAAACAAACCGACCGCACAAATTACTAAGCTTAATGATATAATGAAGGTATAGTTTGGGCCGACGAATATATAGATATTTTGAGAGCGGTAGTAGTCACTAGCCTCAAGAAAGTCGTGAACGATACTAAAGCACAGAAGGTGAGCACGCGATCTAACAGCCAATTTCATCGAAACATTATATGGGTATTATTCGAAAATGCATGCGCCGTGAGGGACACACACGTCTATTGTTACGTTAGGGACCATCACTCGCTAGGAATATTAATCTTGTTGAAGTCAAAGCGAGGCATCACTTCGAGCTTGTTGTGCGATGGTGCCTTAAAGGATTTTGATGTGTTCTCAATAGGGCAATGAACTAACATTGTATGGAAATTTGACGAGATTAGGATATAATAAATTTCAAACTACATTATGTTATTAATGACGCGAACGTCGTATTGCGGTGTTGTTTTAAATCGTTCATGCTCGTATTTTAATTATATTAAATTATACATTAATATAAGTGTTAGATAAAGGTGGTCTATTGGGACCTCTTTTGGTTGCATTGTCCTGAACATCGGAAAATTTAAGTTTATCAAAACTTGGATAATTTAAAAGTCGACGCATATAACATTGAAGATAACAAAGTTTACTATACAAATGTATAGTTAAATGAGTTTTATCAATTGACAAATGTTTACAAAACTAAACAGATAGTAAATAAAAAATAGTAATGTACAGTAAACGATAAGAAAAGTAGCAGGTAAGCGGTAAATATGAAAAAGAAAAGGGGGTCGTGTACGGAAATTCTAATTGCAAGTGCAAGCCCATTGTTTCAAGCCCATGTAAGTCGAGGAAGGAACAAAGAGCTTAACCGTGTAGGAAACGTTCGAGCTTAGTTACAGATTAATGGCAGTTCTTTGGATGCCGAACGAGTACAAGTTTTCTTATACCTTCTTCTTCTTTTTTCTTTAAAAAGACAACTCCCGCATTAGGAATTACTCCTGTGTCGCGGGGGACTTTACAAACATACAAGCAACGGACACAAAGAACACCCAGACTTAGGTGGGAATCGAACCCACGACCTCTGGCTCAGCAGTCAGGGTCACTAACCACTAGACCAACAGGCCAGCCATTATACATACAGCCTTAATATATGATAAACTAGCAGCGCTCGGCGGTTTCACTCGCGTAAGTCCCGATCCCGTGGAAATATCGGAATAAAAAGGAGCCTATATGTTAATCCAGGTCTCCAGCTATCTACATACCAAGTTTCATCGCAATCAGATCAGTAGTTTTTGCGTGTAAGAGTAACAAACATCCATACATCCATACATCCACACATCCATACATCCATACATCCTCACAAACTTTCACATTTATAATATTAGTAGGATGAAGTTAACTGAATAATCTCGGATCTCGATATCAAGTCACTATACGTTAATGAAATAAGAACAACCCTATACGGGTTTCAAGCTTTATCAAAACATAGAATAGTGGCGAACGTGTGAGTCATGTGACAGTAGGAACTCTCAGAAGTGTTTCGTCTTTTGGAGTGTTATAATTGAATGCAGAAGTTGGGAACGGTGTCTTGTTAGTGCAATTAAATCAAGAGTGGAGCCGCACTCGGCACTATAACTTTATTCGTTTGAAACTTTGATTCGCGTGGAAAATTTAAATACGTAAGATTAAGTTCAACAACACTCTGATACTAATGCAAATTTAAGTAGCCATGTTGCGCTATTAAGTCCAAATAATATTAAAAAAGACAGGAGCTTATTGAGACTATTTTGCGTTTGTAATAATTTATTACTGTCATATTATGTTTATATAATTACTATAATCAGTCGAATTAGCAATAACAATACACATTACACAGAAATTCTTCACAGGATATGCCTCTTGGCTTAGAGTATGGGATGCTTTATTAAGGTGCCATTACAAACGGAGCTCTATCTTCTTCCTTACGTTACAGTGGTAAGTACAAAGATTGGGTAAATTGTGTAACTATCGAAGGTCTACCGTTATTGGGCAGTTACTTAACTCGGTAATGTCGACATGCGGGACACGTAAGCTGCGTGACTCCTAGGCGAACGTGCTTTGCTTGCACGATCACACTCCATATAGATCTACTTGAATCCTAAGCCCAATTTATCCTACTTATTTCAGTATATTTATTGTGTGCACTTGTATTGTTCTTTATCTTTGCATTTAGAGTCAGAGTAAACCAAAATACAAATCTGAACCAAACCAATATAAACTAATGGATTCTGGGAACACGAAATGCTTCCAAATTCTAGAGAAAATAGTTTGGATTCCTTTTCTTAGAATTTTGATCTGGCTGATATGAGAAATTTCTAGCTCATATTTTTAAAAGTAAGGCCCACAACGTAATATACGTATAAAGTGAAATGGCTGTATACATTCGAAAATATTAATGATTCGATAAGGTATCTTCAGGAGGGTTAAGTGGCGAAAGTGCGTTTTATGGGTTACGCGATACTGAGCGTAGACGTGAAAGTTACATGACGATTTTCTAAATGAGGACGCGTAATTGCCGAACGTGGAGCATAATTCACGCGCTAGCAAACGACAAAGAGTCGTCAACCCTCGCAATCCCTGCGTAATGACACCCATGCCCGCTTGACTTCTACGTCAGCCGGTGGTCTGGAATTAACCCAGGCTTTGATCTACGGCATTAGCCGGTGGTCTGGAATTAACCCAGGCTTTGATCTACGGCATTGTCCGCTTGATAGGAATTAGACTAGAACTTTATCAGTTTTGTTTGTATTTATTCAAATATACATTTTATTGTTAATGTTGTTGCTACTGTGTACACAATGTTTGCGATACACGATATTGGAATGTCATCAATAACACATTCTATGGGCACTGTCATCGAGGAGAGATTTGTTCTAAATAAAGTAAACAAGTTGATAAAAATATGTGTAATTATAGTGCATTTATTCATAGTAAAGCGACATCAAGGATGGTATGGTGATTAAAAATTTTAGTGAAATACATAAATATTGGCAAAAGGTTTCGGAAATCGGCAAATATCATCACTATTTATGTTTTAGCTTATAGTAAAAAGTTGATAGAAAGTATGATTTTGTAAGCGACACGTTTATGACAAATAGCCCGTAAAGAACTGTACGCAAGGTCACATTGAAAAAAAATCAATCGTGTGCGTCACGATCTCATGATTTGACTTTACTTATGAATTTATGTTTACATTAAATGTCTTGTTCGCAAATAAAAACCAGGCAAAAACAAAAACTTATACTATACTAACTTTTACACTTTCGCGTTCCATGATATAATTGTGTATTTCCACGGGAATTAACGCGATTTCGAAAAAGTATTACATACCTCGGAATTGCCTGACGTTTCGACCAGGTTGCACTGGCCGTGGTCACAGGCAATTCAAAGGTATGTAATACCTTTTCGTGATCGCGTTAATTCCCGTGGAAATACATAATTAAACAAACTAGTCAATAAGGTGCTGCTACCATTACAATATCGATTGAACGCACCCAGTGACTTAACACTAACAATAATAATAAACGAATTTTGAAAAAAGTATAGAAAGGAATATATAGTGAAGGTATAAATATAATAATAGGAATATATAGGGAAGAAATAGTGAAGGAATCACCAATGATATAGAGCTTAATGAAAACATCTACTTACAAAAGAATAAAAACATTATGTATTAAGCTGAGTTAATCTAATACAAATGATTAATAATTACCCCACTTAACGGGTAATTAAACTACAATAGAACGTCTACATGGAGTGGACTTCTAGTCCCATTTCCCTTTATAGAACTCCTGCGCTGCGCCTAATCAATTTGTTTGAAAAAATATAAAGTATGTGTGGCTTGACAGTGTATTGCTTATCAGCGTCCAATTATATTCTAGCCTCAGCAGAACATTGCAAGCAGTAACAAAGAATATAAAAAGGTAAGAAACGTTCCTGCTCCCGTTGTCCACGATACCAAATTCTATGTTGAATTCAAATTAATAACTTCCAATCGATAACGATTAGATTGTAATTTAACCTTTGAGCATGAAGTGTCAAGCTAAAGCTAATCTAATTCTTGAATACAAGCGGCCGGCCCCTAGTTGACTTTTCGCTTCTATTAATTTTAATATTACAACACAACCGTTCACAAAAGTTTAGAACTCGGGAAGTACCAAATTATTCAGAACCACTTCTGCCCCCTTAAATTTAGCTCGCCCAACTCACATTCATGTATCGTTTCCGAACAGCATCTTAGAGAAAGAAAACGGTCGAAAAAATATCCAAGTAGAGTAAAAATGTCATAAATTATTCTGAGGTTTTAGTAATTAAAAATCGGGTGGCGCTTTAATTTAAATTCTACAGTAGAAAGTTTGCGAAAATTAATGATTTTATTACCTAACTATTTTATTGAAGTTTATATTCTTTCAAACTAAAAAAAAAAACATTCAGCCGCGACTCTACCCATATGAACTTCAGTTTCCATGCTTTGGTGTTAATCAAGAATACAACCCATTTCTGTACCAAAATTAATACTCATCCGTTCAGCGGTAAGAACGTGATTGAGCAACAAACAACTTCATTGTTCCTACTCAAATGATGCTATCTATGATAAGGAGTGAGGAAACGCAGGATCCCGCCGATCCTGCCTTTGCTGTACATCTCCTCCTCCTGTAATCAGGAGGAGGAGATGTACAGCAAACACTGTATATCAGTATGCTATCCTGAGTGTGCCGGTAATCCGGCCCCCAAGCAAGAAGTAGACAGGTTCGAGAAGGTGGCGTTGCGTGTTGTGTGCGTGCTTTTCTAAGCTGAAGAAAGACAGGACTCCCACTCACAAGACCCGCCTGTGGTATCGACAGGTAGTCTGTCGGAGGTTCAGGGAGTTTGGTGAATGCCATAAATGACACTTGTATCGAATACCTAAATCAAGTTTTTATATTAAACATTTTGATAATAATAACTTTTCCTGACAGAAAATATTACAAAACTAATATTTTATACTTGGAATTTTAACTATTTTCTTTTTTTTTTTTTGTAAACCCCATACTTCAACGTAACATAAATTATAAGTGTAGTATTGTCTTACATTTGTCAAGGAGTTGAACTAAAAATTTTAATAAATAGTGGACATTTTAGACAATTATTGAAAAATAACTTTTTAAAATTAAGTTTTTCGTATTTTCTGACAAGATTATGGAAAGATTTTATTAAGGAAAATTTTGTATCGTCTTGACGTAGACGTTTCAACGAAATCAATACCACAATTTTTTGGTGAAAAATCTATTTCCACGTCCAGAAGTTTAATGGATAAAAATAAGGCCTCTTTTTGCTTTAAGATCAAAATAAACTTCAAAAATAAATATTTTGACTGAAAAATACAGCGTGTTTGGGACGTGAAAAGGTAAGTCTCCACTAAATTTCGTGAAATATTTTTTTTTGTGGGAGACAAATATGAAAAATTCAAAACTGTTTTGATAATTGGAGGTTATGTGAAAAACGGTCGATAGAAAAGTTATAGATGTTTTTATTATGTACCTACATGTGTCATATAACTTTTTTGTTAGTAGGTCTAATTTCGTTCGAAATCATGAAAAACCATGTTCCACCCATAAAACTTTACCCCATTTCACCCCTGGTAACTCAGATCGACTTTAAATTTTTACTGTAGGTTTCGCTATATTTTCTTCCCTTTTTAAAAGTTTTCATGCTGTCATTAATTTTTTTTATGTTTTGCCTCGTTAAAAGCTACCCGCACTGGCCCATTACTCACATATAGATATGTTTAACAACTGTGTAATTTTGTACGTATAATAATAGATAGCCACGGAAAAAAAGCTTCTAAATTAACTATCCTTACGCTCATCGTGCCATCAAAGAATGATCCTTACTCTATAGAGAAGGATCACCGTATCTTGTTACATTAAGCAGATGGATTTGCCTGGCTCCCGGCGACATCTATTGATATTAGCATTATTAGCTGAAGTACTAACAAAGGGAACTTTTTATCAGTCATTAGCTGCAATGCCATTTTTTCTTTTTTTTATAGATTTTTTGAGTCAGGAAACTTCGCAGGCGTCCCCACACACCTTTCCAAAGTTTCATCACAATCTGATCAGTGGTTTCGGAACGCATAGAGGACAAACATACAAACATTGATTTTTATTTATATATATATATATATATATATATATATATATATATATATAGATTTTTAAGCTTTTATTTAGAGGACAAAGTAAGTGAAATGTGTAAGCGAAAGGATTTATGTATAGAATATGGGAAACTAAATAGTTATTTAACATGGTTGTATTCAGGACGTCTCTATAGTTTCAGTTCAGCTTCACAGGAACGGGGACTGGGTTTGTCGAGCAACAGGGCCAGGCACTTTTTGCTGCCTTGGCTATAAATGAAAAAGATATTGGATAATTAAAATTCTCTATTATACTTCACAATGGCAATGGAATAATAAATAAAATGAAGATATATACACCCGAACACAGAACCTATTCCTTTCTTGAAATTAGTTACAAAGAAATTAAAATGTTATTAAAAGCATGCATCTATGTTACGTACTATTAATATGCATTACATACGTATTAAACCTCATATTCTGCCATACTGATTAATTTTGTTAATTCAAGATTTAATAAGTAATAAAAAACCGATACAGAACAAATTAGGAAGATTGATAAAGTCAATGTTATACTTGCCAATAAAGCAGAAAGATATTTTTATTAAGGAAGATATTAGGACTCGTTATCGGAAATGATTGATTATTGTTTGGTGAACAAACACAATTTGGCACACAATCTTACTTACATCAGGGTTCCTTTCGAGAGTATCGCTGTAACGCTGAAAAAATAATATGAAATCATAAGAAACATCAAATTTGTCAATTAACTGGCATCCAAAGCAGTAGGTATAATAAATACGAATAAAATATAAAAGTTGCGTTTTGAACTGCTTTGTTTGCATAAACAGTTCCTTTTAGTCCTGTTTCAGCAGATTAAGACTTAGAAGGGTCCGTAAAAAAAAAAGATCAAGGAAAACTCTACTAACTAAGCCAACGCCAAACTAACCCTAAACTAAAATGCATTTTACCAACTTATATTGATCCTATCGTCAGGGTGCTCAACCTAGTCTAATTAAACTTTTTTTTGTAATGGAATATGCGTTTTTCTTCCAACTCACCTGATGGAAAGTGAAGATGAAGACGAAGATGGTAAACGTCTATCCAAAAGAAACCAATTCCTCTACATTTGAACGTTCCAGGTTTATAATTGACTCGAAAAATAAACGCAGGCAGTTCATTCCACACTTTGGCAACTCGAACCAAAAAGGAGCTGTCAAAGCTTTTAGTTCGACTTTTGAAAACATACCTACTACACGTTTTCTATATTCAAAGTCTAAATTCCATTAAAACAGGATTTATATTTCAATGGATTTGTAGATTATACTAGACTCTACTATAATACCGATCACACAGGGTAATAGCGTAGGTTGAAAGTATAGATGGAATTTTATAGTTTTGTACAAAACTATAAAATTCCAACTCACTTTTATTGGTTAAAGACTCATCACTTTTTATCTAAATAGGTATTCAGAAAACAAGTGTTGAGTCTTATCGAAGCTTTAGGTAACTATCGGATTATTATTTCGCAAAGAATAGAATGATTACCTCGGATTAAGTATCGTGTAGAACGAGTAATATAACAGGTGTATTTCTGTTACTGCATTACACTACAATACAATTCTCTTGACAAATTGTGGTGAGTTTCCCACAAACAAAGTGCTCTCGACGAGAACGAGCTATGTAGCACGGCTTACAACGAACTTTAATTGCGTAATCTTATTCCACCCGGCTCGAAGGACTAAAAAAAATGCTTACTTTTATTTCGAATCTAGATCTCATTGCAGTGTGCTTTGTTATAAAAGAAATACTTCGAAAAATGGACGTTCAACTCAATTTATGGTTTGAAGGGCTCAGCCCGGATGTTATAAAAACTATATGGAACAGTCCGCGCCATATTTAAATTTCTATGAATCTGAAATTCATTTTAAGACTTACAACATTCAAAAGTATTTTCAATGTCCATTCACATTCACGCTTGCATGTGTAAATACGTTTTCGATAAGTACTCGTAAAGGAAATATTGTAAAGCGTACCCTTGAGATCCTGAGTGGCTGGTTTTGATCGGCGCCGCCGTGCATGCGGAAGCCCCACGGCGCGCCGCCTGTCAACTCCACCTCCTTGGCAGTCATCGCCTTCTTTTCTCACTCCATTGTCTTCTTACACATTCACAATACACGAATTCACTTTCAAAATATAGTGTCAATGTTGTGCTAACTTTTATTCATGTCGTAGAAAATATTAAAGCGTAAACTGGAAGCCCGTAGTCATTTTATCACAATTTCGTTATATTCAGTCAATTTAGCGCTGGAAGATTGAGCGGTGGGATTTCAGCCTGTAACAAATATTATTAAATGGAACATCATTTTGTGGCAGGGTTAAGGTGTTACTTGTAATACAGCCTGACACACACAACTGGCTTGTAATACACACGGATACAAAGGAAAGTTTTAGGGACAACAACTATTGATGCATTTTATAAGAAATAAATTGTAAAATTCAATTAATCAATCACCTATAGATATCATATGACATTATGTAGTAAAATATTTGTAAATCGAAGCAAGTAAATTTGAAGATAACAATAAGGATAGCTTTTTGAACAACATAACTAAATAAAATGCCTGTTGCTTCAAGCTACACGCATTAGAAACAATTTTTTCGGCCAAATCTCACTTATAAACCTTTTTAGTTCAATCAATGACACAATTTGACGCCGATAAGGTCTTTTATCAATCAATCAAAACGCAAAAATTAAAGGTAAATAACAATATAATAATACTTTAATCATATTTCTATTCGGTATCGGTTACATTCGATAATACATTGTTTTCATATAAGTAAGTCTATTAGTTACGCGGCGCACGCCAGCAAAGCTCCCAGTCGACATGTCTTTTTCCAATATCTTTAACAATCATCGTCATATTTCAGCACATTTATACAAAACCCTAATGAGTTATACACATAAACCTTCCTCATTAATCACTCTATCCATTGGTAAAAACCGTACGAAAATCCGTTCGTGAAGTTTATAGCGAACAGACAGACAAACAGACGCGGCAGACATTTCAATCTAGATTTTTTAGAATGGCAAAGCATCCATATCTAATAACCACAAACAAGCATCTCGGAAACGGCTTCAACGATTCTAATCAAATGTTGTATTTTGATTAGGTTTTGCTTTAAAGAAGCTGTCGTTTAACGAGCAAAATATTTGTGAGTTTAGATCAAATCTTGTGAGCAGAAGTAAAACAACTTGTTCTTATCATATGGAGTCGAAATTTTGTATATTGGTTCAATTTCGATGACAAATCATTTTTATAAAAAGTAGTTATGACCTGATTCTGTACCCAGGAAGGTCTCCAGACGAGGGAACTCCTTAACGGTTAACAGTACATACGTGAAACATCATAATACGCATTGAATTATAGTAGTCTGTTTTAAAATTTACCATGACCTGGCTGCTGCGCCCAGGATTGGTTCTGGATGAGGGAACTCCTCAATAGTAACAATACAGACACGAAACTTTATATACGCATTGAACTGTGATAGTCTGTTCTACAGTTTACCATGGCCTTCAAAAGCTTGTTTTTATAAATTATTTGTTTTTACAATTAGAAAGAAAGAAAGAAATTTAAAAAAAAAGGTCTGGGCAACCTTTTTTCTAAAAAATTTGTTACTTTTATTTAATGGCAACTACAAACAAACTTATCATCAAACAATCTCCTATCTCTCCAGCTCGTGGAAATGGAATATGTAGGTCATGACGGGTAACAATACCGATAATAGCCTAGCGTGTATTTTATTCTATAATAATAACTCCACACATATCACACAGGCCGTCTGATCCCAAACTAGGCAGAGCCTGTACTATGGTAACCAGACTGCTGATAAACATACTTATATATTTCTAAATACATACATATTACAGACAAACTACAACAAATTATCGTGATCATCACAGAATTATTTGTCCTGGGTGGGAATCGAACCCACGACCTTTGGCTTCAGTCAGGTTCACTTACCACTAGGCCAACAGGCCAGTCATAACATAAGTATTTAGATTAAAACTTTTTTTCTACAGCAACAAAATTATAAACAAGTTATTATCCTAGCATATTCTGCTGCGTCTTGAATCTTGATCTTTGTAAACATTTTAGGCGTAACTAGGTAAAGAGCAGTGTCATAAATGTTAAACTAATTTTATTTGTAGCGAGGTCAGTGTGTTAATACTGAATTATTTTCAGACTGTGACTTCATAGAAGCCGAAGGTCGAAACGTATGTACAATGTGAATCATTTTTCAATTTACTCTACAAGCTCCGTAACAAACGGACACTATAAATATTAAGGACACTATACAAATTGTATATCGACTGAAAAGTATCGCTACATATTATAACACAAAGTCTCCCGCCGCGACTGTCTGTCTGTTCGCAATATACTCAATAACTATAGAACGCATTTTCATACGGTTTTCACTAATAGACGGAGTGATTCGTGAGGAAAATTTAGGTTTATAATTCATTAGGGTTTTATGTAACATGTAGATGTCGAAAAAATCAATATACAGGATGCTAGTGAAACCCCCCACCAAAAAACGAAGACAAACGATAGTAATAATGGTACCTTTGATGATGGGTCAGAAAAATCGATCCCGATAAAAAAAGGTTTGCTAGCCGTGCGAAGCCAGGGCGAGTTGCTAATGTATTATAATTGATTTGGTCGATATAAGCCACAGCATGACGGTATATGTAACTGTCATGTATAATTGACTCGGCTGATGTTATATAACTATAGTCGCTTCCGTGTAGACGACGTACCCACTCCTTCCAGATGCCAAACTTCAATAAGTTTGGCATGCAAGATGGAATAGATGATTTGACATGTGTGCCTATCCCTGTACGGACACATGTCAAATCATCTTCTCCGTGTTGAGAGTAGTGTAGAATCCACAGGTCATCAACGGTATCAAAGGTGCCGTGGCCAGCTATCAATTATCCCATCGATATTGTGACACAAGTGTCTTGGCCGCCAAATTCGCAGGTTTCCCGACCCTGAGAATCATTGATCGTTGCAGGATTGCGAATTTGCCGTATTAACATTCTCCGCCCGAAAACCTTGTGGATCAAGTAGTCTAGTCCTACAAGAGCCGTCAGAAATATTCTTGTGTTAGCTTTTTTTTATGTAATAGGGGACAAACGAGCAGACGGGTCACCTTATAATAAGTGACTACCGCCGCCCATGGCCAACTAAAACTCAAGAGTCACAAGTAGGATTAGGGGAAGTGGGGGAGAGGGGAAAGAGGGGGAAGACTTAGGGTCTCCGGTAACCTCACTCGCTCGGCGATAAACAATGCTTCACTGCCGGTTTTCTCTGAGGCCGTGGTCTCACTCCGGTTGAGCCGGCCCATACGTGCCGAAGCATGGCTCTCCCACTAACTAAGCTGGATGGTCTACATTTTTCTCCGGTTAGTTTTTTATTAAATGAAGGTATATTTAATACTTTACATTAACGATTAAAGCCAGCATAAACACATCTTTAACACAGCTAACCGCACCCTATACATGTGACAGCCTCGGACCTAACTGAAATGATGCGGTTAGTTCGTGCCCGTAAGCGCACAGCTTGCAGCCAACATCAGATAAATGTGTAAACATGTTTACACTATTCTAATGACACTGACAACACAAACCCCATTCGGTGACATCGCAATGAATTTGTTCACAAGCAAAATTCACTTACAATTCGAAATTAGTCGCTTAAAGAGTCTGCATTATCACTTCATATTGTAATAACTAACCATAAAATATACAGGCAGCCTCCGCCTATTACTACATATTAAAATACTTTGTTTGAGACTTTGTTGTTTTATAAAACAAAGTCCCCCGCCGCGTCTATCTGTCTGTTCGCAATAAACTCAAAAACCAATAGAATAGGAATGAGGAACGTTTAGGTATGTAATTTGTTAAGGTTTTGGTTAATTTGGTTGAAATATGATGATGATTGTTAAAGATGTCGCTGCTAAAAGTGCGAAGCCGGGGTGGGTTGCTAGTGTGGAATAACATATGACACCAAATTAGAAACCATTCTAGGACTGTTTGAATTTCCTATTTATTCCTTAAGATATTTATACAATTCATGTCAGATTATGTCTGACACAACTATTTACCCGAACGTCAACATAAATCCTTTATAACTCGATATAAAATATCAGCATCTGCGTATCGTGGAATGTTATAAATAAATATGTATTCCCAATCGCTAAAAATAACGGTGATAATTTATTACATCTATTGGTATTAGCGTACCTGGTGTGGGTATATACAATGATACCAAAAAGTTTTTAAAGATCATAGTTAACTACCGATCCGAATTAAATCTACTAATCAAATCCAAATTTTTTGGGATCGTTATAGAAGTAACTTAATTTTATATCAAATGTTTTTCAATTTAATTGATAAACGTAAGTTAGTTGTTAGATTCGCTATAATTCTGATAACCCTGACAAGCAGGCTAAACGCAACAATACTACTACAAATAGAAATGCTTCTGCATAAAAGTACTGCCGTTGTCCCACAAATGTCATAAACGTAAAAATTTGTGAGGATGTTTGTTGCTCTTTCACGCAAAAACTACTAAACCGATTGCGATGAAACTTTGTATGTAGATAGCTAGAAAAGTGGATTAACACATAGGCTCCTTTTTATCCCGATATTCCCGCGGCATCGGGGCTTACACGGGTGAAACCGCGGGGTGTAGCTGTATTTTTTAATATATAATTTTTAATATATAAATATAATGTAATAGACTATTACATGTAAAAAAAAAATTTAACTATTATGAAGCCGTACGGTTATAATAAGTTGTATCCAACCGATTTGTTTGATAATAGATATTAGAACGAGTAATCGTAATGTAGAATTCAAGCTCTATGGCGTCAAAAGGTCAATAGCATAAACTTACAACGTACAGTAATTGGACTAACATCTTTTGGATTAATTTCACTACCACCTATGCCCACAGTTTAAGGGCCCTATTTCATTAGGACACCATGATGGCGCGATCAGTCGCGCCACCGTGGTGTCGAGAGCTACCAAGCGAGAAACACCAAAATAAACACTAGGACTGTCAGTTTCAAAATGGACGTCGAAGAGTTAACAGTTCTTTTGCTATACGTACGACGAGTGGGAGGGAGGGGCATCCCTGGTAGCGCAACTGGTGGCAGAGTGGGGGACATGGCAAATAGGTTTGTACATATTAATGATTGCGCCACCAGCGGGTGATTCGGTCGCCGGCAACAACTTGTTTGCGCCACCAAGTTGATACCGTACCGTTGTACCGTTTTGTTGCTGGAGCGACCGGTTACGCCAGTATGGTGTTCTAATGAAATAGGGCCCTTACTGCCCTTAAAATATGAAAACCCTCCAACACGTATTTAGTGTACAGCAATGCTTATTTGAATCATAACTCAATTGCGATAGTATTCGTAAGGTGTAATCCAAAAATGATCATCATCATTATCATCAGCATCATCATTGTCATCAGCATCATCATCATCATCATCTACCTTGTCCCGCTTTTATTTGGGATCGTCACAATATGTTTTCTCATACTGTACAAGGTTTTGGCTGAGTCTTTTTACCTAGATTCTACCTAGATTATCTACTAACAATAACTTGTACATTCTTAAAGTTGATGAGAGAGATCGAATATCAAGTTCAGCCGACAGGATTCGATTTGACGTATATAGATCAACGTCAAGCCAAGTGTCAGTCAAAGACGTTGGAGCTTTTAATAGATTGATCAGAGTCTGACTCATGCTGCATTTGGTTAATCGAAGGTTAAATATAACGGTAACATTACACAATGTTTATAATCGTAGACTTTTCATAGACGCGATACGTGTAGGTGCCTTAATGGAAGTGTTTAAAATTTACAAAATCCAGTTCTTCTTTATAAAGAAAGAAAGAAAATTCGTTTATTTTGGCGCTGAGATACAAGTTATATCAATTAATATACCTATATCTATATCTATAAGTGTATCTATAAAAAAAAACAGAAATCGGGAATTAAAATACAGTAAGTAGGTACATTAAAAGGAACAATAACGTGTCTCGCGTTAGCACAAAAATAGGTGTCCAGTTCAGCTTGGTGCCAGATAAGAATCGGTTTTCAACTGGAACCTTTAAATAAAGTATATGTAAAGTGTACGTACATGTATACATACATACATATAAATAAAAAAAAAAAACATACAATTTACAGAATAAAACACGTAGGTACACAATGTCAATGTAATATTCTTGAAATTTTGTTGATAGGGAGAGACCCTGACTGATGTGCCGAGCTGGGTCTCTTAATTCAGAATTCAAAACACCATATAAAACAGCTGAAAGACTTTTCTCATGTACGCGGAGCTCTAACATTTTCAAAATAATAGACTCACAAAATTACAGGAAAATTACCTTTAAAGGGAGAGGTACTTAGATGTTGCCGAGGTGCTTCATCTTTTAGTATAAAAAGATGATAATAGATAATAATTATAATGAAAATTACTTGACATGACACATCTCACACACGGCCGTCTGATCCCAAACTAGGCAGAGCCTGTACTATGGTAACCAGACTGCTGATAAACATACTTATATATTATTAAATACATACATATTATAGATAAATTAAACCCAGACACAGAACAAATGAGCATGCTTATCACACAACTATTTGTCCTGGGTGGGAAAAGAACCCATGACCTCTGGTTCAGCTGTCAGGATCACTAACCACTAGACCAACGGGACAAAATAACGTTTGAAGCAAAGATTGTGTCGATGTGTCTTGGTTGGAATTCGAAGTTATACCACAGAATACATTATATTAAGATAGAAGAATTTTATACCGTAACCTTTCGCTGTCTAAGCGGAAAATAATAACAATAAATAGAATAGTAGAACACGTAACAAAGGTTTAATAGGGCACATGTCGCGGTTTCTGTAATTAATTAAATTGACCCTCACCCCTGGACCACAGAAAATAGCAGGATAGTCCGTTGTCCAATCGAATTTGGACCCTAAATCGGTGCGTTAATATTTCTTTTAGATTTTCTGTTGTAAGAATTAGGAGTATCCAAGAATTTCGTATTTTATTACTTGGAATGGCTCACCTAGTGATTTCCTAAAGGGTATAACTATTAAGGGAGTGGGTTTATCCCTTCACCCAGCGTTGGTAACAAGTTTATATTTAGGATTATTAGTAAAACATTTCGTATTTCGACGTTAATTTTACGATTGTTCCAAATGCAAGGACCCGTGCCGTGAAAGGTTGGCATTTAATAAAACTCAAAAGTAAATTAATTTGTAAATAAGTTTTGGCTCTTCGTTGGTTCCTTAACTTTTTGTATAAAATGAGAGGATTAATAAGGACTAGAGATAGGCTCATTTTCGAAATTCCACCATAATTCATAAATTTTAAATGATTTCTTTTATATCATTGACGTATTTGGCCTGTGGGTGGTTAGCGACTCTATTCCCACCCGAGTTTGGGTGTACTTTGTGTCCGTTGTTTGTATGTTTGTAAAGCCCCCCGCGACACAGGAGTCAGGCCATTTTTTTTAATATCAGTCTCCAACCCTATCGGGTAACTGCTTTAAATTGTTCGTCTGCCTCCTTGGTAATATAAAAAATCGGCATCCTCCGCGCCTTTTTCCAACTAAGTTGGTGTCGGCTTTCAATCTAACTACGATACGGCCGAATTTCGATATTTTACGTGAAGCGACTGCCATTAGACCACCACAACCCAAGTACTAGTTGATATCAAAGTTCTGTAGTTAGACCAGGGTTGTCGGACTTTTTAGGGCTCCAACTATGATAAAATATAAAAAATATTTGGTAATATAAAAATATTTTATTTTATTAATTAAACTACACATCGGATCTAATCTGTCAACATTTTCTACACAAACATTTTTTATACCAGACGTGTTAGCCGTCGTTTTCAGCTCTACTACTTTTGCTAATGGGTCCGGCTGAACATAAATAAATTCGTTTGATAAACCGTCCATAACATTTATTTGCGATTGAAATGTTGGTACAGATGTTTTTAAGCTTTTCAGAAGTTAATGTTTAATAAATAACGTAGAAACCTGTACCATGTGTCTGAAATATAATATTGGATCATATAATTTAGGTCGATGTGATTGCATGAGCGAACCAGCGTACATAAATATCCATCAACGCTACGATAGTTTAAAATCCATTTTCTTGGTACTGACGAACAAATAATTAATTCGTTGTGGTTTCCATCATTATTTTTTATGGAATTCAGGACGTAACTAATCTTGATATTGGAGATTAGTTACTGTATACGTTCCCAATAGTAGACGATATATTGGTTGCTGAACAATATGCAAAAATCATTTATCAATCTAGAAGAGAAGGAATCCCACCAATATTATAAATTTGCATGGATGGATGTTTGTTACTCTTCCACGCAAAAACCACTGAACCGATTGCGATGAAACTTGGTATGTAGATAGCTGGATACCTGGATTAACGCCTAGGCTACTCTTTATCCCGATATTCCCACGGGATCGGGACTTACGCGGGTGAAACCGCGAGGTACTGCTAGTTAATATATATGGGCTAAATGAGCTTCGCGTGGAACCTATATTGTCGCCACATCAAAAACTCGTATTTATTTTATTAAAAATAGGGGCAAACTATGATAGATGATAAAAAAGTTCACTATTTAATAAAAATTAGTTAATATACATTACTATCACTAGTTATACCGGTAACGTAACGCTATTGGTCGGTTGATGAATAGTGGGGGTTATAAAAGGCATGAATTATAATTTGATAACAATAACTTGAGTACTAATTAATGGAGGTAAGAACATCATAGCAGTTACTATTATTTAAAGATTTTCATAGTTATTAGCAATGGTGATGTGAGGAGATTGTTCCTAACACCTATAAATAAGAAACTATCCGATAACATGTAGAACAGTAACCAATGAAGTTCTAAATATAGTCGTGGGAGAGTTGTATGTTAAATTTTAATATGTATAATAATAAGCTGCTATTCCAACCTTTCGTTTTATGAAAAACTATCAACAGATTACTGGTTATAGGTAACCTGGATATGATAATATAAGACATACAGGCCAAACAAAATGATATTAAGGACGTCATAGATAAGACAGGGTGATGATTATAGTGATTTGTTATCAGATATAAGAATTATCTGCAATAATAAAAAAAATTAAATAAGCACTTACTAATGATAAGGCAGTTGTTATTTTCAATGTAAGAAGAAAAAAATGTTCGTCAGAGAGCCGGCACGTATGGCCGGCTCGACCGGAGTGATACCACGGCCCCACAGAAAATCGGCAGTGAAGCAATGCTAGCACTGCTTTTTGCCCGTGAGTAAGGTTACCGGAGGCCCTAACCCTTCCCTCTCCCTTCTTCCCCCCTCTCTCCCTGCTCCCACCTTAAAGGGCGAAAACGCACAAGTGACTCTTGCTTTGCAGGTGCCCATGGGCGGCAGTAGTCATTTACCCATCAGGTGACCCGTCTGCTCGTTTGCCCCCTATATCATAAAAAAAAAGAATAGATGTAATTATTTCTTAATGAACTGAATCATTGTCGAATCTAGCAAGTTGGACCACTACTCTCGTAGATGCGTACAAGTGGGTAATCATCATTGTAATCATTATTATAGCAATTATGTTGTTACGCAAATGCAACTTGTCATTACGAGAAAACTAAAGTCTTAGGTACAATGGAACAGTGAGGAACTACCTTTAACTACTTTGTATTTGAGAATAAGTAGGCAAATAATCGCTGTGGTAGCTCTCGACAGGTCCTAACTGTCATAATAGCATTCGTTTATCGTGATTAAGAAAATGATTAGATGGTTTATCATGGCATCATCGGTACAAATCGATATAACAAATACACTCAGTTCACGGATCATTTTAATACCCGTGTTACCTTTTTTTTTTAAAGTGCAGACTGCATTATTTGTCCAATTTAATTAAATGTTTTTGGAGGTGCCAACATTTCCTTATTTTTTAGGGTTCCTCAAAAGGAACCCTTATAAAATCACTTTGTTGTTCATCTGTCTGTCTGTCTGTCAAGACCCTTTCCTCAGGAGCTCATGGAGGTTTCAAGTTGAAATTGACATCAAATAATTATGTCAGCGCCCCCTTGAAGCTGTAAAATATCAAGCTTCAAAGCAACGCAATCAAAAGATATGGCAATTAAGCCTTAGATTTTAACAAATTTGAACATTTTGCACGTAAATCAAAACCTGTAGGGTATTTTCCATTGACTTAGAATCATGAAATTTGGTAAGAAGCAAAGTCTGGCAGCACAAGTAAAGGAAAAATCCAAAAGTCGTTAATTTGTTGTTATATCACATAAAAAAAACATTTTTGTGATTACAAACTAATATATTGCGGTTAGAGAGTTGACTTTGTCGTAAATCGATGTATGGGAGAGTATTTTTAGAACTGCAAAGTTAAGTTTGTCTTTCAGAAAAGACGGGCAAAAATCTTCGAAAATTGATTTCCGAGATGCACTTACTATCTACATACAAGTTTGTTTTCTTACGGAACCCTCGGTGCACGAGTCAGACTCGCACTTGTCCGGTTTTTTAATACTTTTTCAGCTTTGTAACTTTGTTAGTTGCAGATTGTGTACTTTTGAAGATCCCTTAAATAGTCTAACTATACTAACTAAATGGTAATAACTACCTAAATAGTCCAAGAAATATCATCCTGATTTTAAAATACTTCTTTATTGTCTTCAACGCTATTTTGTATTTTACGGGCCTATAACCCTGGCTCCGTTTATGCAACCCATATGGAATGCAGTCGTTGCAATGATACTTCAGGGTTAAAACGAATCCTAAACACATATAGGTATAGAAACTTGTGAAAAATATAATACTTCTATGCTAGGTAAAACAAATTAATTCCCTTGAGCATACAAGTTATTTTAAATTAAAAACACGGTATTAAAATGCCTTTGCGTCAATATAATAAATAATGCTGAAAGTTTCAATAACTAAGTCCGGTTTGTTTGAGGAAAATACGTTTTGATTTATTACAAAGTTCTTAGTTACGAAGGCAAGATAACATTTAATCGGATTACGTAAACAAATAAATAAAACAAAGTTCTGAATGAACTGAACTTTATGTTTTAAAATATATATTTTCTTTGATTTTATGGTAGTAAAAATTACTGGCACAGATGTATGTTACTGGACTGTGCATACAGCAGTGATATACTGTCAGCACAAAAATCCAATTAAAGTAAATGAACACACATACCAAGTCGGTGCACACACTACAAATGCACGTACAGTTGGAACTAATTCTTACAGCTTGTCTAGGAAACACAACGGTCCTTGCAAATTATAATGACTTACATCGCCAACAGTGTAGTTTTTCTGAGGATTCTATTTCAAGCTTCAAGTCCATATCTTGCGAGCCAGCAACAAAAGCCCACAAAGTGTTGCGCCAACGGATGCTCATTCATTCGCTGCCCCTGAATTTATAGCTGTCGTGCCACTATATGCATATTCTACTCAAATCGCTAACATACTTTATTGCACGGCTTTCCGCTGAAAATATAAAACGGGACACATTTCATTTGCCCGGATTATATATACATATGTATACATGTATATATGTATGTGTGTGATGTTCGAATATGGCAATATACGACAAAAGTTTTATGTAATTTAACATTCACAAATATCCAGTCGGACTGCTCACATACCCTCTGGAAAAGTGAACCATTTTGGGTTCTATCAGTTCAAGCCCCCATACATTGCTTTAATATTTATAGAAATAATGTATGGGGGCTATATCTATATATAACTAGGCTTAGGAAGATAAAGTAAAAATAAAATGGAATCATGGAAAATCCTGACTGCGTAAAATAATTACCTAAGTAAATACAAAAAAAAAACGCGTGATAGATTGAATAAATTGTAATCAAAATATAGTAAATATTGTAAAAACACGAAATTAAAATTGCCATCTCATTTTTTATAGGATAGGGGACAAACGAGCAGACCTGATGGTCGACGATGTCACCTGATGGTATGTGACTACCACCGCCCAGGGGCACCTGCAACTCAAAACGGCCGGCAAGGCACTTTCCACAAGTGCGTTGCCGGCCTTTACGGTGGGAGTAGTTAAAGGGGGACAAGAGGGAAAGTGCGGGGAGGGGGAGAGGGTAGCGTTTCGGCCTCCGGTAACCTCACTCACTTGGCGAAATACAATGCAAGAATTGCTTAGCTGCTGGTTTTCTGTAAGGCCGTGGTATCACTCCGGTTGAGCCGGCCCATACGTGTCGAAGCATGGCTCTCCCACTGTAATCTGTGAAAGTTGCCTGAACTAACATACGGATAATTAGTATACGACCAACATCAAATTACATTAGTATCGCGCAGAATTCAAAGATGGCGTAAATAAAAAAATCAACTCGCGGTCAGCATTTTTCGTTGCCCTAACACTTTTTCTCGCCTAGCCATCCGGCAAGCATCTGAAGTGTAACGTGCGATAAGTAACTTTATTCCTGAAAGATGACGCAAGTCTGTAGTAGAATGTCTGATGATAGTGATGAAATAATGGAATAAGACGGATATTTTAGCATTATTACCTAAATATTTATTATATTCTAGCTTTTTGTGCATTTAAAGAATTGGCCACGAGCGTCTAATATCTTTAAGTTGCAACAACATTCATCGTCGCGTCCCTCGCTATCTTCTTTGTTTCATGCAACGTGGATGACGGCAGTAATCAGAAAGTCAGTATCCTGAAATGTCTTCATAACTTCCCTTTGGAAGACCACAGGGATATTCTTAAAGGGATCATGGAACTCTTTTGGTTTGATTTCTAAGCACTTTGGAACTCTTTTGATTCTAACTAAAATGGTTAAACTACAACCCACTACACTTGTTTATAATAACGCTAATATCCTACTAACATTATAAACATGAAGTTTGTGAGGATTTATGGATGTTTGGATGTTTGATACTCTTTCACGTAAAAACTACTGAACCGATTGCGATGAAACTTGGTAGGTCCGATATTCAACCGGCACTGGGATTTACGCAACAATAACTAAACATTTATAATATAAATGGTTTCCGTATCCTCAGTAAGGTCTAAACTCAGAGACTTGATTAATTGATTAATCTTTTAAATAAATTAGGAATAGCGTAATTTCTATATTTTGTTGTATTCCTTAGTTAATTTTAGTAAGTAGGTATGCCTTTCCGTATGCCGTATGCCGCCGTATGTTATACTTATGCAAGATAGATTCACATCTTGTAGATGTCCATCAAACATGATGTATTTTTGTTTATATACTGCTTTTGAGATTGTACATCAGTTTTGTAAATTAATAAAAAAAATCCATGAAATAACTCTCAGAAGGAAAAAAAATGTTTTTTTTTAAACATTATGTACTTTAATTCGAAATAGAAATATTGATTATTACACAGAAATAGACACACCATTACATAATCCCCTATTGTCAACTCTTTGATAACACAAACTATAGAAATCACAAGAACACCTAAGTACCTACCAGAACATACTCGTAGATTGCTATTTGTTTGACATCGTCCGCGTCAGTATGAATGCAAATATAAACTTTAACTACATTAAATCTTGCACTCCTCCGTACTGTATACTGTAATATATGTATAGATAAATATAATATATTAGTACCAAGAAATATAAAGTAACGAATCACAAGCAACAGTCAGATCACCAAGCGCTTTTGTAGTATTAACGAAGCTCTCAGATGCACTGTCAAAGGCCACTTTGTTGAGAGTACCAAGATAATATTAGTCAGAGATCCTCAGTACTTACTCCACCTCATTGTATGAGAATGTAAGTGCTTTAAACACTAAACAATGCATTTGTTGTGTTACCGGGCTGTTTACGTCATCTGACCTATTTTCGGTGGAAATTCGAGCTACGATAGAAAATAAATAGAATTTTGGACAGGCATTTGAGAGGTTATGGGTTCGAATATGGATAAGTGTGGTACATTACCGGAAATTACTTAAGTTTTAGCCCAAAAACTGTACCTGGTGCACTCTCACTATACTAATAAAAATAATATAATTAGTTTTCGAAAAATGTGCTTATAAACCTTCATTAGCTCACATGCAAATAAAAAGAATAATTAAAATCGATTCACAAAAGGACAAAAATACTTATATGAAAATATCTTGGTTACTGAGTTCTTCGTAATTTATCACTAATAGCCAAAATAGTCGTTCACATTAATATATAAGTAGAACAATAAACGTCGATACAATCATTACTGTTTCCAGGAGATTTTTCAAAATTTAGCAAACACTTATTTTTTATTCACCCTGTGACCACGGCCAGTCCAACCTGGTCGAAACGTCAGGCAATTCAGAGGTATGTACTATCTATTTCTTGATTGCATTAATTCCCGGATATATACATAATTAAACCATTATTGCTTTATTTACGATTAATTAATGAGTTCGAACGGGAAATAAAAAATAAACTGATTTTAAATTGAATTTCGGGGTGAAGTCCTAAATTGTGGGACTAACCACGATGTTTTTCAGGTGCGACGAAATATGCTATGAGGAATGTGGAATGAAGCCACCTTTACGCAATCCTATATCCGTTGCGTTATTTTTATTACCGCCTTCCAAACACGAGGAGGTAGTAAGTTCGTCACGTATGTTTTTCATTTTTATGTGTATGTTCAGCGATTTTGGGCAGTTTGTTCGCCGTGTTGAATTGTTTGTACTATATTTTCCTATGTTAGATCTCTGCTTCTTCTTGCAGAATGCCTATCTGCTTAAATAAATCTAACAAGGTCAGCCATTATATTCGACATTGACATAGCAACCTCGGTACCACGCATCAATAATATTATTTATTAAAAAAGATTGGAGGTCGTGATACAGCTATCAAATAACGAGTAATATTGATTGAACTTAAAAGACAAGTTGGCCTGAAGCCGCTTATTTACTTTCTGGGGGCGTATTTCAATTCGTAGAATGCTTTTTTAAGAGTTTTAATTTAATACTTAAAATAACAAAATAGAAAGACATAACAGGACGTTTAGCTTAACCCAAAACATGCACGATAGAGATTATCATGATGCACAAATGTACCATATTGAGTACACAAATATAGGCCATCTCTACATGTAGCCCGATTATGTGTCGGTCCGGCAATTTTACCAGGATATTGTCGATGCAATAGCCGCATATTTTATACCGGAAATTTTATTTTCACTGGAATTTTGCCAACTTCTCATTTGGCTACCACTAACAGATATCCTTTTAAAAATATGTGAGCTTCAGGACAATGAAAAAGTATTATTGTAGATGAATATTTTTCTTATTTTATATTATTTTTATTAATATTGTGTGTAAAACGCGTGCATAGATATGCACACGTTCCCGTAAACTGGCCTTCGCCTTTGAGTCACTAAGGGCTCACGTGCACTTACTACAGCAAGTGCCATAAAGACAAAATATAGCGCTTCAATCACTTGTCACGTTCTGCCACGTTTGTTCAGCTAGAAAAGTAGAATTCGGGTTTTCAAATTTAAGCGCAAGTATGTACATTTCGTGTAAAGAGTCTTGCTTAAAATACTAGAGGGCAACTTTTTAAGCGCTACTTGCGCCTCGATTTACAATAGATGGCCAGTCCAGATTTAATTGATTGAAATCCGAGTTTCACGCAAGTGGAGATCTAAATAAAAGCTTTTATTCATATCTTTTAAAGAATAAAACTTTTAAATCCACCAAAACTAAGTACATCAACAAGTTCCTGGCTACATCACAGTCGTTGAGAGTGAGAAAAAACTATGTACTACAAAGACTATCAGGCAGTAATAGAATGGTTTCGATGAGTTATTTTGATATAGTTGGATCAGATGCACTCAGATCGGAGCCATTAGCCGGAGGATTCCGTATACTGACTGCATTCTGAATGGACCTCACACGTTAAACAATTTTTGTCTATCAAGCAGAAGTTTGGGGACCCTGGTTCCTCAAACATAACCTTCATTATCGTGGAAGTACACCGTAATGTAATCGCATTGCACAGTGGCCCTAAAGTTTTTACTGAAATCAAACAATTCTTTGCTTTGTGGTATCTGACATGTCGTGGGAGAGCCATGCTTCTGCACATCTGGGCCGCTCGACCGGAGTGATACCACGGCCTCACAGAAAACCGGCAGTTAAGCTTGCATTACTTTTCTCCGGAGGTTACCGGAGGACCTAACCCTTCCCACCAACCTACTCTCTCGCATTCTTCCCCTACTCCCACCTTAAAGGCTGGCAACGCACTTGTGACTCTTGAGTTGCAGGCGTCCATGGGTGGCGGAAGTCATTTACCAACAGGTGACCCGTCTGCTCGTTTGCGCCCTATATCATAAAAAAAAAATTACTAAAGAAAGTGGAAGGACCCGGCGTACAATATAAATAAATGAATTATAACATGATAGTAGAAGACAGCGCGACAAGGCCGTTTATTTATGTTTAAAAAAAATTGTTGTTGAAGAAGTTAATGTAACGTTGTGTCACGGACGATTGTAATCGTTTAAAAATAAAGATATAATAGTTAATTAAAAAAGAGATACGACCAAAGAAAGCAGACAGATGGTATGGTCACATTATGAGAGGAGAAGATAGCTACTCAGTAAAAATAGTGCTCAAAATCACAACGAGGCAACGAACACTATCGAGAGAGACCTAAAAGAGCAGAATACACCATCCATGACAACCCAAGACAGACCATGCTAGCGCAGACGTACAAGACCCGACCCCAAATAAGTTGGGATATGGGCAGGATAAAAAGACACAAAAGAATACCCGCTTAAGCTTGTTATAACTCGTCAGTTGGCGTATTGACTAGCAGGTCAAGTAGATACTTCTAGCCCTACGCCCCCGACAGTACTCCATAGCTATTTATGTGGCTCTGAACTGTTGTTACTGAAAAGTAGCCAAAGTTACTCCTTATAACCACTTCAGCTATCTGCCTGTAAAGTGGAAAGTGGAAGTGTAAATCGATCAACCCGTTCGGAGATTAGCCGGAACAAACAGCCAAAAAAAAACTGATTGTTAGTCATAGGTATCGTGCAAATAACTGTGTAGGCTTAAAAAACTGTTATTTGGCATTACAAACTGACACTTCAGTTTTATTTATTTGTATCTATTGATAGAATTGTTATTAATTCCGTCTTGCAATATTGTAACCACCTCAAATGTTAAAAACTGCCAAGTATTAACTGAAGTGTAAAATAACAAATTTGAAACACCGAAATGTTGGCCTTATTTGATGTGCGGTTTATGAGGTCGCATTTGATGAAGGTGCGTGCGTATATACACATAACCTTTCCTTACAGAACTACACGTGCGAAAAGCTGATAATTACTTGCTCTCTGTTTCCCTTTTTTTTTTTAAACAACTTCAGTACTGACATTTAGAGCATTAATTTTACAAAATAACAAACATAAATACACTGCACTAACAACATCTGTAAATCACAAGAATAGTTGTCGAATGTGACTATAGAAGCAACGAAGCGCAGTTACTACAATGATAAATAATACACTTTACATGGGATGATGACACACCTAAATCATTTCAAAGGATTATCAAATCAATAAGTTGAGTCAGCTTTCAATCTTACTACTACACGGCCGAACTTCGATACTTTATGTGAAGCGACTACCATCAGACCACCACAACCCAAGTAGTAGGCGATATCGAAGTTCTCTAATTCAGTCAAGTTGTCGGACTTTTAGGGCTCCAACTACCCGTAACGAATGCCATAGATGTTCGGCGTATGGCAACCGGCTTAACGTGCTCTTCGAGGTACGGAGGGGTCTCAATGTGTTAAGACTGGTCACCCATTCTAGGATGAACCGGGTTACGATCACTTAACCTTGCAATATGCTAACCAACTTGGTTATCAAATGCAGTATGAAAAATTTTACGGACTATATTAAAATTAAGAAATTCATTACGAAAACTAAGAAATTAGTTAATAAATTTTTCATAGATAACATGCTATTAAACAGGCAGAGAATACTTATACATCAGGTGAACTTGTATTCTTTGGAGATGGACAATATGCCATTTCAGTGCTTAAGTGCTACCCGAGAACTGCAGTATGAGGTTGACCGTCTCCAAGAACAACTCACAAACAATAAATTCTAAATATGATGTATCAAATACAGAGCAGGGAGCAGATGTTGAACTGTAAGAATGACTCTTTGATAATATCAAACAATAGTCATGAGTCCGTGTATTCACTTGACACCTTGTCAGTGTCATTTACAGACCCCTATAAACCCATAAGTTCATAATCTATGGAATAGACATGCACAATTTATTAATTGTTGCAATGTTCTTGTAGTGAATATGATCATCAGAGATCCTTAAAGTTGCAAATAGATAAACTCTATTTTAATCCTTTAAAGGATTATGAGAGTAGCGACGCGTCTGCGCGTCTTGCATCTTATGGTATTACATTTAAGTTATCCCGCTTAATATCCGTATAACTGTTGACCATTGGCCAAAATCAGTAGCATAAAAACAAAAATCTTTGTACTTCAAACTCTTTTGTTAAAAGTAGCTTCAATATATTCCACGTAGAAAACATTACGGAACACTAACAGATAAAGAAAAGGTCATCCCCGTAAAACGGGCAATGAAATCGTAAGAAGAGATGACAATCAGTAGAAATCACGCTATCAGCCGGACGCTAGATTCTCGTGAATCCGCCACCCGAGATAGTAGAGTAATAAACTACCCCACACTACCGCTCGCTCACAATGAAAACTCTCCCGTTTTTATATCCACAGAAAACACTGCAGAATAAATGGATTTTTTGTGGTAACGCTGCATTCATCGCAAGTGCACTCCGTCCAGCCTAATAAAAATAACTTCAACATAAACTATAACTTAGTAATTACATTTTTTTACTTGGAGTTATGTATTAAGCTAAGGAAACTATGTCGATAACTATATTTCAACGAAGCGTAAAAGTTTTAGTTCAGAATTTTTAACGGTATCTCAAGCACTCCACAAAAAGTAATTCTCATAGCAAAACTTGGAATATAATTTGCAAAACTCATTAGGACAACTGTGTTCGATGTTATAGTGGGTACTTTCTCCTATTGCAGTCCGAAGTTAGACGCATATATTAATAGAAAGGAAGATGCAATTTTCTTTATTTTTTTAACTACTACAATATATTAACAGAAATGTATATCCACTTATATTAGTAAGTTTATATTTTAATAGGTCATATATAGGTAGGTAAATTATTATCAAAATTTAACAAGCCAACATTCTGTAATCGAAAAGACTTGCGATTGAGATTATCTATTTTTCTGTTTTGTTCTTTGAGGAAACATTCTCCGAATTTAAAGCTGTTCTTTTCTTAGACATTTTTCTGTCTGAGTAGCTTAATATGGGCAATGCCTCAAATGTTATTAATGTATTTTTAATGTTGTTCAGTTACATATTAGTACAGCATTTGTTTATAGTGTGTAGAATTCTCTAATCTTGTAAATGTACCCAATGGTACACACACCAAGTCACCGTTTGAACGTCTGTAGCATAAACCGTACTGTCTTCCACTCACCACTCATTGCGCCCCGTGGTATCTTAGGAGTTGCGTGTTGAAAACACGCTCTTATATAAAGATATTGGTACATTCAAATTCCATCATTGGGTACATTTGGCCATTCAAATTCAAGCTTAGGAGGTACTGGGCAAGAGTCTCAAACCGATTAGTACTAGTGCCGTGGTAAAGGCCAGTTGCTCCAACTGTATGGACAGAAACGCTATCGTCTTTCAAGACTCCGTGTTGTCCCAACACTGTTAATGTCATAGTGTCAGTTTTATAGAATTTCTTTAGTATCTCTTGGTCGATCTACAGTTGAAGTAAGTTACAAATACTCCGATGTGCATAATAGTCTAAGAGCCAGTGAATGGCAGACCACACATAATTTAGGAAAGCCTAAAATTTCCTCAATGAGTCTGTTATACCTACAAACCATGAGATGGGGGTTAGCTAAGCGCGGTCGCGGTTTCCCCAGCTACACTCAGGTGCGACAGGTGTAATAATTTAATGAACTAAAAAAGTATTTTAGGAAAGCTGCCGTTTAGATATGTCAAAATATACTATTATAGCTATTTAAAAACAAAACGGCAGACGATCACCACGGTTCTAAAGTGGTGGCAGACCATTTGAAAATATCAAAAAAAAATATTTTCAAAAGTATTTTAGGAAACTTGAAATTTATATATATTATTCTTTAAAGTTTCAAAAGCTTATACTTCTGAAGGCAGACCTTTACGTCGGTTCTTTTGACCTGGCAGACTGAATTATATAAAATGAATGTACGTACTTACTGTCTTTGAATGGATTATGGGGAAAATAGGTCATTACGAACCACTGTTAAATTTTAGAGGATAATAATGATATTATGAAAATATTAGTGACGTAATTATTTTTATTTTTAACTCTGGAACACGAATATGTATTAAAAAATGAAATATAAAAAATAGTAATTACAAAAATAATAAAAATCTATTGAAAACATTATTACTTAGATGGCGGTTCCGTATGGTGAAATACTGGGTTCAGATATTGCTGGAGAAGTATTTTTTATTTCTGTGGAGTTCGTCTCATAATTATTTTTTTTAACGTGGTAAATGTCTTGTAACATTGGCTGTGATAGCCTGAATCATAAAGTTCACTGTTATATTTCAGTTTGTGATACTTCCGTAAACGCAAAATATTCTGACATTATTTTATCGTCTCATCAGTGAATAAAAACATGTTGTCCGGTTTTTGAGTGGCACAAAACACACCCTTTATTTCACTTGACATAATGCTCTAACTATGAACAAAATTGAAGTTAAATAACATAAAGTAATACTTGCGAATGTTTTTGAAGTTATACTTCTTTAGGCGCGTTATAAAAAATTATGAGAGTGAAATTTTAAGATGCGCGCGCATCACTGTCACACAAAGTAACAGGTTAAAGTTGCCCGCTAAACCGCTCATTAATGAGAGTGAAGTTGCGCACTAAACCGCTCATTAAGTCTCGAAAAAAGCTACCAACAAAACAGAAATAGAACCTCTATTGTGTTTTAAGGCTACCAACAAAACAGAAATAGAACCTCTATCGTGTTTTAGTTTCACACAAGTGAAAATTATATATGTGCTAATAAATTATATTCAGTAGTGATTTAAATTGAATATTTTGAATAATATTATTTACTATTCATAAATATTAGTGAAAACAATTGTGCTTATATACTTTTTTAATGATATCAAAGAAGTATAACTTCTGACGCGCCTACACACACACCCATTTTTTTTATGTTCATGTGTTCACTACATGTATCGATGCCAACGGTTTAGAATAAATATATATTCTTTTTCTAGTTTATTTATTTATAATTTTAAAAACATAATCGCACACAACAAAATGATGTGATATTTACTGAATATTGTTGAAACTGTCTGGGTTTTCTTTTTTAAAAGAGTGGCCGTGAGTTTGTTTGCCCGATTTCTTCTCACAAGGTTCAACCATTTGGAAACGGGCGGTTATAGATCGAAACAGGCAGATGTGATATTATGTTATCCATTTTTGTTTTCTTTAATCATTTTACATTTGACGAAGCAAACTATTGTTGCGGTGACTCTGTGTGTTATTAAATCGACGATTTCGAATAATTGATGGTCAATTTTATGAAATAAAGATTTTTTTGATTTTTTTTTTATTGAACCTATATGTTAATCCAGGTCTCCAGCTATCTACATACCAAGTTTCATCGCAATCGGTTCAGTAGTTTTGGCGTGAAAAAGTAACAAACATCCATACATCCTCACAAACTTTCACGTTTATAATATTAAATTGATATATATCTATTATCGATATATAAATTGATGCCACATATATCTCTCATCTCAATTTTATGTTGGGATAAAGAACGAAAATTCTTTTATTCCATGTACAACGTAACTACTACATCCAGGTATACTCGCGGGGGAGAAAGTTTTTACTGTCTGCCAGGTCAAAGGAACCGACGTAAAGGTCTGCCTTTAGAAGTATAAGCTTTTGAAACTTTAAAGAATAATATATATAAATTTCAAGTTTCCTAAAATATTTTTGAAAATATATTTTTTTGAAATTTTCAAATGGTCTGCCACCACTTTAGAACCGTGATAATCGTCTGCCGTTTTGGTTTTAAATATCTATAATAGTATATTTTGACATATCTAAACGGCAGCTTTCCTAAAATACTTTTTTAGTTCAAAAAATTATTACTTTTTGAATATAAATAAATAGTATATTTTTATAAGCTTAAGATTATAGGCAACGATATTACGTTACGGGCTTCCATCGTTAACTTACACCGAGATCTTTTTATTAATAATAATTTTTAAATATTGTTGACCATCGATTTGTACTGTTACATAACTAAAACATATTTGGAGTCTAAACAACCATCTAACAAAGCCAGTAATGAAACAAAGTATTGTAATTTTATTACTCACACACGTTAAACTTATATTGTTGGAAATAGTTAAAAAGTCACGTAGTAAAAGTTAAGCTATGGTCATTAAAATAATAATAGTTCCTTTAATTTATTCGTAATAACTAGCATCTATGGTGCAATAAATTTGAGAATAAGTCAAGGGGAGCTAAAGGACGATAGTAAAAATACTAATCCTTCGATAACGAATGCGGGACGTACCGAAGGGCGAGGTTTGACCTTTAAACGGTCAGCCGATAACCGAATCGTGTGGTACTAGATATACAGTGAAAATATAAGTTATACTTTTTAATGCAATAGCACACAGATAACATAATACTATACTATACTAGTACGTCACTTTTACTTACTATTGCTACTGCAATAGTAAGTAAAAGTGACGTAAAGCGTAACATCACGCTGAATGAAAAAGGAAAGCTGAGCTCAGCTGCATCCATTACCAAAGAATTATCATTGTAATATTTTTTATACTGTACCTACGTCAGTACGGAAATACAAGACCAGGTAATGTAGCGTAAAATATAATAAGTACCTATTAAAGTACAACTTTTTATCATCAAATATTAAATAGGGTATGAAACGTAGGTATTGGATGTAATTTGAGGAAAGTGCAGGAATTTAGATTTGGCACCAGATTTTCAAATTGTCTGTTATTTTTCTTTATTTTTTTATGGTAGGTATAGGGGCAAAAGAGCAGACGGGTCACCTGATGGTAAATGACTACGCCGACCATGGGCACCTCCAAATCAAGAGTCAAAAGTGCGTTGCCGGCTTTTTTGAGTAGGGGAAGGGAGGAAGAGTGGGCGAGGAGGGGAGAGGGAAGAGTTAGGGCCTCCGGTGATCTCACTTACTCGGCAAGAAGCAATGCAAGCATTCCTTCACTGCCGGTTTTCTGTGAGGCCATGGTATCACTCCGGTCAAGCCGGCCCATACGTGCCGAAGCATGACTCTCCCTCGAAACAAAATGTATCTGTATAATTTTCAGTCTCTGATGGACGTCATAAAAATACAATATTCCTTTAAATTCCAGCAGGAAGGGATATCATCCTATTGGAAGCACCGACGTTTAGCTCTTGGTAGCAGAGAGCCCTTGAACGGAGTCTCTCAGTGGAGAAAACTCACTCGAGTCTGAAGAACATAGCCGCAACTCTTACCGGTTATCAGTAACTAATAGTAGACATGGCTGCTTCGGGCTGGTCGTCAACCAGAAATTTGAATCCAGGGCAATAGCCTTCCTCAGTTATACAGGGTAATAGACTTACTGGTACCGGTAAGAGTATCAAGTCACTGTTACCGAGGTAAAGTGATAAGTTGATAACCCATGGTTTCGAATCGGCAATTACGATTAAGAGTTTAATTTCATTTTTGAGTTATCTGAAAATAGAGACTTATGGCCAATTTAACAATTCTAAAGAATGCTAGTAGATAAACTAGAAACACTTATTTAATGTCATTATGACATAAGTATCAATAAAATGTTAATTCACTCCATGCTATCTTCTGAACAGTCTAAGCTTCGTCATGCCTTACGTAATACCGAGTCATAAAATGATTACAACCCATTAAATTGTCTAGAATTTGGCGCGACGAGCTAAATGTATTTTACATGAATCACTTAATGAATATTCGGAAAAGAATATTTGTTTCAGTAATTGCATACGAATGTTTGAGTACAGACTTGCCTTACGACTTTATGACAGTATAAACGTAAGGGTATATCAGGACATAGAGGCTGGCATTGAAAAGGGTTGGGTCAAAGATAGATAAGAACAGACAGTCGCCACCGTGATTGTCAAGTCGTAAAGCCATTGCAAAAGATTTGCTTTATCAAAATCTTTTGAAGATTTTTTTAATTTCATGTTATAATTTTTTTAATAAGTTGCTTGACAGACATCTTTTACTCATCCATATGCTCCAGGAAGTTCGAGATGTGACAGTTAGCACTAAAACCATGAGAAGAAGACTTAAATCAGCTGGAACAGCGGCGTTCGTACCTGCCACAGGGCCTCTTCTTACCACAGGCCATCGTGTAGCTCGGAATGACATCGCTCGCTCTCACTGTAATTGGAATGACAATGACTGGCGAAGAGTATTGTTTACTGACGAGTCCAGGTTTTGCCTCAAGCCAGCTGATGGAAGCGTCAAAGTGTGGAGACGACCACGCTCAAATTCACAAATAACAATACAGCCGTAAGACAAATGTTGTAATTTACAAAGATAGACAATCGCGTCATTCCTCAAACATGATGCCCCGAGAAAGTTAGTACATTTGTTCAAATACGAAATATAAATATTTTGCATTTAAACGAAAAACAGAATCTATCCGTCTGTTTGATACATCAGTTCACAGCGCGGCCTGATTACAAGCGGTTACTGGTCTGTGTGTGTCATATATTATGTGTATAGAGCTCTGGGTGTGTCAAGAAAAAACACACCATAGAATTTGAGCCTTAGAATCTGTTGCCATTTGTGCCCCACCTCCTTTTATTAGCAAAACATAACAAAAAGTTTTGAGAATTACAACAATTGATGAAATTCAATCTAATCAATTTATATTATCATTCACTTTCTATGCTATTATTATTATTTTATTTTATATGCTTTCATTTTATTTCATTGGTATTAATTTGATTTAATTTATTGTTATTTAATTTTATATAATATGATTTAGTTTTATTTTATTTCATGTATCTAATACCTTTAAACGAACAATTCTTGTATATATGTAGATTATTGTAGATATATATCTATAATCTGAATCTAGGAAACGGCTCCAACGATTTTGATGAAATTTTGTATACAGATACAGTTTTGCTGTAAAAATGCAATGTTACAATTAATACGATTTACAAAAAGCTCGTCTCTCAGGTACTTGTAATTTAATTTTTTAACGATCACGATCACGATCCCAAACTAGGCAGAGCCTGTACTACGGTAACCAAACTGCTGATAAACATACTTATATATTTCTAAATACGTACATATAAAATATAAATATATAAATTACACCCAGACACAGAACAAATGATCATGCTCATCACACAATTACTTGTCCTGGGTGGGAATCGAACCCACGACAAGTGGCTCAGCAGTCAGGATCACCAACCACTAGACCAACAGGCCAGTCAGCCAGTATAATTTGATTTAATTTAATAAATATTGAGACGTGATCACAGGGCATACCATTGTGGCGTTAAGACTCGTCATGGAAGAGAGGCTGGAGAGGGGACATGGCTGCCTTTCTAACCGTCAGACGCAGGTGCTTTCGGGGCACGAAGTACATGTGTTGCATAGGCCGAGAGCCAATGCCCCCGTGCCACCACACTATTGTGATGTGCCGACTATCGGTGAGGGTAGCCTCTCATTGGAGACCATTATTTAGTACATGGTACCCGAAGCGAGAGTGCAGTGGTTTCCGCCACCTCTTTCTACTGGGGATGAACACTAAAGAGACGGTGGAAAGGGAGAATCAGCATTTTCCCATATTTTACAACTTCGAGACCAATGTTGTAATTTTTTATTATTCACAAATTGGCATATTTCACCCAAAGGGATGAAACACGTACATTTCTGATATAAATAAACACTATCATTATACAAATTAACACAAAACAATATGAAACTATACCTTCCTCTTGAATCGCTCGCTATTGGTGAAAACCGAATTACAATCCGTTGCATAGTTTAAAATATCTAAGCGCACAGACGGCGGAAGCGACTTTGTTTTATACTATGTAGGGAAAAAGTGGTTGTATGTAGTTAGTTGTTGTATGTAGTTTGAGTTATAGTTTTTAGTCGTTTTTCGGCTGATACGAAGCGGTTACCGGTGATTGGTGGAAGTTCTTTTCTGCGTTGCCAATCCCGTCCCCCCCTCCTGTTGATAAGATAGGGTCGGGGATCAACTGGATCGGACGGGGACGGGACCCTATACATCATTAGAATATTACAGCACTACGCCTGTGGAGCCGTCTAATCAAGGTTTTCTGCAGGTGGTACTGGAACAGTTGAGTGGCGTAATTATTATAAATGATGCGATCAGTTATAAATTTAAAATGTTCGTCACCCGCAGTAGAGTATCTCGTGAAAGGTGTGTCTGGACATCGCCCTATTAGTAGACGAAGCTCGCTTGCCACGTGCGGGTTGGCTCTGGGTTTATCATTGGATACATATCGTCCAGTACCGACTCCGTCGACTCATTACAGGTTCTGTAATTCACACCGTCTGGTTTTAGTCGGTTTAAATCTGATATACGGCCTGATACTCGCCAATAGCCCAGTGAGGCCCTTTAGGCCATTAAAGTTTCCATACGAAATAAAATTGCTTGCTTTCCGATGGCTAACTTGGGTAAGTTGTTATTTCGCGTGTAAACAATCAGTAATTTATATTTATCAAGGTTCTGCTCGAATTTGATTTACTTTTGCAATAGTTGGCCAACACAAATCAAATAATCACTCAATTCAAAAGCAGAGTTCTTTCAGTCACGAAATCCAACAAGAATGTCATTACGGTGCTATCTCGGCTATTGAAATCTAATAAAATATTGGCGTTGGCAGTAAAATAAGTATTATTTCTCATCGATTCTTTCAAATAAATTGAAACCTTTGTACATAATATATTCGTTTAGGCGTTTCTGCCACACATATTGGAATTCAATACGTGCAATTAATAAATCAGTGGTGCAAAATGTAAGCAGCAAGTAGCATGTATCTGTGGGGATGATAAAATTAAAGACAGGACGTATACTGATATTTACAACTCGGGTTTATTAATTTACTCCTCAATACGAGATAGACGCGACTCCATGACAGGCCGAATGCTAAAATCACGTCATTCAATTCAGTTCAATTTATAATCCTGCAGTTTCGGCCATTATAAATTTTATTTTCATGACCCTTCAGCACTACATTATTTATTGACTTGTCCATTAAAAAATCTAGTTTTGAAGAAGGAAGATTGAAGTACATAGAGTGTATATAGGGTGTCCGTTTGGTTTTATAATTCTCTGTACTACAAAAAGTGGCAGCCCTGCACAACGATGGTTAAGATACCACCTACATACCTGATTGCACAAATTAACGTGCGGATAGACATTCCACTTAGTGCAAAGCAGCGAATCAGCATATCTGATAAATGGATTGAGCCGGGTATTATCATTCTACTCAGCCCTAAAAGATTCGTGGAATGTGATAGTGAACAGATCTTAATTCGTTAATTTGTATGCAACTATGAACAAAGGGAAGTGTTGCGTCTGTTCGCTTACTCTCACTAATTGGTATTTAAATGTAATTATCTCGTCCTTATAAATTAACGTCAGTGTACAGGCGAGTTCTTTGTTTTCCTTTTTTCCATATATTGAATAGATGAGTGCTTTCGAACTGATTATAAAATATTTTAAGAAATGAATTGTTTGGTCAGAAAATTTTCTTTTTGGGCATTCTGTATAGCAAAGCTCTTTGGATATTTTTTCTTTTTCTTTAGTTTCTGGTTAATGTGTAATTCGGGACTTAATCGCGATAATATTTAAAGGGTACAATACCTCTTGGTTAGCCGACGTTAAACGTATAGTTTCATATTGTTTGGTGATAATTTGCATATTGATATGACGATAATTGTTCACCGCATTAGTATCTACTTGGCACCTGTGCGAAGCCGGGGCGGGTCGCTAGTATTTATTTATATCAGAAATGTACGTGTTTCATCCCTTTGGGAGAAATATGCTAATTTGTGAATAAGAAAAAATTACAACATTGGTCTCGAAGTTATAAAATATGTAAGCACTGAAACCTATAATCCGATACTTTGAACAGTGGGACAATTTAATGACATTGTTATTAGAGTATAAAAATATGATTTTGGGAGTACATCAGTATTATCATAGCTAAAACTAGCATCCCTTAGACTTGAACACTCTTTGACATATGAAACTCAGAGGGAGGGGTATATATTTATCTACGTACATACTCGTTCAAGTTACAGAACTAGCACAAATATTGTAAATATTTGAATCCTAAATTCAAAACTCCATCTAATAGATCGTACCAACTTTTTCATTTATTAGTCTTTGTTCTAAGCGAACTTATTTTAACTCTCAAAACTATTTAATTCTGTACGTAATTGGTAACAGATTTTGTTTTTAATTGTTTTGGAAATTACTGTTAATTATTTTCGAGTTAGTCCAGAACTTGAAATTAATTAACAGTACTTACTAATTACTTTACAAAAAAAGGACGAACTTTAACGGTGATAACGGCGAGGAGTAAAAAGGATATTAGGAGACTAAAATTTTTATACGACTTATCGTTTATATACCATAAAAAAGATTATCATGAGCTACTATGACAATTGATGTATACTCTGATACTCTAGATTAGTGGTATAGATAAAGTATTACCGTTATACTCTTAGATGTCCAAAAGATCTGTCATCGATAACTTACGAGTATCATACATGTACTCAGTTTTTTAATATCCTTAGTCAGGTACCAAAAAAACGGAGCCTTATAATTTCATCCTGTTCTTATACCCATATATCGTAGGAATTTTCTTCGTAGGCTACATATCTACATAATTATGTACATAAAATTTAGGATTGATAGGTGTAGATACGTGTGAGGCACTGTAGGACTTCCAGTCAAACTATCACGGCCACGTGCGAACGATGTTGCAGACATGAATGCCCCGTGTTCTAACTATTGCCGGTCAGGGATTGGTCGCACAGTGGTCTGTCATATTGAACCGATTTCTGATGAACAAGCACAGCATTTAGGGAATGTAAAACCCACCAGACTCGTAGTCCGATCTCCAATTTGATGTCTATTAATCTGATGGCTCGAACCGAAATCGATACTGAAACCTCGGCAGCACTTAGCTGGGGCTTTTGGATACTATACTAACGAGCTTAAGTGAATAAGTGCAACGGCTCCCCCAAAAGAAAGAATGAGATGTTGCTACTTTCATAGATTGGGATTTCTACCAAGCACTTTTAGATTACATTATTCATTCACAGCTGTAAGAATAATGTATTTTTTCTATAGTAATAGGACCTAGGTACGTCAAGGGTACAAGCAAATATACAAAAGCTATTCGCTGTCTAGTAATTGATAGGAGCGTTAAACAGATGTTACTGGGAATGGGGTTTACGTACTTGGCAGATTTCTTTAAAATATTAAAGTTATTATTAGAGTACCGTAGTGTTAGTAGTAGTGTGAAAATACCTTTGATTTGATTTGATTCGAGTGTTGCAATTTACAAAAATGCCCTAATTGGATGAACATTGCCAATAATTTGAATTGGCAGTAAAAGGACTTGGCCAGGGGTTTATATTTAGTATGCTCTGGTTTAACATTAAAGGGGAAAAGAGACACAATACTAGGTTATTAGACTATTTCTTGGCCTACTCACGATATAGTTGGCAACGCTACTAGCATTTCACGCAAGGTTAATTACACTATGTTACCCAAGGAATAAAGTTACGCTACACCCACCTAGATAATTTTAAACGATCATAGTTACCTCCAAAAATAAGTATGAGAAAATACGTATATATTTGAAAATACGTTTGTTTATCTGTGTTATCTTTGGCTCTATAAAACTAGAAACATACTCGGAATTGTTGCCAAGTACTTTGTATACTTCGATGGAAGCTACGATCAAAAGGATTACCACGTCATCTAGTTTGCGTTCTCTGGTATGCCAGTTATTTATCCTAAATTTAATATAGTAGCTTTTTAAGTTACTAGGTACAAGGTAGGAACAGTCATACAAGTTTTCACACTCCAACAATAAGACGAGCAATAATTATCTTTTAAAAAGGTACCACCGATTTCAATGCGCCTAAATTATGATAGATTGTAATAAGCTGCATTATTGAACCCTTCATTTTCCAAACTTAGAGGTGGAATATTTATTTTTAAATTTAAATGGGGAAAACCTTGAGTATGACCAATTCAATTAAAAAAAATAATGATTTAAATCAGTTCACAATTCGCGTAGATACCGCGTAACATACTTGCACAAACATTTGTCGAATTGAGAATCTTTTCACAAAGTAAATTTTAAGTATGTATATATTTTTTTTGAGTTTTTTTCTCTCTTTTGAGTGGGTCGGTGTGTAATTTATCCAAGTTACAATAGCGTGATGCCAACTGCTCATCATCTTTTATAAAATATTGCTTTTCCCGAGGCAGTGACGTTAATTATTGTTGAGTATTGCTTGCTTGATAACCATTACAGTAGTTGAATCGCAACGCCTGAATTACATTTTATTGAATAATTCCATCTGTGGTCTTCGTTATCAGTTTCACATAACCAAATGGTGCTTTCCGAAAGCAACTGCACGAGTTACTATAAAAATATCCAAATCACTATAGGTTGCCCTATAATATTTGAAGAGTTCCCTCGATTTCTCCAGGATCTCCAGAGAGTTAAAAACAATCTCTCTCTGTAGTCGGTCCCTCATGACTGAGGATCGTGTTCTTCATTGGGTGGTCTACATCTGGAGTGGACTATTTGTCTCATTCGGTTTCTGTCTATCGCATCCCTGATGATCCTGTGGAGTTTAGTGACAGGCGAGACCTTTATCTTCCTTCCTTTATCTTACCTTTATCTGGTCTGTCCATCGGGATAGTGATCAACTTCTCGACTGTTTACCTTCGGTGTTACCAACTACGAGAATTTTTTCCAGATTCCCATCGCTTTTCCGTAAAATAATTAAAAACAATAAAAAGGAAGAAATATGCCTTTTATAGGCAATGGGCAGAATCGATGATTCTGTTGGCACCCACCACGGTTAGGGCAATTCCGCCATTTTGTTCGGCAAAGCAAGAAATTTTACACTAAAATGTGATATTCAGTAGCTTATTTATATTTCTATTCCTTCTCCAGTATGATACAACTAGATACTGTTTAACAAATTAACACGTTATACCTGCCTAGAGCAGAATACCCACATTTTATTCGTTCAGATACTTGATGCGAACGCGCGAACGTAATCGCTATTGCTGTTTGTACCACATTTCAGGCAAATGAAAATTATTGTTATTGTACGTAAGATAAAATACATTTATATTGAAATACAACAACAATAGACATTTTATTTGTACAAAACACGTGTAGTCTAAACGATTGTCGTTTTGTTTAGCCTACAGTACTGTGTATAAATTAACAAGTAATTAAGACTAATTAAAATTCATTGCCTATAATAGAACCCGAGTACTTTTGAAGTCACACTCTAGCTATTTGTAGTATACCGTTTAAGGAAGGCGACAAAAAAATTTTTTTATTACTCCCCGACGCAAAAAGAGGAGGGGTGTTCACCTATGTATCTCTGTTTGTCTGTGTCATCGTAGCTCCCAAACGAGTGGACCGATTTAAGAGCGTTTTTTTGTTTGAAAGGTGACTTGATCCAGAGTGTTCTTAGAAGAAAATTCAAGAAAATCGAAGACCATCAGCTCTTTTCTAATCGTTGAAGGGAGTCTCGAGTCGGGGGGGTTTTAAATTTATAATTAAGATACATAGTGTGTCTTATGAATGCGTGTGAGTTAGAATGCTTGTTATCATTCACGCTGAAAATGACAGAGGGAAAGGGATGAAATTTGGGACACAGATATCCTGTATAAACAAATTAGCACAAGAGAACCGAGAAGAGGCAATAATATATGTGAAAAATCGTGAAAATGTTCAATTACTCCTTAACCACTAAACAGATGTGTATAAACTTCCGCACACAAATCTAGAATATGTTGGAATGGATTTATATACACGGAAAATTAGTTTATTATACTTATATAATATATAATAATACTTTATGAAATCTACTAAAACTAATCAAAGTCATTTTTTTACGAATTCCTTACAAGATAACCAACTGGTAACTTTTCAATTAACCGACTAATATTTGATTACAAGGTAATTTTGTAGTACATTTTTTAGCATAAATCAATTTACAGCAAGCATATTAAAATACGTGTCTTGTTAGTGTTAGGCGTTGAACAGACTCATTTATCTGGACAATTGGTAGCCCCTACGAAGCGCTAGTTTCTCAGCATTCTTGTTTAGCTGTAAATGTTTTAATTATAGTTCTTAATTAGAGCTTTATAATTACTAAGGGGATACCGAGGGGCAACAAATACAGGGGCAATGTGTTGTAATTACATTTTGAGCATCTGCTAGCCGTATGTATGTACCTAGAGGGGACTATGATTAAAAAGGTGATTTGGTTAATCAAATTCGATTTCAAGTTATGCAGGATTAATCTTCATATAATAGGTACACTATTCTTTAAAATTATGACATGTGATTAAAAGGGATAGAGTTTTGATTATACTGCTTTTTACTCATAAAAGTTAATAATATAAAATTTGCTAAAGGAATTTTATTAAACATGAAATTGGCGTGAAGAAGTATTGTCAACATGAGATAGTTTATTCTTCTAATTAGAATCTGCTAAGAAGTTATACAAGCGACCCCTTACTAAGTTGTAATATATTCTTTAACCTTATTTACTATAGTCCTATGGCCTGATCGTAGGCTAGATTATTTTATTTTCATTTGCAAATCAATTACAAGATTTCATTTTTGTTTGCTTATTGTCATCATTTTAAAGTCGTATCACAAATTACGAATAATATTTATTATACCGAACTTACCTTGAATCCCTGATAATGAACAGGAAATATATAATGGCTTCCTATTGAATATCGTTTTCATTTATCGTTTTATAATTCGATAGTACAAAAAGTCAACACTTCACTTATGATTGTCCGAATATTTTACTGTAAAAACTTACTACATCCGCGCGTAGCTCGTAGGTCTTTCACACTGTATTCAATATTCGATCGCGGAAATGTCTATTCAAACAGCTTCATTCATAACTCGCGTCTTACTAAAACCACACGGTGCTTCGAATTACGGAGCTCTCAGAAGCCGGCTGCACGAATCTGTTGTCTTTCAATACATAAACAAACTGCCAAACGGGATGAAGCTAGCCACGGACCAAACGCTCTTTTGAGTTTTGTTTCATGCGTCTGTGGCAAACAGCCGTGGTTTGTGGCAAACACGTACTCTTTAAGACATTAGAAAACATTCTAAAAATAAATATATTAAATATATTTATAAAATTTAAACAAAAAATCACATCACGTTATAGAGCCGAAACAATACGAAAACAACCTATTGTAAGAGCAAGATTAGCGCTAGTGTGACGTAGTGCTTAAGCTTCCGCGTCTGCGTGATGGGGTCGATGCGATGGGTTTAGAGTGGGCCCAATTTGAACACTGTGTCATTACAACAGAGTCTATGTAGTCGAGCACTATCACTGTAGATTGCAGTTTATTACTCCTATCCGTTTAATTTTAGACTCTAACGCATCCGAGTGCAATCTAATTTAGGGTGAAGTCTAATAAAATACTGCAGGCGTTCGTATCACGTGCGTGCAGGGGGCCAGATGATTGTAGTTTGGTGAACTCACCCATGACCCTTCAATGAAGAATTTCAAGCCAAATAAGCTTTCGAACTTTGTTTTTAATTCAAGATACTATTCCGATGATGGTTTTTTTAAGCTCATACAGTTATTTGCACGATACCTATGCCTAAAACTCAGTTTTTAAATTTTTTGTCTGTCTGTCTGTTTGTACCGGCTTATCTCCGGAATGGGTGGAGCGATTTCCACGGGAATTTCATTGGCAGATAGCTGGTGTTATAAGCATTAACTTGGGCTATTTTTATTTTGGAAAAACAATTAGGGTTCCACAGCAAAGACACGCGGGAACTGCTAGTGTAAAATATAAATAAAAAAAGCCTATGTACTATAATTAGTGCTTGAATATAGACAATTTTATGTAAGTGTAACCTTCACCTTTAATAATGATTAGTAGCTAAAATAAGAGCTTATTACTCAAAGGCATTGTTTATGTTGTTGCATCATACGCTAATCGCGTATGATGCAACAATGTCCCGTGTAAATAAAGAAGTACAAAGCCACAATCAGAATTTTCTTTGTACTTTTTTCTTTCATGGACTTATGATGACAAAATGAACAGCCTTTATACCTCCAGGTGCGGCAGTAGCAAGTGTTAATAAAAAGTTTACCTATTTGCATTGGTCTGGGAGTTAATATGCATTCAAAAAGAAGTATATGTATATATATAAATACGTCGAAGGATGTTTATCCGTGTTTTAAAAACCATAGTTATTGCCGATCTAGAAAGCTCTGTTTATGTGGCTTACAGCGTGATTTGCAATGCAATAATAATAAATAATAATAATAACTTCACACATCGCACACACGGCCGTCTGATCAGAAACTAGACAGAGCCTGTACTATGGTACTGCTGATAAACATAATTATATATTTCTAAATACATACATATTATAGATAAATAACACCCAGACACAGAACAAATGATCATGCTCATCACACAAGTGACTAGATTTAAGTAGAAAAGAAAAATAAACTATAAAGATCACAGGAGAACATATCGCACTGCTATTACGAGACTGTATCAACTCAAAATAGGGTAAATTTGAGATAATTCATTTTTCATACGTAATTATCAATTCCCTACGCGTCAATAATTATAAAATAATAATAATAAATTGTAATAAGCCAAATTTTTCAACAAAACAACTAAAAATAATTCATATTTTTTTTTTATTTATTCAGACAATGGAGTATAAACTCAAAAATTGGAAATAACTTGATAACCTGCAATCTTTTAAATAGTTCATTAATACAGAAATCCCTTAATTTTATCAATAATCTACATACAGTGTTCACTTTTTATAATCTTTAACAAGAAGCGAGTAATCAGTTTTCTGTCGTTTCTGAAATAAGCTTCATTTTGAGTTGATACACTCTTGTAATAGCAGTGCGATATATTACGTACTAGCAGCGCCCCGCAGTTTTACCCGCGTAAGTCCCGATCCCGTGAGAATATCGGGATAAAAAGTAGCCTATATGTTAATCCAGGTATCTACATCACAGCTATCTACATACTAAGTTTCATCGCAATCGGTTCAGTAGTTTTGGCGTGAAAGAGTAACAAACATCCATACATACATACATTCATACATCCTCACGAACTTTCACGTTTATAATATTAGTAGGATATACCTATACATACATACATATAAACATAGATACGTGCATACAAACATACTCGTATGTAAATAAATATAATGCATTACTGTTGTGAGGATTCTGCTAGGTTCTGCGAAATGTGGGCTCGTACTTTCGCCTTGAACGAAAGGCGGCTAGGTGCTATCCTACTAATATTATAAACGTGAAAGTTTGTGAGGATGTATGAATGTGTGGATGTATGGACGTATGGATGTTTGTTACTCTTTCACGCAAAAACTACTAAACCGATTACGATGAAACTTGGTATATAGATAGCTGGAGACGTGGATTAACACATAGGCTACTTTTTATCCCGATATTCCCACGGCACCGGGACTTCAGGGTGAAACCGCGGGGCGCAGCTAGTTCAAAATACTCGGAAAATCTTTTTCAAGCACAAGTAATGGCAAAGGTTGTTACAAGTTTTAACAACAAGTATAACGGTGCAACTTTCGAAGCGCTATTATCAAATTACTACAATCAAATTCCACTATTATTTTAGTTTCCATTGTTACGGTGCAAGAGGAGCATTCTTTGGCTTTTAGGAGAAAAGAGTGCAAAGAAAATAGGGGACCAAACTGTGGACCAAATAGAGTTGCGTTGCTACACAACTTTAAATTTGTAAAGACTGTGTCAAGTGAGACCATTCACATCAAGTACCTAGCGCCTATTGACGAGCATGACGTGTTTTGCTATAGAAGAAAAAACGAAGCCGCGCTACGACATCGCCACAAGCTATAAGCAAGCACATTCGAGAGAGATTGAGAACTCGGATACCTAAGTCTAAAAAAAAAAAAAAAGAAACGACAATGTGACATTGTTTCTAATTTCCATTGTAATTTTAATTGTAAACAAGGAAATACAAAATTATTAGGTACGTGACTAGCCGTTTTACCTACTTTTATGACCAGTGCTCCGCTCCTAAGGGTAGTAGCGTGATGTTACATAGCCTATAACCTTTCTCAATGAATACTCTATGCAAAATAATTATTCAAATCTGACTGATAGTTCAAGAGATAGCAAGTGTAAACAAACATAAAACTCTTCAGCATTATTATATTAGCACCTATACAGGCTGTAAGTGACACCGTACCAAATCCTTTTGTTTTTTTTTTTTTACGTGTGGAAACCCCCACGGGTCATCACCTCACCGGGGCTAACGATAAGGTGGTGTCGGACTCAAACCGACTAAAACCACACGGTCTTCCGTCACGGGGTCCTATTGCCGGGGACTCAGGTGTGCCCTAGAAAGGAAGTCCCTGTGAACCGTACCGAATCCTGAAATAGTGTATCAGACCATCATTTTGAGTGGAATCATTGGAAATGTATGCCGGAAAAGTCATTATTTTATTTATTTTTTTTGTTTAAAAGTGATATCACAATGAGTTAACAGAACAGTACAACAGTAGGTGTATTAACGATACGCGTAAAGGACACAAATTAAGGTTTTTCATGAAGTTTTATTTATTTAAACACACAGAAAACATCCATTAGACAATAATTGTTAACAAATTGACACATTTTATAGTAACAATATTACAGTACACAATTCTCAATTTTGGTCAATAATACAACTTGATATTCTTTAACATAGATTTATCGTATAAAAATTAAGCCCAACGATCACAATAATTTCGAAATGTGTTTGCAATTTCTTCACAGTAAAGAGTTGATATAAAATATGTTAAATATGACTAGAATAAATTGTTAATACTTATGTATTATATCATGATATAATATGAATTAATCCACCTTACAATATATTATAATAAATATTGTTAATATTACACTTTAATAATAACACGGCACTACACACAAAACTGTTCGATATACGAAACACTTCTCGATTTCTGCTTCATTTTCTAAAAGACAAACTAGATTAAATATAGTCAAAATTTGATTTTGTTGTATAGATTCATGGCAAGATCTTAAAAACATAACTTTAATAACTTAAAAAAAAAGTATATAACCGTGAGCGATAAGACCGCCTATATACCTAAATGTTTAGATTATGTTTGGATTGTATCTCACTTGGTGTACAATAAAGAGATAAATTAATAACCGACGTCAAAGCGTTAGGGGGTTTGATAAAAAATAAACTCATCATCAGATCTTTACGAAATTGAAATAGAACGATTTCGGATAAACGTCTTTCGAACAAAAAACGCATTTTGCAAATCCGTCTATATATTATGGAGTTATGCCCGTATACATAAAAAAATATATAAACATCCAAATTGAGAACCCCTCTGTTTTTGACGTCGGTTAAAAAATCAAAATCACAGTAACCTCTTGATCGACTACAATAACTATTTTTACATGTAATCGCATACACAGCATGGTTTAAGTCGGTTAAATTAGTGACCCGCATGAAGTTTGTAATACTATATAATGTACCTGTATGTGCTATAATATAGGCGAACATATTCGAGATCAAATATATTAATATTTTATAAACGTTAAATTACTATCCTAAAATTAAATAAGGAATATAAAACTTTGGGTGTAACATTTCATGCATTAACTTACATACCTATGATTACTTAAATAGATTAGATTATAGTTTTGAATAGTAAATATCATAAGATTTATCTTAAGTCATATATCGATTCAGAATAAGGACAATAAATTAAAAAAATCAATATTTTGTGCTTGCTACACTTAAGCTCAGGGCGATAATGCCGTTGCCACGCCACCACCGCGCTCGAGGCTGTGTACTGTGTACTCGTAGGTACGCAACGTTAACGGCCCGCCGACGCACCGACGACGCGCTGACGCCGCTATCATAACGCCAATTTCATTCCCGGCCATCTAGGAAAATGCACGGGCTTCGCGAAATGTTAGAAAAAAATTGAGTTCGAAGAGTTTAGTGGAGGACAGATACATTTTATGGGACAACTCGAAATTGTTTATAAACGAGCGTAAAACTTTATAAGCTTTGTATGAGATCTTCAAAATATTAATATCATCTTTACGTAGATCTTCATAAAGTGTATGGAATTTACCACATTGCTCTCTTTGCATCATATTAGGATGAACCTATAATCGTCTCTTTGACTTCTTAGTTTGATTTTGCCAATTTCGTTACACTCTGTACTTCTTTTTTTTATTTGAATTCGATGTTCATCATGCGATACGTGTGATGTTTCTGGCCATCAAAGTATTACCGAAAATAAACAGAAATATGGAAAATTAACGGCAAAGGTGCGGCGACGGCGCGGCGGGACGTTAGCGTTCAATTTACATAAGCCCTTAGAAGTAGTGTAAATATTCACTTAAAAAAACGGACTTTTTGTAAGCAGGCAAAAGTATGTAGGTATGTATGTGAAACTTTTAGTCGAATATAGGTGTACAGGTACATAACGGAACAGATCAGTAACAAATTAATACGGATCAGTCTCTATTAATACAGGTAGAATACCCTCACATTATCCTATAGGTACGCTTATACATAAATAAACGAGTAGAAACTTGTGTGTTTTAATGACCCTGCACAACTTAGACTGATCCATACCGACTTGTCTATATGAATAAACTCTTCTTTATGCAAGCACTATCGAAGTGGAAATTATTTTAAATCTTGTTTTAATTTTGGCATAAATACTGTGACAGGCTGTGACATGTCGAAGCAGGCTTTGGTAAATGAGACCGATACATATCAAGTGACCACAGTCTTATAGAACACCACCACAAATATTCATAATCCATGTTTAAATATGTATGCAGTTTGCATAATCGAGAATGAGTACTTACAAGGGTACCTAAAAACTAAACTAACTAAACGAAAATAAATATTAATTCAACATTTTTGATTACGATCATGTACCCTGCACTTTTTCAAGGAATAAGGTTGTCCTAACATTATCAATGCATGTCGATCTGGCGTAGGTACGTTAAGCTTTACAAGGATATCTCCATAAACATAATGTGCATAGCAATAATTTTGACCTACGAGTCTATATAAAATGGAATGTTAAACGAACACTAGTCCCATGTACTAGAAAATAAATCAGTCTCATTATAAGTAGACCCTTAGGGAGTAAATAATTTTGGTTCCAAATACTTTAATGGGATATTTACAAAATATTTATAAAGTGTATAGGTATAGCAAATACTTTAGGTTTTAGATAAGATAGTAGAGTGTATAAATATAAAATCACAGATTAATTAGTTTAGCATAAACAAATCGTCCTTTCTTCTTTTATTTGTAACCTTTGCAGGGATTGTCGACGCCTACCTGAAGCACACAGCATCGCGTATTCTACTGAAGTTTCCATTCTGCAAAGAAAACACACTATATATCAAAAATAATTTGCAACGAGCAAATATGTTTCCAACATCCAAAAGTGTCATGAACTCTATTATAATAGGTCGGGGAAAAAGTCTTTTCGTATTTTGTATGTATAAATTTGAAGAAAAATCTCTTGGGATGTACTGTTTGTACCTGGCTGGTTTTAATATCAATAAATATTAGGACATTAAGAAAAAGAAAAATAAAAAGTAAAAAATCACTTTCCCGCCTTTTTTAAATTGTTTTTCTGTCCGCCAAAATGAGTGAATCTAACGAAGGAATTTGATACATTCTGAAGTTTTATTACAAAAAAAGGAAAAAATGCGAACTCACTGAAAAAAACTTAATGAATCGTGTACTCATTTGAGATTCTCTATTGAAAAGTAATGAAACCGAACCATTTTTGATGAAAAGTAGATCACCTACAAGAACGTGCAAAAAGATCATGGTCAAAGGGTAGTCAAGCTCGCTAATAAGGTGATGCTATGTGTATGGTGCGATTGGAAGGGCATAGTTCATTATGAGCTTTTACCGCCGGGCGAAACCATCGATTCGGATCTCTACTGCCAACAACTAATGAGACTTGAGCAAGAAATTAAGATAAAACGGCCGGAATTGATCAACAGAAAAAGAGTGATCTTTTATCATGATAACGAAAAGAAAAGAGTGTACTCCCATATTGGTTTATTTATATCTGGATATGTTACCTGTGCATAATTCTGTCAAGTAAAATCTCAATGGCACGATCAATGTTCTGGCCTGATTTGGCACTTGTTTCTAAGTATGGCAAGTTGTAGTTTTTGGCAAATTCTCTGGCTCGGTTCTGGTTGACCAGTCTCTTCTCTTGTAGGTCACACTTGTGACCACATAAAACTATATCTGGATCATCACTTAAGCTATGAGTCTGAAATCAACATGATAATCAAAATTAACTAAGGTTAAACTCTTTGAAAAGATAAAATTAAACATTATCACTACCCTCCAACAATATATAAGAAAACAAAAAATTAAAAGTAAAATTACTTACAGTTAAAATAATAAGGTAGTGTTTCAATTGTAATATACATATATGCAAAACTCAAGCACTAAATAATATGTAAGTCATGTAAATATTGTTTATTAAGTCCTGATATGTAGTTTATTATTTTTCTAATATTTTTTAGAACACGGAGCAGAAAGAAAGACTTAGGTAGAAATATTGCTTTAAAATGGCTACAGAAACTTATTGTTAGAAAGATTATAGGGCCTTTAAAATTCATTGCTTTAAAATTCTTGACAAAACTAAAAAATAGTTTTTGGATTAAAAAAATATTAATAAACATGTAAATACCCTTTTGATCATTCATTCATATATGAGGAGAGAGTTATTACTGATGAAAACCAATACCGAAATGTATCATATATCTTTACTTATAACTATTTACCTTTAGCTGTTCAATCCAATTCCTGACTTCAAGGAAAGATGCTTCATTTGTCAAATCAAACAGTAAAAGAAACCCCATTGCATCTCTGTAGAAAGCTGTAGTCAAGCTCCGGAATCTATGACATAAAACACCTTTTAGAATATTTTGAAAAGCGCAACAGATATTATTAAATTGTATACATATTTGAGCAATTCATTATGTTAATAGTGTTAAGATTATAAAGTTATTAGTATATGTCATATTTGCTTAGCTGAAGAGATGTTATATTGGTGTAGATAGGCACTTACGTAACTAAAGTCAGTTTATTTAAGTATGTAGTGGTGTTTATTTTTGTAATTTACAGATAATTATTATCTGTATGGGTTTAGGGTTCATGTTGGTAAACTCAGGGAATATTCTCTGTAGGCAGGGGGTTGTCTTTCTTAAAATGAAAAGTTTTACTGACTGCGGACTGTTCTGCCATGGTAATCGAGATACCAGTAAGTCAGGAAGACGCTTCATCTGACTTACTGCTATCTCGATTATTATGGCAGTATTATAATGTCAAGGAGAATTTTTAGCTTAACAATAGAGCAATTTTTCAACTAACTAATAGGAACTTAGTTAAAATTATTATGTGCCTACTATAAATGTGACACTTCGCACAGCAAAGAAAATTATCACAAAGACATATAATTACTAAGGTGTTATTTTTTTCAAATCAACATAATTATGCTTTATGCAGATGTTTTGTGGCATATTTTATGAAGAGTGAGTCTTCCAGGGAAAACTACTTATTCAGGTCTTGCCTTTTGAGTTGCTTTTGAACTACAAATAAGTTAGATAGCTGGTATTCCATTAGGGTATTTTTCTAATCTATCCTGGATTTTTAAATACCATGTCAATTAAAAGTAAGTAAAGAAAATGATTGTTCATTAATTAAAAACTTTAGACATTTAGCATTTTAGACAGTTTCAAACAAAGACATTTTGTATGTTTGGCAGTCAGGCTAGTTACTTAAGACATCTTATGTTACTACACATTTACCCATGGACTGCTGGAAATCCGTGGGCAAAACAAAAATTATAAATTAAAATTAAAAATGGCACTATCCATTTTTAATTTTAATTTGTAATGCTACTCTTGACAAGAACATACTTTTATTGTCAAGTTGGAATGACGAGTCAAGTGATGATAGATGGCTACCCTTTTGCCCTCAAAAACACGGCATAAACTTTTCAATTGAGATTTTAAGAAAAAAATATAAACAGAATGTGTGAGCATTCCAAATAAAGTTTTCTAGGGGACTGCGCATCATGTTAAAGTTCCACAAGGGGGTCCACCATTGTAATAAGGTTGGGAAAAGCTGTAGCTAGCGCTGCAAAATACTTAAAAATTTGTATACTCTAACAAATGCAATTGTGAAATTGTTGAAAGTGCAATGTTGAAACCATAGGTTATGGACTCAAGACAACTACTAAAAGGAAATCTCAAACAGCTATCCAGGCAACGAGCAATCTAATAAGCAAGCAGCAAAGTACTAGTAAAACTCACTTACAGTTGTAAAAAGTAAAGGAGGGACAGACTGATGAATAGAAGTACATCTTAATATTAATAGTGAGTACTTTCAATTTAATGGGACTTTGTCTCTACAAAAAAAGCAATGCAAAATAAAATCATCCTTACTGCAAAAAAAAAACAAACAAGAAAAGTTAATAGGAATACTGTTGGCAGGTAATAAGTGATTAGGTTCATAAAATTACATGAGACACTTGGTACTTTTATGAACCACACTTTGACGGTTTGTTTACTACTTAAAAGTGTACAATAAAGAGATAATGAAATAAAAATTATATATTTTCATAATCAACAGTTCTGACCTTTCTTGACCAGCTGTATCCCAAAGCTGTAAATGTATGCGCTGTTGCCGCCCATTCTGTTGGTAAATCTTAAACAACACACACCCACAATCTATTAGTAAATTCCAGAAGAGTTTTGAGTATTCGAGAAATGTCACAATCTCTCTATGAAATAACATTCAGAGTATATAAGGCAGTTGCATAAGAGTATGAGTTGAGTTCTAGTTGATCAATACTGTGAGTGAACAAGTGCAATAAGTGCAAACTACAAGTGAGAATTGAGTGGAAATAGTATCTGTGACTTTTAATAATTGTGTTCTTTGTGAATTATTAAAACAAATTGTGTCTATTTTAGTAATAAATCGGTGTAGCTTTCTAATCCCAAACCTCAGCTTGTAAGCTTGTAATATTATAATTTAAAAAAGCATACACATTAAACAACCTCAACTGTTTTGGTCTTTGTCAACATATAGGCCTCCTAAATCACTGGAGATATTAGATGTAATATGTGCATGCCATAAACCAATTAAGAGTGATTTAGAGAGAGATGATCAATATATTGTATATTAATTAGGTAATAAATAATGTTTATCTTAGCTCCGAATTAACTTACCAGACTTTTTTCTCTGAAGTCTATACCAACGGTAGAAATAAACTGGGTGTGAAAAACTCCATCTGTATATTTATATAAGAAACTGGTCTTCCCAACGCCTGAATCACCAACACAGAGAAGTTTTATGAGGTAATCGTAATCCATATTGACGAAACTAGTGCTCTTAATATCCAGTAACATGCATCGGCCGTTGACCTAACGCATATATCTTAACTCCCACGGCTACTTGTTGTGTTCAATTGATTGTATACTTTCATATCTTGTTATCAGATAACACTTAATTAAAATATGACAACAATCGATCGCTTTCACTATTTCATAATTAGATAAACGTCATTGTCAACTGTCAAAAGAAAAATATTTGTGTATCCGCCGGGGTGACGAGCGTGTGGACCGGTAGCCTCACACTCGGCATCACTCGCCGAGTGGCTCGCCCGAGCGCCTTGTCCGAGCATGAAGTGCGGCCATATGAATATCATTGTAGAGTGCTCCCTAGACGTTCATGCGGCATGACATGCATTATGTGGTGTCATGCGTGCATGATTGTCTATTTGCAATGATTGATGCGCATGACATGCAAACTACGTGCATGACATGCAAACTACGTGCTGGCAGATGATTGACAAGTCCTTCTCAGTAATTATACCAAGCGATTGTCATGCTGCATGATGCTTGAGCATGTCATGCCGCATGATCGTCTAGGGAGCACATAGGAAAAGTGAATTTATGGACCAGCCATACATACATAGAGGTATTATAGCTAGAGGCGAGGAGCAAGCCACTATAAAGTTGTAAATGTAAGTGATTGAATCTGTTAAGTGCTCCCTAGACGTTCATGCGGCATGACATGCTGAATCATCATGCTGCATGAAGGACCTATTGAGAGTCCATCATGCAGCATGATAATCACTTAGTATAATCACTGAATTATTATTACTAGCGTAAATATCTCGATGGGTATAATCATTTTATTCAGTCGATACAGATAGTACAGTGAAGAGCGCAATCTACTATAAAATTATTGAGACGATATTGATTACCATTTATTCTTATCTAAAAATTTTGTATTATATGTTTTAGTGCTTAGTATTAGTTTTAGTAATAGTTTTATTAATTGTTTTATTATTTCTTAGTACTCAATGTAAACTTTTCGTATAATGAATGCTGTGGGCGTCTATAATGTAAAGCACAATATTGCATATGTATATTGTTGCTGCTCCTTAATAAATGAATACATAAAAATGAATAAATAAATAAATAGAAACAGGATACATAAGATTACGATTAATTATACGAATTTTGTTTCCAATTATATAATCTGGCAACCCTGCTATTGCATGACATGCATGTGTCTATTTTTTTTTTGACTCAAAGTATCTTTCATGAATAATTAAAATACTTTGAGTCAAAATCACCAATATCATTGGGTATCATTTTCTTTAGTGATAGACTTTTTCAATAATATAAAACGGAAATACTCAATACTCAATCATTTATTGCATCATATGTAACATTAAAGATGTTAATTATTACATGTAGTATCACATAAGACCCTTATAGGGTATAGCAAAATGTAGGAGACCAACCCATTTCATAACTTCTTAATTATTAATCATAAATTATTATATTGTCAAGTTAAATTAATTCAATCGAATACATTAATACAAATAAATATCACCGGAACGGGTGGACCGATTTTCACGGGACTTTCACTGGCAGATAGCTGGTGTTACAAGGAGCAACTCAGGCTACTTTTATTTCGGAAAAGACGAAGCCGCGCGGGAACTGCTAGTTTACTATATGTATATTTCTTATTTTTTTTTAGTTTAATTTATTTACTTAACATCTGAATCATTGAAAAAATCTTTTAAACTGTAATAATAACATTTCTTTATTAGGAACGTTTTTAACCTCTTCATAAATATATTGTCGTTTTCTTCGTCCTTTATTACATTAGGTATCTTATTATAATTTTTTACTGCCATCGCATTCGGGCCAGAACTGTGTATTTTTAATTTTGATGTGGATAGGAATAGCGTCATGGTTTATGATTACCCTTAGTTTTTTGTAAAATTACCCCGTAATGAACTGACAACAGCGGCTAATCTGTCAAAGCTACAAATTTTGAAATAAAGTATCGTATTTTCTCAGAAAATAGTGTAAATTAAAACAAAACTTGTCGACGAAAAGTAATCTTAGTGATTTTTATTTTATATCGCTGAGTCCCAGAATTTATACAAAACCATGAACTAATATACAAAATCAGTGTTACATATTTGACAACATGTACATATAAGCAGGGGCGCAATAACTGGGGGTGTTCAGGTGTGCATGGTGTCCAAATACGAAGACGATGCGTTAACCGGTAAAAATTTGATGAGCTTTTTTTAGCCCCCCTTCTACTTCTTGAATAAAACTGTGACTAAAAATAAATTGTACTTAAAATGTTCGTCGTAAAAAGAACTTGATGACCTTTTTTTTTAGTCCTCATAAAAATCGATGGTTGTTGCGAATTCCTTTTATGGTGGGTTTACACGCTGGCGTTCAAACCGACATTCAACGAGCACATTCAACGACGCAAGCATGTGAACAGGCTGTTTGTGCATGCCTGCGTGAATGTGATCGCGCTTGCCGCCGATCGGGACGACTAACGGCTGCGTTCACACGCTCACGTTCAAACCGACATTCAACGACGCAAGCATGTGAACAGGCTGTTTGTGCATGCTTGCGTGAATGTGCACGCGCTTGGCGCCGATCGGGACGTTTGTCGGTTTTTTGACACACTTCAAAGGGTGAATGTGCTTGTGTGCCTGTTTACACACACACACACACGCTCTCGGCCGCGTTAGTATAGTTTTCATCTTCGTGGCATACAGACAACGTAACGATCGAAATTAATTTTTGACGACACCAAATATATCGGAGTGGTCTGAACCTTTATCATGCATGAATCGAAAGCAAAAGAAGACTTCAGAAAGATGTTTCTGAACTATTCTTTTATTAAAAATAAATATTGTTTATCAGGGTCCAAAAAAAATATGAAACAAAATAGTGCCAATTCTTAGGCTTAATGTTAGTATTGATTGATTGACGATTAGAGAATTGTAACTAATCGCATATCAATGATGTGCAGTAAATAAAATAGATTTATGTATGCCTTAAAACAGTTACGAAACACATTTAATGAAGAAGCCGCCCCCAATGCTTATCATGGTTAATTATGTTCATGTTTATTAGAAATAATAAAAAATTATATTCAAAAGTTAGTAAATTCATTCAAAGAGATCCCAATAAAATAAGAAACGAATTATGTAAAAGCACTCTTCGATGTAAAAATAGTTATAACGCATGTCAAATAAAAAAATCAAATTTAAAGTTTTGGCTACTTGAAAAGTGTTTTTACACCATAAATGATTTTTTAATTGTAAAACCTAATAGTTTTAAGTAAAATTTCTCATGCATAATTATGTCGGGCTGTTTTTTTTTTTTCAATAAAAATAGATCAAGCCCAAAGCAGTAGCTCCCACGAGATCTACGTCTACATCGTCTCCCATGTTTGCACTGACTACCATGTCCACAGAACACTAATACCCTACGGACCATGCCTGCAAGTGTGTGAAACAGGGCTGCCAGATTGTAAATTGGATACAAAATTGGTATAATATCGGTTATCTTGTCTATCCTGTTTGTATAGTAGATTGCATTGCATAATTGGATACAATGTCATTGCTGATGTTATAGCGTAAAAAGTACGTACATACACATAGAGATACTTAAAACAAATCATGTCTGTGATAAACTGTTAAATCCTTATACGTTAAAGTTAAAACACCTTTTACTAAAATCCCCAAAGAGTGACGTTCTATAGTTGTAAAACACTGATTTTGTATAATTTCCGAGTCTTAGCGGTATAAAATAAGTTGTCTTTACTGGCAGCCCTGGTGTGAAAAGCTTGCGTGCCACGCTGCGTGGCAAGCTGCGCGCCGAGCTGCGTGCCATGCTGCTTGCCAGGCTGCACGGCGTGCGTGTAAACGTACCATTAAGTATCTCTATGTGTATATACTTATTACGCTATAACATCAGTATTGACATTGTATCCAATTATACAATGCAATCTACTATACAAAAAGGATAAACAAGATAACCGAATTATACCAATTTTGTATCCAATTATACCATCTGGCAGCCCTGTTATTCACGCGAGCATGCACAGACAGCCTGTTCACATACTTGTGCCCGTGCTTGTGCTCGTTGAATGTCGCGTCGGTTTAAACGCGAGCGTGTAAACGCTGCTGTGCACTGCAATCAGTTAATTATGCCTAAATATTTTATTCCAAAGTCGTAGTTTTGTTCCATTGTAGTTTATAAATGATCAAGGTGGACAACATTAAATCCAACATTTATAATCTTCGAACATAGAATCACCGGCGCCATCGAATTACGACCAAAACCTTCTTCAATAAAATTCAGAAGTACATTTTTTTTAGCTAGATCATTCTGAATGCAACTTACATAAAAAAATCGGTACTGGAAAAACGAATGAATACGTCATTTAATTCATTAAATAAAAAAAAAGACCCCCCAGAGAAGAATGCGGGAGTTCCGCATTAAGAATTATTCCTGTGTCGCGGGGCTACTTTATAAACATACAAACAAGGGACACAAAGACTGGGGTGGGAATCGAACCCACGACCTATTGCATAGCCGTCAAGGTCACTAACCACTAGGCCAACAGGCCAATCAACTTTTTTATAGTTTACCTAAATAATTTTTTTAGGAGTTTTTTCAAGTAATTGTAGTAATATTAATAATGTTTATTAACACAATAAAAAGGATATACAGTTAACAAAAATAAATTTAAACATTTTGGTAAATCAAACTTTGTAGAATGTACTATTATGTATTCTGTGGTAGAATGTAATTACACGGTATAAATTAACAAACGTTATAAACCCTGTCTCTTACTCTCTACTAGGGCGACCTGTATGTTATGAGGCAGTGTTCGGTTTATTTTAGAACACTACTTATATTACAAAACTGGGCGAGTCGCTCGACCAGTTTAATGTGTGTGTAGGGTGTAAGTGTATGGGTGTCCGTACGTGTAAGGGTGTTTTGTGTGTATGGGTGTGTGTGTGTGAGTGTGTGTGTGTGTGTGTGTGTATGTGTGTGTGTATATATGTGCTATATAAAGTATGATTGATATAATGTTAGGAGATGTATATTAAAAGGGACTCTGGGAATAGTCTTGTCGGAGACTTGTGACATTTTTAGGGGGTTTTTGAGTTTTTGACTTTAGTTTAGCAGTAAATAGTTTTTGGAGTTGGTAACACCTGGCAGTCAGTTTGGTTAGCAGTTGTAATTGCGTGATTACAATTATATATTTTTAAGTTAAATGTACATTTATTGCACCTAATTTCAATTCCTTTAAATCAGGCTATATCTATAATTATGACGATTAATAATGATGCACAAACTCAAGCGGACAACCATCCTAAAGTAAATGTAGAATACTGGTATGATTCAAAAATTTATTCTTGCAAGTGATTTTATAAAAAAACTAGCTACCCGATCACGCGTTGCTGTATAATAAATTGAGATAAATACTAGCCCCTATCTCTCAAGTTGGACCAAACTGAACACAGTGTGCCAAATTTCATTAAAATCGGTTCATTTGTATAGGAGTTCATCGCGAACAAACAACAGGACACGAAATTTATATATATATATATATAATATATGTATATATATTATATGTTTACATATTATATGTATATATATTATATGTTTACATATTATATGTATAGGTTTCTCTATCCATCCAATGGTTGCCTGAAAGAGATCGTAAATTTCGGTAAGGTCGCCAATTGTACATAACATTTATAGCTAGTAAGTATGCCATCCGTCCGGGTTTCCCCGAATTGGTCCTAGTTTAGAGGGCTTCAGGAGAGCGTCCGGGCGGGGGACAATTATATTTGTTTGATGAATTGTCAACAAGTTAAAAATTTAAATGGATTTGCGGTTTTTTTTAAGGTGTCCTCGAAAGAATCTCGATTTCAACCTAGATTCTGGATTTTGTAAGATTTTGTCCGGCGTCGGCAATTTAAGTGATGGCAGGTCTAATTATATGAAGCATTATACAATTTAACAACAAGTGCAGCTTCTATTCTACTAAGTTAGTAATAATTGTTGTAAAAATATAAACTCTTACCTGTTCTATGTCATTTAATCCAACAACTAGCAACCCACCCCAGCTTCGCATGGGTACAAATTATACACCTAAACCTTCCTCTCAGATCATTGTCTATAAGCGAAAACTGCATGAAAATCCGTTTTTGTAGTTTTTCAGTTTATTGCGAACAGACAGATGTGGCGGGGGACCTTGTTTTATAATATGTAGTGATAACTGTTTCCTCAAACACGAGATTTGTTAATTGGGGCAAATTGCAACTGAAAAAGTTTCCTTTACCTAATAGATCCAATTTTATTAGGACACAGGCTACGCAGGTAGATGGAGTTGAAAGAATAAAGTTAACCTCCATTGCAATAAAGAGGGGTGTTAAAAGTGTGTCTGTTGTCTTCAATGTTCAATCAATCGATGTTCGAGTTGGAGGGTATTTAATTTTTTTTTATTTATACTTGTTAATTACTTATTTCCAGTGGTGCTTGTGACTACAGTGGTCATTGCTTAGCTCTTGGACAAACTATTAGAAAATCAACTCCTAATGCAGTAGTATTTTGTAAGCGTGGTAGACAAGGTAGGGTAATAATTAAACACTTTTTATAAAACTGACATAAACAAACACTTCCACTCTTTATTCCTGCATCACCCCAAGGGTGACTGGCAGAGAATGCCTTAGGCATTAAGTTCGCCTTTGTACAACATGTGCATGAAGTTCTCACAAATAAATAGCAGAATAAGTTATCAACATTCCTTTGCACTTTTAAAAAATAATCCTAATACATACTAGCTGGTCTAGTGGTTAGTGATCCTTTGATTTGATTCACACCGAGGACAAATAATTGTGATGAGCATGATCATTTATTTTGTTCTTCTATAATGTGGCTTGTTATCGATTGAAACACACTTTCTTCATGGGGAAATTCGCTACTGCCAATCTTATGGAATGTTTTAGGGACTCCAAATTAATATGGCGTTTAGAGTATGCCATACACTCTAAAAATGACCATAAATCGTAATGGGCCAACAATTGCCCGCCCTAAAATGGGAATAGAAACCAGGAGTTTAACAGTAATATGCAAACTCATGTTATAATTTAATTTCTACATTGCATCAAAATTAATTAAAATTAAATTAAATTAATTTATAAGGCCTATTTGGTAAAAAATTTCATTTGAACAGTATTAATGAGGCAGTCTTTGCAACAGACGAGACAACAATTCATTCATGCAATTATTGATATGTTATATTGTACTTTGTTGATCTTTCTCATCATATTCCTATAAAGAGCACATTAGGATTTGCCTTGGCATTTGCAGAGAAACAGGAGTCGTAAATGTGAATCATTTTTGCCTTGACAATTTTGGCAATTGTCAAGACAACATTTCTAGGTCTAAAGTCGAACATTTCTTAAACCATTATTAAGTCTGACAGCATTATGTAGCCTTTGTGATTAATGCCATTACTTCTAGTACATATTTTTTTTTAATAATTAGGGTGTTTTGAAGGTCCCAGTATCTCCATACTTCATATAGTCTACATCAACTGATACTACTCATACTGATTTACAGTGCAATAAAGAACACCTATGAGAAAAAGATACTCACTAGTCCTCTTTCGGTAGAATAGAAACTGGAGAACTTTCAAAGAAGAATAATCCAATATGAAATTCTCTTTTACAGGCTCGTTTGAGGTTGAAGTAAATGATAAATTAGTGTATTCAAAATTGCAGACTATGGCCCTACCAGATTTTAATGAAGTAGCTCAATTAGTAAATAATGTGGCCCAAGGTGAGGAGCCCACACTAATAAAAGGACAACAACCAATCAACTGTGTTATATCATAATTTATTAATTAATCTAGCTTAAAAATGTAGTGCTTACTAGTCATAAAATATATTAATAAATAATGATTGTATATAAAATAACTTTGATTTTATTGCACGACATCACATTTTTTCTTAAACTAATTCAATAAAAAATATAAATGTTATACTTATAGTATGTAACTATTTATTATTAATAATTTTATTATGTTTAAATAAAAAGTTTAAGATCTGTTTTGTAGCAACACTCATATTCAAAAACACTAACTTATTAAGTGGCAAGCTTGGCTACTTTTTTGTCAGTTCAAAAATTTTAATTATGCCAAGTTGTTTCAATTTTAATGTTATTTTTAAGCAAGTATAAATAACTTTTCTATTTTTCAGGTTTATCAAAATCGGACAACAGTCCTTTAATTCCAAATTTCTCAATTTCAATTCCTGCCAAAATCATTCATTTTATGTTAAGGCCAAATTGCATAAGATTGATGTTAATAATAATTCATAATTGGCATATTGTACTACTGTTTCCAGACCCATTATTTTTCTTTACAGGCTTGCCAGAAACATGTACCATATCTTATTACTTTCAAGAACTACTTATATTATTTATTGCAGTACACCTACCACTTCTTTGCTTTGAGATTTACAAGGGCAAGTTGATAGGAATTCTTTTGTTTTAACAATATAGAACATATGTTCTATATTAACAGTCTTAATAGAAAGCCTCCATATAGCAAAATATAAATAAAAAAAAATACGTTTCATTTGTAAGTAAGAAATAGGTAGATATCGGTAGTAAAAAAAAAGTTTTACAAAATTAATAGTAATATATAGGTATCTACTTTGTAAAACCCAAGATAAGCAGAAGCCACGAAACTAACTAAAGAGAGATCGCTACGGAGTTAATTAAACTTAGCTGCGCTTGTATAACCAAGTGCTAGGGCATATATTATGCATAATATTTTATATGTGTAATAGGTAATAACTATTACGTTAATATATGACTGACTTGGCGAGGATTTACTTAACCCCGGTTCCACTCTAGCGAGTGGGCCGTAAAGGCCCTAGCACGATTCGTAGCGAGCGGATTTTCTAGCCATCCACACTCCATTTATTTATATGATTGCCTCGCGTTCTTTGAATCCGACCAAAAACCAACAGAACGAAGCGGCGGGGAGGCGAGGCGATGTAGGACGAGAAGAGGCGAGGCCACCAAATACACTCTCGCACTTGCGTCGCCTCGTCTTGCGTCCTGGAGTGTGTGGATACGGCATAAAACCCACGTCTACGTTACGTATGGCAGTTCATACAAAACTATGTTAACAATCCATGAGCCAACCGACACATTAGACAAATACCTAGGACGGTTTCATTTCATTTTTAAAATAATTTCATAAAATACATATGGCCAAATAATGTAAAAAGCTATAAATGTATAAATTTTATACTATAAAAAGATAACATTTGATATTTATATATGTACACCTATATATCTCAAGTAATTTCTTCATCACATCAATATTAACAACAAGGAATGTTCACTGTTTATAAGTTTCACAGCCATAATTCTAAAAATAGCAGCTAATAAATAGTGTTTTTTATTTTTTTTTAATATTTTAACCATAACTCATCAAGATGAAATCTTTATTAAAGTAAGTGGATAGTGGAGCTGCTGTTTATCTACATAAAAGTTATCATTATAGTGTCATAGGCACCATGAATTGCATTGTTTGTACCAAAGACTTACGAACATAATAGCCTTAAAAGGGTAAATGCTTTTAAGAGTTTAATGAGAATTTAAACCATAGAAAAATGTTTAATCCATCTTGATGAGATAGGGGAAAAAAAGGTAAGATTTCAATATTTTTTTTTCCTATATTATGCTTAAGACATACATACATTAAGTTGCCCGTTCCCTACTTAAATAAATAACCATCACCATGTATAAAGAATTCAAAATTATCCTAGAACGTAATGGAATAAATGTTTTCGAGAGATGACTCGATGTTTCACTCTATCAGAATACCCCAATGAGCCGTACGTATAACGGGTTGTCCATTAATCATGTGAGGCTCGAAAGCGGAGGGAGGGGTTCGGAAAAAATCACGAAATATCACAAGGGGAGGGGGGGTGTAGTAAGTTATCACGTGTATTTTTTTTCGTAAAACGCTATTATATCCGTATTTAACGATAATATTCTAATTTCTTTTAATATATTATGAAATAAAACAATACAAGGGATTTTGGCTAAGGGGTGGGTTAGTCTAAAACCTCGCCACGTATAACCAGGGGGGAGGGTTAAAAAGTTGCTAATAACACATCACGTGATTAATGGACACATGTGGTTATGTGAGGGATAGAGAAGTACATAGTGCGACAGTTCCTCACTGACGGATCCCCTTTTCTTGTCCTTAATAAGTGTTTATGCATTGATGCAAATGTAATGTATTCTCTATTCTCTTTAATTGAAATTTTTACGGGAGTGAGTGGCGCGACTGCAGGGGTTTTATTTTCTATAGATTTCACCTACTTATATCATCATCGTTGGTGATAGGCGTTACCGTTGTATCTATCTTCAGTGAATGATCACCATTTCCATCCAGTGAACCCAAATAACTTAAGTAAATACCAAAACGCATTTTTCCTCCAAACTGTTCAGATATTGTCCTTAAGGGTTCAGCTGTTTTCTCACCGGTTTGTTGATCAATGCACACCATCTGACATCTATTACATTGTCCCTCAACCTGGAATGAAAAAATATTTTAAATCTTAATAAATTTGAGCGATTCGTATTACATCCACATTTTATATTAGATCCCGAGGCCTACCGGAAGCGTTTTTCCATGACGTTTGATGCGAACAATTTTTTGACTCGAATCGAGGCCACGGCCACCAATGAGAATAAAAATATATAAGTATTTAGTTATTTACCCTAAACTCCAGATTTCCAATAATTAACTTATGCCAGTCCCTCTCGACCAGTTCGTTTTCCATGTCAATTATGATATTGCCTCTAAAACGATCTGTTAAATGTTCTATGTCATCAACAAACAGCGGGTCATTAATCTTGTCATGCAACCACCGCACTGTCGCCCTGTTTATCAAAAGAAATTGTGCCTGGTTGCTTAAAGAAAGAAGCTTCTTTTCTCCAGACAATTTCTTTTGAATTCGATGATCGCTAGTAGATTGTCTGATAAGTCGCAAAAAGGACACTTCTAAGGCTTCCGATATCCAGTTTGCAACGTCATCACCACAATCATAGCCTTGAACAGTGTCTGTGCAAACTTTACTATTGCAAAGTGATGTTTCTTTGAGACTGCCTTGCGATGTATGGTCCACGGGTATTGTGATTGGAGGTTTACCTGAAATATTACTGTTACATTTAGTTTATATAGGGTGTTACATTTAGTTTATACAGCTGTTACATTTAGTGTAAACAGGCTGTTACAGAAAGGTGTGGTCAAATTTTAGGAGCGTTATGTGTAGGTGACAAATAGTATTTTTTTTATATAATAGCACGTCTGAATGACCTCAAATAGCCTAACAGAATGAGGTGCGAAGACTGAAGACCACCATTATAGATACGGATGATACTAAAATGGTGGTTCTCAGTTTAGTTGATTTAGTTTGAAAAAAAAAATGGATATTGAAATTTTTCGGGCTTCTCGGTAAATGCTTTTCCTAGTGTAGGTGCACTTGTCTAACTAACAACACATTATGAATTTTCATGTCAATTTCAATGATTTTGTTTTATTATTTTTTTTTTTCAGAACAATCTGGACATTCCATCGACATCCTTGGTATTAAATACCTATAATTTCATTCATGTCATTCTCTTTCATACGAAATATTAGCTTTAACGGTAAATTTTTAAGTATAATTTATAATTTTTCAGTCTCAAAATAATTACTTTTTATGACCTCAATGCCCTTTTTATGTAGGCATGATGACATGCCCTCTAAAAATTTTAAACCCAGAGAGGTTGTGTGTTGTGCAATTTAAAAGGGATTGTAGAGTTACATCACTGCCTTTTTTATTCCTCAAAAAGTACATCACAATAATCGGGTTACCATCATGCGGACTGTATGATTTATTTGCCCTTGAGCCGAAAGAAAAGCCTTATCGACGATATTATGTTGTTAAAAGTTGATAAACGCCATATTTGTCATCACAAATTCTACCATCTCTGTATTAATTATTTATATATTTACCTTTAAAATGCAAGGTCATGGTTCTTTGTTTAAGGTCTATTTTTGGACGTATCATACACATTCTCGAATTATGTTTCTGTGTTAAACACACACCAGTGTCTTTAATGATCATCCATTCCCTGTCATATTCAAAACCTTTAGCTCCAATTTTCCACGCAGAACGAATTTTAAATGCGCCACACGATTTAATTGGAAATATTGCTGCTTCCTTGACGACAATCTTTGATTCTAATTGGGCATATTCCTGTTCCTCGTTTAAATTATTAATGAGCTCATCGTCATTGCTTAGAATTTTGTGTAAATTCGCAAGACTGTCAATAAGTTTATTTGACCTTATGGAATCTATAAAAGTGATATTATTGTTTGGAATGCGTTTTGATCTCTTAAAGTTCCCTTTAACGAAGCATCGGCATATCATGGTGATTAGCTTGTCAACGTCGTGGAAAGTGTTGAAGTAGCCAAATGACGCCCTTATCGCTCCAGTGGGTCTTCCGTCAATTAGATCTAATTCGTCACCACATACATGTCCCGCTTTGTACATTTCTTTCATTTCCTTGTTAGTAGACACGAGGTGACGTTGGCAGGAACCAGAGTTGCAAAAGCATCCGGTCCGAACACTGATGTTGAATAGATCGGCCATGTGTTGAAACTGGAAAACATTGAATTAATGCAATAATAGTGTAATTAGACGTTACAATTCGGCTACTACACGTTCTGGCACAGGCCTCAAACCTTTAACCATGACTTGTGACAGTCAGAAACGGGGTTTATTGTTGTCATCTATCTGAGGATAGATAGGTACATCGGTGCCGAGTGGAAGTAGTTAAAACAGTCGAAAGTAATTTAGTCATTCATATTTTTCAGTACACATCATATTGTTGGGTACAGTAACAGTACAAGTACAGTAATACAGCCTAATAGTGCATAGTGCAGTAGCACAGTGGCGTTAAGAAATAATATTTTTATTGCACCTACTGACCATACTGGATGAGAACATAATTTCATCGAGTATTATTTTTAGTCAAAATATTATAGATATTAATGTTGTGAAAGAATGCACACACACTGATGCACTGGTAATATTTTATGCAATGTTGTGACACGTCGTAGTAATTGATGGAAGGTGATTTTAAACTCATTAAAATATGATAGTTAAAAGTGATAATTGATTTAATTAAAGGAAAACTGATTATATTTATATGTCTAGATACCGAATCGCTTTGAAACATAATATGTCATAATGTGCGAGTGAGGCTATTTTAATTAGCAACTAGTATGCGTGAAGTTATTGTGCACACTCTCGGCTGGGTTCATGTAGGAATACATAAGTTTGAATATCTTCATTATAATGGTTTCGTATATCTGAGGAGATAGCTAGAGATGTCAAGACATAATTGAGGAGAAGTATTAAAACCTATTTTCGTAACGTCAACAAGTAGGGTCATGGGATTTTCGATCATATTGACATTTCGTTGGAATAGAATTTTAACGAGATGTCTATAATTCCCTCTAAAATATCGACGAAAAGAATATCTTATGCAATAGCTGTGTAAGGTTTGTATATGATTAAGTTTTTTTTTTTGTTTTTGCTGATTGATATCTGTTAGGTATAAAGGGTGTGGTCGAAAACCAGCGCTAGGCACATGTCTAGCAATTGCTGAACCAGATCCTATTCGTTAGGAACGTGAGGTACGCATGTTTTAAGCGCGTTTATTGTTTTAGATTTAAGTTTGTTTTACTATAATTATTATGTCTAAAATTTATTCTTAGACAGTCAGAAAGAATACATTTTTCCTTTTTTTCTTCTTTCTAGTTATTGGACGGAATCAATTGGTTTGGTCAAAAAATTTTGATCAAACAATTTATTAGATTATTTTTGCTGGTATGGGAATGATTGGTGGAGTTATTCTAGTTAGTTAATCTTATCACCTGCAAAAGATTTCAATTGATTTTTTAAGAAATAAAAATAATTCTTACCTCGGCATAGCCAACATATGATTTATCGTCTCTAAGAAGGTTGAACGTAACTATTCCACCCTGTTTCTTGATATCAGCAAAATCGGCATCCATGTAAAGAACTGCTGCGTTATTCCCATTACTGTGGCGTAACTCCTGAAGCTGATGATACAAATCTTTAGCGAGATAATATGTGTGGTAAGATATAGTGTCCATCATATTGGAATGCCTTGTTCTTGGTATTAATTTTTGCATAGTATCAAAACAATGCTTTAATGCTATAATTGATAGAAAAGATACACTGCCGTCTTCGAAACTGTAAATAGAAACATTTTAAATTAACCTCTAAATAATATCATTTTGGTAAACCGTAAAACCGGTATATCTTGAATAAATATGGATCAGAATTTGGTGACTCTAGAAAAACTTTGCGGTGTAATCTAGACAACGCTTCTTTTCTTTTGAGGGAGACGCTGAATCGGTTTTAGACTTGCTCTTTCTTCGCGTATCCTTTTGATTTGCATTTCTGCTGTTTCTCAACAGAACTCTCACAGGGACGGGGCAGACCACGGATCTGCTCCGTGGGGCAGACGCATAGGCAGTCTCAAGTTACAGGCTCAGCGATCTCTGAATGTACATGATTTAAAATAAGCCACCGTTCGGGTCAAATCGCAAGCCCGGCCGGAAATCGACGGGAATTTCGGCATCTTTGATATTCATACTTTAGTGCTTCCGTGTAAATTAATATATTCTTATTCATTTGGCATAGGAGAAGAGTGATATAATTATAATATATATGTATAGGTGCGTTTTTTTAAGTTTCTAGTTTAATTCTGATCTTTTTATTTTTTTCTGATTTAGTTTTTGTATAATTTATACAACATTGGTGCCGATTCTATTGTACACTCGACTAAACTAAAACCTGACTTAATTTCTTCATATGAAATCAACCTAGTGTTATTCGTAATAAGGTATATTTGTTACTAGCATCTATTTCTCAGCGCCGCTAAATTTCACTAACACCTGTCAACGTATACTCAACTTTATTTCCACGCAGCGAGAGTCTCCATTTATTCAAACGCTGTATAATTGCCGTATAAAAACTTGTTCAAAACGAACAAGGATGACGTGTTTTTAATCTACACCTACGAAGACGCTTACTAAAAACACAGAGCAAAAGAGATGGCATTCAACGGATAGCGGCTCTCGCTACGTGGTATTAAAGTTTATTTAAGCGTTTCAGACTTTAGTCGACAAATAAATTGCTTATTTCGACAGTGACATATGTTACCTACTTGTTTCAATTTGAAATAAGACCTTGTTTTGAAGTGTACAAGGTTTACATCTTATATGAAGAAAATTTTGTGAATTTTAATTTAGCGAGTGAAGTAACAGAATTGGGACCATTGTAGTTTTTTTTGTTGCTAAAGTGTTTGGATTGAACAACTAGGTAAATATCACGTAGAATAATATTTTAACTTACCAATAAGTTACTACTTATTGGTAAGTGTACTATTCTTTAGATGAAAGAAATGAAAAAAAAATCTTATTATAAAAAATAAAATTATAATATGATGAAGCACAAACGAATACATTATTATGTATTACTGTTTGTGCGGTAGCTGGTAACAGCTGATCAAACTACCGAATAAAATATTCTTAAAATCTGCAGTTTCATTATTGACATTTGTTATAATTATTTACATAGGTACACACAGACGGACCGACGACATGAAGAGGGTAGCAAGGATGGACTGGATGCAAAAGGCTATGTCCATCAGTGGACTACGATAGGCTGTAGATTGATTGATTGATACATAAACTCACGCTTTTTCCCTTCAGGGTAGAGAGACAACAGCCCGTCCTTTGATTCTATCCTTACATACCTCACAAGTAGGGTTGCCACCCGTACTATAATATATAGTATCGTACCATATTTTGATCTGATATTATAGAACAATAATATAGTACGAAAAATACTATATTTTTATTGCTAACTCAACTGTAGCCATTTTAACTGTATGTAACGCTTTGACGATAACTACTCAACCGATCATCGTAACAGTTTGGTTACACGTTCTCAATGGCACAGGACAAGAAGTAGGGTACCTACCATTTAGAAAACAAATCTGTTCTCGAGGGATGGAATTTTTTTGGGTACTTTTTATTTCTGAATTTTTAAAAAATCAGTTTTAATTTTTTTTGTCTGTCTGTCTGTTTGTGATGGTTGAACGGATGGACTGATTTCCACGGGACTTTCACTGGCAGATAGCTGATGTTATAAGGAGTAACTTCGGTTACTTTTATTTTAGAAAAAGAATTAGGGTCCCGCGCAAAATATACAACATTTTTTTTTGTACCATGATATCTGTACCACTTTTCCCGCAAATACAGTGATTTGATTTGAAGCCGCGCGGGAACTGCTAAGTAGTTAACATATAAAAAAAAAGAGTTACTCGAATCAGTAAAACTGTTCTAGCCAGCAGTCAGTGCTGCGCTTACCAATTCCATTTTTAACCGATTTCAAAAAAGGAGGAGGAGCTCAATTCGTCGGAATCTTTTTTTTTATGTATGTTCACCGATTACTCGAAGACGCCTGAACCAATTTGGAAAATTATTTTTTTGTTTAAAAGGGTATACTTATCAGGTGGTCCCATTTAAATTTTATCGAAATCAGTCGAGGGGGTTTTGGAATATAAACAAATTTCTAAAAATTGTATATGTCGATGATATTTTCGTTTGCTTCGAAACCTCGCTGTCTCATTGGAGCAGTGCGTTTGGTTGGCCTACCCATATTATATTTAAACAAAATACATCTAAGTTCTTTCCACTGAAAAGCATACATTTTTTTTTAAAAGATAACTATATTTATATAGATTATCATTTTGTAGAAATGTGGTGTATAATGAAATACTTAGTCCAAATTAAATGTGAATAGGTACTCTGAATTCTTAGAGAATGGTTCATATTCTTTTATAGAGTTTTTTTTGGGTAAGTTTGAAGTGTTGCTATATATTGATCATGGTATTTATCACCACCAGTAGGATGTTTACAGTCACATTTTAAAGCTACAACTAAGACCTACCATATAGTTCCAAAAGAATTCCTTTTCTGGTGGACAAATTATGGAATGATCTACCAGCAACGGTTTGATGTAGAGAGTACAGAAGGTATGCTAATAAATTGTACAAGATAAAAGTTTAAATATATACACATTAAAATTACATTCATGAATATCTTAACTAAGTTAATGGTGCTGTTGTTTATATAGTGACATCATCAAATGCCTCTGTGTAAAAAGTTATGGGTTTGCTCCTCACTTCAGTCAGGGTTGACTTTGCGACCGTTAAGTGTATAGTTTTAAAATTCATCCCAATACCACAGAATACATAATAGTACACGTACAGAATAGCGACTCTAGTTCCGACACAATAAAGTCGCAATTTAGGTCACACAATGCTAATTACCTACAGTTTATATTCACCTACAAGTTGCCTCTCTTTCTATCGCGTAACTCTTATCTGTTCTGACGATGCCGCGACGTTAAGGTTGTCTTTTTTTTAATAATTAATTAATCTGGACATTTCATTACCAGTAAGTTATGTGCCTATAAATCTATTTTTGTGAACAGATAAACCTAAGCTAGGTACTAATAACTCGATACTCTAGATACGAAAGGATGACGCGAAGCAGCGTGCGAGTGAGCATTTAAATAACGTGCGGCTCAGCCGGTGCGCAGCAGCCCACTGATTTTGCCACGTTTAGTCGACCCCATGGTGTACTTGTAGCTTTATACCTACACTGTGGAGTGGACCTGGCCTGCCAATACAGAGAGTACTTTCTAGTTTGGAAGCTTACTTTAAACAAAATTAGAAGGCTTTAACAGGCTCTTAAGCAATTTTTTAGCCACCTTAGTGATATAATAATATAAAATATTAAAGAATATAATTACCGTTCACAAAGATTAGGTTTTTTCATATGGAAATCTTCTGAGCTTAAAACAATGTCCACAGTTCCACCTCCAAAATGTTTCTTTTCTGATAGAACATCTTGACTACTGTTTTTAACTAAAAGTGCACCCAAGCCTGTAGGGTAACCAAATATTTTGTAAAATGATAAACAGACAAAGTCTGGCTGAGTTTTAGCCAAATCCAGTTTGCTTGTTGACACAAATGATGCTGCATCTAATAAGACATACCAATTATTATTAATTTGGCATAAATTTCTTTTAAGAGTACTTTTTAAACATCCATCTTTTATGTTATCTATACTATCAATTGGATATTTAAATCCATTAAAATTGCTCTGTGCTGGATATACAAACAAAGTGTTGCCTCCATCGCTTCTTTTGTATTTATCTTTCCATGACGTTTTTTGGTTCTGATATGTGTTCATAGCTGTTAAAAATTCATCATGGCTTATGTGTATCACATCAGCATTCTTATCTGACGCTAGTTCTCTTAATCCTAGTACCGATGTGTGATTGTCCCTTAAATAAACAAATGCACCATTGCTTGTTTCTTCATGTGCGTCTGAGATGGATGAAAATCTAAAAGCCTCTACAATAAGTTTTAAAGAATGAGTTGTTCCTGAAGTAAATATTACTGTATAATTTGTTGGATCTGTGTTGAAGTGCCTTAAAATCATACATCTAATTTGTTCTACACAGTCTTTTGTATATTTATCTGAGTGTGGGTTCATGTAAACATTGCTCATAAGGTCTTCATTCACATTCACAAGTAAACTTTGTGGATATAATGTGGTCCCAGCATTTTCCAAGTAACATCGATCTGGAAATGAAACAGTTCTTTATGATTCAATTGCTTATTTCAATAAATACTTAGAAATTAAGTTGGGAATTAGTTGCATAAGCTTGTAACCCCAAGTTTCTTAGAGTCCCTAAAATGTTTATACCATAACTTACAAAATAAGTCTACTTAATTTTTTGGTTGTGTATTACACATGTATTTACACAGTTGGGAATTAGTTAATACAATGATAAAATTTCCGTGTAAATAAAAATATAGAAGGCAGTAAAATATTAGGTAAATATTTGAAGGACAGTGAAACCTGAATGCTGCTTACCAGTAATAATGGGGTAATTATACACAACGGCAGTAACATTTTAATGGTAGAGCACTTATGCAATTAACTTACTTAAAAATTGAACTTTATGATGAAAGTGAGCGATATGATAATCGTAAATGTAGGTAGTGAATTAAGCGAATGTATTACCTCCCAGTCTTTTGAAATTAGATGTTATTTTGAGCATATGTTCGTCATCAATGACTTGACTCAAAGCGCTCATCTCGATGGGATCTTCATAGGTACCTGACATGATTAAATGAACTATTTTATTATAAGAATAAAAGTGCAGTAAATTAAAGTTTATGAACTTTATTATTCGATAACTGAATAAATGTAGTACTTATTTATGATGATCAAACTCAATTTTACAATTACATCTCTTGCGTAAAACCTTGTATGTAAAGAGTGATAAAAAACAAGTGATCGTAATAATATATTATTTTATCAAAAACAACACTGCACACACTCGCACACACACTGATACTGATGACTGACGTGAGTGACATGTCAATGCAATGTTACCAACTTCCAAAACTATCTCCCCCAAAATATAAAGTTGAATACCCCAAAATGTTACAATTACTTGAAATAAACCCCTAAAAAAATTTTACTTACGTAAACTATTAAAAATCTTTTATCTAGTTAAATAAAATATTCTTTTGGGTTTTATTGAAGAACGGTTTTATTCGTAATTAGATGGCACCGGTGATTTTATGTCAGAAAGATAATAAATTTTGGATTTCATGTTGTCCATCTTGATGTTTATAAATTACAATGCAAAAAAACTACCTTTTAGTTTTCCTTTCTTCAACTTCAAACAGGTCCTTTAGGACCTGTTTTCCAAATTTTGGTGTAGGTCCAAAAAATGTGCTTGCGTATTAAAAATAAGTCTTTTTCAAACAATAGCAAATCAGATCCGGAGATATAGTGTTGGCTACACTGGCTTAAGTTTTAAGTCAGCAGGACCATTGTTTTTCGAAAATGGCAATGGCAAAAAAAAAAATCTTTGGCAAAAAAATAGAAATAATTAGCAAAAAAATATAGTGTAAGTTTTATTACGGCCCTATGACTTGGCTACGCTAGCTTCATAGACACATTGTATTATAGATAGCAATTTAGATCTTATTAAAGAATAGATTTAGTATTACAGTGACAGATAACGTTGCTGGTCCAAATTTTTAGAGGCTGTAAGGGTTTCAGCTTGATGAATTTGTACAGGTAGTGCATTCTACAAACGAACGGACAATACCATAAATGATTTATCAAAGAAAGTTGTTGAATTCACCGGCACTTTTAATGTCAGATTTTCTGATGATAAGAACTTCGTATAAGTATCATGAAGGAATTCAAATCGTCCTTTTAAATAATAAGATGTATGAGGGTTAAACAGTATACTGTATAGCAAGAGAGAATATGAGCGTTCCGACGAAGACAAATACGTAGGTGACTATTTGAGCTTTATTCGGAATTCAGAGACATGATCATATTTACGCAGTCCAAATATGAATCTAATACAAAAATTTGGAAGTCGCTCTAATTTGTCTAATTGGTTTTCGGAGAGGTCTGGTTTGGTCAAGAAAACTGGGAGAAGAAGTGAATTGTATTGAATTTCAAACGGTTTTTGATATTTAATATGCAATGTTTTGCTACATATCTTTTATTTACACATGCGGATTTTAAATCGTTTAACACAGTAATTTAAGTTATCCTAGTTAACCTATCTACCCTTGCGATGGCAATGTTCTCAATACAAAAAAGTGTTTTTTTTTTATGTACCTAGTTGCCAAAGCATGGAACATTATAATTTGGATAGACCCCTTCAAAAGAAGGAACCTATTTTAAATGGTCCCGAGTGGCCGATGTATACCAGCAACAAAAGAACCCTGTACCGAGTACTACAACCTCTTCCCAATCACGAACAACGACGGCAACGCGTGTGCCTATTATTATGAGAAAAATTAGAATAAAAACTGTTTGCGTGTGTACATGCATTCGTTTTTTTTATATTACTAGAGTGGCAAAAAACATAGAGCGCATCCTGCATACTTACCTATAGTTATAACAATGAGATAGATTAATTAGGATTTAGATCCAATGCGTACACGTTGACGTAAAAAACTACGTTCTAAAGAAATTATCGATCACATAAGAGCGAAGTACCTACCTATCTGTTGTTCTACTTAGGCATACTTAATTAGGCACGTTAAAAGTATTGAACTATCTATAAATATAAGTTAATCATGCCACAACTATATCCTTTAGCAATAAACATTTTAATGATACAATACAAACATATAATAATTCGTACATTCATAATTTATTACAGTTTTATGCAAAACGAACGTCTACAGAACACTAACAATATGCCTCGTAGTTATTTAATACTAATTTAGATTTAGTACGATTGATAACTCTAATATTTAGTAAAGGGCAAGGTCCTCTGTCCAAACAGGACTGTTTTTTTTCTCAGAACTAAACCATTTATTACTACGAGTTTCGGTAGATGGCGCTACAAGTATGTAATTACGTATTTTCGTTTATTTATTGTCTCACATTTTAGCGTAATAAACAAAAGCTTCTTCATTTCATTCATCTCACAATTCATACAGTCAACATTATTATTTACCCAAGTACCCAAAGGTACTTTCACCACACATTTATTCCGAAACCGTTGTCCTTTAAAGCTCTTCAAACGTAAGTATCAAAAAACATAATAAAAAAAAACTGTCAGTCGTCGAACTGCACGTCAGAAGTGAAAACATAACTTGGATATATATGTATATATAGTATCTGAGCGTGACGGTCACCCAAATTTAGTGGTTCTTTTCCATATACCAAAAGTGCCTAACGTGGCTAACACAATTTTCACTTCAAAAATTTACACTTTGTCGTCAGAAGGAAAATGTACTGTGCTACAATTTACTACCTACTTGTTTTACACCTATTTTGTTTACCCGCGTATTTCAGTACGTACGTTTGTTTTAATTATCCGCGTTTACTGTCACTACTCCACTCCGTCCGTCCGTCTCCGTCCACACTGGTAACGTGATGTTACATAGCCTATACTATTCCTCATAAATCTGGCTATCATATACAAAAAGACTTTTTCCAATCCGACGTGTAGATACAGAGATAAGAGCGTTTAAACACACAAACAAAAAAAAATTAAAACTCTTCATCTTTATTAGGTAAGTATATTAATTAGTGCCTTAAAGTGGGCTCTTAAATTCCCGTCAAATAACTTTAAAAAGTATTTATTTTTTAATTTGTAGTGGTATTACTTGTCTTTGATTAAATTCATTTTTTATTCTTTTTATGCAACTGTTATTTCTTTAGTATCGAGTATGTATAAAATAGTTAAAACCTATTGCACTGAACTTCGCTTACGTACATCAGTATCTAGGTAAGTTCACCTTCGACAGCATCGCCTTACTAAATTGCGTTACACCAATTTAATTATTGCTTTTATGGAGGGCTTTTAGTAGCTTTTAGTAGCAAGCGACGTCATGATCGACTCCCCTAAGTGAATTGACGTCCACAACAGAGAACATTCACTTTACTGCTTTGTACAATTTTCTCTTTAAGACTACATACCCTAATGCTTTTGTGAAGTAAACTTTATTTGCCATTGAATAAGTATTTTTTTCTAATTGAGTATTTAAGTAATTTTCATTGCAGTTGGTATCTTCGTCACTACCGTCAGCTACCAATTACTCCTGACACTAAATCCATCCAAAGGTTGTCTGGTAGAGATCGCTTTTAGCGATAAGACCGCCCATTGTACCTAGCATTTAAATTAAATTTAAGATCTATTGTAAGTTTATATGGTGTACAATAAAGAATATTCTATTCTATTCTTCTATTCTATTCTATTCTATCTTCGAGTGATTAGGTACCTACGTAGCTACAGGAATCCCAAATATATTGTAGTATCGACAAACTAGAATTTGGTAAATAAATGTCAAATGAACTATACACAGAATAATATTATAAGGGCAGAAGTTTCACCCTCCACAAATGTTTAAATAAATAGCTATTCTAATTACGTGGAAATAAAGTGCAAACTTAGTCGTACCTTCTTTTCGTTCCTAATAAATTATTTACCTGGTTACTACCACCGTGCCAGCAGGACAGAGGTATTTTTCATTATTATGGTTGCGATTTGCGAATGTGAATATTAGCCGACACGGGTAAAAGAGGTGTTCGTATGTGTTACCTTTGTTTAAATTATTGCCAAATATATTAATGGAGTATTTCTTACATAGTGTAACAGTGACCAGATACTTCTACGTCTACCTACTTCTAATGAAAAAGGAGCTGATAAGAAAGAAATAAATTTATTTTGACCTCATACACAGGTATAAGTGATTCACAACAGCACTCCTAATTTTCTACATATTATCTCCTATTCATAGAGTAAATAAATATGTTATGTAATGTAAAAATGTTAGTTCACGTATTAATTACTGTATTTGAACATCGCATAGAAGCCATCATTTTAAACCACAACGTATCCCACTACTTGACTAGTGGGATACAATTTTATACAACTTGAGAACACATATATATGTATATACCTAATTTTATAGTATAGTTCTTTAACTAAGTAAATATAAAAAAAATGTTAGTGGTGAGATGTATAATATTTGATATTGAAGTGTTAATAATAAGTTACATACTTACATCATTTAGGTGTGCTCTGAATGTGTTAGCTCTTTAAATTAGTTTTTGTGTTAACAGTCTTTGTTTATATTTAACGTATTATGCTTACTTGAGGAATGTTGGTTTTGCTGGACACCAAGGTCTGTTTTGAATACCAGAGCGAACATTGTAGATTCACCTCAATCACAGTAATTAGGGTGCTTGTACTGCAGTCTGCGGTTTGGGATGACCTTTGTCAATCCGTTTTCCTTTTGTTCGATGCTAGTCGTCACTTACCGTTCACCTGGTTTAGTGTTTTGTTAATATGAGTGCATTGTTGAAATATTTAATCTACGGAACGATATCCCACAGATGTTAGACGCACAAATAGTAAGTAGGCGACTAATAAGTACTTACATGTTAGTCCACAATACGAAAAGCACCCAAAGAAACCTGAAAATTGTATGCAATATCCGAATCTGTAAAATACTTTGGTTTTCTTTAGACATTTTTTTGAAAAAACTTCTGGTATCCCCGTATTTACTCTAGAAGAACAACAAGGGTAAGACAGGGTTAGTTATTATAATCTTATGCAAGGTTTTCCTACTCGTGCCACCACAAAAGAATGATAAACAGTGGCTGGTGCATGCCACCGACCGTGGGCCTGGCTACGAACAATACATATGACAGTGTGCGTCCAGGTGTAACTGGACAAGCACGCTCATATTTATCTTTGCTATTAAGAAAGCCCCTAAACACTAAGAGAGAACTATGTGCCTGTCTCCGATGCGTTTCCACAACCGATGCGTTTCCACAATTAATTAAATTAGTATAATTAACTTAATAATAATCGATCGAACTAAAGCTAAAGATTTCTGGCGCATGGGTTTTTATGAGGATACATCGGTTTGATTTCAACGAGGTTAAGACAACGAGACCTGATCCGTGACCGACTCCGTCATTGCAAATTGCAAAATCATAAATTTATATAATTATGTTATTACGCCAAAAACATTTTACGTAGTTGTTTCGTGAGTAAAGATAGTCATTTATTTTGTGGCATTTTTATATCAGTTTTAAAAATGATTAATCATCACTTATAGATATTTAATTCATATAATTTGAAAACTACGAAATACCGGAAGTGTAAACTGTTTTTGACTTTAAGTAAAATTACAGTTCAAATTTTACATAAAAACAGGAAGTTTTAAAATAGGTACAATAAAAATAGAAAAACTAACTAAACTTTCTACATCTAAATAAAAACAAGAACAGATACAATAAATAATAACAGATCATGGAGTAATAGAATTTTTTTAAGCCAAGTTGTTATAAGACTACCCTCAAAAAGGAAACATCGATCTAAAACAATGTTTTATAACTACAGCTAATCACTAAATTTTAATAGTTAGAACAACGGAAATAAGTTACGCACTAGACGTTAGTAGATAAATATAATCTGAATATGGAAGAAAGAATAAATGAGTCAACTTTTGTTATGTTTGTTTAATATTTAACGGACTATAAAACTTGTGTATTTTGAAGGCCGACAAATTTATAAATGACATGACTTTCGTTTTATTTTATTCAAATAAATAAATTATAGGCACAATGAAATTACTTTTTCTTTGTAGGCAAGCACCAAAACTTTAAATTTTAGAATTTAAAATTTCTATATTATATTAAAAAGCAACTTTATCCTAAAAAAAGCAATCTGAATGTATTTTTGTTACTAAACATTAATTGTTTTTATTTTACTTTCTATTTTATAGAAATGGTAGGTACAAAATAATGACAAACAAACATACCCATAAACTTATGTATAAAGTAGAAAAAACTAGACAATCTTACGTTTTCTCTCGATCTCTTGTCGATATCATTTTGATTGAATGAAATGATAATAATAAATGAGTTCAAATCATGCTGTCGCCTACTATTATATCCTACGTTGACTAAGTCTCCACCATTCAAATAATAAATCAATGAAAATAGCTGAAATTCCCAGACTCCGTTAAAGACGTTCTTGAATGAAGTGACAAGCTAAACTATTTTTAACCCTTTTGTTTACGAACGTGACAAATAATAGCCAGTGTTAGTTAGAATAATAAACATACCTACATATACCACGCTAAAGATAATAACTCCATTATTACCGAACAACAACAATAAACATGACTTGTTACAGTCATTTGTGATGTATTAGGTAATCTCTAGCATGTGTTGCGATGTGCAATATCTCTTTTAAACTTTTCCTTACACGACTAAGTTGGGAAACCAGAAAAGTGATTAGATACTTCTAATTACTTTTCTATTTAACAGTCAAATAAGCATTTTATTCGAGTTATGTTAATTAATTAGGTACGACTAGTGTACCATTGAATTAATGAACTATGCAAATATCTTTAAGAGATTATGTTGTAATCTAAGGTACCTATATTCTTATTTTTGTTGCTATTGCCACACTTAATTAGGCTATTATTACAAAATTAAAGAGATTTAATCATATTTCTTTATGTTTGCTACTACATTCTACCATACATTTTATTATTCCAAGGACAGCGGGGCCTAGCATATTTATTTTCGATTCGAACTAACTAGACGCTATTAGATTAGATAACTCTACACAGAACTATATATTAATGTAGTGTAATGGTTGCCAGAGATTCATAGAGAGTTGTTAGGATTGCCATAAGGCGGGTAAAATCGTTGGTGTTGCGAAAGTTTGGTAAATTTGAGAGTATGTCCCATATCGTTATGATGGCATGGCATGGTATATGGTAGTTCTGAGTATGTCATGCTCGCCTAGACGTCCTGCCGATGTTGGTGCCAGTGTAGGTGCGTTCGGCTCCCTTTGATATGGTTGAAGTGAACGATGGCTGGCGCGTGCGTCATGCTCGTGAACGAGTGCCGTTGGTTGGGGCTGGTCGTCTCCGAACTGCTATTATTTGCGTATAGTAGTAGTTTGCGCGACTGTTTATAGTTTAGAACAATACGTTACATTGTCCTTACATTTAATTTGCGCATATAAGCAATGTAACCAAAGAGTTGTAAAAAAGATGTTGAAAAAGAGTGTCCTTGGAGTTTCTTGCCTGTTCTTCTCCACATGATCTACTCATTGGAACAGGCAACTAGCTTCACGACTGACTTAGCCTGACTGACTACTACTCCTGACAATTCAAAAGTACCTATAATGGGTTTAATTGAAATAAATGATTTTGATTTGATTGATTAACTATTTAACGGGCTCTGAAGAATATTTATATAAATAGCCTAACCAGAAAAATAAAAAAAACCTCACCATGTTACGGAAAACAAATGGAACTATTTCTTTTAATAGCAAGAATAACTTTAAAACGCCATGAAAATGTCATAATTGTTGATTGCTCTCAATGTGTAAGCGTGGTCTATTTTTGAGTTTGTGAGATTTTTATGTCGTGAGGGAGAATTAGTTAGCAATGTATTTGAGTATTTTTTAGAAAGAAAGTCTGAAGGATTGGATTATATTTCTCTCAATTATATTACAGATTTAGTTGTCATTATATAATATGCCTAATGAAAATTGGCTATTGGCCTTAATATCGTTGTAAATTAAACCCAATCGAAATGATTTGGGGTACAGTAAAAGGAAAATTTGTTTCAAAGAGTGTTGGTCTCGATAATATTCCCTTCCTAAAACTTGTACAAGATCGTTTTGAAGCAAATATTACACATTTTATTAAAACAAAAAATTATAGGTACATGATGTTTTTAGTATAAATTTTTAAAGATACATGAAACAGCTGATACATTCACATAACAAAACGAAAGAAAATTACATAAGCAGAGAACCTATGGTTGAAACAAAAATCATAAAAAATATTATTAATGTTGATAGCGGTATATGTGGCGGTTTATGTTTATCATTGTTCTCAAGTAAATGACATGTAAGTATTTGTTTTCATTGAGAATACATTCAACCTAAACCTTTAGTGGTGACAGTGATTCATTAATGACAGTGATAACGAGTTTGAAGTCTTTGGAATCCAACTATTGGTGCATTTCTTTATTTCTATAAAATGAAGAAGACGAAAATGTTAAATGAGATTGAACATTTAGATTTTGATGATTAATATGAACTTCATGTAAGTGTTGTCGATTTTATTTCCTTGACTTGATTACATACTTTGACCTGGATAAAATGATATTTACTATTCTGACACATTAAGGTAACTTGTACATATGTGAGTTGATACAAAATAAAGCTTCGTTGAATATCTTAAAAATTAAAAATGTTCTTGTTTGAATTTCCAATAATTCACCATAGTATTAATTCATAAGGTTATGTCTTACCATCCATGCTAATTTAAACCCCCGACGCAAAAAGGAGGGGTGCTATGACTTTAACGTGTGTATTTGTGTATGTGTGTGTCTGTGTATCTGTGTCTCATGCCACAAAACATAGCTTCTAAATCTTTACCAATTTACACGGGTATGACTATACTTAATGTTGCAATAAAAACCGCAATGAAGAGTCCAGTATTGTTACCTATTTTCCTGGTCAGGTTATACATTTATATTTTCTGTATCGGACTAACCGGTCACCCATCATTTACCAAATAATACCTACTGATATCCTTATATATAGGTATCTGATGCGAAAATAACAGACTTACAAAAGAAAGATCGTTCATTATCATTAAATATGGTAGGTTAAATGTTATTATCCGTAGAAATTGAAAATGCATATTCCTTTTATGAAACTCTCATACTTTGGTATACTCTTACGCATATTTTTTTTCATAGAAATATTGTCTTTTCTCCTGTGTAAACCACTTCCTCTTGAACGATGGCAAGAAACCGCTTAGCATTTAAGTGGATGCTTAAGTATGTTAAGCTACAGTATGCTAGAAACTAAAATGTATTCTCTCACGTTGCCGCTAATGTGCGCACGTGAAATGAAGGCTAATATTATTGGCGAAGAAATAAGAGCATACACTTTCATAAATCGCTTTCCCCTTAAGGAGGTTTTATGAAAAAAGTTCTTACTTGTTTTTAAACAAAATGATTTCCACTTCGCCCCCGGTTTTGCTCCCGTAAAACTAATTTTTTCACCCCTCGGGAACAGGATTTTTCTGGATGTAAGGTACCTTCTCTGTACCCTGGCAACGTGTTTAGCATGATGATCGGATGAACGGTACGGCAGCGCATAAAATACGAACAATCATACATTTAATTTCTTAGATCTAGATACGCGGCAGCGTTTCAAACCAAGTTCAAGAAAATTGAACTGGCGATGCAGCAGCCGTGTGTTATATTACACGAAGCATTTGGAGCCACTTTTGACCGCGTAATAACTCATAGTCTATTTTATATAAATACTTGAATTTTTTTTTATTTATTAAAACCCCTCAGATTAACTAGAACTCCAAATTTCATAAATACAGCTTAAACAGTCATTGAAATATTATCGTTTAAACATCGGCATTTTTATCACTGACTGACTGACATATAGATCAAAAACCTAATCCACTTTCCGATGACCTAGAACGTTGAAATTTGGCGTCCAGCTGGGTAATTGTGTGTATGCAAAGGAAATAATCAGAAAACAGTGAAATTTTACTTATTTTAACTTTTAACAGACAATTTGAAAATGTACAGAATCAGTACCAAAAATGTAGGTTACGTAAGGAAGGATTTATCACAATGCATAGATAGATAGATAGATAACTCTTTATTGTACAAAAGGATACAATTTGTGCATTTATATATTCTTATAAACTAAAAGCCTAAAAAAGAAAAATACAGAAAAAAAAACAATTGAGAAAAAAATACATTGTACAATTGGCGGCCTTAACGCGATTTGCGATCTCTTCCAGGCAACCGGTGGATGGTAAGAGTGCAGAAAAAATGCATAGCACAAAATAGAAAACTATAAAACGTAAACGCGGTAAAAAAGTTAATTTTACAGATCACTTTTGAATGATGAATAATAATAATTTCGATATTCGATAATTTCGAAAAATTACAAAAAGTAATGATATCCCATCAAAAACATACATGTTAAAATGGGAGCTAAGTTCAATATTAAGAATTTATCGATTACGCCAGTAAAAGAATTGTGATCTAAATGATTGCCAAGCTCTGTAGATAATCCTGAAGATGTGACTTGGTTAGTTTTAGGCCTTTATTTCAAAAGTTTGCTTTGATCTGGTACTCCTCATATATAAAAATTAATCCCTATTTTCCTTGGTCACGCCATAACTTGAAAACGACTAAACCAATTTCATTCATCTTTTTTTTAAATGTTTTCTAATACCTTGTAGAAGGTTTTTATGGAACGAAAAAATTATTAATTTCGATAGATTTTACCAAAATTTGCAAGCGAACGAAGTCGCGGGCAAGTTAGTACAATAATATAATAGCATTTTAAAAATATGAAGCTAGTTTAAAATAATCTCTATTGTTGTGGCCAATTTACGAATGAAACACGGTCTTTCTTTATGGGAAAATTCGCAACTGCTAATCTAGGCGAAAAGCTCCAAATTATCATGGCGTTTAGACATGACATACTCTCTAAAAAATACTATAATTCATAATCGGCTAATCATACATGACGAAGATGACTCTGATGATGAAGAAACGTTTTTGCATTTGTGCTTTCCAGCCACGCTTTTGTGGTACGAGCTTTATGACCCGGTGCCGAATCTTGCTAAAAGGACCATTCTTGATTATGGAACATGGTGTTGTTAAGCTCAGGAATAGTATCTTGATATACCTGGGCTGATGTTTTGATACCTCTTTATTAAATATACGGCTTAACAAACCATCACTGAAGAAGGATAATATCCACGTGGTTAAGTAAAAACCGGTGCGTCTTTTATAAGCCGAAGGTCTTCAATCACCATTTGAAATACGTGACATTATGATTCTGGTTGCTATGTTCATTCCCCTAGATCGCCTTTTTAGTACAAATATTACGTGGACAGCCAGATTTTTTGGAACTAACAGAGAGACTAACTCTACGAACTATCTCACTATACCTATGAATAGCCCGGTACGGCTAATACTCCATACCTACTTCGTGTAATGCTATCGATTCTCACAGCAATTCGGTTCTCTTGTGCTAAAGACTGCATTACAATATCACAAGAATATTTAACAAAGTTTTGCGCGAAAATGAAAAAACACAATGAATATTCATACGAGATGACAGGTTCCTAACTCAAATGTGAGAGATTGATTTTTATTGCAGGAATATTTATGGACAGGCTGTGTATTTTTATCCGACGAAAAAAGAGGAGGTTCTCAATTCGACCGTATTTTTTTTTTTTTTTGTATGTCTCAATACATATTTTTTTTTGTATTTACTTCAGACTAGTTCGACATAGTTATTTGTGTGATGTTGATATCGTTCGGCGTATAAATGTGATGCCAGCATTTTATGTATACTATAGTCAATACAGTGTAGGTAATCATTGTTCGGATTAGTATTACAAGTCGCATCAACTTGTAATGTAACCGACTTCTGTATTTTGACCTTGAAATTTGATACAACATCTAATGATGAACTGCTTTTATTTGTATGCCTAGTATTGCGGGATATTGTAACCTCCTTACAGAATCGATTATAACAATTATTTATCTAAGTAAGAACCAAGGCTATATTTAATGCCAGAAGCTAAGTACTTTGTATCGCGACTGTTTATTGAACAGTTACCGAACTCGTATGATGAAAATAAATATTATAAGATCGTGTGACGAAAAAATGAAGGTTAGTCTTAATTTCTCGGGTCACAATTTTTTTAATTGCATGTTTCTTAACTGTTAATCACGTTCCATCAGCTATATTATTGATCACACTTAATTAGACCCGCTCCCAACCTATTTGATGGGATCAAAACTATACTACATAGTTAGTAATATGTGGCCTATCCCTATTGTTCGTTGCCTTTACTGACAAGTACCTATCACGTTTCCAGATCCATAATATTGAGAAATTCATTTGAATTTTAATTGAAAATTTAAACTGGCTAAAACAATAAGTTGGGTAATTTTTGTTCTCATCAGACATGTTTACTTAATTTATGCGCTCTATTTTAAACAAAGGGAGGTATTTTGTAATGCAATAGATAATCTGATTTTATATAATAACTACGTTAAATAAAGAGAAGCTTAAATGTATACAGTGCTTGGTCAGGCTCCAACCTTGCCTTAAACTTGTTAGTCTGGTTTAACAAATATTTAATGATCCCACGCTTATACACATAAGTCAAGAGTATCAAAAGTTGATGTACTTCCGATTGGCAGCCACCGATATCACCTGTAGGTCACCATCTAAGGTCAAAGTTACTTGATCCTCGGCAGTAAGCTTGCAGCTTGGCATTGACTGACAACAGTCGTGTAAATAACGGTGTCGTGTGGGTAAAGCTACAGATTAAATTTTGTATTTGCAACAGCGAGACGTTTCGCAATCACTATGAATTTCGGTTACGCGAATGTATTTCGCTGTGTTATATTTATTTTTTGTTTCGGCTACGTGCAGAATAGACGTAAAATAAAATCGAATTCTTCTATAGACTTTAAAGACCAAAATTCAGATGTTTATTTAAACTCGTTGCAATTGATGGCTAAATACGGATATACGCCTGAAGTACAAACAGTAATAACGAAGGACGGTTACTTAGTGAACTCTTACAGAATACCGAATAGTGGACCTCCAGTTTTGTTAGTGCATGGAATTGGTGACAGTTCTGACTCGTGGTTGGTGTTAGGTCCTTCAAAGTCAGTGGCTTACCAGTTGTCGGATCTTGGATATGATGTGTGGATATACAATGCTCGAGGTAACAAATACAGCCAAGGACATGTCAAAAATCTTAGTCAAAAGCAATATTGGGATTTTACTTATGAAGAAATGGGAACTCAAGATTTACCTGCGTTGATTGATCATATACTCTTTACTACTTCCCAAAAGAGGGTGTCATATATTGGATTTTCTCAAGGAACTACAATTTTCTTAGTCATGTGCAGTATGCGGCCTGATTATAATGAAAAGATTAAGAAAGCAATTCTATTGGCACCTGTCGCATTAATAAGTAATATCAAGTTCCCATTTATAGACGTTTTGGCTACGAATATGAACTTGTTAAAGTCATTTTTTGATGGCATTGGAGTGTATAATTTATTTTCGGATAATGTATTCCTAAACTTGTATCATGCCAAGGTGTGCCAAGACGGAGTGCCTGAACAAATTTTATGTGCCTTAGAATTTTACATCAGTTATGGCATTAAGAATATAAAAAATCTGTATCCAGAAAAACTGCCAGTGCTAGCTAGTCATATTCCTGCAGGAGTGTCAACAAAGACTTTCGTTCATTATTTTCAGTCTTATTTAAGTAAAAAATTCCAACGGTTTGATTATAGTTCTAAGACAAATCAAAATGTTTATTCATCTCCTGCACCACCAAATTACAATTTATCACTGGTAACAGCTCCGCTTTATATTTTTAATAGTGATTCTGACTGGTTCAGTATAACAGCAGACGTAAAGAATCTTATAAGTAAGCTACCAAATGTAGTACAATACGTTAATTATAACGAATCCTTAGATTTTACGCATTTAGAGTTTGTTTATGGAGCTCGAATAAACTTGTTTGTTAACGATAATATCAAAAAGATACTTGACAATAGATTGTAGCAGAAGGTTATTTAATTATAAATATTTAGTAAGTATGTACATACAAACATTTGTTTTTATATATGTTGTGATAAAAGTATAACTGTGTCAATAAAATGTTTAAAATAAGTGTGTTACTTTAATGCTTTGATTTTCATGATTTTTTAGATTCCTGAAAAATGTAAATTAATTGTTTGTGTATTTTAACCGTGTTTAACATTGAAGAATAATATTTTGTAAATGTAATCGGCGGTAGCGTAATGGCTAAGGCGTCGGACTTGCGATCAAGTGGTTGCGGGTTCGAACCCCACCCAGTGCACTACTGACGTTCGAACCCAGTCCTAACACAAACACTTACCTTAGCTGGAGGGGTTATTCTTTAAAATTATTAGTAGTATTCTTTAAATAAATATATAATGTAGGTACCTAATAAAATATTCTACCACAGCGCTGTCTAGAGTTCTAGACTAAAACTAAACATAGTTTGAACAATGGGTTTTAGATAGGTATACAATATGATCAAAGCTTCTAGAACATGAATATTTTTTAAATAAAATATCCTTTGAGAACACTATTGTTAATAATTCATCACTAATTTTTAATTACAGTATATAGTATTCAATTTTAACAAATTTTCTTGAAAATGGCTTGTAGTACAAAATTTCTATTTTTTTATTTAAACTGTATTCGAAAAAGTACATTAATAATAATAAACAACAATTTAAAGCGCTGACGTGAAATCGGTGAACATAATTATGTAAGTAAGTAGAAAAAAAGCAACTAGTATGGTATAACTGCTTCACGTAAAATATCAAAGTTCGGCCGTGTCGTAGTTAGACTGAAAGCCGACCCCAACTTAGTTGGGAAAAGGCGCGGAGGATGATGACTAGTTGCTGCCTGCGCCTTCGTTCGTGTGGAAATTTTGGTGAAATCTATCTCACGGCAACGGTACATTTTTCCGGGATCAAAAGTAGCCTATGTACTTTTCCAGACTATATATATCTCTGTGCCAAATTTCCTCCAGATCCTATAAGCCGTTTTTGCGTGAAAGTCTAACAGACATCCATCCACCCATCTATATCCATTCTCACAAACTATTTATTTGGACGCGCCCTATTATTCAATAGGGCTCGTCCAAATAAATAGTTAAGCAATTTTCGTTTTCAATAACTACATAAACCAATATTAATGATAAAATTTACTAAAATATAAATACTGGCGGTTCATACTTTTACAATTACGACGGATTACGTCACCCGGAATTACATTTTTAACCCGGAATGATATAAACTAAATCATTAATTCAGTGGAGGTTAGATTTCCGTGTGTGCTGAATGACGAAAGTGAAGGCGTAATTCACGATACTCAAGTATTTAATGTTAACATATCTCACGATAAGAAGAAATATATGTATTTTCGACGAGCGGTAGCATATTAAGCCATATTATCATATAGCATATTATCAATGGAGGTGATAGAGCGTGGAGCACGCGTGCACTGCTGCACTGCTGCACTGCTGCACTGCTCAGACTCATATAGGTACTTGTTAAGCTCATAGCACCTCCAGTAGTTTTGCCGGAACGCAGGACTGTCGGTCCGGCATACTGAGGACCAAACCTAAGTGTTTAAAATTATTGTAGTCGGTTACTCAGATGGTTTATTCATCAATAGAAAACAGAACCCTATAAAGGGGTCAAGCCGTGAAAACACTTGGAAAATAGTCCAAGCTGTAACTGATGTAAGTAATGTTAAGTGATCGACATTATCGGCTATTTTGTTCACAACTACTCATATCCAGTAAGACGTATTATACTATATGTTATGGACCAAGTGATTAATACGATATTATTCATAATGTATAGAACTACAAGTAATAGAATAACGTGTGATTATTCAAGTTTGTCGAAAATAGTCTATAATGTAAACGCAAATCGTTTATCTAAGTCATTGGCATAAATATTTCATAAGGTATGGAGCCTCGGGCAGTGCTTTCGCCCGGACAGCTTAATTTTCCGATCGACTATGCATGGTGCACAGTACACGGGTCATTGAGAATATAACTGTTAGTATAAGAAGTTTTTATCGCCAAAATATTTCCTTTAATTCTAATTTTCTAATTAATTATTTCACCACTACTCAAAGTGAACACAAAAACCTAAGATTTCATTGACACGATAAAAATAGTTAAAATTTTAATAGGCATTATATAGCGTGCTGACCATGTGTTAGTTATGTACTTAAATATAATTTACAATTGTATATTTACTGATTATATCAACTAACGTTCAAGTGCGAGTGCGTAGGTACTATGAGTTCCGTATCTTAACCATGTAATTTAGGCTATGTATTCTGTGGTAAAAGTTATCTTCATACATATATAGTACATATTCTATAGTATAATCTACAATTACATGAAATTCGACGTGAAATACACCAAGAAAATAAACAAAATTTGTAAGCTTTGGTTGGTTATTTAAATTATTCAATAATTAGCAAATTGTAATAAAAGCACACAATGAAATGTTTTGCCACAAGAGTTCAGGATTTCTTACTAGGCTTAAAAAAGGAATAATTGATTTATAATTTTAGCACTTCTATAATCTTTTATTATTCCTTTTGAGGAACAGAACCCTAAAAATGGTAAATAATACAATTAATTAACACAGAACTTCGATAAAACTAAATAACAGATTACGATTATTATTAAAAGATTACAATTATTCAGATAAATCATTACATTCCCTGTCACCATACAAAGTTTGTCGAAAAATAATATTGTTGGAGGATGTTGGACCGGTAAGAATTAGGTGTTGTCTACATCTAACACTGCGCATATATCTATCAGGGACGTGAAATTGCACGCTGCCACGTACTGCTCTGTTATCTATCTTACCACTCAGCAACATAATAATGTATTATTTGCATGTAATCCGTGCGTGTGAAAACCCCCTCGGGCCGTCACCTCACCGGGGTTTTCGGGGGGGTGGTGTATCGTAATCGAACCGACTAAAAACACACGGTGTGCCGTACTGCGCCTAAAAAAGGAGGGATCCGGCAACAGCTTTTATAATGACATCCAGAACGTGTCTAGACCAACCATCCATACCTGACACAAACATAGGACACAAAAAAAAGGATAAAATCCATGTCTGTTTATATAACCTGATATCATAAGTAAAATTAAAGATTGACACAAAAGAATCACAATCTTCTATGAACAATTCATAGACTAAAATCTGGATATGCGGCGGCTATCAAGAGATTTACAAACGGCCAATTGTAGAAGACTGAATGCAAGGAATGGTTCCACGAAAAGTGCACTGCTTATCTACCGATGCGCTTATAACTAAAATGAGCACTCTTATCCACTTCGGTGTGCACTCTTGCACAACAGAGTGGACATTTACCTTAATACGTGAATTATGCTGAATGTATTTTGATTTCTTTCTGATTACTTTTTTTTACGAAATGCATTATCAACTAATTCTATACATCTCAAAACCTAATTCTACTCATACGCAGTAGTTAAACATGATAGTTGTATAATTATAATATATACGGTATTTCGGAATACCGTATATTGATATTCCGAGCTACATTTTTAATAACTACGTGTCTATCAACAATCATTTGTTCGGTTCGCTTGTTCGAAATATTGAATAGGGTTCGATGAAAATAAAAACATTTTATAAATATTGGCGGGTCAGTGTAGATAATTGAAAAGTCGGGTACAGTACACGTATGCAAACTAACGTGAAATGTGTGAGCGTATGTGGTAGATATGTACATAGGTATGAATGTCGTAACGGTGAGGGAGGGCCAAAAATTAAAAAACTCTGCCCGGGCCTGTGTCGCGAGCAGACGCCCGTTCAAATTGCCTCTCTACACTCAATTTAACGTGGAAAACACTCTGCTTTGTCCAGGTAATGAACACGGCTACCTGGGTCAGACAACAGCCTCTTCATTTCCGAATAATCATGATTAACGCACTGCAATATGTATTAATATTTTGAACTGTGGTAGAGTATTAATTGTTGTATGAAATTTATTGAATCAGAAAGTTATGGGCTTTTGAAGTAAAACATGTGAAATGGATAGGTATGATGTGATATGAATAGTGAATACGATATGATATATGGTTCTAGTAATGACGAAAGGGTTTAATTAACCGACTTCAAAAAAATGTGGAGGTTCTCAATTCGTCATAACCTTTTTTTATGTATGTTCCCCGATTACTCAAAGACACCTAGACCGATTTGGGAAAATTCTGTTTTTGTTTGATCTATTGGTGGCTTTCTAGGTGGTCCCATGGTCATCAGGATCTGATGATGGGATTCTGCAGAAATCGAGGAAACTCTTCACAGTTTATAGGCACACTAGAAGCGATTTAGGTATTTTTTAAAGTGTTTCATGCATTTGTTAACTGTATAAGTTTTACTCAAGGTTGTTCTTTTTTAATAATCTTAAGAAATTATTACACTTCTAAGGATGGAAAATTAAGGGATGGAAAATACAATAATTATTTACAATTTATCATGAATTAGGCACATTTAAGTCGGTGATACTTTTTTAAAAGATAATTACAGCATTACAAATTCCACAAAAAAATTAATAATTAAGTCAAATAATCTCAAGAACCGCCTTTAAATTTCTTTTAAATTTTCACTACATATTATCCGCCTTTACGTCCGGGCGACTGGAGCAGCCTATTTTCTAGAAACGTCATACGTCCGGGCTTTTTTAGCAGCCCACAAAAAAGAGGCCCGAAAGCGTCTGTCTGTTCGCAATACTCGTAAACTGAAAAACTGCTGAACGGATTTTCATGCAGTTTTTATTAATAGACAGAGTGATTCATGAGGAAGGTTTAGTAAATACGTATACTGTGGTTTAGGTGTATAATTTGTTAAGATTTTGTGTAAATTCATTTGTATAAAATGTGTCTTCTACCCGAAGCCTGGGCGGGTTGCTAGTTATAGTATATTTTACTGTTCCAATATATTTTCTTATAAAATCTTTCTTAAGTAGGCGTTCTTTGGTATCACGATATCATTCATTAGAACTCATTACACACATGTAAGTGCGTTTTAAATTGTAGTTAATTCAGAAAAGGTACTAGTATATTTAAGATATTTTATAGTATTAATATACCGATATCTACTTGAGAGCGAGTAGATTATTAAAAGCTTCATCTTGTTCAAGCAAAAATATCATTACTATAATTATTAACTATCCGGTATCCGGATGCCAATGAGCAGGTATCCGGTCGGAAACCAGATGGCAAATTTAGGTACTTTATTTAAGTCACATATGTAACAATTATAATAGCCAAATATACAACAAAATTATTAATTACTATTAAATTAATGTCACTTTATTGAAAATTGTATTGTGTTTAGACGTGGATGACGCTTCTTAATATAAATTTGTAACTATCTTTTGTAACTTAAGGGTAAAACTGTTTGTTTTCCCCAAATAAATAAATAAACATACAATTCTTACGAAAATTACAAATGCGAATGTTAGTATGTTTGTTTGTTTGTAACGCTTTCACACCTAAACTAGTTAAACGATCATCTTGGAATTTGCATACTATATTGTCTCTAGTATATATATTATCTCATCTAAACAAAAGTATTGTTTCCCCAGGCATAGAAAAATAACTTGCTGTTGTATTTCACTATAGCTAGCAAGGTGTTCGTGGCTAAGCAGTAACCGAGTAGGTTAACACATTACAAGGTTAAGTAACTAACTAGTCAGGTCAGTCTTAAGATGGGTGGGTGATCATTCTTAACACATTGAGACCTCTCCGTGCCTCGGAGAGGACGTTAAGCCGTCGGTTCCGGTTGTCATACGAACATCTGTGGCATTCGTTACGGGTAGTTGGAGCCCTAAAAAGTCCGATAACCTGTTCTAACTACAGAACTTCGATATCGCCTAGTACTTGGGTTGAGGCAGTCCCGCCACGTAAAATATCGAAGTTCGGTCGTTTCGTAGTTAGACTGAAAGCCGACCCCAACTTAGTTGGGAAAAAGCGCGGTTGATGATGATATTCACTATAGTTAGCAATAAATTTCTCTGCAAGTACAGAAAACTAAGTTGTTTTCATAGACAAGGCCAACTTTAGAAAAAAGTCTCCTGATATATCCACTGCTGCAAGGTACATCTTTCATGACAAAATTCGTTAAGTCCGGGTATTGCGTAGCATTGGCTGACCACAAAATATAAGGGTCACGTTTGCTATAAATTCTTATTGATTTAAAGTAAAAATCAATTTCACTTGAAACTACACTTTTTTTCTTGATAAAAGCAATCGCACAATGTGCCGTAATAGGACTCTGTGGCTTCATCTCTACTGTTTTGGTGTTGAAGATATACAGCAACATGAGGACTCATCCCAAGACTTTTTTATTGAGATCAAGCTTTTAACGAAGCCTCCATGCGTTCTGCAGGAATTCTTTGCTCAGTTTCATCTTGATCTAGTTTTTCAAAGCAGCACGTGCCACGTAGCATTATTACCGACACACAGGACATACAATAGATAATGTTCGCCGGATATCCGGCTTCAAGGTTGGCCGGACACTCCGTATTCGAACAAACAACTATCCGTTTCGTCTCTAGAACTTATAAATAAATTAAACAGTAAGTCAATCCTTTTTTAGTTTATTACTAGTTATATTAGGCAATAAAGCATTTTTATTCCACTGACCTAAGCCTTATTTGTATTTTTTTGATGTGTACAGTAGATAAGATCGCGTAAATTGCGAAGGTTAACAATAATAGTATTATTACTTTATATTTTTTGATGTTAAGTCTATTTACTTCACTTCACTGCACTATGGTGTGTGATTATGATAATCCGTTACATATTGGGGGTTATCTCTTATTTAGATTTATGTTATTCTTTTAAATAATGTTTAAAATATTTTACGATAGAATCCCTGAACGTTCACTACCATCTATACGCACAACTCTTCTTTCTTAGTGTTGGGAGTAGTAAGTAATAGCATAGATTTGGTATTCATTTTAACTTGATGAGTCAACGGGTTTATGAGAGAAAGGGTCTTGACAGACAGACAGACAGAGCGACAACAAAGTGATCCTATAAGGGTTCCTTTTTTTCCTTTTGAAGAATGGAACCCTAAAAAGTGAGGTGTTGGCGCTTCTCTTACTCAAGAGCTCAAAATTCAAGGTGGTTTTGTAGCCTACCCTGTGTGATAATGCCTTAAGGTGAAATAAATACAATAAAAAAAATCCGTATCCATAAAACAACCCTCGATAAATGATTTGTGAAATCCTACTAATATTATAAACGTGAAATTTTGGCTACGTACCCGTTGGACCTCCAAGATCAGACCCTATCACTAATGTACCCGTTCGACCTCATTTATAGGTTCCTTTGGACCCTCTTCAAAATATAATAGTCTAAGTGCCCATTGGACCTCTTTTTTAGTACCCTTTGGACCTTCAAAATTAAAATTACTAAAAAAGGACCTCTTGGACCTCTTTTTAGTACCGTTTGGACCTTCAAAAAAATATGTGTTCATTTGGTATTTGTTCGATGTTATTTAGTTATTTAAAAGGTACAGTTATGTTGAAAATTGGTAATCAGAATTCTAAAAATTTGATGAAATACCATAAGCAAATACAGGCACACTATCAACACATAGTACTCCGTAGTCCTTCATGTACAAAAACATGCATGTCTTATATTTAAAAACTTAAAGATCAGTAAAATTAGAAAAATACGTGATCTGATTTTAATAGCTGATTTTGTTTATACTCGTAAATAAACGCTGTTGTTTTTATATGTTTCATTAAAAATATTGATTTATTGTATAGTGTTTTATTTTTGATTAAGTGTCTCACTTTTATGCACGATTTATTTTATTTTATTTTGGCATTTCATACGAAGATGTATAAATGAGGTCCAACGGAACACGTTGTTTCATTGAGGGTCCAATAGGCACTAAAGTATAGGCAAAATCCATGTTTGAAGGTCCAAACGGTACAGGGAGGTCCAAAGGGTCATACTTGTAGATTAGGTCCAAATTTGGAGGTCCTACGGGTACGTAGCCGAAATTTTGTGAGGATGTATGGATGTTTCTTGTTTTTCACGCAAAAACTACTAAACCGATTGCGATGAAACTTGGTATGTAGATTGCTGGATTAACATATAGGCTATGTTCACGCATGAACATGACTTATAGCAACTTCCTATATTCTGACGTCACTGAACACTACGTGATATCCAAATAACATACTAATATGCCTTATCATTACGTAGTGTAAGTGACGGATGAGGAAAAGGACTGCTGAAGTTGCATGTACACCAATAGCACACTAAGACGTAGATATAGTTGTGCATATAGGATAAAATTAGTATTTAAGATCATAGTTAAGTAAGAATAAACGAGTCATCAAGTTGAGCCGATTTTGACCTAAACCTCTCACTGTGGCCAAGACATCCTTAGCCGTCAGTACCTGATCGGTCTTGTGAGCCTGCTTGACCGGCAGTGAGAAAACCTTACCACCTGCACCCCACTTCCTGTCTAGGTCCGTCTGGTGTCTTAGGTCGCCTGGCATCAGATATCCTGTACCTATTATATTTATGTATTTTTAAATACTTATAGTAGGGCTAGGGTAGTAGGGACGTGTAGGGGTACCAACGAAGCACCGTAGTTACGTACACGAGCGGAAGTCTGTGTCACCGAACACCACCGAGTACCACGCCGTGACGAACTATAGGTTAGGGTTGCGAACACGACTTGGTCTGCCAGGGATCCCCGAGAGCCAAGCGTGTATTGCACCGTAGGGTAGCAGTTAGGAGTACGTTAGGATTACAGTAGTATAGGCTGAAGGGATTAGGATTAGTTAGGATAATTTGCCTTAGGAGTACCGTAAGTACTTATTCATTAGGGTAGGCTAGAATAGAATATAGAACTATGATAGAACATTAGGTTAATCACACTTTCCTGAACAGTCGAGGTAAGTGCTGTTATATCCCTGTTCTGGCTACTTTTTATTCCGATATTCCCACGGATCGGAATTTACGCTGGGGAAATCGCGGGGCGCAGGTGCATATACCTAGTCTAAAGGTTATAAAAGTTGTCCTTAAGCTGTGTGTTTCTCTATTCAGAGATTGTAGGATATTATTTCAACCGGTTTTAAATAGGAAAAAAAAAATATGCTTACGCGTAGGTTTCTAGGTTAGAAACTGACGCTCCACTTTCATAACGGCAAGTAATTTAATATCTTTGTTGACTTTATCTTGACTTGGAATTCAGAATTCACTAATCAAATTCATTGCAATTTTAATTGTCTTGAAACATTGTTTATTTCTTATCGCTCTTTTCGATTTTGGATATCTTTACACTAAACAATTATATGTTTGAAGTGTCAGCAGGATGAATTCCATTAAAAAATATTCATTATGAAACATACACAAGAGTGGAAGTTATAGAATTTCGTCCGTGTGACGTCAGGTGGAGGGTCCATCGCGACGTCGCGTCGATGCGACTGCCGTGCCGATTTGTTGGTAGGCTTTATTTCCGCCTGTCGCGTGGAAATCCGATAGCGGTTATATTTTATTTCCAATATTTCAGTAATAGAAATAGAAACATGGCTCTTGCATTCGTGAAACGTGTCCGAGAGCCAGCGGTGGGCTGCTGTCGATTTTTACGAATTGAAATTATATGATTTTTATTACACATGTTTGTTTTGAAAAATTGAGCTTGCATGTCGGTCAGTCGATGTAGTGATGAAATAAATTGATTTACTTGTTAGTAACACTGTTTACACACGTGTTACTGTTAATGTTTTACGCAAGATTGTCGTTAATCTTATTTCTAGCTAAACTTATTGCTAAGTTTCAAATAGGTCTTGAGTTCTTCACTATGTATTTGAGATGGATAATATAACGAAAATCTCAATGATATTCATATATAGCATCACTATCTATGAATATCATTGAATATTGAATATCTCTTTAAATCACTTGATATTTCGCTCATGAAAAGAGCCTATGACAGTTAGTAATACAGTATAACAGTAATTAATTCGAATAATAACTAAATGTACACCGATAAAATGAAAATAGTGGAGTGCTAAATTTTATCTTTGGTAAGAAAAACTAGTAACAAAGGTATTAACTTTTTATTATTACCATTTTTTATTAAAGTAGATTTTTTTTTTAATTTTATTAAAATTTGTGTAGTCGGTGGAGCTTCAAATCCTATTAATTTTGGTTGTGACTCTGCACAATTACGTTTTAATAGGAATCGATCGCGAATAACCTATAGAACGGTTTTACAGCTTCAAGGCTTTCCTCCAACTCACCCAATTTAAGTGGAGCTCAAATGAAAGCGAGTGTTCTTGGACAAAAAAAACCGCATACCTCAATTAGAATCGAAGATTTAGAGAATACTTTCTCTATGCTATGCTAGCTATGAAAAAATAAGAAATCTACAGGAGGAAATTGAAGGAATTTGATTCTTACGTGAAGCGACTGCCATTAGAGCTCCACAACCCAAGTAGGTACTAGGCGATATGCAAGTTCTGTAGTTAGATTAGGTTGTCGGAATTTTTAGGGCTCCAACTCACTGTAATGAATGCCACAGATGTTTAAGTTATCGGCAATCTGTAGTCTCTATACATTGCCTAGGTATACAATACCCATACAATGTATAGAGGACCTAAAACATTTAGGTCCTTAATGATTTTATGAAATTTTATTTATTATATACTTTGCTTAGATATTATATACAATTACAATACCGAATATGCAGCCGGTAGTACGTGTAAAAGACAAGAGCACGGAAGCACGGAAGGTAGTTGAGTGTTCTTGAAATCGAAAGAGGTCGCGGTGATGCTATTAGCTGCAGTCCTAAAAAAACCAGATGACGAACTTTATTAACAAAGAACAAAGAAAGATGTTGTAAAGAAATAGTGTATAACAGTTTGTCGTCTAGAATTACTTAAAAAAGAAGATGTCCCTAATCAAGAAACTACACTCCGACAACTGGTGCAAATCTGCAATCTCCGGAGACATGTCAGGGATTTATCAAATGTACAAGACTTGCAAAAACACAAAAGTAAGATTTTATGCACTTCAAAATATCACAATACTTAGTTCCTCATGTTTCCTATTCACCATCAGTGCGACAGACAGTCCCCTATGCAGATGATGACTCAACGCGGTGGAAACGGCCGTCAACGTTATCCTGGAGTGCGAGGGAGTGGCCACACAACGGGCACGTATCCTCGTGTGAACGCCCCAGGAGGCTTCTGTGCTTCTGGAAGGAGGTAGGCTGGCTCAACTTGTCAGCTTATTCGAACGTATAATGGACCGCCTATAAGTCTAAATGCGGAAACAGAGCCCTATACCAATACCAATCTTTTTTTAATGTTTGAATAAATAAATATATTTTTTACTTCCGTTTTGAGTAGATCTACTTATAACTTTTACAGTGATGTTAAGGTTTTTAATACTTATTATCTGATTTCCTACTTAAAAGCCAATTAGATTATTATAATATGTTTCATTTGTCTGTCATTTTATAGGTGAGTAGGTAGGCACTTAACTTAAACATAACATTAACAAGAACAGACCAAAATCTATTTACTTTCCACATTGCTGGTGGACCAGCGGGTACTCTATTAGTGCAGTCGGTGGAGCTTCAAATCTTATCAATTTTGGTTGTGACCATAATTACGGTTTTGGCTTATGACCCACCGCACAGTGGTCATTAGTGCAGAAAGGAAACAAAAATCCCCACCATACTACTGGTAGTGTCGTTTGGTAGTGTGGTGAGTCATTTTTACCTAGTAATGCCTCTTTTTCGACACATTACAATAATGTGTCGAAAAATATTATTAACTCGAGGTGTAAGCTTCCAAGAGGAAAGTTTTAAGGTTCCTCTTTCGTTTTTTATTTAAAAATAGCGAAAAAGTGTCAAAACGTACCTATAATTCAAGGTAGTAAAAATTAATGAAGGAATACGTTTTGTGCAATTAAAATTTATACTTGAGTGCTTTCATATATACTCAACCTACCCTCAAAATTTGATCAGGATCGATAAAGTAGTTTTTGCACAATTCAATTCGCAATGAAAGAAATTTGGAAAATTAAATTTTACGCCAGTACTACAAAATCGACTTATCGACATGCCTGATTTTACATATGCTCCCAGACCGTAATATTATTCACAAAAATTCCTACCATGAGAATCACTGTGCAACCGTATGTAAGAAACAGTCTCGAAACCACTGATATAAACTATGAAAATCACTAACTAACAGTAACTGCCAAGTTGTTCGTACCTCTGTTCGCACCTTAGTGATGTTCTCATCTTATTTATACTCTTTTATAATTCCTTTATTTGTTAATATTTATCAATCGACCAATAGCATTGCGTTAAAGGCATAACCAGTCAAAATAATGTCTATTAACTTATTTTTATTAAACAGTGAACTGTGTTATCATCTATTATAGTTTGTCCCTATTTTTAATAAAATAAATAAGAGGTTTTAATGTGGCGACAATACGTACATGTTGTACTATAGGTTGTACCCGATCGATTCGTATCAAAAACCTAATTGTGCAAAGTCACAACCACCACATTCGCTAATAATCGAGAAAACAGTATCAAGATATTGCTGTAAGACGTACACAGAATCTTTAACTAACGGATCCGGTTCTTTTTTTTTTCTTTTGTTCTGAAGTTAAATCATTTTTTTTCCAAAATTAAAACTACACATAACATTGACATACACACATGCCACATAGTTCAGTTATCTAATCTCCCATAAATAAATGATATACATAGCAAAATAATTACTTACACGTAACAAATAAAATAAAGACTTAATAACTAACTAAAGAACTACTTACAAACAAAATAAACAAATTAAGAACATTAAAGTTCTGTTCTTATAGGCCGTAGCGTAATCTTACATAGGCTATAATCTTCCTCAATGAATTCCTAATACAAAAAGAATCATTCAAATCTGACTAATAGTTCCATAGATTAGTACCTTAAAAAAAAACAAAAAAGCTCTTCAGCTTTATTATATTAGTATAGATAGAGTTGTACTAAATAAAAATGTATTTATATTTAAAAAAGGTAATAAGTAAACTAGGTTCTGTTAACCTTCTTTAACAATACATATAACTTGTTCAGAATATAATGTAACAAAAGCCCTCTCCTTATTTTCCTAGTTTCACGATTCTTCTTTGTGCAGATGTTCGTACCTATAGACACATTTACGATAATCCATGCTCTCTCTAAAATTGAACTGTCAAATTGCTCCACGAACAAGGGAATGAACTGGGTAAACAGAAAACGTAAAAAGTGAACGAGGGACGTCCGTTACACACCTCACTTTTTAATTGAATTTCAATCAAAATTTTCCTGAAAACAATTTCTTAAAACTTCTGCGGTACTCAAACACTTTTGTTAGGACTTTTTATTAGACATGTATCACAGAAAAAGGCTCATTAAGGGTACATTTCTTAAACTGCTAATTTGATTACAAAAATACATAGTCTTATAATTGATTTTATACAATAGAACCTAAATTGTTTACCAGCTGTAAAGGTATCTCTATCCAAGATGTCTTTACGAATTTATTAAAAAAATATATCATATTAAGATGGATAAATTTATAGCTATATATTTTGGGACCCTGCCTCCAGTCATGTTACATTACTCAGTTGTTTCTTAATAGGCTAAATGGTAGCGCTAAAGTATAAATATTTTTTTTGCATTTTCTCGTGCATTTACAAGTTACACATTATTCTAGCCCACAATTACACCAATTTGTTTTTATAAAAAAAATTGTAGTTAATAAAAAAATTAAGATATTTTATATCACTAAAAACTATTATTATTAAATCATATTCTTTTGTGAATCCCGCAAAATTTGTGAATGCGTCCTTCGTGTATTGTCAATATACAACATGTCTCGGACTCAATTCATAAATATGTAATTTAATTTGTTCCCTACATCAATAGATATTTTGAATAAACTAAAATGTTATTTGTCCAGTCGTTTTTCAAATATTGACCAAATTCTCACGTTTATAGATATTTTAGTGAATGTACGACGATTTCACAGTGGCTGATATTTGTATTTTTTTAAGTATGTATTTTTTCAAGGAAATAAAGAAAGTACAATACTTTTTTTTATTATTTACTTATTTTTATTTTATATTGCTTTTAGATGTTATATATATATAATTGTGTTAATAATAGTCCAAATTAGGTTTTTAGGAAATTATGCCTGGAAACCTTGAAGTACTTTTTTCCATGAAATTATGACAAAATTAGAAAGTTTTGACATCACAACCTCTGTCATATCTAGTTTAGAATCAATAGAAACGCAAAAAGGGATATTATTTGATTGATATCTGTTTCTTTTTAAAGTTTCTGATCATGACAATGACATTAACCAAGTGACTCAATCACGGACGAATAGCTTAAATATTTAAACAAATTATTATTATTGAAAGCATTTCTTATGTTTAAGCGAAGAAATAAAACAGTTGTTCAATGTGGAGATCTGGGTTATTCGACCAAGCGGCACTCAGCAAGGCCAAAACTTCATTACGTTCACCCACGCTTTGGCACATTGAACATTTAGATAAAATTCAAGTGCGAGAGCCATGGTTCGGCACGTATGGGCCATCTCGACCGGGGTGATACGGCCTCACAGAAAACCGGCAATGGAGCAATGTTTTCATTGTATTTCGCTGAGTGAGTTAAGTTACCAGGCCCTAACTCTTGCCCCCTCTCCCCTCTATCCCCTCCATCCCCTTTTTCCTCCCTTCTTCTACTAAAGGCTCTTCTACTAAACTAAAGGCCGGCAAGTCATTTGTGACTCTTGAGGTGCAGGTGCCCATGGGCAGCTGTAGTCACTTACCATCAGGTGAACCATCACGTTTGCCCCCTATCCCATAAAAAAAAGGAAACAGGTTTAGCTCAAAATATCAACTACAATTTACAAAAAAAAGTACTTCACGAATTGGCAATCACAAGATTTTTTAATTGTAATTTGATATGGGGGTTTTTATTCTCGACAGTATATATTATGTTAGTCCCTTAATGGCCATTTCAAGTGTATGACGTATACTCGATCGAAAAATAACCATAAGTAAAAGTACCATAAGCAAGCATATCACGGAAAAATACCCAGTTTTTACAGAGATACAGATATTTGGTATAAAATTTTCAAATTTACTTAAAATGTTATCCTTATCAGAAATACTCGGTTTATGTGGTCTAGGAGGACGATAGCGCGTACAGAAGAAAGTATTGCCATTAAATTATTATTTTTTATAGTTTTAATCTAACATTGTGTATTTTATTTTTTTTTCAGCGATAAATACCTATGTAATAAAGCAGCTGCACTTCAATCAATCAAGAGAACAATTGTAGATAAATATTTTCAGATATGAGTACTCCTAGTTTCTCATTTGTCAACTACTTATCAATTCTTGCGGGACACTGCTGAGAGTGAACCGAGTACGATGTGTTTCCACACATTTAAATTATCATATCTTCAACTGTTCACAGAATTGTTACCTTAACCGTCCAGCAATATTAGGATAGGCTTCCGTCCATTTACCATTTATGTAAGTGTTTAGCACTTACATAAATGGTATAGCAAATGTCTTACATTGCTGAAAAGGGCGTTATAGGTAGATAAGTAGGGCGCCATTAGTGGATTAAAATGTTAATGAGCATATACTCTGCAGAACCGACAGCCACTGTTTCAGAAAAGTACGCTCCCCTCTAGATACATACGAGTATATCTATGATATGTTTAAAGTGGATGGTAACTAGCATGACCGCCCGTTATAAAATGATCAAAAACTCTAATATGGTTTTCCAATTTCCTAAAGGTGCCGCTAAACGGGCAATATTTTTACTGCGATGTATGGCTGTGATACAGTTGCCGGCAACATTGCCAGCAATTACAGCCAGGCTATGCAATATGTAACAATATTTTAAGTGTGGCTGGTCATATTTTTAGTACTGGCCGATATATTTATATGTGTTGAAGGAAGGTTGCCGAATGATCGCATGAGAACCGAAAATATTGCAATATTGCCCGGCTAACTTTGTTGTCGTCTTGTTTTTTCCATTTATTTTAAGTCCAATTTTGTTTAAAAAGAATTCGAAGTCGCTCTTAGACATTCTTGTAAAGTTTTTGAATAATTGCTTATCAAAGTTTATTTATTTACTAAGCGTATTTAAAGTATCACGCCTATTAAAGTAAGGTCGTATCCACAATCTAGCTTTTTTATGTTCTGCGGTTGCTTACTAAATAATATAAGCCGCGGCAACACGAATGATTTCATCAGTCATTTTGTTTTTGTAGCCTATTTAGAGATAAACATATTGAGCCGTACTGGTTCAGACATATTGCCAAAATATATTGCATGAAAATGTTTTCGCATGGCTGGAAATACCAATCTGCATTAAAATTATTTTGTGATGGCTGGAAATATTGTAGCCACATATTGCAGTAAAAATATTGCTCGTTTTGGCTCAGCGTAAATGACTCAGGCTAGGAAATTTTATATACATAAATATAAGATGCATTAAAATAAATTACTTTTATATTGATGGATTTTATTTATTTATTATTAATACTACAATTAACTAATCAATTTTATGTTTGAAGGACAAGTCCTGTTAATCGTACTATGTTTATCATTTTAGACTATCCAAACATTTGAGTTGTTTAACGTTGCTTATTCTAGACCCTCTGGGCAAAATTCAATATTGATACCTACACGTGTAAGAATTTAAGCTTTCAATTGGTCTGAGTTAATGATTATGTTTATGCTGTACCTGTATTCAGCCTATATCACAAAATACATTATAACCTATATTCTATTGTTAACCGACGGAAAAAAAGGAGGTTCTCAATACGACCGTATAATATTTTTTTTTATATATGTTCAGCCCTCACTCCGTTATTTATGAATCGGTTTTGATTATTCTTTTTTGTTAGATAGGGTATACCTCAAGGGTGGTCCCATGTCAAGGAAGTCAGGATCTGATGATGGGATCCTGATAAAATTGAGAGAAACCCTCGAAAATTGTAGGAACGAATAGTGTTTCTGTTTACTTTTCATTACTTTATCTGGTATTTGCGTTTAGAAATCATCACATCATGTAGCTGAGCTGATGACGAAAAAAAATCATATAATCACATAATCATTTTAACAAAAAAATAAACCTATGAAAAGAACTAAAAACCAACATATAAATAAACCTTAAGTCTTAAGTATTGAGTTATTTACATAAACTATCAAATTTTATATAAACTTTTTACATTCAGCGCCAAATAATAAAATTTGTCATGCATCATTAAGACGATTACTTCGACCAAAACCGAGTTGGATTTAGTGGGTTTTCAGTGGAGTCTAACCCACTCAATCCACTTCAAAATTCTTGGTATGTGAACACTTTAACGCTCAAAAATTTTCAAGATGCATCTATCTATATAACATAAAGCATCTTCTCACAAAACTAATTACTTGTCCATCAAGACGATGTCGCCATATTACAATGAAGAATTAATCGTTTCTCATACTACATGTAGAGTTCCGGCGCATGTCAGCAAGATTAAGGTTGGTCAACCTAAGGACTAAGTTGCATAACGGGACCCAAGTACTTCACTCCTTTCAAATGCTGGTTACACATGTATGATGCACGATAAATTTTATGTGGCACCCAACCACTACATAAGCTTTGTCGTACTTTGTGAAATATGCATATTTCGTAGTAGTTTCCACTGACATACATACAGGTCTTCATACGTGGAAACCAGGTGCTGAACACATTGCTCCAGTATGTCTTTAGAACTCAGTCGCATATCTCCTTATAGGCTCTTAGAAGTCCCTCTTTACTCCAAAACTTGCGTGCCTTTAATTGTTTTTTAGCTAAGGAAAAAATGGAGGTGATTCTATTTATTTTCTTTTTATGTATGACATAACTTTTTCAATAGTCTTTTATTGGATAGGGTATACTTCTAAGTTGGTGCTATTTAAATTTCAGATAAAATTTCAACCCTAAGGGTAAAAAATATTGGACGAATAATAGTTCACCTATTGACTTTACACCTGTGAACCAATTTTGTTGAAACTTAGCACACATAATGTGGTTATAATGAGACTAGAACATGACGGAGACATGTAGTTGATTTAATGATGGATGCGGAATCCAGTCGAGGGAACTCCTTATTAATTCATCCTAATTAATTAATAATCTTAATGTAAACTTTAAACCTAATAATAGATTGTTGAGTATCTGTTGTTTAAATATTTATAATATATAACAATGAATAGTTAAATATACATAAGATAATTAAGTAAGTTCGGTAAGAAAGAATTTTAAATACGTAACTATTAATTGTAATTATATTTTACCCACAAACAACTAATAAATAAAAACACTTTATTTTACGTATTAATTAATTTTAACGCCGAGTTTAACGCCGACTATAATTATTTAGGTATTTACAATACTGTAGGAATTTAGTTAGGCTAACAAGTTTATTTCTCGCTTTTCAGTTCCTTTATTTTTTCATCGGTTTAATTTTTTGTAAAAAAGTATTTTACAAACGGGAATAGTTTAAAGTCGCACGGCGCTAAATCCGGACTATAAGGGGGTTATCCCAGCAATTGGTGGTTGGTGCAAATAGTTAGTTAGTTAGTAGTTTCGCCGCCGCAATGTGGAGGATCGTTATCTTGATGCAAAGGTCAAGTATCGAGTCTTGAGTTTCGTCGTTCACTTTTCAAGGCTTTTTATACTTGAGGTAAATATTTCAGTCTATACTATACAGCAGTAACGGTCTTCCTTTTAAAAAGCATAACCGTAGCAATTATTCTTGTGTTGCTTATAAATACAGGAACCATTCTTTTCTTTACGGATCGGGACATTTTGACACACGTCGGTGGTGGTTCATCTTCAAACACCCACACTTTTGGGAATTAGTAGGAATATCAAAATAATACGACTAGGTTTCATCACCGCATCAGTCATCAAATGCTGTACCCAGAATGAACAAAGTTTCCATACTTTTAAATGGTCGTGAAGAATCCGATGAATCGTTGGAGCACTTAACTTGATGGTTTCTCCGATTTGTCAATAACTTGCATACAGTCTCAATATTCTTATCAGTAGTACTCCTATCGGACTGCTGTAGATGGCTAGTTTCCCTCAGTGCACTACTCAATTCCTCGAAACATTATTGTTTAGTTAGGCCACGCTTAAAGTTAGGTATACAAAACAATATATTTTTATAAATACTTTTATGTACTAAGTACGTATAGCAAGCTATTTATGTAAGTAATAGTATTTTTTTCATGTAATATGTATATCTGCTTTGTTATGATGATCTAAGTATTATAAATAACTCCAAATGTTAAATTTTATTTTTGCATCTACCGTGTAATATTTCTACATCACCCCAAGGTTGACTGGTAGATAACACCTAGGTATTTAATCCGCCTTTGTACAAATTGTGCATTAAGTTTTAAATAAATAAATAACTATACGAATGTCATAACGAGAGAAGCCCGTCATTTTCTTTTAAAAAAATAATTTAAAAATCGAACAAACGATTCCTTGCCTTCAAATTTGTTTCTTCTTCAAATATTAGATAGATAGATAGATAGATAGTACTCTTTATTGTACACCAAACACATGATATATTTACGTATAAACAAACAACTTAAACATAAAATGCACAATGGGCGGCCTTATCACAATAAGCAATATCTTCCAGGCAACCTTTGGATGGACAGGACTGTAATGATTTAAATATTACTTAGAGTTTATGGATATGATTATAAATCACATTATGCTATTTAGTTTTGCATACGACAAAACTTATGTAGCGCCCTTACGTACATATACACATACATATAATTCACATTAAGCATTTACTCTGTCAGTTCAAAAGTCCCGGTTGATGGTGTCAATCTTAGGATGAGCCATTTCTTACTTTGAAAACGCTCGTTTGCTCTCACGTCACTGGTTCTGAATATTTGTATGTTTATATTGCTGTTCTTGGTTTGGGGATGTGCCTTTAAAGTATTTCCTTTTTTATGTCCCTTGCAGCTTTATATAATTTTGCAAGGGTGCTAAATTACCGCATATACCGCTAATATATAATATGAAGCAACACTATACTGTTACTTTTATGTTCGGTAAGAAGAAGGCTGTTTAAAAAAAAAAAATGTTTTTATCTCTATTGTAACCACACCACAGAACATATATACTCTCTACTGAGAGGGCCCACACTTTTATTGGCATCACTTAAAAGGATTTTAGTTCATTACAGCGAGCGTTCCGTGAATCCTGTCATGGTATACTAGGTAAGTATCGTTGTACTTCAGTTTACTGTGATCCAGATATCGCTGAACATATTTGTTTAGTATCTATGTATCAGTTCCAGATAACAGAATGCGCTATCGTATTTCTAATTATATGCATGTAGATACACGAACCAAATGCTAGTGTATGTAACAACGTTTACTGTTCGAATTTCTAAACCAATATGCTGTTATTAATCATGCAGCAGCCCTTGTGTAGCTATGCAATTTATAAAAATAATTTTGTACGGATATATTATTGGATTTTCCCCTATACACCTTTACATTAAAGGCTAATATGTGAAAAATTTACAGCATTGCTATATTTGTTTAGTTATACACGGGTTCTTTGCTCAATAATACGTTCTAATTTGTCTAACGCGATCACTCGGCCCACCAGCCGTGAGAATCTTTCACTTAATTAACCCTTTCAGAGGACTGCCCCACTTCAAAGTGCTAGGTATAAATAAAATTCATGGCTGCCTGCCGAGCTGATATGTTTAGTGGAGTAGATCATTAAGGTTTATATGTTTTCCATCGTAGTTTCAACTTGTATAAGTCGTTATTGACCGTTCTGTGCTTTTGGGTCCTAAAATTATTGATGGTTTAGGCTAAAGACTATCGGCTTTTCGAATTTCAGCTGTCATATAACTGTTTGGCTGGCGTCAGCATATTGTGTTGATAATTTATGGCTTGCAATGCATTCAGCTTCGTTAATTTCGGCAATAGCTACTATCTACACATATTTTTGAAATAGATAGGTACTTATGACCTCATATCATATCAAAATACTAATTTCAATCGAATATATTGGATTTCAGATGACGTAGATAGATAGATAGATAACTCTTTATTTGTACACTATTCGGGACGTAGTTATTATATAGCATATATGTAGTATTGTCTCTTGCTATGTATACGTAGGTTCAACGATACATGTTTATTAATGAGAAACGTTGAACAATGAGAGTATCCGCGTCGGTAAATCAGGTTGAGTGCTTTTGAACTATTATCGAACTACACAACTAATTGTTTTAAAAGCTTTTCACCTGGCGGATAACCACTTGATGATGGAAAAACATTATGCAAAAATTCCACGGAAATTATGTTTCAGTGAATTATAATCTTGCGTGAAATTCGCAAAAAAATATTGAGGCAGATAACATTGTTTGGTTCATTCAAAATTGTTTAGTTATTCTAACTCAGGCTGATGTAATATTGTTAATAGAAGAGCAAGATCACGAAAATGGTAAATTTTACCATATTAATAACATAAATTTAATAAGCATTCAAGATTTTAATCTGGTATATAAATAAATGTTATATGCTGTTGGTAGAACGGCTGGATCAATAAGGTTAGTTTTATAAAGTGCACGACAATTGCATATTTCAAATAGTTTTTAAAAAAGTACAACTGAAAAAGTTATCCAGAAAGTTTATGAAAAATTGAAAACGCTTTTTTTCTAGGGCAGTGAAAATATTTATTACTCAATCACAGACTTACCGTAGAACGGATTAAGATTAAATTTCGTAAACAAACAGGTTGTATCCTGGATTTACACATAGGCCTACGGGAACCGAGATGAGATGGAACGCGGGCCAAAGCTCGTTGTTACAATACATATTATTTTGATGGCGTTGCGTCTATTCTAGGTCATTGTACCTACTCCGTGTCAGTCTGAAGGTGAATATTTACATACCAAACATAATTAGCATTAGTTAACTAGATTTAACGTGACACTGGGCAATCACATATTGCATAATATAACGTTTAAACTTGTTATATTATCTGATATATGAATATTAATTTATTGACATTAGTGCATTTATATAACTAAACTAACAGCGCCTCGCGGTTTCACCCGTGTAAGTCCCGATCCCGTGGGAATATGGGGATAAAAAGTAGCCTATGCGTTAATCCAGGCCTCCAGCTAATACCAAGTTTCATATCAATCGGTTCAGTGGTTTTTGCGAAAGAGTAACAAATATCCAGCCATCCATCCAAACTTTCACATTTATAATATTAGTGGGATGTAGCATTGGCCGTGTAATTCCTCACTGGGGGCAAGCAGACATATCTCATGTGAGGTTGACTGTTATTTTCAGGTACCTATCATCAGTTTGCTGTTGTGTATAACGTGTTCACTTATTTGATTTAATAAACAACTTCCGATTTTAGGAGTTTATACCTATGTAGCTTAGAGTTAAAGTAACAATATTCCTGGCTACAGCCACTGGTAGTATAGACGTGTATATCATTTGATATAAAAGAATCGCGGCAATAAACAGTAAACTTTCAAGGTCCTTATAAGACGCGTCCAGGGTCTACTTTTGGTGTATCTTTGACAAATTCCGGTGAATTAATACTAATTTATTTTAACATATTTGTAAGAATATCTTACGTCTTATATCCTCCTCTTAGACTCCGTCTGTCTGTCGTGATAGACAGACGGAGTCAACGAGATGATCCTTTATTCCTTATTTCCCGTTTTAGGAATAGAACCCTAAAAGTGACAATGATGTGAGACACACCGAAAGACCTACAAAGTTAAAAGGTGTACAGATTTAGGTGTGGAAGAATTAAAGAGAAATTTGTCTGAACCGTACATAAAAGGGCGTGTAAGCGATCGCCGGGTTAAGTGTGGTGCGATGAGAGGCACGCGCCGTAAGCATGTTCATGAATTATTAACGGACCGCGACTGCCGATGAGTCTGGCGCACTGCACCTTTATTATTGAGATCGCTTTGAGACCTTTCAAGGGGGATGGCTGAATTTCTTGTCACAAAATTGAAAATACGGATAAATTTGTATATGAAGTGATCGAATCGAATGTCACTCCTGTAGGTACTGAAATATTTATATTATTTGATCCAGAAATCTGATAAGGAAAATTACGGAAGTTAAAATGACAAACTCACTCATTTTATAACTTTTCAATTGAGTAACAGTATTTGTAATTAATTTTCGGTACATCTTTCTTTTATAAAACGTCCAATTTGCATGTTACTCATTTCTTTAGGTAAACTCTAGCAGATATCATTGAAAGTGGAAGTATCGTAACTTGAAATACTTTAAAATGTACCTATTGTGATTTATGTCTTAGACCTAAATTGTAAAAGTAGTAAATAAATACATTTATGAATTACTTGGTCAATGATGTTCTAAATCTTAAATATTTAACTTGTTCTCTTGTCGAATCCTTCATCTATACCCTGCGTTGTTTTATCACTACATATTATAAAACAAAGTCCCCCACCGCGTCAAGCTGTCGGTCTGTTCGCGATAAACTCGAAAGTTACTGAACGGACTTTCATGCGGTTTCCACAGATAGAGCGATTCATGAGAAAGGTTTAGGTATATAATTTGTTAAGTTTTCGTGTAAATTGATTGAAATATGATGCTGATTGTTGAAGATGTCTCTGCTACCCGTGCGAACCCGGGGCGGGTTATTATTATTATTATTATTATTAAAATTTGTCGTAAATTGAAGATAACTTATTCATTGCATTTGCCAAATCTTATAAATATATAGTAGGTCTTTTACTGCTCACTGATATTCAGATTGTTAAGAAAACCACAAAGCCAGGCAGACCAGAACTATGCAGCGGAGTTTCAATTAACTTAGATTTCATTCCTTAAGAGTGAGGAATAGCCGATTAGGTAGGTAGGTCCGCCAATACTGTGGACCTAGTTAAGTATTACTAGTTCCACCGTATTGGCGAGGAACCTCTACCCTTTCCTTCTGGCTTTGCTTAAAGAACTTCTGGCACAGTCAAAGAATTAGCAACCAGAGCTAGGGAGGAGATAAGAGGAGAAGAGTCTTGATAACATGCAGGGGATACCACATTTGTTAAGTCTGCTCATAGACACAAGTATTTTACTGGTAGGTGCATCCGGAAGCCAGGACATGGTGCACGGGTTCCTGTTGTGTAAAAATAGCTTTTATCAACGAAAAATAAAACGGAGAGACTTACACCAGACAATATACTTCCACTTTTATCATTATTATTTCTGGGTTGGTTCCAGATAATGAGAGGTAATTTCGTCTCATAATATTATAATAAATATGTATAGGATCAGTTGGAAATATGAAACATGAGTTTCGGTGTAAAAATGTTACTTCGTAATTAAGGAATATTATTTAGCTGGTAGTTATCAAAGGTACGCTAAATCACTACATATTATAAAACAAAGTCCCCCGCCGCGTCTGTCTGTCTGTCTGCCTGTTCGTGATAAACTGAAAAACTACTGAACGGATTTTCATGCGGTTTTTACTAATGGACAGAGTGAGGAAGGTTTAGTTGTATAATTTGTACCCGTGCGAAGCCGGGACGGGTTGCTAGTATTACTAATAAAACTAATAAAAGGTGCGTTTATGATGGATTTTCTATCTGCTCTAATGAAGCAATTATTATTGACATGGGTTTGAAATGAGATAGAAAATTCTTTGATTATAAAGTCAAGAAGTTCCTTGTATACCTCCTAGCAACGGAAACAATAAGTCGGCAGCCTCTAGCTATTAGCCAGGAGCCCATTATTAACCATTGGAAAGTCTCAAACTTTGAAATCGACACCTTAATGACGTAAGTTGTATGAATAGCTATCGCTGTTGAATTTATGCCGCTTAAATATCTATTACATTTGTACTTAATAACTTATACAGAATATCATGTATACAGAGTATTAACTTGTATGTTCCTTAAAATTTTACTATGAGGGTACAATACAATCCAATACTCTTTATTGTACACCATGAGAAACATGGGTACTCGCTTTTCCCACTAAATCACTTATACTTTATTCTTTCATTGAATTTTGACCACGGTTCACTTACAGGAGATTGAGCGCTATATCTTGTAATATTTTAATAATTTACATTTATAGTTACCTCGTCGAGAATGGCAACTGTGTCGATACTCGAGGACATTTTTGACATTGGATGGAGTGTGAGACCGGCCGTTAAGCAATTCACTGCTTTTCGTCGAATGAGTGAGGTTACCGGAGGCCCTAACCTTTCCTTCGCCACCTCTTCTCCCTATACCAGCACTCTCTCTCTTACCCCCTTTCTCCCCTTCCCCTGATACCACCTTAAAGGCCGGCAACGCACTTGTGACTCTTGAGTTGCAGGTGCCCATGGGCGGCGGTAGTCGCCTACCATCAGGTGACCCGTCTGCTCGTTTGCCCCCTATCCCATAAGAAAAAAAGGTGACGAAATGGAGTCGGCGTATTGGGCTACTAAGTGTCCAACATTCTATGTACCCGTAACAAGAGTTGAAATTCACCAGCATAAAGGTTATCAAGAGTCCCTTGTAATTATCGTATAGTCGAACTCATTCAAAAATGTAAACGATCAAACTTGCGTCCCTTACGAGTTTTGTAGTCAGTTCACGAAAATAGATTTTTGTGTTCTCAACTTTAATGCTTTCCTGTTATTCGTACTAGGGGTACGAAATAGTAGACCTGACAGGACCTGATAGGACTATTGAGTTATACCACGTCGTGGCCAGCCAAGTGTACAAGAAATATCAATGTACAAGAATGATAAGCAAACACGCATGGATTAGGAATTAATTTTGAAGTTATTTATAGAGCGAGATACATGCACGGATGTAATCTATAGTTTTTTTGGCTTTAAGACGCCGCGGCCGTTAACGTAAGGTAAAGGAATCATAGAATAATCACTCTATAACATAAAAATTCACTGTCAGAATCGCAACTTTTACTTTTCTTCTACAACTGTCGACTTAATATACATCTGTACTTAATAATAGATTTACATGCTTGTTTATATTGAATCTCCTTGAATTTACCTTTAATTGGTCAAACATGTTCTGAGTATATATGACACTGAAAATGTATTAAAATACTTGTGTTCGACTGGCGGAAATCAACTTGAGTTTAACCTTCTTTTGATTTATGTCTACAATTAACATAATTATCGCTGTAAAATGTTTATATATTTCTGTATTTTAATAGTCTTAAATGAGCATCCGTAGTTGTACATTGTGCTAATCGTTCGATGTTCTAAAATTAACAAACGACTGTACGTTCCAAGGCGATGATGTGCCGAGTATATTTTTCATCCACAGTAAAGCAGAGGGTCTCATCGCATCTGTTTTTTTTGTTATGTGGAAGACTCCAGGTGGCACTAGTCATCACAACATCGGGTGTTTGTCATGGTATGTTGTGATCGGTTTCGGTGATCAGTCACAGGTGGTTCTTTTGGCAGGAGGCCCGGTTATAAGGTAAGAAGGAAGCTCTTGAGATGTTCGACAGACTCTGGTCGCCACTTGATCAGGAGGTGACTATAGCGGAGGGTGGCAAGGGCTTCCATACAACGAATCGTGGGAGAGCCATGCTTCAGCACGTATGGGCCGGCTCGACCGGAGTGATACTACGGCCTCACAGAAAACCGGCAGTGAAGCAATGGTTGCATTGCTTTTCACCCAGTGAGTGAGGTTATCGGAGGCCGTAACCCTCCCCTACCCCCTCTTCTCCCCCTTTTCCACCCTTTCTATACTCCGTCTTTAAAGGGCGGCAACGCACTTGTGACTCTTGAGTTGCAGGTGCAAATTGGTGGCTGTACTCATTTACCGTCAGGTGACCCGTCTGCTCCTTTGCCTATACCATAAAAAAAAACTTATGTCGAGGGCCTTACCACCTTGTCGTAGCAATATCCGAGGCCTGGTTTTGCTTGGTTTGGGGTAACGGGCAGCTCTATCCGTCATCCCAAGGCTGACGTTTATGGTGAGTAGACATTTTTGGTTGCACAGGTATGCCACGCTGACTGCTTGAGCTTACACTCCTCAATCCATCCCTATAAGCAAAATCCCTTTCCTTCCATTGCCCTTCCTTCTTCATTCACCACATCCACCTATCCCTTTCAATATACTCCCAATTATCCCATCGTTAATTCTCAAAGTGCTTCCCATTCACTTAATAGGCTTGCTCCTTGAATGGGATAAAATTAAAGTTGGCAAAATATGGGTGTTTAATACATCTCTGCCTACCCGTTCGGGGATATGGGCGTGAGTGTATGTTTGTGTATATCACTGATCCATCCGCATCCGTCGACAAGTATCGTACAATACATAGCAAGCATATTATTGCGTTGTCATGCTTAGCTTGGCATTGGCATGCATTTCGTAACGGACGCTAGCGTAAAGTTATCTTCTACAGTATCACTTAAAATAAATATAATGTCGGACTAATTTACTTAGTACCCTTTTAAAAGCTATGAAGGCCCGAGTACCTGTGCTTATTTTTTTTTTTGGAAAAACCAAAATTTATAAGAACACGAACTTGTAGGTAACCGTCTAGTTATCGTCGTATGTATTCATTTGTACAACCTCGATAGGATGCGTGTTTTAAATACATTTAAGACACGCCATAATAAAGTTGCTTTAGTTTTATATTCGATTCAGATTAATTAGATACGAGGTGACTGCGTCAGAGGGATCTATTTCCTAGTTAGTATCCGCCTAGTTTTCTGCTATTCTACGGCTTTGGGTGCACTATTTTGTTTTCATTTACTAATGGGGCATCCAAACTGAATGAAGACTGGGGGATTTCTTGTCAGCAACTTTGGTTTCATTATCTAATAAGATAGAGAGTAGATAACGATTTTTAATATTCAAAGTCTTTGACAGATAAAACTACTACCTCGTTAGAGAGAGCGCTGACATGAATGAAACTATGGGTATTTAATACTAAGGATGTCGATGGAATGTCTAGATTTTTTTCAAAAATGTTTGCAAAAAAAAAAACCGGGCCCGCAGCAGGTCCGCATAGCTAGATATCGTGTTTTTTATTTTTTTTTGAAAATCTGCCCCCCAGTCTTCACCTTTGGGGGAATATCCCCCATTCACGAACTTAACCTTCATTTTTGCCCTGTTGATTGGTCGTCCAAGTTTGAAAGCAATCGGTGCATAATTGCGACCTCTATCGTGCCGGTAAAATTGAGGTACATACTGAGGACATACTGAGGTATATAAATACAAATATACTTTTTAACTGGCGATTGTTTTGGGGTCTATGGATCATAACTAGACCTCCTGTAAAGATTTTTTTGGAAAACTCGACAACTGGTACAAAACCAATAGGTAGACTTTTCTTCGAAATCTACCTAATATTAAAACAAAATCATTGAAGTGTACATGAAAGTTCATAATATGTTGTTTAGAATTATGCTACTACATTAGAAAAAGCGTTTTGCAAAAAAAAAAATAACAAAAAATATTTTTTTTTTTCAAACTAAGTCTACTATTTGTCGACTACACATAACGTTCCTAGAATTATACCACACCTTTCTGTAACACCATAACATATCATCACTACATAGATATTATAAAACAAAGTCCCCCGCCGCGTCTGTCTGTCTGTTCGCGATAAACTGAAAAACTACTGAACGTATTTTCATGCGGTGTTCACTAATAGACAGAGTGATTCATGGCGAAGGTTTAGGTGTATAATTTGTTAAGATTTTGTGTAAATGGATTGAAATATGTTGATGATTGTTGAAGATGTCTCTGATACCCTTTCGAAGCCGGGGCGGGTTGCTAGTCATATTATAAAACAAAGTCCTCCCGCTGCGTTTGTGTGTGTGTGTTTGAACGCAATAAACTCAATAACTACAGAACGGATTTTCGTACGATTTGCATCAATGGACAGAGTGAATCATGAGGAAGGTTTACGTAAATGATGGTGCATTCATTATGGTTTTGTGTAAATTGACTGAAATATGAAGGTGATTGTTAAAATGTCGGAAAAAAATATGCCGACTGGGAGCTTTACCGGCTTGCGTCGCTTATACCAATATAAAAACAATTTATTAGGGCATTATTCCTCTTAAAAAGATATATTAAACTGTAGCCACGCTGTATGTCTATCTTTTAAGATTAACGCACAATAACGAAAAAATAGTACCAGATAATACTTCGAAACATATTTTTAAATTAAATAACTTTTAATATTAAATACTTATGTTTCCTAATTAAATTAATTTACACCATTGTTTTCTTCAAATGATCTAGATAAAAGTTGTCTTACCAAATAATTCGGGCCCGTAATTTAATTTTTGCTAGTGTTTTTTTGGTAATCTGTTTTGGGCGAAAGAATTGGTTTGAAAGATATTAAATAATATTAAAGATAATGACAATATTGCTTGTCGAACGTAAACTCAACGTAATATCTTAAAAATAAGTAACTTTGGATAACAATATAGGTGTACTTATGAAATTGAATTAGATTGAACAAAAGGTTTTGACAGCTTCTTTTTGGTTCGAGTGGCTAAAGTCTGGAATGAACCGCCTGGTATCTTGGAACGTTCAAGAGTAGAATGAATAGGTTCCTCTTGGGTAGGCGTGTACCATCTTCGTCTTCATCAGGGTTCAGGTGAGTTGGAAGACAAACGCCTTTAGCATTACACAATAAAAACAAAAAACTGTCAGTCGTGGGACGTGACGTTAGATGTGAAAACAACACACACACACACACACATCTATATATTATGTACCTGAGCGTGACGGTCACGCGAGTTCAGTGCTTTTTCCTCATACCAAAAGTGCCCCAACGTTCCTAAAGAAGTTTTCACTTCAAAAAGTAATCACGACAAATATGGCACCTCCATTTGTTTTAATTCGTACTGCAATTTGACAGCTTAAATTGTAGGTCGGTCCGTTCGGGATTCTAAATTCAATTTTGAACTATAGTTTGGTAGAGGTAAACAATAAGAAGTTTGGTAATCAGTCAGACCTTTTTTTGAGCAACTAAGGCCTGTTTCTTAAAAATACAAAATAACAAACTCGGCTCCGTCGTATGAATTTTCGATGGGGACGGACATCAGGGTCGGACATTAGTGTTTGACATCAGGGTCACGTGTACTGACGCAAGTTTAACATTTTTAATCCATATAAAAGTGCACAACAACACTACTACACCAAACAAACTACAACAAACACTATAGAAGTTTTCACTTCAAAAAACATAATTTTCTGCATTTTATCTAAATTAAAACTGTCAATTGTTTAAGTATAATTTTGCATTTTAATATTACCCACATGCTCGACCCAATACTATTACAATACGACAGAAAAAAAAGTAGGCACATACCTATGTTCCGCTACCCTAGCGGAGCTGGGGCGGGTTCCTATATACACAGTAGCTTATAAGTAAAAAATATATGAAGACAATGTACCGAATTGGTCATACATACATATAAACAGTTAGTTGTGTTTGTTTTTCTTTTTCTGTTTGATAAGTACCTACGAATATAAATATGAAGATAAAAGAATATAAAGACAAACATATAAAAATTACTGGAGATCTCTGCGATCAAATTAATATAAAAACCTACAGTGAACTTACAAGAGCATCTCAAAAGCAATTAGCTGCGATATAAATATGGGTCATCTATTTCATAAAAATAAGTGCTCATTTAAAATTTCCATTCAGTTAAAAGTACACATTGGTTTAGGCCGCTACACAAACATGCTATTACGATACCATTGAGGACCCCAGCTACAATTCTCCCCTTCAAAATTACATTTAACATAAACTCAATATAGGGTAACAGAAATCCGGTTTTTGACTGACCGTATTGTTAGGGGATGCGAGCGCCCCATAGTAGATAAAAATATTAGAGCATAGGAAACTTTAATTTCACTTTAGTCAAAAGTGTATATGTTCATATTATGTTAACATCAACATTTAGAGCAAAATCTAGGTAGCTATCGTAAATAACTACAAAAATAGAAGTAATGAATACGTGTACTAAGCGTTAGCTATAGTAGGTTTACAAAAGGAGAGCAGGAGAGAATACCCTCAAATAAAAACATACTTATATATTACTAAATTTATACATACTAGATAAATTACACCCAGACACAGAACAAACGCTCGTGCTCATCACATAATTATTTGTCCGGGGTGGAAATCGAACCCACGACCTGTGGCTTAGCAGTCAGGATCACTAACTACTAGAACAATAAGCTCTAAAACGTAAATTAATGTTTTTTTTGTTTAATTTTCAACTGTTTCAAGTAAAACTGACAAAAAAAATAATGACAATAAATAAACATCCTGTTAACCAATAGAAAACATATTTATTACATAAAATTAAACTCCCCCTGTATTTAAGGCATGTCTTTAGACGAGGTACGTATCCTCAGTGCACTGGTTACTCAACAGTCTGTGAAGTCGTTCTCTAGAATCGTTAACCTGCTTCCGCAATAACGGTTCCTTATTTCTAACGAGGTCTTCTACGAGACCTGAAACTTATAGCCACTGCTTTATTTTGCTGAGATATTTTATAATTTGAATTATATATTTTATTTGTTAGAGGCAAACATCTTAGATAATAGTAACTACCACTGTTTTATGTTTGTAGCATAGCAGGTACTTCATTGATTTCGGGGAAGCAACCATTATGTAAATTTAAATTATTTATTGACATAATGATGTACATAATAATATATATTCCCTAACTCCTGCGCTAGTAAAAATTGTGTTGCAGAAGTAACACAGTACAGTATTATTGATAAAAAAAATTATCTATAACAAAAAAGATAAAACGAATAATAAAAAAAGGAAGAAAAAAAAAAAAGTAAAACCAAAACAAAATTGATAAATGACTCTTTATTCATATTAATATAAATGAAAATAACAATGAAGGTTAAGTTTGTAATGGTCACGCATGAATCTCCATTTAGGTAGACGAGATGAGTTCTTTTAAAGGAATTAAATTAAATTTTAACAAGGCGACGTGGTGAGGGACATTTTAGCACAACTCTTTAGCCTACAGCGTTTAAATAGGTATATTAGTGAAATTATTTATTTACATAAATGTACTATGCGAATTAGCTATGGACTACGGATGTCAGATTTCGTGTGAGCAGAGTCCGCAAAATACGGCATGAAATATTAAACACTAGTAGCACTCCGCGGTTTCACCCGCTTAAGTCCCGATTGCTTGGGAATATCGGGATAAAAAGTAGCCTATGCGTTAATCCAGGTCTCTAGCTATCTACATACCATTTCATCGCAATCGGTTCAATGGTTTTCGCGTGAAAGAGTAACAAACATCCATCCATCCATCCATCCATCCATCCATCCAAACTTTCACAATAAAATTATGATATTAGTGGGAAGTGGGATTGGACAATACATACACTGCACAGTTTATGATTATGGTTAATGTTTACGTAATGACTGTTTCAAATGAGTTTTCTTTACAGTTTCACACGGTACACGGGCACAATTATATCAGGCGGGCTTCGGCTACTATGGGTAGGTTCGGCGTCCTTCTATTCTCTGCGTATACTCTACCAATAGAGGTAACTTCTACTAGAGAGAGTTTTTTTTATCACCTGATGGTAAGTGACTGCCGTCGCCCATGGACAACTGCAACTCAAGAGTCATAAGTGCGTTCCCGGCCATTGAAGTAGGAGAACGCTCTTTTCTTGAAGGTTTGAAGGTCGTATCGGTCCGGTACCGAAGGCGACAGTTTGGGCGTTAACTGCATGGAAGTAAGTAATCAGCTGATAAGCATACTATTGTCATATACCTACATATACCTCAAGTTTCCGAGATACAGTTACGTTGCGTGACACATGCACAGTGCCCAATGTCTGTGCTGATTATATGTATAATGATCAGAAAAAGTGATTAGAATTTATTTTAGTTCAACCCTCGGAGATACTTTATTATAAATACATTCATTTTAAAATGTTATGTTATATATTTTTTTATGTTGTCTTAATAGTATCATAGTAAAAGCAGGTATACATCAATGTTCAATCATCATTAAAAACAAATTTGGAAATGCGGATTACAATTTTTTTTCTTCTTTTGTGTCGAACCCTTTCCCCTGCCAGCACCATAAAATTACCTTTTTTACCTGCCCTTAATGCGTAATGTGAAATTGGTCGATACTTACCTGATTTACCTTTTTCGATAGCAGGATTGCTCAAACGCTGTATCATATTAAAAGCGTGGAAAGGTATAATGTGTTTGCGGAGGGATTTTGATAAATAATCGTATACCTATTTATTTGTAGGTACTGTCTGGTGTGCATTATAACAGAGTGTTATTTGATTGAAAGCAATGTTCAATTCTATGTATGTATGTTCTATATATGTTCATTTCAATTCCTTATCTTCTTTCCTCAATAAAAAAGTTGTCGCCCACTATTTTACCGTACCTTCATATGTTGTTTAAGTCAGACTACCAGGGTTATTTATTCTGGAACTAGCAACCCGCCCCAGCTTCGCACGGGTAGCAAAGACATATTCAACAATCATTAACATATTTCAATCAATTTACACAAAATCTTAATAAATTATACACCTAAACCTTTCTCATGAATCACTCTGTCTGTTACTGAAATACGCATGAAAATCCGTCCAGTAGTTTATTGCATACAGACAGACAGACAGACGCGGGGGGGAGTTCCTGATACTATTGGGAACAATATACACTCATCAGAATCATCAGCTTTATGATTTATAGTTTTTAAAAATAGGTAAAAGTATAGACAATATTAAGTGATTTTACTTATTTTTAATAGTACTAGGGTATCAAAAGCAATTTCTATACATTCTGCCTGATGGTAGCGATTTCTAGAGCAGTACAAGAAATAAATATAGTTTAACCATAATATGGACATTAGCAGCGCCACGCGGTTTCACCCGCGTAAGTCCCGATCGTGTGGGCATATCGGGATAAAAAGTAGCCTGTACAATCATACCAAGTTTTATCGTAATCGGTTCAGTGGTTTTTGCGTGAAAGAGTAACAAACATCTATCCATCCATCCATCCTTCCATCCAAACTTTCACATTTATAATATTAGTGGGATTAATATATGGATATTAGAAAAGTTTATTGTTAGCACGGGTGTGAATTACATTGACATTGAGAGATGCTTAGGTGTACCGTAGCACCCTTTAGATTGTTGTTTACAGCAATTGATGACCACTTGGCGGAGGCCAAGGGATGAGTGGCAATAAAACATCGTTTTACGACCCAAAGCCTTTTATATGACAGACAGTAGTGTCGGATTGCTTAGTATGAAAGCTATATCATGAAATAATAATAGTAAATAATAGTTGTCAATACCTTTATAAGTTAATACATTAATTATCACTACATATTATAAAACACAGTCCCCCGCCGCGTATTTCTGTCTGTCTGTTCGCGATAAACCTAAAAACTACTGAACGGATTTTCATGCGATTTTCACTAATAGACAGAGCGATACATGAGGAAGGGTTAGATGTATAATTTGTACCCGTGCGAAGCCGGGGCGGGTTGCTTGTTAATTATATGTATGGGTTGGAAAAAAATATCTATAGACCCAATTTTGGAACAAATTTTATAATCGCACGTCACACTTAAGACACTCGACGGATGCAGGCTGTAAGGATAAAAAGTGTTAACGCAACGAAAACTGCTGACCGGGAGTTGATTTATTTTATTAAGTCATCAGTGGATACTGCACTATACTACTGTAATTTGATGTTTGTTGTATACTACTCATTATCCATATATTAGTTGGGGACACTTTCACAGTAGACGCAATTTTAATTTAAAGTTTTTACAATATTTACTATATTTTAATACAATTTATTTAATCCATTAAATATATTTATGTATTATAGTGAAACGAAATTCATTCCCACCTAACAAATCCGTCCCAATGACATCTGACGCGTTTTTTTATTAAATCTTTTCAAATAACTCTCCATCACAATTTATACAAAGTTTCATATATTATATTTAAACCAATTTTCAATACACTTTTTCATAAGGACCTCAGGCACTTCATTCACGGCCTGCTTAAACGCACGTTCTAATTTCTGCCACGTTTCTTCCGTAACAACCGTCAAAGGGCCATCACATCTATCTTCATCGGCCAAGTTTAACGACCTCGCTTAAATTCGCTGAAAAATCGGTACACTTATGCCTTAGAAGGTCCCTCGTCTACAAATGCAATTTGAAGTCTATCAAACAATTCTTCCTGCCCGCAATGTACTAACCTACTCGGTTACCACTTAGTCAGGAGCCCCTTTAAGCTACAGTATAGAAAATATTAATATTTATGTAATTGGTATTATAATTACCTACAGTCACAAAAATTATAACACATTATTAATAGGCTAAAACATTGTGTTTATTAAAAAGACCGCTTGTACAGCCCATATAAATAGAAATTAATCTTCAGGTTTCGGCCTTTACTGCACTGTGACATTTCAGAAATAGGCATTTCGACGCTATTTGGAATCCGGCGCGACTAGAATAATATTCAATTTGTAGATTGTGTCTGACTCTAGAGTAGTAAGTTAACTTGTTATTTATGCGATGTCCTGTGATTTTGAAGATATTTAAATCATGTTGTCACGCTATTACGCAATTTTGTGATTATTTTTAAATTTTGAACGAATTATTGAAACAAAAATGAAATCTAAACATAATAATTTGATTTCTTGGTGCTTCCCAGTCGACTGGATCCAATGCGATAGGCATAATTGATCCCTTACCATATTACCAACTTTTTTGTCAATCTGTATCATTTTTGTCTGAAAAAGTTTACTGGTTTAACTCCCACGAAAAAAAAAAACATATTATGTTTACTAAATTATGTTTTTCGTTGAACATAGATTCGTTTATTACCATTTAGCAGCTGTTTAAAATTCCAAACTAGCTGACTGACAGACGTTGTCCTGTCAAAATTTTTTTTTTTTTTTAATTTATTTCATTAAAAAAGAATTTCCAGTTTTCTATTAAATTTCTTCATTTTCCGGGCAACTTTTCCAATTATTCTTTCCTTGAAAACCTCATTCGGGCTGTTACTAACGTTTAAAAGAAAGAAATTGTCTTATTCGTAAAGCTGTTCTCAAGTGATGCGCTTACCAACAACAGCATTTCCTTTTTATTTATATGGAAGATTCAAAATAACGTTGACACAGCGACTGCCGGACACGCGTGACGGCGCGACACGTTCGCTAGTCAGCGATGCCGAGTTTTGAGTGACATCTTATTTCCTAGCGACACTAGTGCCATGTCCCCTTAATAGCCACGTGCTATTCTATTGAATGTTACCGGAAATCGTACTGTCCCACTTTACATACACCACACGCCTTCCACAAGTTCCGATTTTAAATAGCCCGGCATACTATTGGGTACAAAATGTAAAGTGAGCCAAACAATTTGCTGCGAAGAACTGAAACTGAACACGAAATAACAACATAATAAATTTGGACGATGTGATATTCAAAATTGTCAAAAATCAAAGATTTTGTGTTGCCTTTTTGTACTGCAGTATCGATAGTATTTAGTTCTTATATAACAGTTGTCAGTAGCTTATCGGGTCGTGGCATTTGGTTCCGGGGCTCAGAAGCTAAAGACATCTATATTAAAAACATTGAGGCGGAACCTTGCACTAATGGGCTTGTTAGAGATAAAAATTAAAACAAATTGTATAAAAGTGTAAAAGGAAAAACATGATATTAAAATAATCATAGTGAGGCACTGAACTTAAAATGTATTATGTCATTGATGAACTACTGTAATTAGATCAAATACTTTTTAGACTGCATCTGACCTTGTAGAACTTATCGTTCTTTAAATTTTATTAAACCCACATCTAATTTAATATAGGTTCTTTCAGCAAAGCTTGGCGTTCAATTTTATTCCTGTGAAAATCTATCAGCAAATGTTGCACATCTTCAATTCTATTACATATGGGACGGTTGAGTGAGTCAGTTTTTTAAATGAAATACGCATATTTTGCTGATGGATAATGCCCAGATCGAATTCTTAAAGCTAATTTATTTAACTTCTACTGAGACTCGCCAAACGATACCATATGAGGAGGCATTGCCTGTATGGTCCTATACAGGTATGTACCCTATCCACACACCATAATATGCTTCAAATTTGGCCACTTATTCTTTTGCACTAAAATTTTAGCTATGCTAAAATGACGGGCTCTGATTTCTTGGACTATAAAGACATCAATGGAAAAAATATTGAGGCGGAACTCCACGCTAATTGAATTGTTAAAGATAAAAATGATAGCAAAATGCAGAATCCTATTTTAAATATAAAGTTAACGTAACGTAGAAAGTAAAGTTAGTGAAAAAATGTAAAATGAAAGACATCGATATAAAATTATTGTAATGAGGAATAGAATAGAAATGACTATCGAAATTGTATATAGTATTTTAGAGGGCTCTATTATATATATATATATATATATATATTATTATTTAAATCACAGAAAAGGCATAATTCTAGCATCCAATTACAAAAGAATTTTTGAAAAAAATGTTTATGGTTCTCTCCGTTCGTTTGTGAAATGGATTACCGGTACGAATTCGACAAGCTGAAACCCTTACATCTTTAGGACTAGATTTTCACAAAGACACTACACATTTCTTGGATCGTATCTGTATAACAAAATAAACCGAATTGTGTCCATATATATATTACTACACAGAAATGCAAGAAAATATTATCGAATTGGCTACAAACCTTAGATTACGAAAAAACTGAACAGCTGTTGGCTATCCCTTTGTAATAATTTACCTCATCGTGCACAGGCTACACACACACACGCACGCACGCGCGCGCACATACACACATACACACACACACACACACACACGCGCACACTCTCACACACACACACATACTAAACTCTCTTTCTAACACCATGTTACTGATAATTTCAATTGTGTAATTTGCTATCTTATATTTGTAAATCGATTTCCATGTATTCGGGATGGGGCCTGGAGATCTGTCACACAGGGGCGACCCTAGTATAGACTCCAGTCTCTCACAAAGAAACCAGTTTTATATTCATTCTATTACCTAATTGCTTGTACCAGTATCTTATGTGAAGAGAGAAATAAATAAACTTTATTATTATTATTATCTTTTAAAAATTTGGTAAAGCAACATTATCTGTCACTATAATTATATCCACTAAGTAGCTGTAATGTGTGTGAATGTGTATATGTATGTGATTAATTAGTATTTGTCAATATTCAGAATAGTACGCCATCAACTACTATGTTTTTATTAAATAATTTTGAAATGATCTCCATCCTAAAGGTTGTCTGGTAGAGATCGCTTTTAGCGATAAGACCGCTTATTGTACTCTAGTTTGTAAGTTATTTATTTTCAACTGTTTTTTATTAATGGTGTACAATAAAGATTATTCTATCTATCTATCTATCTACCTCCGTTTCTCATAAAACCTTGGTAAAAGGTGGAATGTGTAAACTTAAAGATGTTAAATCGAATTATTAAGAAAATCCATAAGTAAAAACTATCTTCAAATCTTATGCATGACAGTTTTTATGGATACTCTGCATGCAAAAAAAAATGAAGATTAGATATATTATTATTAGATTTAGAGTCAGGCCTTTAAATGTTTTAAGTAAGTGTTTCATTGCCAAATACAGCCTATACACGTAAATTAATTTGTAATTTATACGTTTTATGAATGGTACCAGTTTAGCATAACGTGAAAGCTTATCCAAGTTTTCGTTGAACTAAAAAACTTTATAAACCGAACTGTTTTGCTGTCATTTAATTGTTTAATAAAATCTCTGCGTAAAAAGGTTTAAGCATTAGTTTTATATTCAGTTTGTAAAATTGATTCACATTTAAACCATTGCAGATACAAAAGACTAATTTCATTAACGTAAATTAATTTTTTTGTTTGATCTTATTTGCATTTTTCCTTTTTCTTTAGCAACGTCTAATATCGAGGTTTCCTTGTCTTAATTATTTTGTTATTCAAATTAGAACAAACACTTTAAGTAAGGCAAAAGACTTTGGATCGTTTTTCCTCTTATTTATGAATAGTCGTTTCTCGCAGTTTCATCTGTGTTTATGGTCACTGCTCCTCTCCTAAGGCTCGTAACGTGATGTTTTATAACCTCTAACCTTCCTTAATGAATACTCTACCAAATACAAAAAGAATGATTCAAATCTGACTGGTAGCTCCAGAGATTAGCGCGTTTAAACAAACAAACAAAAGACACTTCAGCTTTATTACATTAGAATAGAAAGGAAATATATAATTTATTATTGACACACAACAATAATAATAATAACTTGAGACACTTCACACACGTTCGTCTGATCCCAAACTAGGCAGAGCCTGATCTATGTTAAGCAGACTGCTGATAAACATAATTATATATTACTGAATACATGCATACATATCATAGATTGACTGGCCTGTTGGTCTAGTGGTTAGTGACCCTGACTGCTAAGCCAGAGGTCGTGGGTTCGATTCCCATCTGAGTCTGGGTTTTCTTTGTGTCCGTTGTTTGTATGTTTGTAAAGTCCCCCGCGACACAGGAGTAATTCCTAATGCGGGGAGTTGTCTTTAAAAAAAAAAAAAAATAGATAAATTATATTCAGGCACAAAACTGATCATGCTCATGTCACAATAACTTGTCCTTGGTGGGAATCGAACCCACGACCTCTGGCTTACCAGTCAGGATCATTAACCAGTAGAGCAACTATTGATTAAGCACATCTTCATCGTCATCAGCCTATTGCCATCCACTGCTAGAAGGCCTCTTCAAGGAGCGCCAATCATCCCGGTCTTGGGCAGTCCGCATCCATCGCTGCCAGCCAATTGGCGTCCTATGCTACGTTTGCGTAATCGGTCTCCACTCTAGCATATCTCGGCTCCAGCCACTATCAGTCCCTCTGGAGACATGACCAGCCCACTTCCACTTCAGCATACTGATTCTCTGTGCGATGTCGGTTATTCTAGTTCTCTGTCGAATAACTTCATTTCGAATTTTATCGACTAGAGAAACACCGAGCATCGCACGCTGAGCGACTTCAAATAGTGTAATAAACCTCGGGTACCGCTATCTTTACCAGTTATTATTCAAAGTTTTTTAAAATATTTAATTTAGCCCATGTTTTACTCATAAAACAGATACTGGTATGAATGGAAAAGCCTGATATTCCGGATCTGATAGCGAGCGCTTTGCGTCAGATATCGATAAGTGAACTCGTTGCGCGTCGCGGATGACAGCTCACTAAATTTGTCACGTCATTCAATCATAACTAATTGAGGTCATTAAATATTTATTGGTATTTTATGCATCAAGTGATTAATATGACAATTCATGTTGATATAATATATTTTATGTACAAGCTTACGTAAACAATATTTTATAATACACGAATTGCCTCGTATTCAATTTAATAATAAATAGATACATTTTTAAATGCGAGTTGTGAAGAATTGGGTTTCAGTTTTATCTAAAAACTACACAACTATTTACATACTTCGATAGTTTGTATTTTTGTAATTTTCAACTGGGTCTCGATAGTAGGACTTGGCTGGTAGCTGTGTTGTAAATTCTATTTAAGCAGTACGTTACAATATTCTACATTTAAACCAGACTGGCGACTTCCATTATCGTCAGTGTCTGGAATTCAATTAGTCCTGACAGGAAACTCTTCAACATCACACCAGTCAGATCAGATCAGATCTTCTAGACCAACATCATAATTTTTTGTGAAGACAATGGTGTATCTGACAATCTAACTCTTACTTAAATAACTGAAAGAGCATGACTCTAGCATGCAGTTACAAAAATAATTAGAAAAAAAAAACTATCCGTTCACAAGTTATGGCCGTTTTAATTCCCAGGTATTTTTACCACAGTTTCTCATAAAACCAGGTGGAACGTGTACGTATGTATTTACAAAAAAAATACCTCTAAGGATGTTTATCCATTTATTAGTTTGTATATTATTTTTTTTATGTTTCCAATGCAGCTACTTCCTGTTTTCTGTGCCTCACATTAAGGTAGACTGGCAGACTACTGTAAGTGCATAAAGTTTAAATAAATATGTAGTACTTTGATTAACTAAGTTATGTGTTCATCTGTTTTCACATTTTGCTGGCAATTGTATTTTCTGTACAAACAAACATTACAAATACTATCACAAAGAAAAGAAGCCGGTGGCAATAGTGTTGTTATATAGCATCTACGGACCAGTTTGATTTCTTGACCAGCTTCTTGAAGAAAAAAAGGTGTGTGTTAGCTCCGATGCACGACTGGAGTTTACAATTTACTGCTCTCTCTCTCTCTCTCTCTCTCTCTCTCTCTCTCTCTCTCTATTTCTCTCATCATTTGTAGACGCTGTACAGTTTATATACGCTATATATATATACATATATATATCTACATACAAAAAGCACAACAAAGCGTTAAAGCGTTATGCTGCCCTCCGATCACTATTCACCTCATATTTGATATTCATATTGGGAACTCCAAAACGCGTAAAGGTGAAAATGCTAAGAATATTTATCGAGTAAAAAGAAAAACAATTCTCAATTTATAAAAGTTACTTTAGTACCTCACATGTACACTTTATATGACTCATTCCAGAAATTACTATTAAGTTTCCTTTGAAGCAGAATGTAGCATGATTATAATGTATCAAGAGCAGAGGCTTACAGGATATCGTAATTGACATGTCATGACCAGTAGCGGACACAAAGGGACAAAGATTGTAGAAATTTGCCGGCCTGATAATGTCGGTCCGGCAAATAGGTTCAGAGTGGCTGCCTCGTGCGGTCGACAACTCGTGAATGCAGATGTAACAGAAAATGTTCTATCAACGGTTATCGCACAGGTTCAAATATTTGAAAATTAGAGGATATTTTAAAGGATTTCAAAAATAGGTGAGGTTCACACTTTTAGATTTTTTTATTTCAGGTTTAGTTTTTAATTTGAAATACATTTTCCAATAGGTATTTATTATGTTTTTTTTATTATTTTAGATTTGTTTTCTTGAAGTGTTCTTTTTTATAATTTTTAATATATTTACTGATATAGGTATACTCGTCAAATTTAAACAAATAACCAGATCCGGATGCCATACTTTTCTCCTTTAAAATATAAAATTAGTTTCTATAGTCTTATATCGCGGCAGGCACAAGTTCACCGTTGGAAACGAAATTTATTAAAAAACTAGCTGCACCCGGCATGCGCCGTAATGCCTTTTTTTCTTTTTTTAACAATAAAAAATGGGCGGTGTTGGCAGGAGGGTGAAAAATACTTTACGACATATTCTCATACCTCACAAATATACAAAAAAAAGTCATTAAAATTGGTCAAGCCGTTTCGGAGGAGGATAGGAGAATATTAGATGAAAGTCAAAAAGGTACTTAATAATATAATAGACAAATATTCGGTACTTAATAATATACTATCTTCAAAGCAAGAAAAAAACATTTTGACATACATGGCTGACGGTGTTGGTACTTAACAAAAAATAAGATACCATGGTACATAATATTTTTATTATGACCTGCGTAAATAAATTTGTTATTTAACAAAGTGATGGTAATGGTACCTATTTGGGTACACCGTGGTTACATTACATTTCCTCAGCATATAACGAATTTCTCTGCATAGTTTGACGCAAATTGATATAAGTGGGTCAGAGACTCGTTTAGCGTTTTCATTCAACCATACCAGCTGAGTGAAGACATTATGGATGTCGCAAAAAGTTTGCCTACCTAAATGACTTTGTCGACAAGATCTTTAAAAAATGTATCATAATGTGTCATAAAACATTTAAACAAAATACAAAACATAAAAAAACATGTCATTGTGTTTGGCGAACAATACTATATTGGAAACGTTTGGTTTCATCGTTCTTACGTAATAAAACTACAACGTAATTAAATGTCTGTTCATCTTTAAAAGCACCCGTAACCGGAGACCATGTATAAAAGGTCTAATGAATGTGGAAGTGTGTGAAACTGTATGTCAGAGTCGTGGTAAGTGGCGATCTATCGTCTCTGCATACCCCGGACGAGAATAACGCGTGAGAATATGTATGTTAATCTCAAAATTGTGAGTGGAGATGAGTATTTAGTTGTTATATAAACTGATTTACGAACTATGGGAAATGTTATATTCATTTCGGTTGAAACAAAAAGTCCTTCATGTTAAGATATGACTGTAGATCAGATCTATACATTTTCTGTATAACTAAGGTCGAAAAAATCATGTTCTGGCAATAATTATATAATTAATGCGATCTTGTAATAGGTATAACATACCTCTGATTTGTCTGACGTTTCGACCAGATTGCACTGGCCGTGGTCACATAAATTGTTGCAAAGTTAGCATGTTCTGGAAACTTTGTGATATAAAAACTCTAAATAAACTTACCGCCTTCTTACAAAGAGTAATATTAGCTCACGTTTGTTGCTAAGACGGTTAGTGTTCAAGAAGTTTGCACATCCCCAGCCTTCATATTGTTTCACGTTTGCTGGAAGGCTTTAAAAAATCATTTTGTTGGTTAAAATAGGTGTCACCTACACATTATATGTATTTTAAACGTGAAATACTAAAACTCGACCGTCTAATTTAATTAAGTCGTGTCACACTATAATAATATATATGTTGACAAGCTGACCTGACAGACGTTGTCCTGTCCTTACTCACTGAGTTATTATTAATAGCGCAGTGTCTTAACTATGAATATTGGCTGACAGTTATGTCAAAAGGGCTAAGATTACATTAGAAAAGTTAATATGGTCGTTAAGCTTTCTTAAATTTTCTAATTTAACCCAAAAAAAAAAAAATTTACGACATCGGTCCAGCCGTTCACGCGTGATGCCGTGACCAAGGGAAATGTGTGTATTACCTCACTTGTTGCCCTAGGTGACGAGGCACCTGGATGCCTCTTTATAAAACTCATTCAATTCATAAATGATCTTGGTGACTTTTCTTATTTGACATATCTGATGAGCTAAATAAGACTAAGAATTTTCAAGATTACTTTACTGTCATATTCTATTAAAACAATAAAAAAACTGTCCACATTTACGTCATTTTTGTAAATCTGAGATTTTAATAAAGATCCCGGTGATCGAATTTCGAAGATTATTCATTTTTGGTTTATTTTATTGTCCAGTATAACTTGAACTGTCACTGTATAGACTTACGTAAAATGAGTACCATGACAGATCAGCATATATTATATACTGGACGCATTTAGCTTGATGCACCCGGTTTCACGTTATTTTAAAATTTGTGACAAAAATTGTTTTAGAATTTTAGCTTTAAGTTTTCAAACTTTCACGTTCGTGGAAATAATTCTTTTCAATTATAATATATAGATACGCACTGATAACGATAGATATGTAACAAAAGAAAATTAATGCTTCCTAGTTCGAAAGCGGCCTTTTGCAGGTACTGATGTTTCTGTTCTACCTTAAAGTATAATAAGTGGTAATAATCTACTATTTAAAATACTTTATTATTGTTTGCATAAAGCATCTAAATTTAACTATCTAACTAACTATAGTAAGTTTGGTAATCGAATTTAGATGCGGTTGATTGTGATTTTAGATCGATGACGTTTTCGATTTGCTTCGTGTCAACTAAGTATTTTTTTTGATGTAACGATTTTGATTTTAACAATTCTGTACGGTAAATATTTCTAAGTCCATTTCATTCAGCAAGTGCGCGTCTCCTTTGAGCTTTGATACTACCGATGATGTCAGTATTAAATATAAATAATCCGCAAAGACCTGTCACCCAAAAGTGTCATGTTCATTTGACTGTTTGTAAACACTGAAGAACTAAACCTCTGTTTAAACTTACCTAGGAATCGAATAGTAGATTATTTTTATGTGAATATGTAGCCGTGTGATGATGAAAATATATTGATGTGATGATGATATGATATTAATTTTTGACTTTGAGAATAAAAATGAGTACGCATGAGATTTATGTCAGTAATCATGAAACAAATAGAGAACAATGCAACATTTTAATTCCAGATTACAATGTTCGTATATTAAGTCGAGGGTAAAAAGCTTTTGCGTGTAATAAAGTTAAGCCGCGGTAGTACTATGCTGAGTACATAGTATGTGCTATGTGCACACATGAGTGACGTTAGTGCACCTCGCGCCGCTGGAGCGCGGAAACAATCAAATATTGGCAACCCCGTACTCGCAGTCCGCAGCTACCTACTATATACAGATTTTTATTCAATTTTTTAACCTTTTTGTAATGCACTTCGCTATTCGATGTTTTGAGTATTCAACGATGTTTGGTTACTCGTATAGAGATAAAGGAAATATTGCATAGGAGTACATCAATTAGAGGAGTTGCGATTCACTTGGTCGAATGGCAATTTATTTTTATTTTTTTACTACTTTACATACTTCACAAAGATAATCTCTCGATCCCTTGATTTTTTTTTTCTTCTATTGTCTAAACAATGACAATGGCTGGCGCAATGGTTAAAGTGGTCACCTCGCCACTACGCCGCGCCGAGTGTTGTGGGTTCAAAACCCACACGGGACAAAAACTTGTGTGATCCACAAATCTTTGTCCCGAGTCTGGGTGTTCTTTGTGTCCGTTCTTTAAATGTTTGTGAAGCCCTCCGTGACACAGGAATATTCCTAATGCGGGAGTTCTTAGAAAACAAAATTGACATTTTACTTCTAAGTTTTTGAAGGGAATATATTATCCTAGTTTGCGTAAAGGCTTTGTCTTACACTCCCACCCGTTGTGTAAATATTTCTAACAGGGATTTCAAGTTATGGAAATTTGCCATTAAAATAGGGAAATTTTAGATTAAATGAAAAAATTTAATTACAATATATTTATATTTTCTTTTATTTTATTTTTCTCTATTTTTCGTTGTTCATAATTTAAAGAACCAATTAGATTTATAAAACAAATTTTACAAAAATCAATTATACGTCCATGGGTTTGGTTTCCACATAGATTCATTTCTACTCAACCTTACTATCTCTATTACTACTATCGCGATTATTTTATCACTGAGAAACCTATAAAACAGTATTAAATAATTTCAGGGAATTCATTAAATAATTCTGACAAACACTTATAAAACTGACAAAAAAAAAATATTATACAATTAGGGTATTACCTTTCAAGCAACCGAATTTTTAACCGGTTGCTTCGTTAAAAAAATTTAATCCGGTATTTAAGTTGAGGTGATGAATGATGCTCTCCATACCTTTCCTACATAATTAGAAGTTAGATATAAAAACTGTGGTTTTAGTGAAAGAAACCACTTAATATTCTTATAATCAGTTTATTGTTTGGCGCAGACTCAAAATTAGTTTATAATTAATATAAAATTTGATAGTATACGTAAATAAGCTCAATACTCACGACTTAAAAGGTTTATTTTTTTCTCGGTTTTTAGTTCTTTTTCGTCTGTTTAATTTTTTGTTAAAAAGTTTTTCTTGTTCGTGTGCCCTTTATTTGTGAGCTCTTTCAGCAAAATGCATATATCACAAGTCCTAAGCATATTTAGAAGATAACTCGAGGAAATTAAGGTAAACATTAACGTTCTGTCATTCTGTCTAACAATAACGTGATCTTAATTAGGATTACAATATATTAAGTCCACGATATACACTCCAACGAAACAATAATAAATTGTATTCAATATCGGTTTAAGTGATGGCAACAGCTAACAATGTATAAATATTTAATTATCGATAAGTACTTACTCCTGTGGTTTTCCTTTGCGAACATTGAAGTATTTTAACAAATTTTACATACTAAACACTCAATAATTTGTGTTAACTCCTACCTACAATGATGTAATTCGACTTATGCACACATATAAATCGATATAGAAGTATTAGTATTGAATGTGTGAGGTATATGTAGCTATAGACAATGAGTGAACTTAAAAGCCGATGTTAATTGAATTGGCTTCAGATTGCAGGACGCCGGTCGGTGCAGTGGTAATTGCGTTAGCAACAAACATGTCCGAGCTCTCAGCTTCTAACAGTGCTCATTCAATGTGACCATTTTTTTGCATATCTGCCGGATAGAATGCAATTTTATTTGTGAATGTGCATTATGAAGTTTTTAACGTTTCTGTTATGTGGCATGTGTCCTCGTTACTTTTGAAATGGTAGCATAGGTACTAAAGTATTTTAATCTTCATATAACACTTCATATCCTAATATAATAAGATGAAGAGTTTTTGTTTGATTATTTGTTTATTTAAACGCACTAATCTCTGGAACTAACAGCCGGATTTGAAATCTCTTTGTATTGGAAAGAGTATCCAGAGCATTGCATTCACGCGTATATGCCGAAAGGGTAGGCAGAGGCGTATACGTAGTTGGCGACTACAACATTTTGCTAACTATAATATAGTCGTTTGGCGTCAACCAGGATATTAGATGGGAAAATTGGAAGTACACTGAAAGGGAAGATTCTGTGGCGTAACTTCAAACGTGGTTAAATCCATTTTATGTCATTTTGAGATATAGGTAAAAAATCAATTCTTATCATGATTTAGACTTTTATGGGAAAAATTAAACTTTATTTGAGGAAATAATTAGGAAATAATTGAATTCTGCAATCAAAATATTGAAACACATCCCAGAAAACAAAAAAAATGCGTATTCACTTTGGAGTTACCCTTGTTTGTTAAAACAGGGTGGGATTTAGCCATTATTGAAAAAACAAGGCGAGGAGTTAACTATGTATGATAAAATTGAATCGGATTTACCTAGGTTTGGAAAAAATAAATCTTTGTTACATTTTATGCTCAGGGATGTCAAAAGAGCGCTTTAAGTTGCATATCGAATTTCATTACTAATATTATATTTGCGAACGTGTGTCTGTCTATTTATGTGTTCAAATTTTATGCGTTCACTGGACAAATTTTGATGACATTTGGCAAGAAGGAAGAATGTATACATGTCACTACGACAATAAATATATTTTTAATCCTATGGCTCGGCATAGGTTTTGATCGAACACAATGCTTACGCGCAACATTTCATATCGCAGATCGAGACCCTACATCCAACGTGGATTGCGGAAAGCTAGTAAATAATACACAAGCAGTACAAAATCAAATTATTTTATATTTAAGCCAGCTCATACAGACTCTTCAAAATTTTCAATGTTGAGCACTGTTTTGTAATATTGTAATTCCTAAAATAATGGCCATTTTACACCAAAGTGAGTTTCAAGCAATTTAGCTTAGCTTCTTGTACTGGAACTCACTTGTTCACGTGGATTGAAATATAAAAAAATCAAATTACCATAAAATATTTTTTTACTTCAATATAATGTAGATAAATAGATCACCCACATTTGTAACATTTTGATAAATAAATAAAATAATCATTGTGAACGTACAACCCTAGGGTGCCTAGGGTATTCGTCATGTCATAATCTGAATCAACGTAAAACATAGTTGTCATATACTTACAGTTTTTTTGCTCTTTCCTGCCTTTTCTGTACTATTTTTATATTAGGTTGCTTCCTGGCTTTAATTGGGGACACAATTTTTATAAAGTTATCCATTAAACTCACTGTAAATCTAATTAAACACGTAAAAACCGGGAGATGCGATGAAAAATTTTTGACTTGTCCAAGTCAAATGACGGCCATGTTGCATAAATGGAGCTTGCTCATTGGTTCAAATGGATTTACCTTCATTAGGTAAAACAGTCATAATGGATTTGACTTTGTTTGATATAATTTGTAGATTTTATTTGCATTTTTCTTCAAATTTAAAGGGATTTAGCTTTATTTAATAAGATAGGTAAAAAAAACATTCTTTTTCAGCAATCTCGGCGTACCAAAAAGTCAAATATTTTATTTTATGGATTTACCCACATTTGATGTTACGCAACACTATGTAAGAAGGGAAGGCCATAGTAGGAATGGGATATTGCATATAGGGTATTGGGGAGTGTAAACAATAGCTGGAGAAGGTTAGGGTCGCATTCCTGCAACTCGAAATGGCAGAAACGGCAAACTCCAAGCCCTTTAACTTCAAACAACACATTCATCACACATATACACCTATGAGAAAGAGTCAAGTCAACTTAAAATTTCAACACTATTTCATAAAAAAGGCAATTAAAGAGGTGTTAGTACACACCTGCAAGTTTTTATAAAACTTGTCATGTAGGTATTACATGTATTTTAATTACATAGAAGCTCGCATGGACGTTCTAGAGTAATCCATAACTCCATCGATCCATCGATCCACAACCAGAAATTGTTCGTTTCGCTATATTTTTGCATATGTCATTGTTTGTATTTTACGTATGTGATATGTTGTGAGAAATAAACTTTTTTTTTGTGTATATATACCTATGTAACAAACCGGTGTTACATAGGTATTATGATAGAATAATAGATATTTAAATTTCTTGGATTCAGTGCTTGTGTTAGTCCAAAACGTATTTGGTAATTGTTTGGTATATCTCTGTTATGACTATACGATAAATTAACCGAGTGTCCTGCCGCAAAACTGCGCTTACTGCTGATAACGAATTCAAAAAGGGGGAAAAAGAAAATTGCTGTCTTTATCTAAGAACTTAAGAGGTGCTTGAAATGACTCCGGGTTTTTCTCTTAGTCACTCGAATAGCGAGAACCAATTATAACTTGTAAGTAATCCTCTTATCTGAAACTCTGCGAGTCGACGCTGCCCGCCATTCTGAATATAATTCACTTTATCCATATTCAATATCAGATCGTGCGACGGCGAGCAAATAGAGCGATTCAAGTGAGAATTATTATTGGATAAAGCTCGCCTCTTTCCTTCTTGTCTATTTTCAGTGTTCGTTGGAGCGTGATAATTTACGTGTTGTATTGGATATTGCGCTGTGAAAGTGCCATCTTTATTATCAGTTCTATGCTAACACGACTTTATGGTAGCCTGATTTATGACTTTATGGCAATTATCGGAGTCTTACAGGTCATTAAGTCCACTATTTCTTTTTATGTAACTTAACTTGAGATTAACTAAACAAAATAGTTTTAAATGTTTGGAAATGTCAACACTCGTATAAGACTCAGATCCTTTATTGTGAATTTTCTTATCGTGGCCGACTAACTGCGCTAGCTGAAACCCTGTTATGTTGAAATTCCTGTTCATATCTAAGGCAGTGTAAAAACCGTGTATACGTACTATAGACTAAAGTCTTGACTAAAATATAATTAATGACAATTAGAGGCCAAATTCTATGAAATTAATTTATTTGGTAGCAGCCATAACTAAACTAGTAATACTCTGTTAGAAATTGAAGATGCAGACTGAAAACCACAATTAGAGAGTTCTAGTGGTTAGTGGTCCTGACTGCCAGAGGTCGATTTCCATCCAAGATAAATAATATTTTGCGAGAGCGCCGATAGTTGGAATATCAGCCTATACAGGTGCACCATAGTATATGGCCCCATATGTGGTTAATAATATGAATAAAAAGCCTGATGTTGTAGGTATCCTTGTCCACCCGTATTAGCTCTTTGGTGATGTTTTTTTTATTTTTACTCACTGTTTTAATATGCTCAACAAAAGAACAATTTCTAAAACTTTTCTTGAGAACCAACCCAGGCCTATTTTTCTTATTACACAATTGCATTTAATACGAGTTTAAGGGTTTCTTTAAAAGTAGATGAAAAGTTTGTCGTAAGAATACATTTTGTATTAATGATAATAAAATAGCTTTAAGTTACCTTTGTGGTAGGAAATACACATTTATTATTATTATAAAATACTAGCTGACCCGCGCAACTTTGTCAGCGTTTGTAAATTTTCCCCGTTTTTGCAACATGTTTCATTGATGCTCCTATTGGTTGTAGCGTGATGCTCTATAGCTTATAGCCTATCTCGATAAATGGACTATCCAACACTAAAATAATTTTTCAATTCGAACTAGTTATTCCTGAGATTAATGCGTTCAACCAAACAAACAAACTCTTCAGGTTTGTAATATTAGTATAGATGAATGATGAAATATTTAATAAGTAATAACTGCATAAATAGTATTTCCTGAATGTTAAAAAATCACACCTATTACTATCATCACAATACGTGGCGTCCATGCTAGCACGTAGGTTTTTACAACATTGTACATTGCGAATGTTTGTGTCTAAATTCTATTAATTAAGACTTTTAGATTAATAACAAAACTATATACTAAAATATTAGATATCAAAATATTCAAAGTAGTAACAGGTTCATAAGTTGCGGATAACATTGAAATGGTTAACTAAAAATAACAGTTAATTGAAAAAAAAGTTTTAGGTGCCATATCAAATATTACAAATATTTCATAGTTAGAAAAGTACGACTTCACAACTTTTCGAAGCGGTTCTGTATGCCAACATCTTCCATCGTCGTCCTCTTTCTTGTTCCTCCGCAAGTAATACCTTGGCGCAACGTGCTTTTTTGATCATAGATTTAGGTGCATTTATGGGGCTTGTAAAGAAAAGAGGCAAGTATATAATATGTATATATATATGTTACAGTAATAGCCTAAAATATTACCTGGGTTTACGATTATAAACAAACTTACTTCTAACAACACGGAGAGCTACCTGTGGTATTAAGAACTACAAAGTTATCATACACACACATACCATTTAAACCTTTATCACCAATAAAGGTTCGAAATAAAAAATAATTACAAAACATTTCGGACTATTACCAATAAGAATTCGTAAATCTACTCCAGGTATTGCGATAGATAGATTCGTTCCCTCCCCGCCCTTACCGAAGTAAAAATCAAAAATGTTAAACCTAAGAATTTATTATTTTTTAATTTGGACTGTCTTGGAATATATCAATGGTATGGTATAGGTAAATTTTTATTTAAAGTTTAGTTTTGGGACCTTTTTTTTGGTAAGCGAAAAAACAAATACATAAAATGTTGTCCGAATTGTAATCGTAAACTTTACCGTGGTTCAGGGTTTTAAAGATACATATATACTTTGTTTAAAATATAAACACAAAGCAACAGAGGTAAATAGGTAATTGGTTTAGTAGGTAGCACCGATGTGTTTACTTGGGCGCACGTTGGCGTTGGGTGCCGCTGTTACGTGACATGAATTCGTAGAAAATGTTCCATTCATTAAATTTAAAAACAATAGGTTTAATGGTAAAACAAAGCACACTTTGCATTCTATTTCTTTTACAAATATTTGTTTTTCTGAAAATGCGTAACATAGAGTGGTCGTGGTAAACATATCACTATATCACTAAATATTTTAAAACAAAGTCCACCGCCGCGTCTGTCTGTCTGTTCATGATAAACTGAAAAACTACTGAACGGATTTTCATGCAGTTTTCACTAACACACAGAGTGATTCGTGAGGAAGGCTTAGGTGTATAATTTGTACCCGTGCGAAGCCAGGGCGGGTTGATAGTATATTATATGATGACCATTTTCCAAAGTATGATTTATTTCCTTGTCTACTACTGAAAACTATAAACTTTAATAATCATTTTGTAAGGTGGACAATATCCTACACTTATATTAACGTTGAGTTTGTCTCAGCATGTTGAAGAATGAATAGGCAGATGTCATTTTCTGGAAGAGTAAAAATAATAATTAATTACGTACCATGTTTTCTAGTGCTTTATAGTTGACTGAACCCCTTTTTCCCATTCCCAAATATTGAGAACACAAAAACCGGTTCTTTGTATTGTTTTCAAAGAGTAAATTGGTGCTTATAGTTCTATGTATAATGTATACGTTACAGGCTAAGCTTAGTTTGGGTCTAGATAGCGCTGTATATTATTTAAAATAATTAGTCCGCCATAGCATATTATTATTATGATTCATTTTAAGAATAATAAGAAAATCTTAATAAACCAAAAATTATAGAGTTTTAGAATTTTAGATGAAAATATGTGTAGATTGTAGTTTATCTGTGCGCAGGGTAAAACTGATCATCTACGCTAATTTGATGTGGAATGGTGGTCAATGAAAACCAGTGCGATACGTTTGAAGATACTCACTTATGTCAACAAGGTTACAATATAGCATGCACTAGATGTGTTAATTTACCCGAACCTACTCCATTTTTTTTGTGCGTGCGAGCCGAGTCCTCACTGCAGTCGCAGTGGTGACAGGCGGGACTCAATTCCCTCCTAGCGACCGAGTGCAGGTACTTCCCGAAGCAGCCGTGCCCGGAAAGAACCTGCGTCAGTCGGAAGGAAAGGGTCCCGTGCTGCCGCCCTGCACACTCGACGATGACCGGCTGGAGCGCCTCCACGGCGGCAAAGCCAGCACGTGGAGCCTCCAGCCGGGACGACCAACGAGCCATCGTGGCTCGGCGAGTGGCCTCACGCCACTCGCGTACCTCTTCGGGCGGGGGCCCGACTGCCGCTTCCCGCCCGGAACTCAGTCGTCCGCCGATAAACTTCGGCGAGCACTTCCGCCTCCAAATCCCACGGGGGAGTTCCGGCCAACGCGCACGCCGCCTCCGTCGACACGGTGCGGTAGCTGCGTATGGCTCTAACCGCCATAACCCTCTGAGGGCGCCAGAGGCGCGCCCTATTCTGGGCGGTCAGAGCCTCCGCCCACACCGGTGCACCGTAAAGTGCCATTGACCGGACAACCCCCGTGTACAGCCGTCTCGTAGCGACGCTGGGTACACCCAAATTGGGCAAGAGTCGCCCAAGGGCGGACGCAGCGCCGACCAGCTTTGGAGCAAGCTGCAGGAAGTGCTCGTCGAAGCGCCACCTTCCGTCAAGGATCAGGCCCAGATACTTGATGTGGGCCTGAACCGGTACGAGGACCGAGTTGACCTCAATAGAGGCGCCAGGGGGTGGACCACGACGGGGCCCATGAAATAATAGGGCCTCCGTCTTATCCAGGGCCACCCGCAAACCCAGCGCCTCTATGCGCCCGACCACCAGAGAGACTCCCCTGGTGGCCAGGCGCGCCGCCTCCTGAAAGTTCGCCCCCCGGGCTGTGACCAACGTGTCATCGGCGTAACAAATTACGCCGAGCCCAGGGGGGAAGTCGCCTCGGAGGGCCCAGTCGTACCCCATGTTCCACAGGAGTGGTCCAAGGACAGACCCCTGCGGAACACCGCACGACATGGGCCGACGACTCAAAACTCCATCTCGGTCCTCGTACATGACGGTACGCTCCTCTAGATAGTCTGCCACTAGCCGCCTCAGGTGCCCTGGCACTCCGTGATAGTGGAGTGCTTCCCTGATGCAGCTGAATGGCAGACTATTGAATGCGTTGGCGATGTCCAACGACACCGCCAACAACACGCCGCCACAGCTCACTACCTCTTCGGTCACGGCCCTCAGGCGCAACACAGCGACCCGAACCCACTCCTAACACAAGCATTTAGCTTAGCTGGAAGGGTTAACAAGAATACTAGTAATTGTGACCCACGTTACTAGTATTTTTTATCAAAATAAATAAATAAACATCAAATAAAATTAGATCGACATTGTGTTTAAAAAGTTATTTTATTTAGCTAGTTCCACTTTATTTCTGATCTAATTTTTTGTTTTTATTTTTATTTTTTTTATGTTAGCTATTTCACAATCTATAATAAATTTATTATATTAACACTAAACAGTATTTATGACCCTAGAATATTCAATCAAGTTAATGTATTGTGATACTTACGTTAGAGAATGTTTGTAAAGAAATGGGCTGAAATCCGGGTGCGTGGAGCGGCAAAGGACGCACAGACCTTTGCATTAAAAGAACCATGTAAGGTCGTATCGCGGGTGTTGCGTTCCAGAATGGAATTTCCCAACATGCGTCACATATAGATCTTACCTAACAATGAAAGAGTAAACACATATTAAGTAACTATATAACATTAGAAACAACGGCAACAGCTAGTTCCAGTTACAACGGCAAAAGAATTGGCCCCTATTATATATAAAGTGGGGCCAAATTATTGTTCTCAAAATGTGGGTGTTTCATGCCTTCGTCTACGCGTTCGAGGGTACATGCGTGAGTGTATATTGTGCACCAGTACCTTAAGCGAGATATCATGATCAAGCGTAAATATAAAACTAAGTAAACTTGGCAGGTACGTTCTTTTACAGTAGCCTCTAGTGTGCTAGTATCTAAGTTTGATCATATTATTATTGTATTTTTCCGTCACGGCTAGTTAGGCAGATAAAAAATTTTTAGCTTAACAATTTTCCTACGTCTCAATTTTTTCGATAAATTTCATCTCGTTTTATTTCATGATTTGAGTGTCGCCAGTCGTCAAAGTGTGTTGTTGTGTCGTAGAAGCAATAGTGAAGTCAGTGAAACAGTTTAGTAACCGCAATACTCATTGTTCTTGTTTATCTAAATTAGAATATTAATGCGTTAAAAAACCTTGTACATATTTAAAAAAAAATATAAACCCCTAATTGATTAAACATCATTATGTATTGTATGATGTTAAGAAAACTTTGATCTTACGTCAAATTAATTTTTTACACACGAATATCAGTTTGGTACTATTGTAATTTCTCATTAGTTTCAGTTTTGCAGCAGAAACAGGAATCGTCATCTAGACATTTTAGAACTTGAAGATCTTAAGATAGCGACCACAAAGAAAGTTTAAAGAACTGTTACCAATAGTAACATGGTATGCAGTAGAATAGTAAATGGTATTCATGAAGGCTTCGAACACCACCACTTCATTTTAAGACTGTCAACTGTCATTGCAAGGTGAATTGTAGCGGCTTGAACGAGACTTGACGACAACGACCATGAGTATTAAAAAATATTAATTTTACCTTCTCGGCTAAATAAGTGCAGTAGTAGCTCGGGATAAAGTGCAGTACTATAGTTGCGACAAAGAGTAGTGGCAATATTAGTTGAAATTCACCTTCGTTGAGTTTCTGTAAGATTTAATTTATTTGATTGAATGATTACATTATGTTTCGGAATATTTATTACTGATACTTGTTAACATAATTATATAAAGGACAACAGGTTTACAATTTTGAACAAAAAATACTTAAATTTAAAAAAGTCCCCCCCGATCCCCACCCGACGCAAAGCTGCCCATTACAAGGGCCGCGTTGTCCTACTACACGGCAATGGACAACCTTTGCGCCCAGTAAGACCCGGAGCGAGATGAGAGACCGCGAAAGTATTGACACACGTAGCATCCCACACCAAACTCCTCCCTCTTTGCCATGGGACCAGCATCAAACCGTCGGGTCTTTTGCCATCGGAGCGACTGAGACCTGGTGTCTCCAAGACGCATGGGACATTTGCCGAAACAAGGCCCTCCGGACAATGTCGTTTAGGGCGTGGTGTCGAGGAAATCTCCCTAGCATCGACCGCAACTCAGCGCATGATGACCGTTGACCCCCACCATGGACCCGAAGATGCATAGGTGTGGTTGACAGACATCGCAGCCCAGGCGGAGAGCCACCGCCACACGCAAAGAGTCACTGTCGAGGAGCGTTCCAAAGTAAGGGGAAGGCAAAGCCTGCAACCACGCTCCAGACTCCGCCCTCGACACCGCTCTGAGTCTGGCCAGATCCGCTCCCCCAGCAGCACTGACAAAATGGTCGAGCTCAGGCTTGTACCCCACTTCGTCCCAAGCACGCTGCTTTTCCGGAAAACCAGGAAGGGGTGCACTCGGGAAGAGCGTCTTCCACTCCGCTACTCCCTCAACAGCAAAAGGTATGATAGCCCTGCCTCCATCAGTCGATAAAATTTTAGAGACCAGACTAACAACCCCATGCGCCGATGCGAGAAAGGCAGGCAGACACACATCCCTTACTCGTCGCACACCCAGACCACCAGACCGTACAGGCAAAGAGGCTTGGCTCCACTGGGTATCATTCAACGACACATTCAAGATGCTTTCCACAGTACACGTTAAGGAGCTATCAAAGCAAGATACATCTTGAGGGAACAACCAGACAGGAGCCGTCCTTAGAAGATAGGTAATCTTCGGAACCGCAAAACACATTCTCAACAGAACCAGGGCTACGCTAGTTCTGAGCAAGTAAAAGGAGACATCTCCCGACTTCAATAGCCTCAGGCACTGCCTCACAGCTCCTTGAGGCCAGGTAGGATTGAAGAGAAAAGAGAGAAATTATTAGAGGGGCCGGCTCCACATTGAAAAAACTCGCACTTATCTGTGTTAATCTCCAAACCTAGGTCTTTAAACAAGGTAAGCAAAGTAAGGATATCTTCCCTCACATCTTCTGGGTTTCCGCCGATAGTACCATCATCCAAGTACCATATATTAAGAGGAGATTTTAGAGACAAGATTGCCTTGTGGATCGCAAGGCTGAAAGTAAGCGGTCCAAGCGGATTCCCCTGCTCTTCACCAACCTGGGAAAGTATTAAAGAATTCTCGAAGAAGAGGTTAGAAGGGGACTGATAAACCTGGTGAAGAAATGGATAAAGAGAAGGAATGTTTCTACTGACCTCATCCAGGAGTACGTCCCTTTCCACTGAGTTGAACGCGTTTTTTAGATCCAGTTTTATTACAACACATTCTGCGTTCCCTGGCTCTGTAACAAATGTACGTGTTGCGTGTATTACTGCCTCACACCCTATTTGGGTTCCGAAACCCAACTGGTGGGGCTGAAGGCATTCGGCCATATCCTCTCTGACAGCACGACACCCCAGCTTAGCCACTAAACGACGGAAGGTACTCCCCACTGCAATTGGTCTAATACCTAATCTTTTTTTGACAGCGCGCACAGACTCGCTCCGTACATGTATGGACAAACTTCCGGATTCAATTGCCCACCAAGGAGAAAGTTACACAGGGCAACCAAAGATTCAAGTAAACGCTGCCCGTTGTCCCCTGCAGAATTTGAGGTCAGCTCTTTTAAATGAACTGGACGAATACCATCCAAACCACCCGCTGAACCATTATGAAAACTGCCCAGTGCCTGGACTACGTCTTCCTTTTTAACTTTTAAGATTGGAGTGGAACGGTCCGGCGCCAGAGGAAAAGCTAGTGGACGTGATGGGGATGGATGTTTGGACCTCAAAGAAGCTAGAGTTTCGGGACCAGGCAGTGCTATTGTATCATCAGACACCAACAAGCGCACAGCCCCTTCACGTCCCCTTCAAACACCCTTGACTCGATCATCTTTTGGACTGAAGACGCTCTATAAGACACATCCATCTCGACATCATCGGGTACGCAACAGGATGTTACATTGGCCTTCACCTTGGATGTAAGGTTACCTAAGCCCTCCAGAAGTGGCACTTTTAGTGCAGTATACGAAAATGTAAGCAGTGTACACCAATCTATTGTTTCATTGGTCTCAATACATCTACTTACAATGTCGCACAATCTACCTGCCGCTAGGTTCCTCGCCCCCTTAGGCACATGCCTTAGCACCCTAACAGATTTCCTGAGTGACACTAGATCATCAAGGACATTGTTCGGCGACTGTGAAACCTGAGATGGTGCACTTATACCATCGTCGGGTTGTAGGGACTGCTGCGCGAAAGCGGGACCGGCAGGGAGGCGAGCCACTTCCTTATGTTTATGCCCAATGTGAATTTTAAGCCCATGCGAGCTAAACGTACGCGCCGAGCTATGGCAATAAGGGCACGTTAACCTTAGGCAGGGGGAACTCATATTTTACAAATAAAAATAGTAATAAAAACAACAACAAAAAAAAAAATTGTAATAAAGTACAAAAATCACAATTTTAATAATAATAAAGTAAAAAAAACAAAATTTCAGAATTCTATCTGATCAAATCGAATTTATGTTATAAAATACCATGTAAATGTATGAAATACCGATGACTCGTTTTTTTGTATGTTTACTGCTCCATTCCACATTATATCAAGATAGTATCCTACACTTTCCAATAAACGAACTATGTAGCAAAAAAGGAATTTTTAATCAATTTGTTGAAACTTGAGAGGCATTCATACATACATAAAGTCGCTTTAGCGTCGGACTTGCGATGCAGTGTTTTCGGGTTCGAACCCCACCCAGTACTCTATCGTCGTGAACCCACTCCTAACACAAACATTTGGCTTAGCTGGAGGGGTTAACAAGAATACTAGTAATGTGTGACCCACGTTTCTAGTATTCTATCTATTGCTAGTAGGTATTAAAAAATAAAAGAATATTGAAGCAAAAGCTTTCAGATTTTGTGTAACGAACTTGTAGCGGCAATGCTGACGCATATATTATACTTAATTATTTTGATACACGTTGCGATTCCAGCCCCATACTAATGCTAGTAATACTAATACTATACTAATGCCAGTCGTTGTTGGAATCTCGTTATCCATACTTGTGACATTGTAATTATATTTTGGTAACCTATTACAGACCATACATAACCATACAGAATAACATATAAAAACTTTTATCAACAAAATGTTAAGTAAATTGCAATTATTCTGTGTTTTATTCGGAAAACCTTTTTGCGGTTCAAAATCGACACATGCCTTACCAAATTTTCTTTATCTAGGTTATTAAATATTACTACCAGAAGTTATAACTGTTATTGACACATGTCTACACAAACTATGTATTTATTATCCACTACCCCGCAGCTAGCACTGCGTTGCGCTACTCAATAGGGTTGTGGAAACTTATCACATTTTTTTTTACTTATATGTACCACTCTATGGAAAGCTGTCAAATACTGTTAATCGGTTTGTTTAGGAGTGCCTAAACAAACCGATTTTATATTTGGGAATTTTAAAAGTATATTTACTTTCTTCAATTAAGTTTTTGTTTAATAGAAAATAATTTTTTGCATTAAATAAGAGCCTTGCTATAAATAAAAGCAGTTTCGAAAATGTGTCAACAACATCCGTAATGTGTGCATAACGATATTCTTAATTTTACACACCCTTATATTACATTTTTGTTGAATTAACACATACAGTAGGTATTACCTCAGCAGTGCAATAAGCAGTGAGGCAAACTACCGGCCCGCAAACTTTTTGTTCATACAGCAACATTTTCTTGTAAACAATTGCATAATCCTGTACTAAACTGTAAATAAAAAAATTACAAAAAATTTGGTACGCCATATTTGACTTGTACTGTACAGTCAATACAGTTAGATTTATTACAACACACAGTGTTATAATAAATCCAAAAAGAAAGCTCTCCCTTTTTTTCCATGTCTAATCCTTACGGTCTTTTTGGTCGAGGGACGACGTAGGAGCTAGGTCAACAAGTAGACGAAGTCGCTAAATAGAGAGCAATTACCTCTTATATTTGGTGACTAGTAACATTTACACGGTAATTGAAGGACTGGGTATTCTTTTCAGTATAAACAGTATAAATGAATGATTCTTGAAGTAAACTTTCTTTAGGCTCGTTGGGCACTTTTGGGATGGGAAAAAAGCATATGCAGATTTGTGTGTTTTTTAACAAGGTTCTGTATCAAAATGTTTTTGTACTTAGAAAATTCTAATTTCTCTTTTTCATAGCTTGGTCGGTGAGGTCATGCTTTTCATTCAGTTAATTCGTCAGTGCTGTCAGTGAGTTGCTCAGTGTTAAGTTGACCGATCATAAACTATTGCGAACAGTTCGATAAGATTGAGTACTCGTAAATAGTACCTAGTGCTGGGACAAAGCATTAGGTATTTATTGATGTTTTCAGAAAATATTGTATAAACCACCTTAACATAGCTTGATGATCTCTCACAATCGTTCTCATCCGCATGACGATTAAGTTTGAGAAGTATTTGAATTCTTCGTCAGAGGTCGCTGGATGAACCCCTTCCAAAAGATCTTGAATACGCCATGTAATAATGTCAACTTTAGACGTTATATGACGGATCCATACTATTTGTGTTTGAATCATAACTGTAGAGTACAATAATCATTTCAACATTCAGAATTGTATTACATGAATTAATAAATATAAAGTAAAAAACATAATATATAAATGTCATTATACACACAAAGTATTTTGTTCGAAAAAATCGAATATTTCAAAGCTACAAAAAAATTACGAAAATTTATTTGTAGCTTTATGGTTACACGAGACATGTGAACTAAGTTTCAAGAAACCAGGAATGTTTTTGACACAATAAAAAATTATTGAAATTTTCGATTTTTTCGACCTTTTTTATAGATTATTTACAAAAATGATTAACCGATTTTAATGTTTAGGGCGGCAATTTAACCGTATTCATATTGCCTGCAAAATGTATACCTGTGAATTCCATTATTGTAAATCGACTCAAAGCTACGCTTAACAAACCCGATTTTTCATGTTTTTTTTATCAGAAAAACGTTAATTAAAAAATCTAACCTAACTATGTGGCTACTTGTAAGGAATTACACCCACATTCAGCCCTCCAATGAACTAATTTTACTGGTCTTATAAGGATAACAAAATAAATAAATATACTTACACACATAATTATATGCATAAAGGACAGCACAGACATTAGCAAACACGAAAGCTATTTCATAGTAGGGTGTTTGCCCAAAATCAACGTTTGGTAGCCAAAATGGGAATAGCAAGGGTCTTGTACTTCCGTCTCCTTCTTTGTGTGTGGCCAGAAAGAAAAGCAACGATAACGATGCAAATATGGCCATTCCAATTCCAATACTAACTGGGAAGAAACAAGCAAATGTAGATATCTTCCAGGTGAGCACCTGATTCTCAAAGAATTTATTTCTGGAATTAAGTAACACCTTTTTATAACTCGAAAAGATAAGTTTTGATATATTTTGATGAACTAAAATACACATATAAGTAAATACAATTTAAAGTCACTCCCCTTATCAATTAGCATTTCGATTAAGAGAATTAACATTAGTGTACTAATGTTAAGTTACCTTTTACGAATTTTTAAAATAGTCGGAACCTTGCTCTCTAAAACATTAATGTTTCCCAAATGAAAAGACCTCTCCTAATAGTTTCAAAACACAGAGAAGTGTGTTTATTGTTAGGTAGAAAATTCGGGAAAATTTAAAATAAAATAACATAACAGGTATTTTACTTTTTCAGAAAGAATCTAGTTACTATCAGTAGGTATAACCGAAGTATAAAGAATACTGCTTTAATTACCTACTTATACCTTAGTGTAAAGTAATGGTTTAACAAGGTTACATACAGAAAATAAATTAAAATTTTTGGTATTTAGCTCATAGAGAAACATATAGTTCAAAATAACTACTAAAATTAAATTTTATTTTTAAAGCAAAATTGTCAAAAGGCAAATTGTCTTAATTTAATTAAAAAAATAAGGAATTATATACATATATTCTGACTGAACCGTATTTTTGTGCGCTCGGTTTCAGTGGAATAGTTCTTTCTCTGTTTTGAAGTTGTTGAACTGTATTTTATAATAATACGACGTCCTGAGCAAAATTTATGAAGAAGAATCAAAGAACTCAGGTTATCAATTTTGAAACGAAACTAGCGCAGTTTAATTAATTAAACTTAATGTACGAGTACATTAACTTACCGGTATTTAGTTCCCTCAGTACAAATGTAATAAAAATCTTCTTTTATGGCCCTCTGCAAATTATAATATTGAGGCAAATTCTGTTTGGTACTATATAATATCATCAGTTTGTAGAACAGCACTAAAACGTATGTACCGGCCTCAGTTATGTGCGGAATATCGAAGGTATTCAACCCATGATACAGTGATATCAACACCATTATTATGGCTATAAATCCCGTAGTGAATAAAACTGCATTTTGATTCAACAGTCTAGAATTTAAAATATAAATATTTATTAAAAGTATTAGTGAATCCACTAAAACCTGGAGCAAATATTTTTTTCTTCTAATCTTTTATTGAATTGAAAGAGGAATGGAATTGGATTGGCAGAGGTGCATTACATTGCAGGAGGCGGCGGAACGGGAGAGAGCGGAATACGACTCTCTCTGCTCGCACCTGACGCAACTTGCGCCGGAGGGCATCTAATGATTTCCAGCCACCTCAGGGAACGGCCTTTTCGGCGAAATTTTGGAGAAGTCTTCGTCCAAATGCATACAGACCCTAGAGATAGCGTGTAGTGTCAGTCTTCGTCCAAATGCAAACAGACCCTAGAGATAGCGTGTAGCGTCGCGCGCGCGCTTCTCAGAGAAGTATGACCGGTGATATTACTTACATATAGTAGTAGTTTGCGCGACTGTTTATAGTTTAGAACAATACGTTACATTGTCCTCACATTTAACTTGCGCAAATAAGCAATGTAACCAGAGATTTGTAAAAAACATGTTAAAAAAGAGTGTCCTTGGAGTTTCTTGCCTGTTCTTCTCCACTGGATCTACGAATTGGAACAGGCAACTAGCTTCACGACTGACTTAGTCTGACTTACTACTCGTGACAATTCAAAAATACCCATAATGGTTTAATTGAAATAAATGATTTTGATTGATTTTGATTTGATGGTTGCAACGGGTGACGGGACCCGTTATGGGTGACACGGGTCAGTGCCTGTCAGGTATGCGGAAGAATGTTATCGAGAATTCATAAAAGAAAAATATAACAATTAATCTGGCAAAAGAATTGAAACAAACGTCGTATATTTGTAAGACAAATACCTCTATCTTAGGGGCCAAGGGGCTATTATATCTTAAATCTTTTATTTCCTCATTATGTTTTAATCATCTTCTTTTTTTTAATGATTTAATTATCCATAAGTTACTTAACCGAAGAATCGCAGCGTTGAACAGCAGGAACTGATTAAGGATATACCTTTTTTGTGATATTCACCAGTCAGATAAAAATGTTGTTTTGCCTTTTAACTTTTAGAATATTATAATTTTACATACATGTTTACCCGTATCATATGCCTGCAGCTATTAGAGCGAAGTTATTATTTATTTTAGGTTAGCCAACAATTGTTTACACAATACATTTACTATTTATCAACTAAATAACATTTGCTGGTGTAACAATTAATTATAGGCTAACACCGCATGCACAATACACGGTAGAAATTTATAATAATTATTATAATAAAATTATAGAAATTAAACAATTTAAGAAAGAATTAATAGTGTCAGGAAAACATACAATTAAATCAAAATACACACAATGTACAGCAAAATAAATTAAATTAAATTAAACAAAATGAATTAAATAAATTGAATTAACAAAATAAATTAAATTAAAATAACGACAGGAATAAATATTTACTTAAGACTAAATTAAATTAAATAATATAATCAGATATTTGATTTTATTAAATTCTTAATGGACTAGACGTTATTGTTGTTTATAATTATTTTACAAAAATCACCAATCTTGTCATGGTGTATGTCTGACAAGTCGCTACAACTGTTAATGAGCTTGCTTAACCTGGCTGTAGGCGAGTGTGAACCGAGTATAGTTCGGCGCAAGGTTGGACACAACGGTGTAATGCTATTCCTTGGATATCTAGATGGGGCTCGAAATCTGATGAGACTTAATAAATTGGGACAGTCAATTTTATTTCTCCGTAGTTTGTATTGGAATACAGCATCGGTGACATTTCTGCGTGTGGATAAAGAGTGCACTTTGAAATACTGCAGACGAGTATTGTAGGATGTCAAGCTCTTAGAGTTACCTTTCCAGAACGCTAGGTGCCACATAAATCGTTTCTGAACGCGTTCTAAACGCAGCATGTGAGTGGCATAGTGAGGTCTCCATACAACGCTGCAGTATTCCAAGACACTTCGCACGAGACTGTTATAGAGCATTAGTTTGGTCTTACTCTTTTGAAAACCCTTACTATTACGAAGTACGAACCCCAACATTTTTGAAGATTTTTTAATTATATACTCTATATGAGATACAAAAGTGACGTTTCTGTCAAATATAACTCCTAAGCCTTGATGAAGAAGATGATTGTTTCCACCTCTTGCACTTTTTCATTGTTTATGTAATATTCGGTATTAATATAGTTAATGTTCCTTGTGAATTTCATATGGTAGCACTTTTTAGAGTTTGGCTGCATTTTATTAGTTATAACTGCAATAAATCTTCAAGAAGTAGGTATGTACGCATTTACTTACTTTGGTTTTTGTTTGTATTCAATATCAGCGACTTTGAATGCCACAAGCACTTGAAAGAAAATTTTATGAAACTTAAAAGGGTCAACAAGCCCCTCAGAATAATTAAAATCATTTTTATTGAAGAAGGCTTTAATTTTTTTCAGCATGGTCACGACCGTTCTGTAACAAAAGCTTCGACCGATAGAACTAATACAAGGGTTATCAAGGTATTGCGTTCTATTCTGTATAATGAATCCTATGTAATTTCTATTAATGAAACCTTAGGTATCCTTTTAAATAACTCATATGTGGTAGAATTACTTATACATTTTCATTCACTTTCTACTTTTAAATTTGTTATTTGAACTATGTGCACAAATTTTAGCATAATAAGATTAAACTTCGAGTTTTAATTGTCGCTGGATGTTAATGCTAGTGCTATCAAACAAAACATATGACAATAGCCATCTAGGACTGCCTCTAAAGAACCTTTGACGGTTCAAAACACAACACAAAAACATATTAGCAATGATCCTAATGAAGGTAAAGACTTCTCTATAACTTATTTGGAAGTATTGAGGAAGTTGACAAGATAATAAGATGTTTTTTAAATAAGCACATGACAATAAATATCAGATGATTCAATAACATGAGTAATTATATAATGTATGATGACGTCGATTCATGTACCTATCGTATATCTTACGTATTTGGCCAATTATCAATAGTTTATTTAGATAAAGATCACATGAGGATCGGATGCCGAAAATAAACATACAACACAGGACTGAATGTCTCAAAGACGAATAGCAAGATGTTAGTTTGTAAACAGTACATATTAGGAGATATATTAAAACTAAATATCAAAAATATATTTTATTATCTCATGCATAATACTCCTTTTTTGTTTGTGAAATTGGCCTAGTTGCACTGGGTAGTATTATTTATGTATTATTATAAGTGCCTAACTTCGCAGATATTGGCAGGAGCCCTGTGACCAGAACAGTGAAACAATTTCTTTATAGAATCGGTATTCCAGAAGCTTAACGAGACATAGATCATGTACTTGCTTTGCTATATGTCTCAATATGTAGTATTTAATAATGCGTGAATATGGATAAAAAAAATCACATAGATCGTAGACGCACTAGAGACTACAATAAATTTAAAAAGGCATATCTACCAAACATAATATTAAGATTTGACTTTAACTAAATAAATATATTTATTACTATCGGTAGTATTTAGTTATTATCACAAAAAGGTACTGGGTGAAAATTTATACAAATGTTGACCTTATGATGAGATTAGGTTTATTAAAGGATATTATTAAATTAAGATTTTTAACGTTTATACAATTTTTTAATACGTACGTGAACGACGTTGGGGAATTGGCATAACATTAACTGTTATACACGACAGCCTCTCGGTGTTGTAAATAAACGGCAACTAAACCATCATCTCTTCATTTGAAGAGATGAACCATGAAAGAATGAATATTAAATATCTAAACGAGTTTTTAGCCTATAAATTCGTCTTGGCTTAGACCGATGACCATGCTTACAACTATTTCACGACTAACTAAAAACTTCAGCTACCTTGGATACCACACCTATTTTAATTTCTTTGGGGTCAACAAGGATGCAAAAGGTGAGGAGGCGGGCTAGCTCGCCTTATCTGAATTCTTTTGAAGCGGTATCCCTGGTTTTGCCTAGAAATTTAAATATTCTAATTCTAAGCTAAACTTTAACCATATATGTATAAATACTAATATTCTTTTAAATCATTTTCTCGACCATTTGTAAAGTTGTTTCCACTTTTCAACCAATTGTAAGAACCAAAGTGAAGCCTTAGATGAATTGATTTGGTTGTTGCCCTTTCGGATGATAGTTACCGAAGAAATTTTCAGACACTTATAATAAACATAGTTCGGTTTAAGTGATCCCCACGGGCTGAGATTTAATTGAATCAGGATAACAGTAACTGCTGTCGACCTCATAGCTCCTTTTGAAACATTTATCAAATCTTGGCTATAATTGAATACGACAAAGGAATGAAGGCAGTCATGCATGATTGCTGTCGTTTCGACTAAGTTACTGTTGGTTAAATCATTATTATAAGATGCTCGGTAATGTGAGTATGTTATGACAATAGATTCTTAGTTATAAATACCCCTGATAAATTTTAAATTATGCTGTAATCATCCTCCGCGTCTTTTCCCAACTAATTTGGGGTCGGCTTTCAATCTAACTACGATACGGCCGAACTTTGATATTTTACGTGAAGCGACTGCCATCAGGACCTCCACAACCCAAGTACTAGGCGATATCGAAGTTCTGTAGTTAGACCAGGTTGTCGGACTTTTTAGGGCTCCAACTACCCGTAACGAATGCCACAGATGTTTGTATAGCACCCGGGACCGACGGTTTAACGTGCTCTCCGAGGCACGGAGGGGTCTCAATGTGTTAAGAATGGTCACCCATCCTAGACTGACCTGGCTAGCATTACTTAACTTTGTAATGTGTTAACCTACTCGGTTACAACTTAGCCAGGAGCCCCTCCTAAATTATGCTGTAATAGCAGTCTTAAATAAATCTCAAACATATATTAATTCATTAGGGAAAAATTAAAATAAACCGGATTATTCGTTCTTAACAGTGCCGAAAGATACAAGTAACTAATTAATGGCTAAGACGTCAGACTTGCGATCAAGTGGTTGCGGGTTCGAACCCCACCCAGTGCACTACGCTACTAAGCATTTAGTTTAGCTGGAGGGGTTAACAAGAACACTAATAATGTGTGACCCTCGTTACTAGTATTCTTTAAAAAAAAAATGATATGCTTAAAAAAATCTAGTTAAGTACTAGAACTTTTTACAGGTGAAATATTAACATAAACAAAATGTGTATTCGACATTGTTATCGATTGTTTAAGGAAATACTTAACATGCTTAAAGCGATGCTAGTATAACTATGAAAGTAAATGTGACTAAAGATTATTAAATCACTTGCTTTAACGGTGAAGGAGAACTGCTTAAGAAAACCGGTACATCTTTGCCAAGGGTTTGTGAAATTTGCCAATCAGCGTTAAGTTATCTTGAGAGACGGTCCGTGATCAGCAATGAGTTACTTTATAAACAGAGCTGATATTGATCAATCGTGATTGATTTAATGTTTAGAAGTAATTTTGTAAACTTTAACCTGATAAAAGACAATTCCTTTACGATTATAGAAATTGAAATACGTAATAGGAGAAAAACTTGGTGGCAGTAGAAATGATTTGTGCCGTTTCTCGTCTTTTATTACGCGCGTTCGATATTTTCTGGGCAGTAATTTCGTGAGCCAAATAACACAGCATTTGTCGTATTATCGCCGCGAGCAAAATCGTTAGCTAAGTGATTGTGAAAAAGGCCATTTTGTTCGATTTTATGGAGAACTAATTAAAACCTGCAGGCACTTTGCGATGTAAGTTAGCCATTTTTCATCAAATTGAAATGGAACTCAAATATATGAAACTGTTTTCAACCATCCATTAGCTTACTGAAATCCATATCCTGAATATAGGCCTTATTTTTTTTTTGTGCGTGTGGAAACTCCCTTGGGCTTCCCTCGGCCCTTCGGTGGGACGGTGTGTCGGAATTGAACCGACTAAAACCACACGGTGTGTCGTACTGTGCCTAAAATCGGAGGGATCCGGGAACAATTTTTATTAAAACATCTGTCGCCCAGCGCGTATCCGCAAAATCGCAGGCACCACCTTCGGGTAACAACCTCTCAATTAGGCAACGTCCAGGCACACGCGGAAGCCGCCTCCTCCTGGGGGGCCCCTATAGCGGGTGGAGGGGAAAACCCGTCCCAACCACCCACGGCCACACTCAGGGTGGCATGAGGTGCTGGTAAGCGCGCCTCCGTCACCCGGTTTACCGGCGGCGAATTAGGTCCGAGTGGAGATCGTCCTCCCGGACCCTTTTCGCCGCCTCCTTCTGCGAGATGACGTCCTTACAGAAGGTCGCGACCGCGGTAAAATTCCTGTCGCTACCGGCCATGGAGCATATGACGGCCAGCAGCGAGAGATCCCCTCCGATGACTGCAGTGAGGGCCCAACGCTGCGTCGCCCAGACGGAGCAAACGGCTAGCGTGTACTGAGCCGAGTCCTCATACCTGCAGTTGCAGTGGTGACAGGCGGGACTCAGTGCCCTCCTAGCGACCCAGTACTTTCCGAAGCAGCCGTGTCCAGAAAAAACCTCCGTCAGTCGGAAGGAAAGGGGCCCCGTGCTGCCCACTCGATGATGACCATCTGGAACACCTCCACGGCGGCAAAGCCAGCACGTGGAGCCTCCAGCCGGGACGACCAACGAGCTATGGTGGCTCGGCGAGGGGCCTCACGCCATTCGCGTACCTCTTCGGGTGGGGGTCGACTGCCACTAGCCGCTTCAGGTACCCTGGCACTCCGTGATAGTGGAGTGCTTCCTTGATGCAGCTGAATGGCAGACTGTTGACCGCGTTGGCGATGTCTCACGACACCGCCAACAGCACGCCGCCACAGCTCACTACGTCTTCAGGCGCAACACAGCACCGACCGTCGAACGCCTCGCTCGAAAACCGAATTGGGTATCTGACAGATCGGGGACGACCTCACCAAGGTGCTGGATATAGGCCCAACGTACGTCATAGCACTCGGTCCTCTGCATTCCGTAACCAATCTATCGCAGCTACCTTCCTCAGAACGTCAGTTCACCTGGAGGGCGTTCTACCTTCTCCAATCCACTCGAGGACCCTTTGCTCCAACGGCCATCAATTTTTCAGCAGATGTGGCTTGCCCAGCTATGTAAGTAAACTTTAGTTCTTTGTCGGATGACCTTATTACGAATTATACGAAAATCAAAGAAAGCAAGCAAGCATTTTTTTTAGCGTAGGTTACAATTGAATTATTTGGGCAATATTCACTGTTGATTTCCGATTTAACGACTCCTTTTTATTAAATAGGCTATATTCTTGACCTTCAATAATGGAGAAATAGTTCTATTATTAATTTTTCTTTATTTAGGTTTGTAGTAGCCTCTTAATCTTTTGTGAAAAAATTCACTTATTAGCTGTATTTTTGCTAGTCAATATTTTAATTAAGAAGTTGTACAATTTGTATGTGCCTTTGGCTTAGCATTTTCAGTATTAGGCCGTTGTTTGTAACATCTGAAGAAGCTTGTCACTGATAATTGGTTTTGAAATGTCTGTCTTTATGGGCGATATTTTGTCGATTATCATTTTGATGGCTAACTACGGCAAAGAAATTTGCCTATGGCCTCGGGCTTTAAAAATTACCTTGTACAGGATATCTGTGATAACGATAGAATGACCATCAAATCATCTTTTGTTTTCAGAGATAAAACCTTTTGACTTTAGAATATCATTTTTGTTTTTGGTGTACCTGTTGTTGTTAACGACTTATTCCCCATGACGATGGAGCTTTTGTTCGATGATGTTTCTGGGTTCAAACATCGCCAGCTTGTCATTGCCGACGACGGCCTTGTAAAAGCAAGGAATATTTCACACATTACCTTGACCACCAATTAGATCTAATATTGTTAGGATAAATCCAACGAACCCAAGCACTATGGTGTTAGGAGAACAGCGGCCAGCTTCCAATCCCATTATGAAACACCTCATTGTAAGTACTATTTTAATGCAGTGCTACCGAAAGTACATATTTATTCCAAATTTCCGGTCAATCGATTGTTTAAGTGGTTAGTGAGTGGGTGGTGAGCACGATCAACTGTTCTGTGTCTGGGTGTAATTTATCCATGTATTTAGACTTATACCTATGTTTATCAGCAGTCTATTTACAGGCTCTGCCTAGTTAGGGGTCAGACAACCGTATGTCAAGTTATTATGATTATTATTTGATCATGAAGAAAAATAAAACCAACCATATTTTAGTGAGTAAATGTACCTAGGATTATAATAAAAGTTAGCATTCTCAGCAAGCTGATAGCTTCAGTAAACCCTAATGCGAATTTCACGTAGTATAAGAAGTAATTAACAAAATACTTGGATGTAAAAATTCTTTGTATTCGTTAAAATTCTTTGTAGACGTTAAATTCAATGATAAATTGCTTAAAATACATTTTTTTGCATAGAATTAAAATATAAAATGATATCTAAAGACAATAAATAATAATTAACAATAAATTCTAATTAATAATTATATCAAGGATTATTTACATACATGCATCAAAGAACTCCGCATCATCGCCTACTGTTAGCGTTCCCAGAAGGCTAGCAACATTGCTACGTAGAATGATTGATGGAATGGCAAGAAAAAGACCAACCTTCTAATCACGAGACGTTCGAAAAGTCGCTTAGCTAGTTCCTTGTTCCTTGTTACACACGAGCATTCGGACCCTAACGTCTCAACCCCAAACGGCTAAAAATATTTACGCCGTTGAAGCTTATTCCAAATATAGCAGCAGCGCTGATTTATCAATTTTATTTATATAATCCGAGCAAATCTAATTTTTATTTCAAGTAATACTAATTTTGAAAACTTTTTATTGGCATTCCTATAATTAGCTTCTTGTATATTTTAGCGTTTAGCTGTAAGTGAGGTTGTTTTTGTGTATGTAAGGTTACTCAATCTCATCGCGACTCCTGATGCGGTTGTATTTGACTACCATAGCGTCTTATAAGTCATCTTTAGTTTGCAGTGTAGCACTGGGGTTTATACTTTTTTGTACTAATAACATTTTTTTTTCTGATAGCTACTGGTAATATAATACGGACCGGCCACGAATTTGCTACGAACCGGACTCGAATTTGGTACGACCGACCATGTCCGCTGGGCTTTCAGACTTGCCATTGTCATTTTATATATAATGCAGTGGCAAACTGCTATGTTTATTCTAGGTACGAAATGACTATTTTTATTCCGATATATTTGAAATTAGAACAGTTTTTTTTTTGTGACATATTACGGGTTTTTAGACTCAAACTAAGCGTACCATGGGTATTAGAACACGGATACATACTAATTATTTGCACCGAGAGGGAATCGAACCCGCAACTTGACTGACTAAACTGATGTTGCAGTTTAATATTTTTTTTTTAAATTGAGTTCTGTATAAACTTTCTTAGAATCCATTTTATGGTTGACAATTTACAGCTTTATTTAAGGTCAGATAAATGCAGTAAATTACATTGCGTTTGACACATAATATATTAGTTTTTAACAAAGTCTATCAAAGCATTCTATTGATCGTTCTGCTCAGCTTGTGGATGGTATTGTTGTGATAAACGAGATTAGTAGACTTTGTCGTGCCCTTGAAGTCTTCCCCCATGGAAGGAGCCGCCTGACCTTTTATCGTTTCGGAGGTCGCCATTAAACAGTCAGCGTTAGTACCCAGCAGTTTCCTACTCAAAGTGTGATCGCCCAGAAGAAGAAACATCTCCACCTCCCTACGAAAGACATCGCTTAAAAGGTAAAGGATTATGATTTTTGTTTGTATTGACACTTAGCACTTAGCACCTAGCACTCTTCTCTCCAAATAAAATGCCAGTTCAACAGACCGTGGAGGTAGAAAACTGTTCATTTTTATTATAATTGAAGTTGTACTGTTAAAAACTCTTATATTTTATTCAAAATACGGACAAACTATAATAGATGATAACACAGTTCACTATTTAATAAAAATAAGTTAATAGACATTATTTTGACTGGTTTTGCCGGTAACGCAATTCTATTGGTCGATTGATAAATATTAACGAAAAGTGGGATTATAAAAGGGTACAAATAAGATGAGAACTTCACTTGAGTGCGAACAGAGGTACGAACAACTTGGCAGTTACTGTTAGTTAGTGATTTTCATAGTTTATATCAGTGGTTTCGAGACAGTTTTTTACAGTTGTTGTACTGGAAAACAAATTCACTCTACAGAAAACCGTAATCATACAGCAAAAGGAGGTAGTAGCAAAGTTGTTTAAAACAAATAGTTTTAAACAAATCTGTTAACAATTATGTGTTTACGGGAATTAACGCGATCACGAAAAGGTATTACATATCTCTGGATTCCCTGTCGTTTCGTGATCGCGTTAATTACCGTAGACACATAATTATATCATGTAGGGTAAAGTTTAAAAGTTGAGTGTTTCTCAAAATAAAGCATTAAATATAAAATATTAAAATGTAGCTAAGCGGACTAACCATTGGACCGACGGACACGAAAAACTAATAAATTATAGTGGGCAGACAACAGGGAATGATTTGGTACGCAGTGGACCAAGTCCGCTGCCTGGTATGTTTATTTAATATATAATTTAACATTTTAGCAAGCATCTGAACAAATTAATTAATACAAATTTCATTGTCTGTTTCAAAACCCCAACTAAGATTGTTTCAGTACTAAGTTGGAACTAATTAATGTCCTTTTGTTTCGTATCTCCTTGTTAATCTTGTAAATGTTCGTGCAGTTAGTCATTACTAAATGTTGCTTTGAAGCTTAAGTATTATTTCTACTTATTAAAGAAATGTCTCCTCTTTTACTAGATAATAATATTCATTTTAATAGCTATAATCAATTGTGACGTGATTGACGAAAAATCGTTGACGAGGTGGAAGTAAATTTGTATATTTTTTTATTTTAACTTTTAACTTTAAAAAAGAAAGAAGCAGTCTAAGAGTAAAACACATAGGTAAAGGAGTATGTAAACTTCAGTCGTTAAAATTTTGTTTGAAACGAGAAAACATGATATTTTTTCCATTGGCATATAAATAAAGGTATGTATATACCTACCTCGTGAAGATATAAAAACAATTTTAACCATCAAACATTTTTTTTTTATGGTATAGGGGACAAACGAGCAGACGGGTCACCTGATGGTAAATGACTACTATTGCCCATGGGCACCTGCAACTCAAAAGTCACAAGTGCAAATGAGTACACCATTCATTAGGGGTTTTTAGTGAGCTCGTGTGGCACCCAAATATCGAGCTTTTTTGTAAAGCTAGACTTGAAAACTGTTTTGTGGTTAATCTTCAGTTCCCCGGCTATGTTGTAACTACGAATGTGCCGATCTTGCTCCACTTTTTGAAAAATTACGTTAATTTTATTCGTATGATTCGACTAGAGCGAGCTGCATCTTTAACAGACTTTAAACGCTTGAACCAATTTTGTACTACTCTTTGAAACTGTTTCTGGTCCATAAACGTCAGAATTTTTTTTTCGTGGCTTGAGTCATATTTCTCCCGTTCTTATAATATACCTTCAGAATGTATCGAATTCCTTCGATAGATTCTCATTTTGGCGGGCAGAAAAACTATTAAAAAAAGGCGGGAAAGTGTTTTTTTTGTTTTTATTGTTTTTCTTAATGTCTTAATGACCTATATTTATTAATATTAAAACCAGTCAGATACAATCATTACAACCAAAGAGATTTTTCTTCTATTTTATACATACAAAATACAGAAAGACTTTTTCCCCGACCGATATTTTTTTAGATTAGGTATTTACACGATTGTTCATTGTTATTTGTCTTAAATATGTGTGTTAAGTTTCAACAAAATCGATTCACAGGTAAAAAGTCAAATGGTGAAAAATCAATTGGTGACCAATTTGTTCGTCCCCTATTTTTCGACTCTTAGGTTTGAAATTTTCGAAGTTCATTCACATAAATTTCAATAACGTTCTTTGTTTTCATTATGTTCAAATATATTTTAACGTGAACGTAATCTAAATGCACCTTTAAGGCATTCCAGTAATCCTTGCTTTAGCGATAAAAGAAATAAACAACCTTAACATATTTCAACTTGGCTAAGTTACCATATAAGGTGCCATTCAATCGAGCGTTGCCTTCAAAATTAATACGAGTTAACATTGACTATTTTCCAAATCTGTTTTAATATAAAGTTGGGTAACAGTTAGAACAAATTGTCTTCTGGGTAACACTTGAACATTTACAAGTCCCGAGACACAGCTGGTTGCAGTTAAACCGTGGCTTTATGTTACCGGAGCTCCTATTAGATGTAATTATTACTCTTACCTACGAATTTGTAACAATTTAATCTGCTACGGTAGTCGGAAGCTAATTGCGAGTATATTTCAAGTAAGTATAAATTATCTTGATTATGATCTGATAGTATACTTACTTTAGATGAGAAATTCGTTTGCGTATTGGTTTGTTCTCTGCATAGATTTGTAATGCAACGATGTGATTGATCTAGATGATAGAGGTCTGGTAATTTTCGCTTTCCGAAATAAATATATCCATTCATCAAGGTACATAGTTATATCTATGGAGTACCAAAATATGGGCTTATGTTTTTGTTAAATTAGGGAGGCTGAGATAGTAATAATTTAAATAATTTTTTTTATGTTCATTACCGTCGATGGAGCTTTGTTGTTTTCAATGATTGAATGAATTACGATGAAAGCTCGACCTCTGGGACCTCATTATAATTATTTTATCTCAAAGTTGCATACATAGTTTGTTTAACAGAAAGTACTGGAGTACTTTCTGTTAAACAAACTATGTATGCAACTTTGAGATATACACACAAATGACTTCTTATAATTTTATGGCATTTTATTTTAGAGTCATTTCCTATCCCTATTTGTGACAAAGCATATATTAATACAATTTACTGTTCTGAAAATGAAGTGTTATTCAACGAAGGTATGTATGTCATTATCGTTTCAATAGAGTAAACGGTAAGTACCCATTCATAACATAATCTGAAGGAACATTGCGGAGGTATATATTCAAGAACACGAGGAAATAACATTCCTTTTACTAGTATGGGGAGTGATTGGTAATAGGGAATATGCATGTTGTTTAAATTTACTTAATTAATTTTCCCTTAAATCTTTATTGTCCAGATGTTATGCCTAAACAATTATTTTCTTATTTAGTTCCTCTTTAATTGCAAAAAATATTAATTAAAATATGCAAAATAAGGGCGTGAAATTCAATTTTGCAAAATGCTTCACTATTGGTCGAAACAAAACATGACGTCACATTCCATGTCCTGTCATTTATCGGCGCCTATATTCGTAGTGTTACGGAGAAAAATAGGTGTTTATGTGGTTTTTGTCCTTGGCTAGTGCAATTTAAGCATTCTAGTGATATTCTAGTGAAATCATCTAGGACGATGACTGAATGTAATTTTGTCAAAGCACAATCGGACAATCTACCGAAAATAGATGCATTCATGATGACTATATATTTTGCATCAAATCCAGATTTTACGACCGCTGAGGTTAAAGGAGTGAAAGCCGCAAGGTAATTATTGTATGTATGTACTTGTTATATTATAATCTAAAGGATAGGTAAGATATGTATAGTTAGTTATATTCATGAAGTTTTATTTTACTTTTGTTACCTAGTTTAATTAGACAAGCAAGTTACCTTCTGCTTGATATTTAAAAGAAGCATAAATTACTGCTGACTAATTCACACTATACTAGCAATTAAATTGTAAAATGCTTACATTAAAGTGATCTTCACAACAATATAAACACGATATTGTGGATACTTCATCTCTTCTCATTAATTTACACCATTGTTTTCGTATTTTACATTATTATTTTGTACAGGAAAAAATACTGTATTGGGTGTACTTCTTATAGTGTTTTTACACTTAGGGACAAGGCAATACCTATAAAATGTTTTTTAACTTTATCCATCGTCTATTAATTACAATAAATAGTAATTACAACTGAAAATAGTATACTATAACACTTCAAGTAAGTATACTAAGTTTATGGAACAAACACTGAGCGTGGCATGAGACGACATCCAAGGCCTCCGAAATATGGCGGCGTTCAAACAGATCAAATTTTATCGATGTTTTAATGTTATTTTAAAAATTAATTTGAACATTGCCAAGGTTATTTATATTTTTTATTAGGGTAGAATGATGGAACAAGTCAATAAAAGTTAAAAAAAAAATACATGCATATTCCCTATTGATTGGTTGTTAATTCATGATTGCATTGTGTTGGTAACGTGAACTACGTAGTTATTGTAATTAAGTATTGACTAATCTTCATAAAGTTTAACGTTTTCTCTTTGCTATGAACTCATAAATTTGATTCATTTGATGAAGCAAATTTATCTCTTATTCTACTATAATTCCTCAATGAAGCTTCATGAAGCGGTCAAAGCTTTTTAGCCAAATGTCATGCTTCTAGGTATGGAGCGAGAGCGTGTATGATTTCAATGCCTTATTTTGTAAGATATGCCTATGTATTTGGTACATGAGCAGGTGAACGTTCCCCTATTCTGCAGAATAAGCACCGAAAGTGGTGCTCTAACGTTAGGACCCTTAAGGTTAAGGCCCTTTTTGTCCCGTGAACAAATTCCAACATGGGCACGATCAAGCGGCTATTTTGGAATTAAACTATTAAAAGTGAAAACAAAAAACTTTTTGAAGTGTCCGTTTGTAATGTCATGATGACAGTTTTTTACTAAATGCATCTGAATGTTTACACGTCTACACTATACTTATACCAAAAAATATTTTTCACATTTTTGTCTGTCTGTTTGTTTGTTCCGGCTAATCTACGGAACGGGTGGACCGATTTAAACGAGACTTTCACTGACAGATAGCTGGTGTTAGAAGGAGTAACTTAGTCAAGTGTAGCTTTGATAAGTACTACAATAATTTTGTCTGTCTGTCTGTCTGTATGTTCGGCTAATCTCCGCAACGGGTGGACCGATTGCCATGGGACTTTCACTGGCAAATAGTTGGTGTTAACGTAGTAGGTGTATATTAATAGTAGGGTTCCGCGATTTGATTTGCATATACCTATAACCTTCCTAGCTTAACACCTAAAAGAGATAGTTTCATTCCAAGGTAAACACTAACGTATGGCAAATGCCTATCTTCTTAAGAGAGTAAAGTATCTATGCAGAGATTGTGAAATAAAATAGTTTTCTTTAATATAAGTTACATCTACGTAGGTACTACTAAGTAAATACCTAGCGTAGGTTTATTTAAAACTTCATTTGTTCACAGAAGTAAAGTAATAGGCACATAGCTGGTTATTAAATATTTAGATTAATTCTTCTTACAGAAGACAACCTTAACGGCATCAGAACAGATAAGAGTTATAGGATAGAAAGAGAGGCAAGTTTTAGGTTAATATAACGCGTTTGGAATTAGCGGTGTGAGATCTGAATTGCACCTTATTGTGTCGGAGCAAGAGTATTTATTTAAATAGTATTGCGAAGAGGTCCTTCTGTACTAGTACCATTATGTATTCTGTGAGATAAGTATGTAATATATGTTTTAAATAGAAAAGAAAACATTTATATTGACTCTGAGATTTTGTTTATATCAACATTTTATGGTAAATGGTCTTCATTCACCCAAGGACTCAAACACATTCACTGATCATCAGGTGTAAGCAATAAGCAGTGTTATTGGCTGGTTTTAATAGAGACTTCCTCAGTAAGGTGAATTGTAATTGCTTTTTATATTTCACAGTATTGAAGTAAATATGTGGGAAATTTATTTATATCGATGCTTGGCTATCTCAATGTTTACAAGTCGGTGAACAGAATAATACTACGGTTTTATACATATACGCATACATTTTCTTGTTATAAAACTAGTGTAATTTAGGAATGCTAATTTTCTTCTTTTTTTCTTGTAAGTAATTAAAAAACAAGTTACGTCAATTGGTGTGTTTGTTCAGTTATCAGTATTTTTGTTATTTAATATATTCGTGGTAAGAGGTGTGCACATGATGATTATTTTGCAGCCGAAGTCTTGTAGCAGTTATTAGTACGTTAACTACACACCTTCATAGACAGCTCAGGATTTCGACTTATTTTACAACCACGAGTGCTTGTAAAATAAACCCTTCTGCCGGTACTTTTATCCCCCCTGAGATCTTTCCCTTAATGATGATCTGGAATATTTTTGACCTATTGCTCGTTCTATCATGAAGCTATATTTATAATGTATAGAACCACCCAGCTAAATGGTATTAATGGGAGTACCTATACATAAGTGGTTTAAGAAAAAAAAACCGATGACATTGTCAACAAATCAATACATATAGAAATACATTTATATATTGAAATACAGGACAATCGGGTAAGTGACCACGGTCTCTGCGAGCTACTGCAGTCTGAGTCCCGTTCCCCATCCAAGACTTGCGGTATCCCTTACCCTAAGTTCCTCTCTCTGCTCATTTTTCCTTTTACAAATTTATCTTCTTCCTTCTTTCCCGTCTTAAAACGACTATATTCCCAAGGAGGTTGGCGTCAGGCAGGTGGCCGACTATAAAAGACACCAGCCAAAACTCTTTGCTATGTTACACATTGCGCCGACTCTTATGGAAATTGGGAAAAGGGTGGAAAGATGATGATGATTGTTATAAATTTATTGCAATAAACATGTACAGTTGCGTGTAATTTATTTAAAGTAAAAAGTGAATAATAACATAATGACTTTTGGCACTACTACTAGACTCATGCTTAAAGCCATAATGTTATTGCTTTCATATTCTTTTCGATTCCCACCCAGGACAAATAATTGTGTGATGAGCACGATAATTTGTTCTGTGTCTGGGTGTAATTTATCTATAATATGTATGTATTTAAAAATATATAAGTATGTTTATCAGCAGTGTGATTACCATAGCACAGGCTCTGCCTAGTTGGGGATCAGACAGTCGTGTGTGAGATGTGACACCTAAATAAAATTACATGTTCTGTATGTATAGCATTAAAATACCATTCCTTATACAGAATAAAGTCCTTTGGGTCAAGAGGGTGATATAATATTCGTCAAAGTTCAGTGGCGTAGCTCAATTAAGTCTTGGGTACCGGATGTGAAAAATTAATGTGTGCCCGTAATGGCGCCGAGGCCGTGTCCGGTGTCGGAGACCGATTGGCGGTCACCCCGCCCATGTTACTGCCAAATATAATCAAAACGACATGTGTGACCTTACAACGACATTTGTACTATTCCGATCTAATTTATCTGTGGTTGTGGCCTAGGATTCCTAAGATGATCACGTATTGTGTCCCTGAGCCAAACAACTGAAGTTCAGTGTTTACACTTAAGGATAACATTCCCTAAATTTACGGTAAATTAACGGAACTATGTATTCATATAAAAAACTATTCATAACTAAAAACTTCTGTATTAAGCACAAATTTACATCGCCCGGAGACTAGCGATCACTGGTCTCCATAAAATGGAAGCTCTCCAGCCGGTCTTAGTTGATTGGACAAAACAGGAGCATGAATCCGACTTTTTTTTGACCCGTGTATTGGATTTGTTGTATTTAGTATGTTGAGAGCCTCCCATTCCCGAACCGCCATCATGGATGCTCTGATATGTTAAAAAAAAATGTTACGCTCTTAGTCCACTGCCGGTATAAACTACGTCTTAAGAAACTCATCAGGTTTTAAAGCAAGTACAATACTATTAAACCATAAACCGTGCGTTTCAAAACTTTTCGAATAAAGTTTTAAATAAAAACTCACGTTTAGGAAATTATACCATAAAAGTAAAGGGAAATTTCTGGTTGAGTATGATAACTTTGCCAAAGCTATTATAGTATTGATGGGAAATCATTACTTACCTGGTCACCGTTCCATCTGTCCTTTCACCCCTTCGTGCACATAACATGCCTATGTCCATTCGTCGGCACATTTTCTCTACAATTTGTGCTAGCCGGTCTGACTAATCGATGCAAGGAGTCCCCGTACCTGAGATGAGTATATTTTGGTCAATATGTTTTCAGATATTTGATTTGGGTGGTATAATGTGTTATAGCGGTTAGTTGAGACTTAACTTACTTTCTGTTTATTTAATTTTATGTTATTCAAGACAAAGCATTTTTTTTTTAATTTATCGACAATTTACTAAGCACTTCTATGATAAAAAAAAGTATTGAAATAAAAATAATTTAACTTTTAAACTTTCGCATTCCATGAAATAATTTTGTATTATAAAGGTCGGGAAATTCAGAGGTATGTAATACCTATTTCGTGATCGCATTAATTCCCGTGTAAATATATAATTATAATGAATAATCTATTTCTACATCTCCAGATTTCATCTTTTTGTTCATTTTAGCAATAACTGTTAGAAACAGCATCACAACCACTGTTATAAATAGAGATCGGATAATCGGATGCATATTTACCTAAAGTTATTTTTTGGATAACAAATTATGGAAGCGGCTTCTAAGTATATTTTTATTTAAAATAAAATCCCGGGATTCCGGGATCGCATAACTAATCGGATGTATATTTCCTTTAAGTTAATTCTTTTTAAGTTAAGGTGTTTCCCATTCGAGTATGTACGTATGTAAGGTGTAAGAGAAATGGTGGTGTGGTAAATAAGAAAACATAAATTAATATAAACTTATTTATTCATTACATCACATAATATTTTTATGTTGTACACACAAAAAGTGCTTTCCATAATAGCCAACATCTCAACTTTAGGTAAATATGCATCCGAATATCCGATCTCTAGTTATAAACTATGAAAATCACAAACTAAGAGTAACTGCCATACTGTTCGTACCTCTCTCCGCACTAAACTGATTGTAATCAACTTATAATACATTCCTACCTTTTTATAACTCCATTATTCATCAATATTTATCAACCAACCAATAGTATTGCTTTACCGGCATAACCATTCATAATAATGACTATTAACTAATTTAAATTAAATAGTGAACTGTGTTATCATCTATTATATTTTGCCTCTATTTTTAATAAAATAAATACGTAAATAATTTTTGATGTATCGATAAAATATGTCCTACTCATAAACTTCCCCCTTTCTTCATAGGTCAAGTAGTTTTCCAGATTTCTTGATTAATCAGTAGATGACTGATATCCTTTCGCTTTTACATAATAATATGTAGATGTACGTTCTTGATTGACATGTATGTAAATTAAATTTAAAGTGATAAATTTAATAGCTTAATTTATGTCGTCAAAACTCACGTCAACACGTCCATAAAGTGTACGTCTGGTTAATCCAAAGTTAGTGTTATGAATACGTGACTTATCTCCGAGTAGCAGGTTGAAACGTCGGAGCTTATACCGAATGCGCGCTTTCAGCCATTCAACGATCACACAAGCAGCCAGTTACGAACATAATGATCATCCATCATACGTCACTTTGATTAAAGATTTAATTAATACTAGCAGCGCCCCGCGGTTTTACCCGCGTAAGTCCCGATCCCGTAGGAATATCGGGATAAAAAGTAGCCTATGCGTTAATCCAGGTCTCCAGCTATCTGCATACCAAGTTTCATCGCAATCAGTTCAGTGGTTTTTGCGTGAAAGAGTAACAAACATCCATCCATCCAAACTTTAACATTTATAATATTAGTAGGATTATTTAATTTGATTTAAATCGTTATATATGTCTTGTATATTTCTAGCTATTAAATAGTAGAATGGAAAACTGTACCTATTCTACCAAGTTACATTAGGCCATAATTTAAAGTCTTCATCAGAAAGCCTACAATCTGCGATGGCATCGGGTATAGCTATGTTCACCAGCGGAAATTGAACATTCGTCTACTATTTACGAAGTAACTTGTTGGATTATGGTAATGTTATTCTTTATTTTAAGATGCGTTACACTAAGTACGAAACGCTTACGAACAGGCAAAAAATCTCGTCAGCCCATAGTGTAATTCTAAGAAAAATATTTATTTTATTTACTTATTTACATCCAACGCTTACATCTATTTTTACAGGCTTACCTAATGCAATAGAATTAGTCAAATTATAATTTATAACTCATTAATACTCATTATATATAGTGAAACACTTGAGAAATCACTCAGAGAACAAGAGAATAAGTCAATTTCCTCTGCGATGTAACTGATGATAAAAAATTGAGTTTAAAAACCGGCCAAGAGCGAGTCGGACTCGCGCACTATGGGTTCCGTACCATTATCTTTACAACATTAGACACTTATTAACAGACACTTAATTTGTTTTTATTTTTAAAAACAAATTAAAACAATGTAACAAGTAACTTTGTAAAATAAAAACCCATGTTGAAAAAGAGTGTCCTTGGAGTTTCTTGCCTGTTATTCTCCATAGGATCTATGTTTTGGAACAGGCAACTAGCTTCACGACGGACTTATACTGACTGACTCCTCCTGACAGTTCAAAAATACCTACAATGGGTTTAATTGAAATAAATATTTTTGATGTTTATTTAAAGTGAATATATAACTAAATATTCTGTGAATATTTCAAGTGTCTACCTGTTGCTGTTATTAATATCGAGCAATAAACGGTAAAAATATCACGTTTGTTGTTTGGGAGCTACACTTAAATATTAATTTTATTCTGTTTTTAGCGTTTTTGTTATAGCGGCAACAGAAATACATCATCTGTGAAAATTCCAACTGTCTAGCTTTAACGGTTCATGACATACAGCCTGGTGACAGACAGACGGGACAGTGGAGTCTTAGTAATAGGGTCCCGTTTTTACCCTTTGGGTACGGAATCCTAATAGTGGATTTTAATGTTAACCCAGTTTTTTTTAGCTCACAGTTAATTAAAATTATACTGTAAAAATTACATGGTTAGAAAAATAAACCTGAAATATTCATCAGTATTTTATACAAATTTTTACATTAAAATTTGCTTATAATAAAACTTTAATATGATGGTTATTTCAAAATATACATCTCAGTTACAATCTGGTTCCGGAAGTAATCCGGGGCGCACCCATTGAAGAGATAATAATTCATAGTGGCTGGTGCATCTACACAGGAGTAAACTCAAACGAACTTATTATCTACGTATTTACGGGAATTAACGCGATCACGAAAAGGTACAGAATAGGGACACTGTATAGTATGTGACGGTACATGGCGAAACGAAAATATCAAAAAAGTGGAGGTGGATGAAGAACCTTCTACCTCACGATGTCGACGACGGAGGGCGTGCACCGCTGAGCCAGTCAGCCTGTGACCACGGCCAGTGCAACCTGGTCGAAACGTCAGGAAATTCAGAGGTATGTAATACCTTTTCGTGATCGCATTAATTCCCGTAAATACGTAGATAATATTATATCATGGAACGCGAAAATTTAAAAGTTAGTATGAAACGAACTTTACATTGTGAAGTTCACAATAATCCATCCACAATCTATATTCAAAAGCCATGTTCACATTTCTAAAGTAAATATTCTATTATTACTATTTTAGAAACATTAAGCACAGAAATCACAGAAGTGAGAATGGGATGGGTACTATTACTACACAATAAAGTAAGTGTGCGACATTGAATTGATTCAAACGGCCGATATCTAAATTTAATATCTTTATTTTATAAAACTTATTATCAATTAATCGAAATCGTCAATTTAATTATCAAAAATCATAGATCAACACACACACAATACCACAGCAATAGATTGCTTTGGCAAATGTAAAATTATTAAAGAAAAAATGGATAACATAATATCATATCTGCCTGTGTCGTATAACGGCCCATTTCCAAATAGTTCAGCCTTGTGAGATGAAATCGGGCAAACAAACTCACAGCCACTCTTTTAAAACAATAGATAGTTTTAACAATATTCAGTAAATGTGATTACATGTCATTATTTTGTTGTGTGCCATTTTGCTATTATAATAAAAGTACATAAACTAAAAAAAGGATGTGACAATAGGGAAAATACTCCACATTGGGACTCTCTACCAATGGTTATGAATATGAGACATAAATGCTATATACTTATAATGTTAGAGGCTAGGACTTTCAATAGGCTTGCCCCGTATGACGTGAGTGAGACCAAATTACAGGTTGCAAAAAGGGGTGTTTAATACCTCTGCCTCCCCCTTCGGGGATACAGCCATGAGTGTTTACATAGAGGCTATAACCACATAAAACATAATTAGTAATAAAAGAAATTAGTAATAAAAAGTACTTGAGGCAAATTATAATTTGCCAAAGCCGCAAAGTTTCTCATAGTAAGTAGTGACTACCGCCGCCCATAAACACTTGCAAATCAAGAGTCACAAGTGCGTTGCCGGCCTTTAAGGTGGAAGTTGACGAAGGAGGGGGAGGGGAGGAGAATTAGAGTCTCTGGTAGATAGATAGATAGATAGATGTACTCTTTATTGTACACAAACAAATAGGTTACAATATTTTACTTAAATCTACTTACTAGCTAATGTTATGTACAATTGGCGACCTTATCGCAATTTGCGATCTCTTCCAGGCAACCATTGGATGGATAGAGAAAACATAGGTGGCCTCACTTAATGAGCCAAACACAACGTAAGCATTGCTTGACGCCGGTATCCTTGTATTAAGTGAGAGTAAAGATGACGTCAGCGGATAGCCTACTGGTTAATTTGGGTACTTCGACAGATTGAAATAGCTAGCCCAGTTTCAAGACAAAACTAACAGTGATGAGAACTCATCCATCTATCCATTCCTGAATATTGGAGAATCGTCTCCCACCACCGAACGCAACTGTGACGTCATTGCGAGTCGTACTTGGATGCGGCCGTTGGGGGTTGGAGCGGGCGAGCAGGGCATTCTGTTATGGGTACTCTCACCCACCGGACGTGTCTGTTCGATATACCTTCGTGTACTTTATTTAATTGTAATTCGGTATGTATAGTAACATTTTTTGTTATTTCAAGTACATCATTGTTTATAGGTGATGTTAGCAATCATTTGCTAGAGATAGTCTTTATGTCCTGCTAAACGTGGTATATTAACTTTAAGACTACACTTTAATCTACAATGTTTAAAATGTCATTACATTTCAGCGCATCTTTGTTGTTTAGTGTTTCGTGTCATGGACTAATTGCGATGGTATAACATCAAAATGTTAAACACGTAGCTCTTACATTTTGGTTTACTTAGTCGAAATCACTACATAGTATAAAACAAAGTCCCATGTCGCGTCTGTCTGTCTGTGTCCGATAAACTCAAAAACTTTTGAACTGATTTTCATGCTGTTGTTGTTCACCAATAGATAGAGCGATTCACGAGGAAGGTTTAGGTATATAATTTGTTAAGGTTTTGTGTAAATTGGTTGAAATATGATGATGATTGTTTAAGATGTCTCTGCTACCCGCGCGAATCCGGGGCGGGTTGCTAGTGAAAAATAAATGAGATTCCAAAAATTGTTTTTTTTTTAAATATGGTAAGCTCGTTTAAATAATGTTGAGTGGTTTTTCACTCAACATAAAATAAAAAAGCTATTTAACATTTCATATACATTTCAGTATTTATTAAATAAAAATGGAGATGTTATATCATCGCCATAGCATCGTCTACCTTATAAATGGTAGAACTTAAACATGATACAGATTGAAATAATTTTTTTTTAACTTTCTTCATGTTTATTTTTCTGTTGTATATGGCAACATTAAACAAAATAAATAAAAAATGATTATCTGCAGAGACATTGAAAACGCGCTTTAACCTCATAACAGACAGTGGTGTAGGAGACACAAAATAAACAATTACATTTTTGGTTTATAACTCTGTTGAAACGGCAAATTTATTTTCATCATTCTGTGTCATCGTAAAACAGCCTTCAAATCCATGAATTACAACATTGGGCGGAAAACCGTTGATATTTCCTCGAGAACACTTGCGTTATTCGATATACTACTTACATGCTTTAACGTCAACGGTTTCGATGTAATAGGCTATCGTTTTCTCTAGTGAGCTGGTAATCGCCCAAATGTATAGGTATCTAGTTTTGGATGACTCGGGAATAGAATAAATTAACTGAATATGTGTGAATATAATCATCAGTGTTTTTTGCCGAAAGAAAAAAGGTTCTATCACTTTCTTGGCTAACGGTGACTATGTCTGTGGTATTGTGGATTATATCAGTATGTTAATTTTCAACGATCCACCCAAAATCAATAAACAAATACATAATGGTGACGTCACTTTTACAATCCATCCGGTTCACAATAAGGTACTCTACTGTTAAAAATAATATTGAACAGTCCTCATATAATCATATTATACCATGTATAATTCAGTGTTATCAATAAATTTTTAATCGTTACTTTTTCAAGTTTGTTATTTTTTTACCTGTAAAAACAAATATTAAAAATAAACTGTTATATTTTGTTTTTGGTTGTTTTGTAAAGATACAAAGGAAGATTAAATATCAAAGATTTTTAACGCTACTAACTACCTAATTGACGTATTTCAATGTAAGTCTGTCCGAAAGATTTTTAAACAATCTTCAGTACATAATATTGTTCTCGCTTTTCCGACGCCGTAGTGACGATCAATCTATAAAATCTTAGGTAATAAAATCTATTAAGCATACCTAATTTTAGTAGGTTTCCTCCAAGTCAATAAGTGATTGTGAGACGACTGGAGATATAAAATACTTGCTTCAATAATTGCTCGCAAACTGCAGTTTGCTGCTGCGTGGTGTATGTACTAAGTGTCTGGAATTCTAAATCAAGTACGCAAATGCCTTGATGTTTTCCTACTTCAATTAATTGTATTATGCCGCGTCACAACCACATTAGCAGCAAAATTTTAATATAACGCTCCTTTGATTCAAAATACCCAAATCGCTTCAAGTGCGCCTATAAAATTTAAAGAGTTCACTCGATTTCTCCAGGATCCCATCGTCAGAACCTGAGCTGATAACCATGGACCATCTGGAAAAGAACCATACAAAAGAAGATTTTTTCAAATCGGTCCAGGCGTCTTTGGGTAATCGGTGAACATACATAAAACATATACAGTAGAACATAGAACCACCTCCTTTTTTTAAATCGTTTAAAAAAAAATACAGAGCACCTTTAATTTGTAAAACGGTACGACAAAAATTCGATGAATTTTATTGAGTGTTTCAATGATAAGCCTACTCTTCAGATTAAGCAATTTCTATATAGGTATCGAAATGAATGAATTTTTAATCGGATCACAGTTGATACACAGTGCAAAGCAATCACGTTTATAGATCGTAAACCAATATTATGAAGTGCTATCGCATACGACTCGATGCTGGTGTGCTTGGAAAGAATGGTGTATTATAGCATACACCAGTGGAATTTGGTACAAAAATATTATATATATAAGAATATCTTAAGTTTTTCTACACTTTTCTTTTCTTAAGTACAGTAGAAATCAAGACTATATTCCTGTATATACACGGGAATTAACGCCATCACAAATAGGTTTTACATACCTCTGAATGGAGTCAGCCTGCGACCACAGCCAGTGCAACGTAATCGAAATCGTAATTCAGAGGTATGGTATACCTATTTCGTGATCGCGTTAATTCTCTATATATATAAACATAATTATATCATAGAACGCGAAAGTTTAAAAGTTAGTAAGATTTTATTTGTTTGTTTTAAAGGTTAAAGGCCAACGTTCTAATGTGATTAAAATTCAGTTTGTATTTGGGCGATTTTCTTAGGACTTCAAATATTATTTACTTGAGTTGTTATAGTTAGTTAAGCCTAGAATGCAAATATCGCACATACCACTATTCATTAACATTCTACTATTACTAGGAACATTTAGGTAAATGTCATCATGTCTAAATTTAATGCTTGTGAATTGTGATTGTGGACTTTAATAAAACCCCAGGCATCAAGTCCTCTATCACCGAAGGGATGAGGCAAAGGAGGAATTGTACATGTATTTACCATATATAGAAACAACCCGCTCAATAATAATTTATTTTGAGTTAATTGTAAACATAATTCGGAATCTGATTTACGATATCGTATTTGTAATTAAGTACCATAGTGTTAACAAATGTCAATGCTGTATAGAGATACTTCATCACTATATTTGAAATATGTGTGGCAAGCCTCAAAAAATTGAAATTAATTTATTAAAATGCAATAGTTTACCTATTGCATTTTTTTAACAAAGTAAACAATAATAATTAAATTGATACTTTTCTTCTATTCTCTGATAATTACCGATTCTGTTACCATCCAGATTCACGAAGAATACAATTATGTATTTAAACGGGAATTAACGCGATCACGAAAAGGTATTACATACCTCTGAATTGTTACTTTGGTTTGTTTTGTTGCATTGTTAGTATAGTATGTGACGGTACATGGGAAACCAAAATATCAAAATATCGAAAATGTCCGGGTGTGTGACCTGTGACCACGGCCAGTGCAACCTGGTCAAAACGTCAGGCAATTCAGAGGTATGTAATACCTTTTCGTGATCGCGATAATTCCCGTTTAAATACATAATTATATCATGGAACGCAAAAGTTTAAAAGTTGGTATCACGAAGAATACGTCTTTGGTGCACACCTGGACATGAGAGTCACATGCGAGATTGCGACGCCGGTCCATTTGAAGATGAACCAAGGTAATAAAGTTATTTGTGAAAGTACATCACCAATGTTGGAACCCCTACATTGATCAGCGAAGTTGACAAATCACTCTTATCTCACGTCAATTCTGATTGGATTTTGATTCTCAAATGACTTCAAAACTTGTGTGGAAGGTTTTGCCGATCCCGGTACCTGTAGGCGAAAAAAAAACCCCTTGTGTATATGTGCTACCTACATGTTTTTTTTTATATTATACATACCATTCACAGTACACTATAGCTACCAGCAGATAATTATTTTATTATACGTCTTAAAGTTGTCAGGATGTTTAGGTTAAAATTCAACTAGTTTTAAGCAAATTCTAACCCTATCAATGACGCATCCACATGAACCTGTTTCTTCAAAATCTATTCTGAGCTCGTTGGAATTGCGGTCACGTGCGACCTAACCGTCTCCGTGTTAGCCAACAAATTGATATTTTTCAGATACTCGTTCTGCAAACAAACTCTTTCATCGAGAAAAACAAACAAACGAGTATGGTAAAATATTTATTTATAAAGTGCCACCTGAGGTTATTCTTGTAAATAACTAGAAATGTTGACAAAAATTACTAAATACTACGATTAAAAATAGTTTTCAGCAGCATTTTATTTCGATATTTTTGATTTATTATGATATTTTTTAAGAAATAATTAAACAAAAAGATCTAAGCATGAAATATATTCTGTATCCTAAATTTAAAACTTAACCAATTACAAGCTTTTATTTAGTTTCACCTGTCCCGATGTTTGTCATCAAATCTTGCAAATTAAATTTGATCTACTTCCCGGTTACCGATTGGGCTGAAATTTTGCTTACATGTGTAAATCGAGTGACAATGCAATATTATGTAATATTATAAATGCGAATAAAATATTGTTTGTTCGTTTTTGAAGTGAAACTTCCTTAGAATCGTTGTGATTTGAAATTCGATGAAACGGAAAACTCACACTAAAAAGAGATAAACAAGACAAACATTCATAAATATGATTTAGAATGAGATAGATAGAATACAAGTATACAGTGTTTCCTATAATCTTTGAAATGAGACAAGCATATACATAAATAGGATTCAGCCTGCGAGAGAATGAGATAGAAGCGCTCAGTGTTTCCTAAAATCTTTGATTGCCTTCAGAAAATGCGTCAATGTCAACGTGGTGTCATTTTTGTGCATTTGCGTATTAAAATTGGTTGCTTAATTAATTTATATTAATTATTTAACACATCTGTGTTAATTTGACCAATAACTTTAATATAAATTATTTAAAATTAAATTTATTAACATTAGTAAATTATTTGTGTTGATTTTACTTTTTATTTCTCATACTCTCATAGGCTACTTTTCTGAAGTTTCACTTCTGCCGTGTGTGAATTGCACACACACACTTCTTTTTATGACATTTTAATATCTTAACTTTTAACCCATCATCTTGAAATTTTGCATAAACGTTAACAGGGGTATAGACAAGGATATGGAGTGATTTTGATCCAGGAAAAAGTACGGTTCCCGAGGAAATCTATATTAAGGCGACAAAGGCCGCGAGCAAAAGATATAAAATAAATGTATGGATGATGTCTGTAAATCCTAAATTATAATTAAATATTGTTCTACGTGTGATTCAAAGACAAAATTGATTGACGGATTTGTCGATAAAATTTATTATAAATGTGCCTAATAACCAAAAACAAACTAACCAGCGCCGGTAGCGTAATGGCTAAGCTTGTGATCAAGTGGTTGCGGGTTCGAACCCCACCCAGTACTCTACCGTCGTGAACCCACTTCTTACACAAGCATTTAGCTTAGCTGGAGGGGTTAATAATAATTTTAGTAATGCGTGACCCACGTTGCTAGTATTCTTTATAAAAAAATTACATATTAACTTATTAAATATTAACAGACAAAATACGTCCGAGGTCATCGACAAGCCTTAAATAAAACATTAATTTCTTGTTTTTACATTAACCTCAACGATATTTGTAAAACCAACACTTTCATCTACAATGGGAACGTTATTATTAGCAGCAAACGTAGCTCTCTCATTAATATTCAGCAGAGACTAGTATAATAGTCGTAATCAAGACGTTTAGCCCATGAATTGATAATAAATTAATTTGATATAATCTTCGTTGTTTCTAATCTCACGTACGTACTACGTTATCAGGTGTCTTGATTTATTAATTTGCAACTGTTAAAAGACGTTTAAAAAATAGCACGGACTAGACAACGAACTATCTTGCGTGCGTGTGTATGATAGTGTTAATTATTTTTGCTTAATTTCTTTTTTTATTGGTTTGTTAAAAAAATAGATACCCAGCCAGATACTTAATTGAAACAGACGGGGAAGCATGCAGAACATTGATAAGGTGAGGTATATACTATACTAGCAACCCGCACCGGCTTCGCACGGGTAGCAGAGACATCTTCAACAATCATTATCATATTTCAACCAATTTCACAAAACCTTAATAAATTACATACCTAAACCTTCCTCATGAATCGGTCTATTTATTGGTGAAAACCGCATAAAAACTGTTCAGTAGTTTCTGAGTTTATCACGAACGGACAGACAGACAGACGCGGCGGGTTTTAATAATATATAGTGATGTAGTGATTTGCATGCCAGGAAGCAATTTTTTTATGTATTTGCATTTTTAAACCTATTTTTTATACCACGTCGGTGGTAAACACCTGCCGCTTTTTCGGAGAATGAAAGACAATTCAAATTAAAACACACAACTATTATATTATATTATATATATAACTATTATATTATGTATTATAGTTGTGTGTTTTAATTTGAACTGTCTCAGAAATCTAAAAACGCGTCAGGTGTTTTTAAAATGCCATTCTTCGCTTGGTGGGCCCAAGCACACTAAGGAGAATGAAACTGCGAGGTAGGTACAGTTATATTCATAACTCTTACAAAATTATTAATTGCTTATTTGTATAAAGTTTTTATGTCACAGAAATTGTATCGTTATTAAAATTGTACAATGTATCTTGTCTCGCTGTAAATGCACTACGAAGGCAGTATTAAGTTATGGCCAAACTTAGTCTAGCACTTTAGTGGACCGCGTATGCAGGAAAACACTGTTTCTAAAGGCATGTTTACAATATTGTATCCGACACAAAGGAAAAAGTTATGTTAGGCAACTAGTACAGCATTTAACTTTTATTTATTTTCGTATTTTACTATACAGTCATATTAAAAACGCGTGTATCGTTCTATATTTAAACATGCATAGATAATTTCTCATGCGAATCAAATGGTAGAACAAGTTCATAAAATATTTTTTTTAGGTATAACGTTTGACGAACATTTCACCTGGAAAGAACATATTGAAGAAATATGTATGAAAATCAACAGATTTGTTTTTGCTCTGAAAAAAGTAAAATATGAGACATCAAGATCAACGGCGATAACTGTCTACCATGCCCATATTTGTTCCATCATCCGGTATGGTATTATTCTTTGGGGTAATTTCTACTGAAGTTGAAAGAGTTTTGATAGGCCAGAAAAAATGTATTCGCGCAATTTTTAATATGGAATGGACTGAATCTTGTAGACCAGTCTTCAAACAGTACAACCTCTTAACAGTTCCTTGCATTTATATATATGAAATTGCAAAATTTGTCAATAATAACCCTTCTCTTTTTGAATCTAAAACTAATTTTAACAAACGAAAAGCAACACAACTTCCATTAAAGATGCCAGTACCCAGAATAGAACTATTTAGACGCAGGTGCGTGTATATGGCACCACTTATATATAATATAACACCCAAGAGCATAACTGACCTCCCTTCTAAGAAATTTTGTGTAATGCTAAGAAAATGGCTAGTGAACAATGGGTTCTATTCAGTCAAAGAATTTCTTGAAAAAAACTCATGTCAGTCCTACCATTTTAGAAATGCATTGTAAGTGTGTATAATTAATATTTAATAGATTGAAGTATGCTGCTCATTTTTTTCTTCTAAGTATTGTAAAATATAATGGGCTATTTTAGTTTACATGTAATTCTATGGTAAATTACCAAAGTTATATTTGCATGCCAAATTTCTTGGCGAAATGTGTATCGCGCCTATATTTTATGTAACACCTTCTTGTACCACATTTTACGCAAATAAATTATTATTATTATTATAAATTTAAAAAAGTATTAATCAAAAGTCTCTAAGTCTAATGATTTTAAAATATTTATGTATTAGCATATATACCTTATTGAGATACGCGGCACACGCCTGTAAAGTGTAAAGCTCTACGTCGGCTTTTTCCGACATCTTCAACATTCATCGTCATATTGCAGCCAATTTACACTTAGCCCTCATTTTTTTTTTATGGTATAGGGGGCAAATGAGCAGACGGGTCACCTGATGGTAAATGACTACCGCTGCCCATGGGCACCTGTAACTCAAGAGTCACAAGTGCGTTGCCGCTCTTTAAGGTGGGAATAGGGGAAGAGGGGAGAGGGGGGAAGAGCGGGAAGAGGGGAGAGGGGGATTAGAGAGGAGGAGAGGGAGAGAGGGGACGGATGGGAATAGGGAAGAGGGAAGGGTTAGGGCCTCCGGTAACCTCACTCACGCGGCGAAAAGCAATGCAAGCATTGCTTCATTGCCGGTTTTCTGTGATTCCGTGGTATCATGTGCCCATACGTGCCGAAGCATGGCTCTCCCACGTAAATTAATGAATTGTACACCTCAACCATCCTCAGTAATTACTCTGTCCATTGTTTTTATCATATGAAAATAATATGCAGTAATATAGCCCTCGCTTGTCAATTTTTTAACTTATAGTGAATATATTGGGTTTTTGGAGGCGGGGATTTTATTTTATTTTTGTTTCAGTGCAGTTATTATCGGATTATTACTATCAGATTAGATTTACATATGCATATTTTATTTCGTTATATGGGATAGCAAAAGGCCCTATTCTTTTTGCAAGTTATTTTTTTAAATGGCAACTACTCCCTCGGCACCTCGCTAGTATGCAGATTAATTTTGAAACCATTCGGACCTTTGATTCGGACTGCCTATTAACATCTAGAGGACGTGAATACCAAAAAAAAGTCACCTTGTGATTATATAGCGATCTTAGTTGCAGTATCAACGAAAATATACTTCAATGATTAACACCAAACCAAAAGTTTTATTTATACCGCCACCGTAGGTATATAGTTACTGTTATCGACTTCATGTTCGTCAGTGCGTGATTTTCATGTGAGCTATACAGTAAAAAAATCACGAGTAAAAATAGAACCTATTTATTATTCTAAAGACACTTTTTTGAAATTAATTTATCTGCTTATTCGTTTATGTTAATAATCATACACTCAAAAAAAATTAAGAATTTAAATTATTAATAATAAATGACATTACCTCATAATGTAGATATAAATTTAAACAAAACAGGACTACTTAGTCGCCGCGAGTTTAAGCTTTGCCTGGAGCTTACTGTATTAAATTAAATTTCTTACGTTATTATCTAAAATAAAATTATAACAGTGTTTATTAACGATTACGTTACCGCCTACCAGACTACGATACCGTTCGGATCATCTTTCTTGAATAGCTGCTGTGCCTTAACCTTATAAGCCAAAAAAATCAAGAGAGCAACCACACTTTATCACATGAAACACATACATTTATTACAAATAGCAAATACGAGCAAACACTGGTCCTAATTTGATAATGTCTAATGTGTAAATTCTCACGTGGGAGAGCCACGCTTCGGCACATATGGGCCGGCTCGACTCCGCTCGATACCACGGCCTCACAGAAAACCGGCTGTGAAACAATGCTTGCATTGCTTTTAGTGAGCCCTATTCCAGTCCTTCACCTCTCCCCCTCTCCTCCCCTCTAATCCCCCTCTCCCGTCTTCCCGCTCTTCCTCCCTCTCCCCCTATTCCCACCTTAAAGGGCGGCAACGCACTTGTGACTCTTGAGTTACAGGTGCCCATGGGCGGCGGTAGTCATTTACCATCAGGTGACCCGTCTGCTCGTTTGCCCCGTTTACCATAAAAAAAAAATGCGACTTATCACATTCGTGAAACTTATTCGTGCTACATCTAGTCATAATAAAATCCTAAATGCGTTTTAAATTTTATAACCACTTAGAGCGGTCAGAGCGGGCACTAATATGCTGACACCCGTAATATTACAGCGGGTACATACTCGATGTCAAGCCTCCGACATCGATTTCATAATGTATTTGGTCCGTCAGTCTAGCCTCGACTCAAGTGATGTTGAACATACGTATGCCACTTTAATTGATCACGTCTCACTTTCAAAGTTCAGGTATACAGAAATTAATTGAATGTTGAGTCGTCTTTGTACACATGCTTCTGTTTACTTAGGAATGTTATTAAGTGTGTCTGTTTTCATTAGTTCGAAGGAGAGTTTATCTTAAGTTATGAAACAGCTGGATGATTTCGCATTCCTATCTTCAAGAACGTTGTAGTCGATTACGCAGATTCCTGTGCCCTGAATATACCAAAGGTAGATATTTTTTAAAGGTATAAAACTTTTTCGGTGATTCGAATTTTTAAAAACCATGGTTCTTTTGTTAGTTGCTTACTCGCAATAGGAGAAGAAAGAAAGAAAGAAAGAAAGAAAATATAGTTTATTGCAATAACCTCAGCGTACATTTTTCTTCCCTTTTTTTATGTTACCTTACCCTATAATTTTTAAATACACATTGTAACCTACTTAAATAAATAACCTACTTCATAAACATAATTTTTTTAGTCTGACTGCTATGTCTACAATGAATCATCTATGTCATGTAGATGTGACGTGTCTTTCTTGACGTGGCAACATGTGGTTATTCCTTTTTTTTTTGAAATGATTGAAATTGGAATTAATACTCATAGTACGCTGCTGTTTTGCAATTTCGGGTTGACACTCAGCGTACACTGAGCTCACTACTATTAATTCCGTAGCTCAATTTTTCGTTATGTTGGTATAACTATATCGCACCTTTAATCATAAACTGAATTAATTCGGTCTCTTTTTGATTGACTCGCGTGTACAGTGGCGTACATGTCGATACCGATAAAGTGCGCGAATTCAGTAATGAGCCATTCAAGACCTACATTATAAAAAAACGGAAATAAACCTAAATAATTTGTTATTTTAGTATCAGGCAAATATTTAATATTATATAATTAAAATTAAGAAAGTATTAATTAGGAATATTTCATTTAAACTCCTCTCTAAGGTGTATTCTTGATTGAAATAGTATAATTTTCTATCTTATTCTAATACTTCATTAATTATGCTACACATAGATATGTTTTGTTTTGTAATTAACCTAACCCATTTATTAATTTTTTATGATTTTTTGAAGTCATTAATCTAAACATGTCAAACTTTAAATGCGATTTCGCACAAAATTAAAATTTTGTGTTCATTCAGTTTATGAATAAAGATGCGATATGTTGGTGCAGTCGGCTGGCCTGTTGGTCTAGTGGTTAGTGACCCTGACTGCTAAGCCAGAGGTCGTGGGTTCGATTCCTACCCAGGACAAATAATTTGTTCTGTGTCTGGGTGTAATTTATCTATAATATGTTTGTATTTAGTATTGTATTAAGTTTTAGTTTAGTTTTAGTTTGTATTTGTATTAAGTATGTTTATCAGCAGTCTGATTACCATAGTACAAGGCACTGCCTAGTTTGGGATCAGACGGCCGTGTGTGAGATGTGTGGAGTTATTATTATTGATTGTTATTTTTTGTAAACCTTTCACGGAATAGTTAAAACATTTCTTTTATTGAATGGACTATAGTGACGGAATTCTTATGAAACTCAAGGTCGATTCTATTTTTTATTACACAGATAGTCTCCTAAATTCTCAACAATAATTTAGTTGATTCTACTACACAAACTATACATTTCTGACAATGTCATTCAGACTATTAAAACATACTTTTAAACATAATGTTATCAACAAATAACTACATATATACATTCAACAGTAGTATACCTTATTTGTAACGATAATAACCATTGCTTGCTTTAGATACGATATTGAAGTTTGGAAGAAAATTGTAGAGAGCATCTAAGTACTACACGGAGAAAAGATCACGTAGCGAACTTTTAATAAAGTTGCTTGAGTACGTTTACTCTAGAGATATCGTTATGACTCTAGAGTTGCAGGAGCTCCACGAATTGTGAAGGTATACTTTAAGTAAATATTAGTTTAGTTATTACAACATCCAGTAAGTGCTGTCTGTCGTAGTTGTGGATGTAATCGTGAAACCTAACTGATCTTCAAGACTCTGGACCAGTTCTGTAGTTAGTTTAGTTTTTGTTCTTAAGCAATGTTAAGGTTTTTTAATATCGTGAATGTTGTCAGGGAATAATTTTTTCATGACGGCAAATATTTTTCATGACGGAGATAAAACATGTTGAAAATATATTTATAGGATGTAATAGTAGTTTTTATTGTATTAACAGGAGGTCTAAATTGTTCTAACGATAATTTCTAAACTAAATTTCTAAAAATAATAGTTATATTTTTTATATTAACTAACAGATACCTTTGTAGAAAAGTTAATTTAAATAAAATTATTAAAGTTAAGTTATCAGTTTTTTGCCCATGTTTTTATATCTAATGGATTTTTTGCTTTAGCTAGTTTCGGTGGCAAATAACAGACTGACTGGGGAAGGCACTATCAGTCATTGACTGTGAATTTTTCCGGTTCAAAATGCAAACGATATGCAATTTTGGATCTATAAGGATAAATGAATAACGGAAATCAAATTATTTCGGATAATTTCAGTTACGGATATTCGATTTTTAAGGAATTGTAATAGGAATATATAAATACAAATAGACAATGATTTGCCATTATTTGTAGATTATTATTTGGTACCACACAAAAAAAAAGCAATTAGCCTTAAAGTTATTATTATTGCTACTAAATTTTAAGCAGGTATATCTACTTATCATTAAAAAACTAAATTATAACAAACAGAAATAACATGAAACAACCATTTCAGGCATTATAGAAATAATAAAAACTATTCATAACGTGTCTTAACTATTTAAGCCAATTTTACCATTACATTAATTTAACCGAATCGATCAACTAAACGCTAAACTTTCCAACTAGGCTTGTATCACAGTATAAACATACTAAGTTTATGGTGTAAACAGTATTATATTGTATCTTCATACAAACGGTCGGATCGCGAGACATACCTACACGCCTTGCGTTCGGTTAACACTCGGTTCGCAAACAGTCGCGATTCTCCGCAGTGACGAACGAACGGTGTGATCGTTTTTTAAGCAGTAAGCATGCGATTTGTGTATTTTATTGAAATAAATACAAATACTTAAGTACTTAATATGGCAAATAGAAATTATAGACTATATTGTGCTGTTTTTAGTTGCTTGAATTCTTCAAAAACGCACCCAGAGATAACATTTTTTAATTTAATTTTAATTTAATTACCTTGAAACTCTGAAAGGTAAGATTAAAAAATAATGTTTATAAACCTAGTACTTAATTTGTTTCTTTTTTAATAGGTAGGCATTTCGCTTTTTCACCGAGTAAAATACCTGGATTAATAATAAGTAGATAGGGTGACAAAAGTGACACACGAGTGACTTACCCACGCTCGCGTTAAAAAACTAGTAGGTAGTTTCTAGGCTAAGCTATTTATTTACTTATGTATTTAGCTACATACATATATTATTGAATTAGACGAAATATCATTGTGAAATGATTATGAAAGTAAAAAATGGTAGGTACCTACCTACTACTTTTCATATTTATTTTATTTTATTTTTACGGATTTTCATATTTTTTAATAAAAAATAAATTATAATATTTACAATCACAAAACTAGAAAGAAACTCAAGTAGGTAGATGAAATTATGGGCGGCTGTAGGTAATTATTTCAAGGAAAGGGCCGAGTCACAATACTGTATATACGTATACTGTGCTTGTGTGCAGAGTGCTTTCATGTATTTAATATCTTTGGAGTGTTCGAACTCGCAACTACTAGATCACAAGGGCAACGCCATCGTCATTACGCTAACGCTGCTTTTCGTAGCGCATTACTGACAAGTTAAAATTCAAAGAAGAGTGTCGCACTCAGTTTAAGTGGCAAAAAATATTCCCAGCTTACGCTAACGCTACCTCATGGTGCTATGTAGTCATTTGTTGGTAGGAATACATTCTTAGTAAGTATATTTTAGATGTGTTGTTAGGTTATGTCACAGTCAAGCAGCGTCAGGTATGAATAAAATTTACATATTACATATAAAAAAATATATTTTTTAATTTATATAATTGCAAAAAATCGTTATAAATTGCAAAATGGTTGAGGTGTTGGTCTTACCAATAAGCCGCGCGCAGTGTTGTGGGTTCGATTCCCATGCGGGACAAAAATTTGTTTTAACCGCAAAAAATTGTCTCGACTCTGGGTGTTTTTGTGCGCGACACTGGAATCATTCCTAGTACGGGGGTTGTCTTTTAATAAATTAAAGAGAACCAACCGTATTTTGTGTTTTGGTATAAAATCAATTGCAAAAAACTACACGAAAAGGTTGGGTTTCCTTCTCCTTACTGCCACTGCGTCAAGTGTCTACGGTTTCTACACTCATAGGACCAGTATAAATCACAAATTATTTTCAAAGTTCTGTATGTAATTTAGGTCCAAAGTGTTGTTTTTATGTTCTAATTGGTTTTTACTGTGTCCAAAGCTGTTCATGACACAATCATAATATAATATTGCGAGAGATTCATTTGTTTTTTTTTCTGATATATCTATAAGCAATATAGCTTGATTGATAGTAACACTTTTAAAATACCCGTTGTAAACGAGAGTTTCTTTCATAATCCCGGCATACCGTGGATAAAGTGTACTTTAAATCTTTACGTTACAGGCTCTGTATATAAGAAATTTCAGAAGATCATAAGCTTAGTTGAATGAAAATAACTATAGGTACTAACTAATAACATGTAAATACCTACAATGGGTTTACTTGAAATAAATAATTTTGATTTTGATTTTATAGATAGATCTGTTTATTTGTCTATCTGTATGTCTATTTATAAATCTAATATTTGTTCTCTATTAGATTACTGGAATAAATGTGTTATATAGGTATGTAGTCCGCATCGCGCTTTACTCAAGAAGCAAACGGGTTACTATGTGGAGCAGGCAAATCTTCGTTTATTAAAAAGACTTCACACTAGTATTTTTATTTCGCATCCAACGTCTTTCTTTTCGTATAACCCTTAACCGAACCACTTTCCTTCTTTAAGTACGGAATCATGTAAGATTGGGTCGCTATTTCATATTCACGTTCTCGAGGGACTCTGCCAAGAAAGGAAAAATCACTGAAGTAATCTTCCTGTGATCAAATAAATAAGTTACTAATACAAAAGTTTGAGTGGCTATTCCCCGAGTAATGCGAATCCAATTTGAGTAACATTTACGAAATTCTGAACGTTATTCGTGCTTGAGCTAGATTTCCATGTGAGTGGTGTAAAAAATTGGGACAGGTAAATACCTAAACACGCCTCCCTTGATGCTTTCATTGATTCGAGATATAATCGGGACTAATTTATAAGTAAGGTGAGGTATTTTCGTTGAACGTTTGTAACCAATGTGTGTATAACAACAAAGTTTTAAATCCCCAAATTAGTAAAATAATTCAAGAAAGAAAATATTTATTAATATTCTTTACGAAGCGCGTGTAAGTTTTAGGGTGGATTTTAATGTGTAAAATCTCTCTCATTATAACAGTTTTTTTAAAGAGATCATTAATAATAATAATAATAAAATATTTGGACCTAGCTCACGAGATTGTCGACATGTGGGATGTGGATTCAGCAATCATTGTGCCGATAGTCATTTCGGCCCATGGGTTAATTGCTAAGAGCCTCGACCAACACCTTCAGAGGCTCACGTTAGGCAGCTGGATTAAGAGCCTGATGCAGAAGGCAGTCCTGCTTGATACGGCACGCATTGTGAGGAGGTTTCTATCTCTGGAACCCTAACCACCGGTAGCTTGGTCCCTGTACCCGATACCGGTGGGACACTATTTTTTATATTTTTAAATATATTTGTTTTTATTGTTTTATAGTGAATGTATTTAAAAATGTAATTTATATGTATATTAAGTAAATAAAGAGAATAATAATAATATTTATTGACATAATGTGGTACAATTTATAGTAGGATTCTCTGACACCTGCGCTAGTAAAGACTGTGTTGCAGATGTCAGTGTCTTCCCCCCAATGTATTGACATAAATATTTTTTATATCAAAGAAGTCCAATAAAAGAATATAAAATTAAAAGTACCTATAAGTTAGTTACAAAAAAAAAAAATAACCTTGAGAGAGAGAGTGTGGTGTGTATGTGTGTGAGAGAGGGAGTGTGGTGTGTATGTATGTGTGTGTGTGTGTTTGTGATCTGCAGGATACATTACACTTTTAAAAGGCCTTCAACAGTCTCATATTCCACGGATTTTAACCAGGCAGATAAAGTTATTTTAAATTTATTATTATTGAAGTTACGTACTTTATAAATTTTGTCATATTTGTTATACACATGCGGAGCCAAGAAGTTATAGTGTCTTTTAGCTAATGTAGATTTAGTACAAGGCACAGGGCAGCGTTCTACACGCTTATGAAATGTAGGTAAATGTGGAACAACTCTTTTGTGGTATCTTCGTAGCATTTCGTACACAAATATCTTTCTAACGGACAGCACTTCTGCCAGTTCATACACAGAAGACGTGGGATGCCGATAAGGTAAGTATAAAAGTACTTTAAGCACCATACGCTGGGCTCTCTCGACTCCAATCATATGTGACTTTGCCGCGCCTCCCCAAACGCAAATACAGTACCTAATAATGCATTCACACAATGCTCTGTACGTTTCTACAAGTAGTGTACCAGTAGCTACTGTGCTACCTTGCTACTGTGCTATCATTAACTACCTCTACTATAGTTAGATCAATAACTAATATTTTGAACCAACCGTAAAAATACAATCATGAAAAAGTGATTATAATCTAGATCTAGAGATTTTAATTTAGATCCCAAAAATAGATATCATATTATTTTAATATAAGAGTACGAACTTTTTGAGTTTCTTAATATGTGGAGGTGAATCTCTACTACGAAACTACTGGACCTATTTGTCAAAAAGTCTGTCAAGATTTAAAAGAGATGTCAGGTTATTCCAAGTAGAAATTCGTCATATATTAGTATGTTAATAGATCGTACCTGTTACCTAAATGAATTGTCGATAATAGTAATCAAGTTATTCAAAAATACTAGAAAGCACCGCGCCTGTTTGATAATTGCTGCAACACCACACACAACAAAAAAAATAGTTATTGAATATCGATCATCGGGAGATATTTTTTTAGTAGGTCTGCTTTATATTTAAGTTATGATTACGCTACGCTCTATTTGATGATTCAACTTGGTATTAAAATGTATGATCAGAGACATATATCGCCTAAATTTAATGTGTAATAAAACCATATTGTGCTCAATACAGAAACAACCAATTAGAACATTATTTTATTAAACAGCACCTTTGTTAAACAATAACATCTCTTTCTGGTTATGAGTGGAAAAAACTCTTTCTGCAGAGACGTATCTTGATGGTAGCTGCGACTTCAGGAGCGTCTATCCGTTGTCAAACCAACTAGTTTGCCAACCCAGTTATAATAAACTAGCAGCGCCTTGCGGTTTCACCCGCGTAAGTCCCGATCCCGTGGGAATTTCGGGATAAAAAGTAGCCTATGCGTTAATCCAGATCTCCAGCTATCTACATACCAAGTTTCATGGCAATCGGTCGAGTACTTTTTGAGCCAATTCGTTACAAACATACTTACATACAAATATTTCCTCTTTATAATATTTGTGTAGAAAATGTAAGCGTGCCTCGTAAAGTATACGGATAGTTCGTATTCATTCATGAAAGATTATTGTATTAAAAAAAACATAAGAATAGATATAATATTATCTATGTATTAACGGGAATTAACGCGATCACGAAAAGGTATTACATACCTCTGAATTGCCTGACGTTTCGACCAGGTTGCACTGGCCGTGGTCACAGGCTGACTGGCTCAGCGGTGCAGGCCCTCCGTCGTCGACATCGTTAATACATAGATAATATTATATCATGGGACGTGAAAGTTTGAAAGTTAGTATAATAATAGATTTTTCAATTTTACCAATTTACGTCCACGTCACGTTGAAATAAATATAAAATGAAAAGATAGAACTATCAATATACATAGTGGATGTGGTATGCATGGTATGCAAAGTTGCTAGAATCTAGACCAACACTTTTTTAAATTAAGTTCTTTGTTTTCATTTTCTAATTTTTAGCTCATGTAAAGAACTGAGCTAAATTAGTTAGGAAGCAGCGTTTAACTTACTTACTTCTAGTTACACAGCAACCGTGAAATATTCAACCCGTCACGTCAGAGTCTTTGTACCGCCCTGTGTACAAACGTGTGTGTTTGCCAGATAACAGCTCCAGGGATGCTAGCCTCGCATGCAAATATACAGTAGCTATATATAAAGATTTTAAAGAGGGATATTTAAATTTTACAAACAAAACAAAATTGCTCAAGCTGTTTGACAGACAGTAGAAGCATAATGTTTCGTTATCATTATCATCATAATACTGACATGATGGTAAAACAAGGACAATTTCCTCATGTTTGTCATCAGTAGTCAATTATAGACAATTATAGTACATTTTCATTCTGACTGTAAAATCGTATTTATTGCTTTGGGAAATGGTTTTACCACACCTGCCTATCAGTTCCATGGTCTCCACAAATATATAGATAGATAGAAATAGAGTATACTTTATTGTATACCAAAAAATAGGATACATACCAAACAAACAATATTACAAGTAGCAGTACAACAGTAAGTGTCCTTGCATTGTCTGTATATTTTGTATTTTTTGGTACTTGATGAAGTATACTTGAATGGCGTTCTAAGCTAAACTATGCCAGTGACGTTATAAGGCCTATATCAAGTTACAATAAGCCCCAATCACTACATATTATAAAACAAAGACCCCCGCCGCGTCTTTCTGTCGGTCGTTAGCGATAAACTGAAAAACTACTGAACGGATTTTCATGCGGTTTTCATCAATAGACAGAGTAATTCAGGGGGAAGGTTTAGGTTTATAATTTGTTATCGTTTTGTGTAAATTGGTTGAAATATGATGATGATTATTGAAGATGTCTCTACTACCCGTGCGAAGCCGGGGCGGGTCGTTAGTAAGAAAAAACACCAATTTTCTACAAACATATTGTAACTACATACCACCTTGACGAAGTGGAAAACAGCTGATGCATCGCCACCGTAGTCTAGTTGATCATATTTCCCACATCAAATTATACATGACGATGTGCGAGTATCGGATGAATTTTGAACTTGGAATAAACTTGCAATCTAAATTCATGGGACGCTAGATCGGACTGCCGGACCGTTGCCAGTTTTACTTATTTGTACATTTACGCTACGTTTGTTTACTATTTGTACAAAATATTGCCGTTGCTACTAAACGTGACTTCATTGTTATAAAATTAAAACCTAAGCATACACACTTATATATCCCCGAAGGGCCTACCCCTTCGGGGATATACAAGTGTGTATGCTTAAGTTCGTTAAACACATGTACACATTGATTTTCCAACTATAATATGGTCCCACTAACTTAATAGGGGATAAGTCAATTGCCATCAACGCAATTAAAGCAGTTAAAGTTCAGAAAATTGGAAGTCTATTAAAGGGAAATGTAAATAAGAAGGGTACGCTATGGAAGAAAGGCGTTATTGCGTATACGGAGGAGTCAGGGAGTGTAAGTAATAGCTCGCGCCGGTGAGGATCGCATACCTGTTTCTTGAACTGGCTGTTGTCGGGAAGTTTGAGCCCACTAATGCCCAGTTCCTATAATCAAGAAACGGTTCGTTTTGCTTACGGACGGTAAACTTTTCGTTGAAATATCTACGAAATTTTACTGTCCGTAAGCAATACGAATTGTTCTAATATATATCTGTTCCTATGTCTGAAATTACAAATTGGACAAAAATTACCTTGGAACAAATTTCATTAATTAATTGCAGAGGTGTAAAATCTCTTTAACCTTTCGAATGATCGTGGTAAGGCTTGTATACATTCAGTTGTAATGCGATACGTATTACGTTTTTCATTCTCAAGTCTGTATGTTAACGAATGCATAGACAGAGGCATTATCACTACGAGTACATATCATAAAATAAAGTCCCCCGCCGCATCTATCTCTCTATCTGTTTGCAATAAACTCAAAAACTACTTAACGGATTTTCATGCGGTTTTCACCAATAGACAGAGTGATTAATGAGGAAGGTTTAGGTGTATAATTTGTTAACGTTTTGTGTAAATTGGTTGAAATATGATGATGATTGTTGAAGATGTCTCTACTACTAGTGAGAAACCGGGGCGGGTTGCTAGTACACCCATATTTAAATACGTTAACCAGACATGTTTCCTGACCCCGAGCTACTACTGAAAATTTCATTTTGATATATTTTACGATGCGGCCATTATGATAGCGTTCGTTTTACGGGCAGATACTTATTCAGATGCGACTCGAAGACACTTAAAGCATTCAATATAGTCAAGAGACTATTTATCAAGTAAGTACTTACTAAATGGTTCAGAAATCTGTTCGGGTATATGTGCCATAACTAGAGTATATATTTCTATAGGAAATGTTTAGTCAGAAATTTTAAGTAATAATTGGAATACAAGATTTAGAACTTAATCCACTAGTTTTAAAAAGATGAATTACTTGAATCTTAAACCATAGATGACGTCGTTCTCAATGACAAAGCAGTGTTCTCTGTATATAACACTACAGAAATTAACCTGTTAAATTGGAAAACTCAAGATTAGCCGTGAGCCGAAACGGATCGAGTGTCAAAGAGCAATTGTGTAGTCAAGTTGCACAATGTTAATAAAAACCAAACGTTCAACTGCTTTGAAGAAATTGGTTGGTAATCAAACGACCGATACCATAGACAATTTATAAAACACGATTTTTTTTTATTTATTTATAAAAAGACAACTCCCGCATTAGGAATTACTTCTGTGTCGCGGGGGACTTTACAAACATACAAGCGACAGACACAAAGAACACCCAGACTCAGGTGGGAATCGAACCCACGACCTGTAACATAGCAGTCAGGGTCACTAACCACTAGGCCAACAAGTTAGTCTACGGTAACGTAGAATCAGCTACTTTATAAAAAGTATTTGATGAAACTGTATTCCATATAATACAGTTGGTGTCTCCTGTAAATTTTTAGAAACCGTAAATTTTTATTGAAAATATAGGTTTTTGCTCAGGTGTGTATTTCGGGGATCCCCGAATATTTTCGGATCTGACAGATGGTTTATCAAGGGGTGTAGTGTAGTACCTTCCGCGTCGCCTGACAGCTCTAAATCATTGTAAAGGAGTTTTACACTCAAATTTATTATCAGATCCACGCAATACAACACACTGACAAGGAAACCTATCAAAAAAATTCGTTTTAATTTCTTTTAAATACCAATTATTATTAGTAAAAAGAAAGAAAGAAGAAATGTTTATTTCTAAATAATACAGACATATAAATGATAGGTATATGTCACCAGTTTGTAATTAACAATACAAAAAAAAAATACGTACATAACCTAAAAAAATATGCATAGGTGCTTCGATGGTGCGAGTGTTATTGCACTGTGTAACTTACTAAATTTGTGTGAAATGATGAAACCTAACATACTAGTAGAAAATCATCCAATAACAAAAACTATATAAAGGCCGACCAGTAAACACAAACACAGAAGTACTACATAAGTAATGATCCGTGTAGTCTCTCATTCCTATATACACATATGTACAATGGTATCAAACCACAACTTACTAATAAGCACCTAGACATTCCACCCATGAAACTCAATAACCAAACAGCCATGACTAACTGAACTAATAATAATAATGTACTGTCTATGTCCGCGTAATGCGGACGCTTCCTGCGCGCAACTTAAACTAACTTCCGGTTCCGGTGTAATCGCATTTCCTTTATGTTCCTGGCCGCCGCTGTTGGTGAAAATTTGTACACAAATAATTTGTTTAGAACTAAATTGTGCTATTATTGTTGTCAAGTTATTTGTTAGACCTTGTTTAATAAATAAAGACGTACACAGATCGTAGCTACTAAGGTACTAATGATCAGTAATCAAAGTTTAAATAATATGTATATCTCATATATATAGGTTTTGAAATAAAAACTAAAATAACTTTCTATATCCACTTATCGTTCTATCTTTTTTTCTGAATCAACAGACATTTAATACCAGGTATGTTAGGGCAAATACAACGAGTCTAGGGATTGCAACCCGGCATCAATTTAAATCCGACCGGACCAGGTAAAATGGTACCGGATCCGGTTGACGTCAAATGATGCCGGTTCCGGTTTTGCGGTATGCAATCCTAAGCGAGTCTAAACAAAACGAGGTTGTTTTAGATCTACGTAGTTGCTATGGGAAACTACCTATTCGGTCATGAGATCATATAGGGGGCAAACGAGCAGATGGGTCACCTGATGGTAAATGACTACCGCCGCCCATGGGCACCTCATATCCTCCCATAACTCAAAAGTCACAAGTGCGTTGCCGCCCTTTAAGGTAGGGGAAAATGGGAGGAGACGGAGAGTGGTAATAGGGGAGAGGGGGATTACAGATGAAGAAAGGACGGGAATAGGGGAGAGGGAAGGGTTAGGGCCTCCCTATAACCTCACTCGTGCGGAAAAAAGCAATGCAAGTATTGTTTCACTGCCGGTTTTCTGTGAGGCCGTGGTATCGAGCGGAGTCGAGCCGGCCCATACGTGCCGAAGCATGGCTCTCCCACGTAATTGAAATGTCTTCAAAATTACAAATATATTTACTTATTCCAAACTTAAGGGTAAACCGTGGAGGAAAAGGGAAAATTGTGCCACAATTTATATATGTTTATCAGCAGTCTAGTTACTATAGTAAAGCCTCTGTCTATTTTAGGATTAGACGGCCGCTTAGTTGGTACTTAGCAAATCAATCAAAAAACTGTGTAAGCAACAACTTCCCATCCCGCAAGCCGTGGAATTGTTTGCCAACTTGGTTTATAAACATGTCCGGGCATAATAAGGCTTTGAAAAATACCAGCTTTCGTAAACCATAAGCATAGAAAAATTTCCTACACATGTTATCGCATTACAACTGAATGTACACAAGCCCTACCACGATCATTCGAAAGCTTTTTCAAGTGGAAATAAAACGGAATCATATGTTTATATTGTGTGTCGAGGACTCTCGCCTCATCGAAATACTTGTAAGTATTATTGCTACACGAATTGTCGCTAACGACACAAAGGACTCGTCTGAGCCGGCGATCATAGTAAGGACCTGTTTACATTCGAACGAGACCCAATCACGCGTGCTCTGCTTCGCCACGTCGCGTACAATAAGATAGCAGCTCCATTGTTCACGTATTTTGTTCATATTGATGTTACTATTATTTTGACGCGTTATGTGTAAACTAACAATAATCTGGACCCACGCCCGCTTATGCTGAAGCTGATAACATAATAATCCTAAATTAATGGTTTATTACACAATGCCTCTATAGAGTGATTTTGGCTCTTTGATTATAAAATTGTTTACATCAAGTATGGTATGAATTTACATTGTTGCAAATCCGGTTGATGTTTAATATCAAACGCCGTGGGTATCTAGTTTCGTGAGTAATTAGGCAAAGGAAACAGTTACGTACCAAATTGAGGCTTTAGCTCTAATATAGTGTGGTTAGGACATTATTGCAACTTGTAATGATTTATGAGGGTAGATGTGACTGAATTCACAGGGCAATGACCTTGTGAAGGATTTTCTTGCCCAATGCGGTCACTGAAGTATGTTTTAATTGGTGGTCTTTAAAGACAGTAGGTGATACCGTAAGAACGTACGCGTTTCCACGAATAGTGGCAACAAAGGCCTACCGAAGGTTTTGGTAGCTCTTCCACAAAAGTATACCAATTTCTCTGACACAGTGATTATGATAGGACACCGTAAATTTTATTCGTTCGAACATAGCCTGTGACCATGGGTTGTGACATTCTCGCGTAAGCAAGCGTGAATTTTTACACATGTCTATAAAATATTGAACCGTGAAAACAGAAAGGTATGCTACACAATCAAAGTTACACCAAAAGTTAAGGAGCGCTTGATCAGTAAACAATTAAAAAATGTGTGTGTCAGCTCCGACGCACTCTCTCTCTCTCTCTCTCTCTCTCTCTATCTCTCCCTCTCTCCCTCCCTCTATATATTCCCTATATATTTACACATATATATAACATAAAGGTATACACATATCTACTTACATGCGTCGAGAATAAGGAGTAAACTCCAATAAAGCATAAAAAGCACAATAAAGCGTTACGCTGCCCTCCGATCACTACATTTTACTCTTCATATTTCTTACATACCGGGCGCCTTATATGCAAATCGATTCTTAAGGAGTAAACTCCAAAAATAATCATTTAAAACTAGCTGACTCCACAGACGGTGACTTACGTCAACAACGTACAAAACGTCAATAAACTCCCGGTATTCCACGAATTTCCATCAAATTCCACGTATATGTTAGTTAATTGACACTAAATGACTTCTTTTGGAGTTATTAACATTTTTTGGAGGTCCGAAACAACAAATTTTAACTTTATTGTTGTGGAAAGGGTCCTCGTTAAAGAAAGGATTTAGAATTTGGTTTCAAAATTGAGTTTTGCTTTAAAAAGGACCATAAAAGATTTTACAATACGAATGTTTACTCGTATTTTATCGTACCGTCAGCTCACCACCTGCTGAGACCGGAGTGTTATGAACTCGATATGGTATTTGTTTCAGGTGTACTTGCGTTGGTTACATGGGTATGTTTGCTTCTAATGTATTGGATACCGGGACCATTTTGTAGGGGTTGTCCATTAAAGTACTTGTGATTTTTTTTATGACGAAACCTACTAGTTCTGTTTTAGGACTCAAACTCTAAGAGGATTACGAACAAAGTTAATTCCATGAAGAGTTGATAGTTCATTTTATCTAAAAAATTGTTAGTATAATAACAGAAAATCGTAACTCATAAATAAGGTTAGAATTCCATTAAATTTTTAATTGGAAATAGTGATATCCCATATGTCACTATTAAAGCTATATTTAAAAAATCATATTAAAAGTTTAAGCATCTGTAATTCATAAAATCAATAATTCAGTAAATTTAACTTATAAATTGGAGCTTTGTTTCCATCTGCTTCTATATCTTTATCCTCAATGACAGGTAACTCAAAACAATATCATCAAATTTATATTGGTACCAGTGAGAAGTATGGAAATGTACGTGTCTATAAGCAGGCAATTGGGTAAATGAAACGGCAATCCATCCATCAAAAGGGGTGTCAAGCTATGTCGAGATCGATTTGTGGCATATCGACACGAGACATATTGGAAAGCGTCATGCAGCGTCACGCATCACGTCAACATAAGCTTGCTGATATGGCTGTGACGGTATGGATTTACGTTTTGCGCATAAAATCCGATGAAAGATTCAAAATAATTTACTTTTTCACAAAATAATCAAAACTTATATAAAAAATAACAGCGTGATTCAATGCTAGAACATTATTAGGAACTCACTTGGTAATTTAAAATAAAGTTTAGGTGATAGCAGACCTGACTTATTTATCAAAAAGTATAATATCATAAAATTTCCCTCGAATCCATAGAACTCTATTAATTGTTATTTATACCTATAGTTCAAAGCAACTATTTCTTTCTCTACAATGTATGATTATTTATTAAATTAAATTAAATTCATTGCTGTAACTTTGGTTTTTTTTTTTGCTCAGTACCCCAAGTAAGTTTATTCAGTTACAATAATTATTTTTTTAAAAAAATATCACCGACTTCAATGCCCCTCAAAATACCCAAATCGCTTAAAGTGTACCTACAAAATTTTAAAAGTTCTCTCGATTTCTCCAGGATTCCATCATCAGATCCTGACCCGATGACCATGGGACCACCTGGGAACTATATACAATTTTAAACAAAAGAAGAACTTTCCAAATCGGTCCAGGCGTCTTCGAGTACCTAATCGTTGAACATACATACAAAAAAAAACCAGTCGAATTGAGAACCTCCTCCTTTTTCGAAGTCGGTTAAAAATGACCACAGTTGTCGAGAGATAGGCTCGTATATCAATTATTTCATATTAATTGTCATAAAAAAATCCTTCCAACAAAACTTCAAAAATATCCCGCAGCAGCTTACTTATTTGATAAAGCTCTGTAGGTAGTTAAATAGTGGAAGTAGTATTTCAACAGGTCTCTATATGATGATACCGATATTGTAAAAGAGGTAAGCCACAACAGTTTTAAAAAAGTTGAACTAATTGGAAAGAATAGTGTGAAAATTTCAATCAAGAACAATATTTGAATTATTGAAACGATTAGGTATTCAACCGAACACATTCTTATAGAAATTGGCTCACACTTATTTCACCGATGACGAGTTTCATTTGTTGTTCCATTATTACTTTGTCATTTATTATACGACTAGATGCACCCGGCTACGTTGCAATGCCTTTTTTTTTTAATTTTTTTGCCAAGAGGGTTCGCGGGCTTCCCCAGAACACCCTACCAAAGTTTCATCACAATCAGATCCATGGTTTCGGAACGCATAGAGGACAAACAAACAAACTTTGATTTCTTTCTCTTGCATTATACTCGTATAGTTGTTATTAGTACGTAATTTAAATCACCCGGCTCGCCAGTAGCGTCTTTTCCTTTGCTGACGATTTTTTTTGTTTTTTTTTAAATTAAGTTATTTGTTCCATTAATTCTGTATTTAAGTAGCTTGATAGATTTTCCTTAGTTTACACAAAATAAATTTCTGAACGCACGCATAAATATTTGACAACCAATATAATATATATGTCAATCCTTTTTAATTACTGTCATTATTCTAAATTTAAAAAATCTAAAATACGCTATTATCCGAACATTGTGGACATATCTTGTCGATTTGAAACCTTTATTTAAATACGTTCTTTAATTTGAGGGGAGAGTTTACCGTATCGACGGGATGAACATTAAATGTTTGACAGTTACGAAACCCATGAACATTTTAAATGGGAAAATATTTTTTAATTTAATTTTTTTTTCGTCACTTTTCCAATGTTTTTAATAGTAACTCTGCTATTCGGCTAGACAAATACAACAAATCAAAAACCATGAAAATCGGTCCAGTCGTTCTCCAGTAATAAGTGTTCGAACAAACCCGACTTTGAGTTATAATATATATTAAAGATTCACGAGATTAACTTTTCTTGTATCAGTAGACGACAACAGACCTCCTGACTGTAAATAGTTAATATCGCTATCTACTGGTGTCAATCTATGTATAACAATTCGAATAGTTTTTTTTTTAATAAAGACTACTAGTAACTATGGTCACACATTTCTAGTATTCTTCCACCGATGGAAAATCTACTTTTACATATTATATTAAGCTTTTAAGTCTATTTTGATAGCCTTAACATCTTGACATTAAACCATCCCAGAAAGATATATTATGTTGTTATTAAACAATCTAATACACTCAGATAAAATAATTATCGGCAGTGCGTCAATAAGCTAATCATAATTTATACAAAAACAATGAGGATACATCTAATAATCTAGTTAGAAACAGTTTCTACTATTTCATGCATCTGATAAAAAATGCAACCCTTATAAGAATATTTAATGTGGAGTCTATCTGAAAAATCAACGTTAAAACTTGAAACAAAATGAATAATATATACACAGTTAAGTGCTGCTGTAAGCTACACTTTGTGACCTAGATTAATAAATATAGTTTTCATTTTATAACCGCAAACGAATAACGTTAATTATAGAATTGTGATATAAGGGAGCAGTTCTGGGAAAATTAAATCTTTTGATATGCACCCTGTTTGAAAGGGCTTATTATAAAAAATACAAATTTAGATTGTTTGTTATTTTAAATGTAAACAGAATAAAAGTTTATAAACATTATTTGTAAGACTTTTGAGGCGAACATTGACGGAACTTAACTCCCTAACTTTTCTTACAGACAACAATAGTCATATTTTATATATCTGATGTTTATATATAGAAAGTAATCAGGTAAGTAACTTTCAAAACAATTTTTCAAAAGTAATTTAGACTTTTTTCCTTTTTTGATTTGTATAAAATGAATATAATTTCTTGTATTTTTCGAAAACATCAGCATTGTGCTATTTCGTTAGAAACCACTTGGTATTATGCTAACACCTAAAGTGATATACAACTAAGAATAAAATAGATTTATTTGCGTTTCAGCACGGTCACAATTTATGGTCTTTTAAACTATGTAACAGTTCAGCATGTTTAACCATATCAATAGTATGCAAATATTGATTAATCTTAACAAGTACTGTGAGCTGTGAGTATGAATAAATACATAATAAAATAGTCCATAACGAGTATATAAATATTTTAAATGTATATTTTGATATCACTTTATACACATTTATCTATTACATTTAATAAACCTTCTGAAAAAGGAGAATACCTTCATGTCCCAAACTAAACTCTTCCGTTGCGTCAGTTATATTTAATCTGTGCCTCCGTGCATGGGGTTTTCATGGGTTTTGTAATAAGACGCTTAGCATAGCAGTCGCAAAAGACTAGAAGTTATGTAAACTACTTAATAATAATTTACGTAATAACAGCAACACTTAAATAGCAATCTCTTTATATATGTATGTAAAGCAAATTGCTATACATAAATAAAGTAGTCCAAGGTACCTTCTGTGTGAAAAAAATCTGCATTCCCACTTTTAGCAATTCCCGAATTTTCTCATTTTCAGGTCACCTTTTTACCTTTCCTTAAAAACCTCATTTGGTCTGTTATGAACACTTTAAAAATAGTAACCCTAATCTCAAAATACTTTCCAAATCAAATTTCTATATTAAAAAAAAAAAAAGTGTTAAAAAAGGTAGGGCTTTACTTTTTTCGGGGGATCTTCTGTACGACTATAAATTACAACCACAGCTCTGTAGCCCGTTGTATATTCCCAAACAAACATATTATACCGTGGTAATAGCAAGATTACTATTTGAGGGAAATGCCGATGCACGTATGTGCTATGTTTAGTTTTACTTCAGGGACTAGCACCACTATATTTTTAATAAAGTGTGGGCTTCATATATTGGTTGTAAATGACGTGTAATACGTTATTGTATAAAGAAATGAATAAAGCTAAGTGGTGATAGTCGACCAAACCTTCATACCTGAGAGCCTAAAATCCCTAATATTCGAGAATATTGTGAATCCTGCAAATCCGCACTTGACCAGTGCTGTGGTATATTAAGAAAACCCTCTTACAGTGAGATGTGGTCTATGTCTAACAATTGGAAAGCTTATAAACAGGGCTGATTTTTATTACTGACCCACTGGTGGAGCTGATCGAAAAACGGATACTTAAAGAATTATTATTAAATTTATGAACTGAAGTTTCAAATAAGCATTTTGAAGTAATGAAACTTAGGAAATCAATACCAACAGGGTTCGGCAAGATCCTAAAATTAAATTTAATAAGTCGCTGTTAGTGCAAAATAAACGTAGTGCATTTTGTCGAAAAGTAAACATTCTTAGAATAAATAATTATATTTATCTCAGGTTATCTGATTTTAAAAACTATGCTACAACTCAAGTGTAGTGTTTTGCTATTAAATAGCCCAGTCAAGAAATTAAAATACCTAAATGTTAGATTTTTATTTTTTAAATGAATAGTAAAAAAATGCGGTGATAAAAATTTCGGTAGTCTGCACAAGTCAGGAGTCTTTTTTTTTTAACAATTTAACGAAAAAAAGTTTTTTTACATTTCGTGTGATATCTCGTTTCCAGTACGTTTTTTGTCATATGTGCCTACAGGTTTTTGTTTTCCATTAAATTACATATAAAATGAGACCTGTTTAAAGTCGCTAAGTACTTTTATTTAACAGCAAATGATGGTCAAAGTTAAAAAAGGGCGTTTTTTTTAACATTTTATAACTTTGAAAGGGACGTACGTAACTCTGAAACTTTCTGAAATTGTAGCTTGTGATGATATTAAAAAGTGCTGTAATTTTCAAATTTTTAATTTTTTAATTATTAACGATCTTTTTTGTTTTTAGCGTTAATTGCAAAATGAGTAATTTTTTTTTTAAATTACTAAAACTAGTCGGACCAGCTATGAAAATTCAAAAAAACCATTTAAGTTTATGAGCCCGTTGGAGTTTTTAAGAAATATAGATTTTAACCGATGTTATAACGATATTTTGAGGTACACCTCTTTTTACGCGACGTATAAAACTATATATCTTTTTATTTATTTTTCAAATAACCGCTTTTTAATGTGTAATATATTTATTAAGGTATTGAAAAGCGGTTATTTGAAAAAAATAATGGGACCAAATTATAGTTGGCAAAATGTGGGTGTGTAGCGTAGCGTACTACACACCCCTTCTGCCTACCCCTTCAATACAGGCGTGAGTGTATGTATGTATGTATTAAAAAAAAACCATATGAAGCCCATAACAAAAAACATTTTCAGTAATAACTTTGTTATTCCGCACAAATGGCTAACTAAAATGAGCTATTTAGCAGCAACAAGAGTTCGCATTACGGTGTACAGAACAAATATCGGCTGGCATTGAAATAGAATTAAAAAAAAAGGTTGCGAATGTTTCGGCGTGGCTCGCAGCATGTTTACACTCAGCTCGTTCCGCCGGCAACTTCCGGCCGATGCACGCTTAAATATTTCTCTTTTAAACGTTAACATCATGCGAATAGCACAAAACATGTTTTGCACCAAGAAAAATAACGTAATAAAAATGAGTATTCGATGTTTTCACACATGAATACCTTCGAATTGAGTGCTTTCAAGTGGAATTCCAGATATAAGCACGGCGAACTTTGAGGATAATATTTGTTATAATTGTTTTCTATTTCTTTGTATATGTTTACACCTTGCGTATAGTGTGTACATCCATTAAAGAGTCTGCAGAGGTGTATTGCACACCACACACCTTCCTAATAAAGACGGATGGCCGTTTTGCCGTTTTAAGGACACATTCCAGGTTGTAATAAGAAACAAGAATCTAACAGAAAAACACATAATAAATTACATAACCGGGGAATCGGCCCTTCGTACTGTAAGTACAGACCTCGCAACCATAGGCACCAATTTTTTAAAAATAGCCAATGAAGGAAGCCATGACCATTCCAAACATTATTTATACAATTTTAGACATTTTTGCGTCGATTAAGCACTTCTTGAATTTAAGAGTGTCAGCTAACAGTTATAAAGCGTATCGGTGGGTTTTATTAATTGCTCTGGTGGGTAGAAATAATCCTTATAATAAAAATGGGATAAGCATTAGCATGTTTGTAAACCTGCTTTAAACATAAACATTACGATAAATAAAATTTACATTACCATAATAACACATTTATCTTTGTCCTATTTGTTTTAGTATTAATAGGTAGGTATATGAGTTGCAAACAGAAAACACAATACATAATTCATATAAATTTTCGTCCATTTCTTTGACCAAAGTTAAAGTTCCCGAAACAAAGTTCCACAAATATTAGAAGTTCATGAAGAGAAAACGTTAGTAATTGATTGATGGATTGTTTTTCTCTGTTAGTTGCGTTAAGAGTTCACAATACCAAATCACTGAGAAATCATTCCCATATACAACTCCCCCGTTCTATTTATTACCTTAATAGACACAGTTAACCTTTATATGCGGGGTTCGAGCAAAGAAAATATTTCACAAACAAAAGCAGTAACGTACAATAAACAAACAAACTTTAACAAGATTATTATTTTGGTACAAATCCCTTACGATTGCTACAAATAAAATATGAAGCAAAACTTCCCCCATATCCTACAAAGCATCCGAACTCTCTAAAAGCTCGCCCGAAGGACGAGAAAATTTCTGAGTGCACAATACAAGCCGTAGCGTTGCATAATATGGCGCGTGTTCAGCCAAAGTATTCGTTATGGTATTTGCTACACCTAGCCAACGCTACGTTTTTCGACATGACGCCGAACGTCAGGTGTTCATTTCGTGACCTAGATATCATAATCTATTTTAAAACAACAACTTTAAGTTTCAAACGGGAGTGAGACGCCCGGCGTGATTTACTTCATTTCGGTTTTGTGTTTGTTGGAGCCCTCCCTCTCGGAAAGAGCGTTACCAAGCGCGGAGAGCACTTGAAACTCTGGCAAGCTGATCCGAGTGGCGATATTCGCGAGCTGGGGGATTCACTCGCTGCATCCCTTTTGCTCACGGTAGCGCGCGACGCTAGGCGGGCGGGAGGAATCCGCACCGGGCCGGCGTCACTCACGTCGTTTCGGTCTCCTCGATCGTGTGTCCGATCCTCTCCTATCCGCGACGTACGATCTCTCCGAACCCTACCGGTACTAAATCGAGTGCGCCGCGTCTGACGCGAGATTTATCATAAAATATATCCTTTATCGTGAAATAACCTCCACGATTCGATCACCTGGTCTTCGATTACGGTTAGTAAAGTTTCATTTAGTAGTTAAGTATTCAATTTAAAACTTTCTTAGTGGTTTTATTGTAAGGACCGTTAGATTTAAGACATAACACGTGGTCTGTCGGCACAAATTAATCTTGAAGGTGCAAAAAGAGGATTGTTTGGATTGTGGTAAACGAAAATCGTCCCTAGTGAAAAGCGGTCGGTTCGAGCCGCCCGGTCTCATTTGCATCTGTCAAGCACTAGGTGAGTACCTGCCTGCTGCGTCTGCTTTTTAAAACCCTCCTGGTATTTTTTAAGAGCCCTTGGAAAGATCTTTGTTAGATAGCTTTAATCTTGATATACCACGATTGCTGAACACGCAGATGACCGTAACTTTAATTATTCTAATGTAATTTCAATTGTTTTTTTCTCAATTTGTACAATTGTTTGAAAGTTTACGATATATCGTCCTGTGATATCTAAAGATTAGCTAATTTTATTTAAAACTATATATAATGTTTGTTATGTTGAAATGTTGTTTGTTTGTTTGCGTTACTTTCTGTTAAATGTGTCGCGTGTTATGTGTAAAAACAAATGTTATGGACACTCAAAATATTATTTTCCACACATAGTAGTAGCTGTTGGTATACTAAAAATAAGTGCAATAATTGCCTTAGAAGCGCGGGAAGAATAAGGTACGTGACGAGTTGGAGGCTTTGACTCCCAATTGGGGTAGTGACTACTCTTTGTAGCTATTAATTAAAAGTAGATAAAGTATGTCAGTATCACTAAGACTAAAAGGCCAATTATAGACGTCGTTTGTACAACCTTCAAATAGGTAATTAAGAAAGTTTCTTTGACTTATTTTAACTTTCCATAAACTCTGTTTAACGCTTTGTTGTTTCTCTTTAAAGACTATTAGAGGGGATTTAATAACGAAATTCAATTATTTTAATTTGTTATTTTACATTGTTTGCTAAAGAAATAGTATATGGAGAATAACGCTAATTAGCAACTTGTCATTAATTTATTATTAGTACCTTGATGACCGAGCTTTGCTCGTTTTCTTTTTTTTACATTTTCTTAAAATGAAACCTAGCTAGATCGATTTATCGCCCCCGAAACCCCTTGCATACTAAATTTCATCATTCATCATTCATTTCATCGTTGGAGCAGTTTCAGATTCAGAACATATATATATATAATTATATGCAAGAATTGCTCGTTTAAAGGTATTAGACTAATTGTTGCAAAACGGTCGTAACTGTCATAATTATAAAGTATAGAATGGTATGAATTTTAGTCAAATAATGTAATATATATTCGTTAATTGACAGTAAAAGCTGTCACCACAATATAAATAATAAATATTGTATTAAACATACTATCGCGACAGCTTTGGACGTTTCTGGTACAAAAAATACTCTATGACACGAGTGAATAATATAAGTAGTCTAATTTATTATAAGCTGATAGCTCAACTAACAATTATACTTCTGCTATAAAAACTCCATCTAGTGTTCAGAGTAAGCCAAGACTAAACAAGTACATGATTAGGTTGCAGGAAGGCTACCTCTTAAGAGGTCTAGCGCTATTGTATCGACTAGTGCAGGATCATATATGCAGGTAAAATGATCTCTTCCATATTGGTATTAAGCCGGGTCAGTGCACAGCGCACCGTATTTCACCCTACTAGCTCCCCTGTGGCTCGAGTTACGCTGCCTGACCGTGCGCGAGCACTGTCTCCTAATACATTGTGATTTATAACTCATAGCTATTTGTTATAAATGTAAATTATATACACGTAATGTATGTTGAATTTAAGCATAGTAAAATATGCAAATACGTGCGTAGATTCAATTTAAAAAATTATTTTCAACCCATTAGACCTAGTTTTTAAAGTAACTAAGAAAACAATCTCCGAAAAACAAAGACCTGTGCATTTAATGTTTAAAGTTGTTTTTATAAGTATATATATCATGTGTTTGGTGTAAAATAAAGAGTACTATCTATCTACCTATCTTTCTTATCGTAGATTTTTTTGCCTGCAAATCCGAATTTACGACCAAATCTTTGGGATTTTATTTAAAAATAAAACAAAATTTTACTACAGTGCACTATCAAATTTTTTTAACACTAAAAACAACGCAAGAGGCCACCGTTAGCTTATCACTGGAGAACCCACCTCTGAGACTTTCTGTTGAATGATTGACCGCTATCACTGCCCATCTTCACTGGTGTGGAAAACGTCGTAAACCGAATAATAGAATTGGATTGTGTTGGAGTCGAGTTACACCCTCTTGATCTTTCGACCTTTCGGCTTTGTCTGTGTTTGATTTGGAGTATGAGTTTTCACAAACTTTGTTGCTGATACGCTTCCAGGCCTGACATAGTGATAGTAGTGTCGTCGTCGTAAACCTAATCTAAACTAGGCCAATTGACACAGCTAACTGTATTCATTTTAGAGCACATATATAATTTCTGTCTATATTTTTTATACTTATGACATCCTTTGATTAACGAAGTGTTAATGATTACAAACAGTTTGTATTGCAGCTGTGAAAATGTTGATCTTGAGCTGGGAAACGATTCACGTGACATACGTGGAATAGTTCGTGGTGGTGTAACGGTACTAAATGTCATATGCAATTTATAAATATATCTTGGCCATATTGCAACTACAGAGACGTTAAAAACAAAGCTTTTGGTGATCATGTTTTCTAATACATTAATTAATATTATTCCTCTTGATTCTAATTTGATCATTCATTATTGAAATAATTTTGGCATGTTTACTAAACGTGATAAATTTAATAGAAAGAATATTATGGATTTTTCTATTCAATTATTTTTTAATAAATGAAGTTTTAACATTGGTATTATATTTAGACATAAATAATACAAGATCTACCAAACGTAACATACATTTTCCCGGAAAGCTAGAGCATACTACATAAAACCGGATAGTGTACTTAATTCTGAAACAGCAATTCAAAAGTTCACATTGAAATTAAGTAAGAAAACGGAATATAAGTCTCTAATAATATTGGTGTCAGTAATTTATAAATTGGTATTAAAAGTATTCAACGAAGCCCTTATTTATTACGTGTATTTTAGTAGATTCGTAGAAAAACACTGATTTATAATATTCAAGTTTGAACAAATGATTAAATTAATTAGGAAAAAGGAGAAGGCATTTCAAATTTTATAAACATAAGGACTAGAAGTATCGTAAAAATTCTCTCGCATTACTTGAAGTGCTTTGAAACCTTTTGTTATCTAGTTGATAGCGTTGTTCTTTGTGTTAATATTTTCAGATAGGTTAAGTTCAAAATACAATTCAATGATTTAATATTTTTATTTGACGTCGACCCCATTATCTGTAGAAGCCTTACTTCTGCCCTTTGTCATCATCTGTGGTACAGATCTCTCAACAAAGTTATCTTTCCCATCTTTTTATTTTTGTTAGCCTAACCTGTACTCGTTACCCATTCCTTAGTATTCGTCTTGTTATTCTTTGGCCGTACGACTATTCTTCATCAGGTGTTCTACCCATTTCTATCTCAAGATCTTTACCATTTTTATTTTATCCGATAGTTTTATTATACTAAGAATTATTTTGTTCCTGATCGTCTGTCTCACAATTTATGGTTTTCTCTACTAGCTAACACCATGATCGCTCAAAAAGTCTCCGCAGACTGCGATTTTTCATCAACTAACGTTACTTAAGGACGGTGGTTATACTGACTATATATTTTTTAACTGGATTAATCATTCTGACCACAAGGACGCCAGGTGAGGTCCAGTTAAAATAGAAACATCTCTTGAACTCAACAATCTCTTGAAATAAATCATTTGCAATAAAACTTGAAAAATTGACAAATCAATATTCATTGGCATGCAACCACAAAACGACTAATAAATTTCACACGGAACAAAAATAACAATATATTTGAAATGTCAACAAAGTTATTCATTCCGGGAAATAAAATAAATACGCCGCAAAACTTTCCCCTTTTTGGCTCTTTAAAGGCTAAATTATATACGCTTGGGGTTGCAAAAATGGAGACGTATACCACTGTAGGGACCCACGAGTTATTATTGCCGACCTACCTACATGGGTAGGCCACACCAAGCAACTCTGTCTATTCATATTTTATATTCCATTATATAGCGAATTGTACGTTATTCAATAGCGAGCTGTGACCGCCATTTTGATACGAAACATTCCTTGATACAATCTATTACTGTTGAGGAGAAAAATTACAAGTTCATGATATAGGTTTTTTCTCCAGCGTGGAATTGGGCGGATGGCAGAGATGAATACTACTACACAGCTATTGGTATTGCTTCTTACTATTAGTGAAAACATTTTGGGGATGAGGTGTTTTTCTAATAAACAGGTTACATTTGCTGATGCAATTTCAAAGGGAAGAAATACCGGATGAAAAGTTAATAGTTAGTGTAACGTAGATTTGTTCTTACGAATGGTACTTTAGCAATTAGAATGAAGAGAATAAGCAAGGATTCGCTTTCTGGTTACCTGCCACAGACCCTCATAAAGCTATACCGTATTTCGGAACTTCTGTAAGTGAGGTATTACTTGCCAGGGGATTCTACTACTAGTGCAACAAGCCTCCAAGAGTTTTCTATGTGCCCCTTATTCTGGCTATCATGATTGTTTCGTGATAGCCAGAGTACGATACGGAGTACAATGATGGCAAAAGATTCATTTAAATTTTAATGGCAATTACCCTGGTTGTAAACAAGAAGTTAAAAAAACCTGTAATCTAATACAAAATTTTGCAAAGGTATTAAAATAAGATTTAGTTTTCAACAGAACACATCATAACATTATAACGAAAAGCTGTAAGGCTTTACTTTGTCTAAAATTATTTTATGGCAGAAATAATTTATCTGGAAATATTAAATAATACATTATTACAGTTGATACCTCAACTTTTAAGTAAGTTAATACCTTGTCTGAATTAATGCCCTTTACAAAGCTTTCAGGAGTAGGACAATGTTACTTTAATTTTGTTCCCGGAGGAGTAATAAGCGATCCAACACGCCATTTTGTTGCTATAAAACGCTTCAAACAAAGGCCACCGCGTTATCTTATGGGCTAAATATAAACGTATTAATAAAGTGCCAAAAACTTGATACATATTACTTGTCTTATTCTAATAATGTCATACACACAATTATTAAATACGCCAAAAATTTGCGTATAATCTTATGTTTATACGGGAGTAACCGCGATCACGAAATAGGTATTACATACCTCTAAAGGCTCAGATCAGCCTGACACCACGGCCAGTGCAACCTGATCGAAACGTCAGGTAATTCAGAGGTATGTAATACCTATTTCGTGATCGTGTTAACTCCCGTACATATCATGGAACGACGAGTGAAATTACTAAGTCAAACATACATATGTACATACACTCACACCTGTATCCCCGAAGAGGTAGCCATAGGCGTATTTAATGTCCACATTTTGCTGACTGAAAATTTATCCCCGGGGCAAGCCTATTGCCGTCAACCGGGCACTTTGGGAATTAAATATGAAAATTGAAAGTATATTGAAAGAGACAAGTAGATAATAAGGTAACGCAATGGAGGGCAATAGATATTACTTATACCGATGAATTGGGGACTGTAAGTAAGCTCGAGTAGGTCAGGGTCTGCGTCCTCTAACCGTGTAGCCTAATAGTAAAGTCAACGCTCAACACGCTACTCGACAAACTCAGTAAAGATATACGATTTTACTCACGTGTATATGTCAGGGATGCCCGACTAGTTTCGAACCCGACGGGGGGCCTCTATCCCGGTTGCAGCCTGCAGGTGCAGAAGTTTTTATTCGAACACTCATGTCTTAAGTGTGGTGTGTTGAAGTACTGACAGGGCGAACGTAAATAAAAACAATCAAGACCAAATGCGGGTCTACGTGACCAAAAAATGTTGTACCTTATAATTATTACCGCGGTTAAGTCCCGTTTAGTTTACACATCTAATATGTATAGCCGCGAAACTTTAAAAACAATTAATAGTAAAGTGTGAATATCATGTACCTACTTTTAGCCCAATTTTATTGAAATGCAAATGACTGTCATATTGTCTTACCTACTTTTAGCCCAATTTTATTGAAATGCAAATGACTGTCATATTGTCTTACCTACTTTTAGCCCAATTTTATTGAAAGGCAAATGACTGTCATATTGTCTTGGTTCAATATTATTTTTGTATCAGATGTTTCTGATCTCCAGTGATTCCAGTTGTTTGAATAAAAAATATTACACTGTAAACAAATTAGGGATAGAATAAAAAACATTGTTGATAATACATCATCATATCTAATTGTTATTTTACCTTAAAAATGAGACAGATGATATTAGAATACTAAGATTTAAAAGTGCTTTAAAATTGTTAGAGAACAATTTTATAAGTTTACTACTATTAAATATTTTGTAGATACTGCAGATAAAGAAAGGTATCTTAATTGTTAATTTAATTACATAAGTATGAGCGGTCTACGTACATAACCTAACATTAAAATTTGAATTTTATTTCCACATCAGAATTTTCTGGCAGTGAAAATAAGGATAATTCTTAAGTTCTCCAAAATAGTTAAGATAAGCTTTTAGGAACTTTAATAAAAAATAAACAGAATATTTTCATTAATTTTTTAAAAGTAAAATAAAGTAAAATTTAAAAATATATATTGTTGTGTACGTCACAGTGATTTAATTTACATATCTAATCAAGTGAATGTAAACATACTCAAAAGAAAATCAAACCAAAGCTTTTATACTACACAAACACCTCTAGACTAGCCATTATTTGAATAGCAAACATCCTGAACTGTCTTCAGGTAGTTCTACTACAGATTTGCTTGAGACTAACGTAACTTCCTTGATTCAGTAAATAAAAATGTATGAGCAATAAACATCCGAGGATTACGCGAATGGGAGACACAGAGTAACACACGTTAGACTATAAAACTTTTTAAAATTTCCGAGTCAGAGCCGTTTTGTGAAATATGAGTGACGCTGAAAGACGATACTGTTCGGAAATAAGCAGGGAAATTCCTTCAGTTCGTTTCTGAAGTTCTATATAAAATGTAACTTGTAAGTTAGCTTTGAGTCATTTTTGAATGTAGCTTAATTGTTTTTGAAGTAAAACTTTTTTAGAGTCGTGATTTAAAATTCGATGAAACGAAAAACTGACACTAAAAAAGAGACAAACATTCATAAATAGGATTTAGCCTGCGAGAGAATGAAATAGAATACAAGTATACAATGTTTCAATGTCTCGTCAATGTCAACGTGGTGTAATTTTTGTGCATTTGCGTATTCAAATTCGTTGGTTAATTAATTTATGTTAATTATTTAATACATCTGTATTATTTGACCAATAACTTTTATGTAAATTATCTAAAATTATATTTATTAACTTTATTAATTATATTTTTTTTTTTTATGGTATAAGGGGCAAACGACCAAACGGGTCACCTGATGGTAAATGACTACCGCCGCCCATGGGCACCTGCAACTCAAAGAGTCACAAGTGCGTTGCCGCCCTTTAAGGTGTGAATAGGGGAAGAGGGGGAGAGGAGGAAGAGCAGGAAGACAGGAGAGGGGTATTAGAGGGGAGGAGAGGGGGAGAGGAGAAGGACGGGAATAGGGGAGAGGGAAGGGTTAGGGCCTCTGGTAACCTCACTTACGCGGCGAAAGGCAATGTAAACATTGTTTCACTGCCGGTTTTCTGTGAGGCCGTGGTATCGAGTGGAGTCGAGCCGGCTCATACATGCCGAAGCATGGCTCTCCCACGTGAAATCTCCCACGTGATTTTACTTGTTATTTCTCATTTTCTCGCAGGCTACTTTTCTGAAGTTTCACTTCTGCCGTGTGTGAATTGCAGGCACACACTTTCTTTATTTTTTAATGTAATGCTAATGGAGGACCTCATAAAGAAAAGGAAATATACCTATGTACTTAATGTTTAGTACTCGCGATTTCTCCCGCGTTCCAGTAATTTTTCTCTATTTCGGGAACTGTAGGTATTTTTTCTGGATGATATATGTATGTCCTGTTTTGTACCCTGACAACGTAATAATAATATGCAAACTTTCGTGATGATTGGTTGAAAATTTAAGGCGTAAATACGTAACAGATACGTGACAGACAGACATAGCTACTGTCACGGTTCACTAATATTGACAAGAAACTAATGACAAATGGTCAATTTAAAAATATAGTTATAAAAACTAATAATTTGACAAAATACAGATTTTGCAAGTACTTTAAATGTTAAAATATCATTCAAAAAATATGCCTTTAAATATGATAACTCCACATATCTCACACACGGCCGTCCGATCCCAAACTAGGCGCCTGTACTATGGTAACCAGACTGCTGATAAACATACTTATATATTTCTAAATACATACATATATTATAGATAAATTAGACCCAGATACAGAACAAATTATCGTCCTCATCACACAAGTATTTGTCCTGGGTGGGAATAGAACCCACGACCTCTGGCTTAGTAGTCAGGGTCACTAACCACTAGACCAACAGGCCAGTCAAATACTTCGTTTATCAAATTTGTGTTTTTACAAAATGACGGTCGATAAATTGTTACTTATTTATTGAAGTGCCTTAACCAAATAAAATAAATGAATAAATAATTATAATATAAAAATGAATTCGGTTCTGCGTTGTTTGTGGTCGCAATTCTAACACTCGTAACACAGTAGGTGTCCTGTTATTTGACAAAAAACGACGTCATATTTATAATATTAGAATAGGTACATCATTAATTTATACTTTAAAGTTTCTAGGTACTAATTTAAGTTTACCTGCGGTTCATGCGTTTACCATCCAGTAGAGATTTGATTCCTATATTTGACATAATGTATTAATTAAAATAGTTACAACCAAAACGACTTACGACGACAGTAATTTTCGAGTTATTATATTAGCACACTAACAGAGTGACACAGCTGTGCCTCGCGGTTTAACTGGTTGAGTTTAATTTTGATTTTATCGGCATACTACTAATTTGATCATTTAAAACTGTGTAGGCGAAGTGAGATGTATATATCAAATTAAACATTAATGGAAATGTTTGGCACCGGTAGTACATTACAAGTAAGTGAATAAAAAAAAACAAAGAATCTATATTTATAAAGGCTATAAACAGAACAGTTCGCTATCTCTTTTTCCTGTTTTTCAACACATTTTCTTTAATTGTTTAGTAGCTATTAGCGGGGTTTAGTGTTACCAATAACATATTTTGGTTGATAATAATATTAATGATCAAGGTCGAAGTGGATGAAGTTTTTATTCCTTATTAAAAACTGGTATTTATACCTATCATTTATATGTATTGTGCTATGTTGAAATAAACACGTTTCTTTCTTTACAAAATATGAAGCTTGTTTTACGTTTCTCGTCGTCGCTTTTGAACTAACCATAATCGTCGTACGTTCAGTACTAATACGAAATGGAAAATCAAAAACTTTCGAAGAAATAAATATGCATTTATTTGCAAACCAGGGCAATTAAAGTAAATAATAAAACTTGGCTGAATTTTTATTATAATTAAAATCGATTCAAAAGCAATTTATCGTATGTGTTTTTTAATTTCACGTTACTTTGTTTATTTTGCAAAGACATTTATTCTTGTTAACTTCAAGAAAATTATTTATTGTAATATATCATCATGTTCCACCATCTTGACTTACAAATGTGTTGCCAAATACATCTCATAACGCAACGCGCTATTTTATTCTCCTCGCTCGAATATCTACTCCCGTACCTGCTTGAGTCCAATATGGAACCAGACGATAACAAGCATCCTTTCGTCTTTCTTTTAAATAAATATTTCAAAATATAATTTGGTTGTTTTATCGTAATCATTCTTACGGATACATTCTCTTATAAAACTAAATCGGTTTCGTAAGTGTTAATAAACAGCCTCACAACTATTGCTATACACTATCAAAATCACTAAATAACAGTAACTGCTATGTTGATCGAACCTCTATCCGTACTCAAGTGATTGTTAACAACTTATAATGTTAGCATAGCTTTTTATAACCCTACTATTCATCAATATTTATCGACCAACCAATGACGTTGCGTTACCGGTATAACTAGTCATAATTATGTCTATTAACTACTTTTTATTAAATAGTGAACTGTTTTATCATCTATTATAATTTGCCCCTATTTTTAATAAAAAAATTATGTGTGACAACATAAATCTTAAAAATACAGTTAAAACACTTTTCATTGCACTAAAGCTGTGATATTAATACAATTATTTTCAACTTCATTAATATCAGATAGATAATTTTAATAAATATTTATTAAAATTATAATTTTGAATATTATTCAAACTATAACATTATGTATTCATAATTATCACAAACCATTTGATAACAAAATTAACCGAATTTGGTTAATGAATTTTGGTTAATAACTTCTTGTACATTTATTAAAAATCAACGGATACCTTCAATTCTTGCAAATGTTAAGGTAACGACAATAACATGATTAATGCCAGGGCTAGTAAGAACGCTTCTTGAGTTACAAGGTGGGAAGTAAGTACAGTAAGCCGCGGTGACTACAGTGAAACTCAGTACTGCGAAACGAAAACCGCATTGGAGTCGACTGCTGAGATTAGTTTTTATTAACCACCGACATGTTGCTAAAGCGTCGCACCGCCAGCAAAAATGCTATTAATGTTAATTTGACTTGTTCTTTCTAACCACCAATGCAAACAAGAAGGAGGGGCGTTAACGTGTGTATCTGTGGCATCGTAGCTCGTGAATGGATAGACCGATTTTGATTTAATTTTTTTTATCGAGTGTTCTTGACTATAATTTAAGAAAATCTCTTCAACCTTTTGAAGAGATCCAGCTGATTTTTTAATCATATGAATGACTTTTACTGGTCTGACAGATTTTTAAATTTAGTATCCTGTGACTTCAATTGTTACTGTGACAGCCAAGGTTGCAATACTTCTTTAAAATGAAGCTCTATGACTTCTCAGATAAGATATACTATCTTCCACTGCATCGGGAACCAAACAGAACCTTGCTAGTTTTGTGGTATAGTTTCGACCCTGATATTAAAACAGCACGGCAACCGCCCACTAACTGCAACAGCAATTACTTTTTTACAATTACTACACAGTACCCAGTCCTCCACCTTCCGCATCCAATCCATCCCTAGCTACCTCCCTTAGGTCGTCAGTTCAGTTGGGGTCAGCTTTCAGTCTAACTACGGAACGGCCGAACTTCGATATTTCACGTGAAGCGACTGCCATCAGACTTCCACAACCCAAGTACTAGGCGATATGGAAGTTCTGTAGTTAAACCAGGTTGTCGGACTTTTTTTAGGCCTCCAACTACCCGTAACGAATGCCACAGATGTTCGTATGGCAACCGGGACCGACGGCTTAACGTGCTTTTCTAGGCACGGAATTGTGCGCCACAGCACCCAGTCCTCTGCCTTTCTCATTGCATGCAATCATCAGTTTATCTGAGTGTATTACATATTGGTAATTTTTAATGAATTGTAAAAAGGGTGATTAAAAGAACTTTGTAATATACACATAACGTTTTACCAGAAATGGGAGAGCCATGGTTCGGCACGTATGGGCCGGCTCGACTCCGCTCGATACCACGGCCTCACAGAAAACCGGTAGTGAAGCAATACTTTCATTGCATTTCGCCGCGCGAGTGAGGTTACCGGAGCCCCTCCTAATCTTTCCCTCTCCCCTATTCCCGTGCTTCCCCTCTCCCCTCTTCCCACTCTTTCCCCCGCCCCCCTCTTCTCCTACTCCCACCTTAAGGGCGGCCACGCACTTGTGGATCTTAAGTTACAGGTGCCCATGGGCGGCGGTAGTCATTTACCATCAGGTGACCCGTCTGCTCGTTGTCCCCTATACCATAAAAAAAACAACTGAATATTATTTACATTAGGAATATGAATTGTTTAACTATTCTTTTTGAAATTTTGAATAGATGACCCTTGACTGTTTGAGCATTCAACATAGATTGGACAGTGGCATTCAAGTGGTCGAAGCGATATAATCATATCAGATCAAAGAGAAGCAATATTGAACGGTACTCTTATTAATGAACCTATATCGCTAATGGAGCGTTCCAAAGAATAGTAAATCGTAAAATGAGAATTTTCATTCGATCTAAGTTCAAAGCGAGTTGTTAAATCGATTTTATTACTTTCACATCATAAAGTCCCGAACACATTTTTATATCGCTAGGCGTCTAAGTACATACCTTCTTCCTTCCGTGAAGTATAAAACGTGCTTGGAAGTAGTTCGCAGTTAAAACATTAACGTTTTATTTTTAATCGTTTTATTTAGGTTTAAAGTTTGCTTACACCAATAAATGTTAATAAATCTGCCTGCGTCTATTTTTCCACACAATTATAATCTTGAAACAGTCAAGAGTAGAGTGAATAGGTTTCTCTTGAATAGGCGTGTACCATCTTCGTCTTAATCATCACTTTCCATCAGGTGAGTTGGAAGACAAACGTCTATTACATTTTACAATTAAAAAAATTACATTACATTTTTAAATTTAACCTTTATGTACATTAAAGAAATGTCCCGCACACCTACAGTTGAGTACAGAAGCATCGTTAACGCTTTGTTTGGATAATGAGTCAAAAGCAATATATGTATGTATTTACTTTCATCATGATGTCACGGATGGCATCGAATTGTTGGAGATACTAGGTAAGGGTCCTTGTGAACGTGACCGCTACCATGGACTTCTCTGTAAGTTCCTGCTTGTCGTGAAAGTGTTTCCCTTAAACAATGATATGTCTACATTATGTGGTCTGCAAACAAGCATTGGTTGTATGGTGTTGTTACGGAGTATCTTATAAGACTTAATAAAGTCAATAAAAATATTGGAAACTGCCTTTTTTTTTTTACAAGTAGGGTAAGCTCATCAAACATTAGATATTCTCCATAAAGAGTATTAAAAAATATCGAAGAAATTAACACTATTTTGTGCAAAATTTTGTTCACTCTGGAAAGATAATAAAGGAAATAAAGAGTGAATTAAATTTTTGCTGTCGGTACATAACTGTATGGCGACTTACGTAGGTGCATGATAGTGTCAACAACCGGACAAGTCTTAGCAAGCTCTTCCTGAACAGGTTCCCGCGATACCCACGGAGGCCGAGCGTAATCCTTGCGAACAGCGACCTAAGATTATGTCATGTTATGTTCAATGTACTCGACTACCTACTATAATTTTCAAGGTACTTGGTTTATTATTTAACAAGCTTTTGCCTCTAGCCTCGTTCCTTGATACGGATTGTGAATCTTCTTGACCTTGGGTGTAACATTGGAAATTAAATATTTTCGAGATAGAAGGTACTTAAAATCTCTGAATAATTGTCAATATTCTGATGCGTAAAACTAAAATATACTAATATAATCGATTTTAAGGTGCTATAATGTTTTGTAGTATAGAACAATCTACGATTTTAAATAATAGACATAGGACGGTGCATACATATTTCGAAACAGTTCAGTTTTATAATATTAATCTCTCTTTCCAATCTACTGAAAATAAATGGTGTTCATATTATTAGTAATTGGACGCTAATAACTACTGCTAAACATATGCGTTGGCTCTCTTTTTTCTCAAAAAACCGATGATAATATTTTGAAAGATACATATTTAGTAGTTGATCTTCTAAGGGTGAGATAATGAAAAGAATTATCTTTATGTATTATTGTAGCACAGTAGTACGCATGAATTCATTATTAACACGAATGCTACGTTATATTAACGGTAATTATAATTGTGTCAACCTAAGGAACATTACTACACATACACATAAAGGTCACTTAAGTCCTTAAGCTAGCTTGAGTCAAATATAAAACTACTAAATTATGCTTAGCCACAGAGTACATGTACTTGCTTAGCCTATGCTAAGTACATGTAACATACACGTGCAAGTAATGTATTTCTCTTGAAAACTAAGATTATCTTTTTTATTAAATTTTTTTATTTTCAAAAAAAATACATTAGAAAAATTAATAGTGTGGAATGCTCGTAGGCTTTTTGTATTAACAAGAAGCGTATTGACCGTATTTCTCGAGCCAATAATCTTTAGGTATCGATTCCGTCTATGAATATGTTTCCATTTCTAATTAAATTACTTCAGTGTACCCACTATAACAGGTGTAATAGGATTGTATTTGTTTATTCTATTTGTTAAAACGTACGCATAATCCGAAGATTACGCGCCATGTTAATGTTAAATATAAATACTACAAATTTATTACGTTGTCTCATTGGAGGGTAGTTTGAATGAAAAAAAGTCTGAATACGTGGCGAGCACTCATTGCCCGCGCTTGCCAGGGGTCTCGTTTGAATTTCACACATGTCAAAAGGTGATTAATTTAAATGTTTTAGTTAGTACATGCTTGTAAATTGGGTGTTATACGAACGGGTTAACAAAGACTTTCGCGAGTTATTTATGTTGTCGCCACATCAAAAACTCGTGTTTATTTGATTAAAAATAGGGACAAATTATAAAATAGAAGATAAAAGAGTATGCTATTTAATAACAATTATTAAAAGACATTATTATGAATAATTATACTCGTAGCCTTTTATAAAGAATGCGTTGGTGAGGTGGGGACAGTATAAAACAAATACGTAGTTGAGGAGAGAATGGGGAGCTGTTGTAAATACTAAGTTGTTCGTACCTAACATTAAATAACAATTTCGTGAATTTGGAAGTTTCTAGCAATAGTGGTGAGATTGTTGCTAACATTTAATATTAGGATTGTAGAGTAAGTGTCGAAACATATAACAAATAATAATATAAAAAATATAATGTTTTTTAAATATCCTACTAATATTATAAACGTGAAAGTTTGTGAGGATGTATGGATGTATGGATGCATGGATGTATGGATGTTTGTTACTCTTTCACGCCAAAACCACTGAACCGATTGCGATGAAACTTGGTATGTAGATAGCTGGAGACTTGGATTAACATATAGGTAGCTTTTTATCCCGATACTCCTACGGGATCGGGACTTACGCGGGTGAAACCGCGGGGCGCTGCTAGTACTGAATAAAATTATAGCTACAGTACTCTTTCATATTTGTATTTTCACACAATTATTACTGCAAAATTGGTGCGAAACGTCTGTCATTTCGTTTTTGGAGTCATTAACTTAGGAAGATACCATACATAATCTCAATATTGTCATTGATTTATAATTTGATACTACCCTAGTCGCGCATCCCCGAAATATATACGTGAATAAAATAGTATATCCTTAATTAGTTTTCTGTAATGCTCATTAAGTAGACTGTAATGCTATTTTAAGTAGACTAAAGATATTTAAACCTAAAATCAAGATAAGATGAGAGATGGCTGTGTACTAGATGCACGGCGTGAATATCTTAATATTTTATCTTAAAATAAATGTTTGATTAATATGAGTTAAGATAAATTAAATGTTAAATACCAATTTACACATATGTTGTTTACAGAACAGCTGCATCTCTAAAAACTCATGCAGCATCCTGTTTTTTATTTACGGTATCGTACATCTGTCGTGTATGTCTATCCGTTGATAGCAGCATATTTCTCATAATTTACCTTACAAAAGAGATCCAAATTTGGTACAAATAAAAATAGAAAAACAATTAATGTAAAAAATAGACATTGTGACAAGTAATTTGGGCGTAGATTTCGGTCGTCATGAAATAGTAATAACAATAATAATAACTTCACACATCTCACACACGGCCGTCTGATCCTAAATTAGGCAGAGTCTGTACTATAGTTACCAGACTGCTGATAAACATACTTATATATTTCTAAATACATACTTATTATAGATAAATTACACCCAGACACAGAACAAATCATCATGCTCATCACACAATTATTTGTCCTGGGTGAGAATCGAACCCACGACCTCTGGGTCAGCAGTCAGGGTCACTGACTGTTCGTGATCGAACACTAACCACTAGACCAACATTCCAGTCAAGAAATGATCAAAGATGAAATAGCAGTCAACAATAACATTGACATTTTGTTTTCAATATCTGTTTACGTATTATTATTATTACTCAGGTCTAGGCTGTGACAAATTTCACGATCCACACAAATAAACAAACATAACTACTTTTCTTTTTGTTTTTTTTTATGGTATAGGGACAAACAAGCAGACGGGTCACCTGATGTTAAATGACTACCGCCGCCCATGGGTACCTATGACACAAGAGTCTCAAGTGCATTGCCGCCCTTCAATGTGGGAGTAGGGGCAGAGGGGGAGAGGGGGGAAGAGCGGGAAGGGGGGAGAGGGGGATTAGAGGTTGATATGATGATAATAAATGAAACTAGATAGATGAGACAACGTAAGGAGCTGAGTTCTTCAATTACAAACAAACTTCCAGTAGCCCTTTATCTCACTAAAATTTCAACTTTTGCGTTCTATGATATAATTGTGTATTTATACTGGAGTCAGCCTGTGACCACGGCCAGTGCAACCTGGTGAAAACGTCAGGCAATTCAGAGGTATGTAATACCTACTTTGTGATACATATACATAATAATTATAGCCCTTTACCTGTTCTTTATCGTTATATTATTTATGATAATAATTTATCATTTACTAGCTGCACTCTGCAGTGTCACCCGCGTAAACCCTCGTTAAGTTTTCTTAAATTTTCTAATTTTCCTTTCTTAATTTTTTCTTTCATAAGAACCTTCTCCTGACATTGAAAAACACAAAAAAAAAAGAATTTGCCAACTCGGTCCAGCCGTTCACGCGTGATGACGTGACCAAGGGAAATAGGGATTCAATTTTAACCGACTTCAAAAAAAGGTTCTCAATTCGTCGGAATCTTTTTTTTAATGTATGTTTACCGATTATTCAAATACGCCTGAATCAATTTTGAATTTTTGTTTGTTATTTCAAAGGGTATACTTCCCAGGTTGTACCATTTAAATTTTATTGAAATCAGTCGAACGGTTTTTGAAAAATCAACAAATATCTAAAAAATTGTATGCATGGACGATATTTTCGTTTACTGCGAAACCTGGCTTTATCATTGGAGTAGTGCGTTTAGTTGGCCTACCCATATTATATTTAAACAAAATACATCTACTTTCCACTAAAAATCACATTGAAGTTTGTGCTCAGGATTTTGCAAATTTAGAGAATTTGCTCTTAACCTCAGGTGGCAGTAAGCCTTTAAGTAAGTTTGTCAATATGGTACTCCATCGTCCTATGTTAACACGGACTATTAACTAAATTTGATTATAACGAAAACAGATTCTGAGATTTGATAAAGGTTAAGGGACGATAGTTGGCTAAGGCCTCGCTGCAGCAGTTTGAGCGTAATTATAAGTGTAATTAGCATAATAGTAACGAAATTCATAGTGGCATATTATAGGTAAAGTGAATCTGAAAATCGGTCGCCTTTTATACCGATGGCTTTCATGAAAAAAAATTGAAATACATACGTGCCATGTATCATAAGGAAAAAAAATATGCATACAAACAACATTTATGACGGATTTATGTATGACTATGAAAGCTCGGTACTTCTTTGCACATAGGTGGCCACCTATGTGCAAAGAAGTACCGACTGCAAAGCTATCATTTGTAAAGCTCAGAGGACGACAGCCAACCGCTCACATCCGCATCCGTTTGTTGACGAGAATCTACCTCCATAGAGGAAAACATGCCATTACCATCGGTTGTATGAGATAGAGATTTGATTTAACGCGCGACAGATAGGTATAAAAATATTGTTCATTTTGTATTTACCCTACGTTGAAGGGAAGATTATGTTAATAAAAACTGCAGTATCACCTATATAATACCCGTTTCTTTTATTTGCGTATGGTCTAATGTCAGAACACTGTATGTTGCACTGTGCTATGCTATATGTATAATAATAACTTAACACATCTCACACACGGCCGTCTAATCCCGAACTAGGCAGAGCCTTTTTTTTTTTGTGCGTGTGTAAACTCCCTCGGTCCGTCATCCCACCGGGGTTGTCAGTGGAGCGGTGTGTCGGAATCGAACCGACTAAAACCACACGGTGTGCCGTACTGCGCCTTAAATAGGAGGGATCCGGGAATAGCTTTTATTAAGACATTCGGACCCAACTAGGCAGAGCCTGTACTATGGTAACCGGACTGTTACGGTTCTAAATAATATACAATACATATGTAAATGTACACATTACACAATATCCTGTTTTAAGTGTCTTTATAAATTTGTATTGACCTTGTTTAATATTTAGTTTGATAGTACTACGTATGTTCGTACATACCTCAACCATTCAACCACTATTTTTATAAATCCATTTCTTATGTCCATCTATAGTTTGTTAAAAAATTGCGACTAGTCATAAAACTGCCCGCCGTACAATTTGTACGTTATTTTCTTCATATCACAGATTTTTTTTGTGTATAATATGTAACCTGGTATCTTGGCCATTTGTGACCCGATTTCAATAATTCTTGTTTTAATTGAATGTGTTGTACTCATGGTTGGTAACATTTAAATTTGAAAAAATATTCGTTACATCCAAGGGTCGAAAATGAAGGAATTACAATTTATCATTAACTAGCAACCCGCCCCGGCTTCGCACGGATAGTAGAGATAAGATTTCTCATCAATCTCTCAACAACCATCATCATATTTCAACCAATTTACACAAAACCATAACAAATTATATACCTAAACCTTCCTCATGAATCGCTCTATCTATTGGTGAAAACCGCATGGAAATCCGTTCAGTAACTTTTAAGTTTATCCCGAACAGACAGACAGACGCGGCTGGGGACTTTGTTTTATAATATGTAGTGATTATTTAGCGGTTGATCGCGGTAAAACTTTTTGGAGTGAAACTTTTTTAGGATCGTTGTGATTTGAAAATTCGATGAAACGAAAAAGCGACACTAAAAAGAGACAAACATATTTTAAAATAGGATTTAGCCTGCGAGAGACTGAGATAGAATACAAGTATACAGTGTTTCCAATAATCTTTGTCTTTGCACCTGCGTACTACGAAGCCTTCAGAAAATGCGTCATAGTCAACGTGGTGTATCATTTTTGTGCATTTGCGTATTAAAATTCGTTGATTAATTCATTTATTATTATTTAACACATGTGTTAATTTGACCAATAACTGTTATATAAATTATCTAAAATTAAATTTATTAACATTAGTAATTTATTTGTGTTGATTTCACTTTTTTTTTCATTTTCTCGTAGGCTACTTTTCTAAAGTTTCAATTCTGCCGTGTGTGAATTGCACACACACTTTCTTTTTAAATGAACTATCGAAGTGCCGTAACCATTCAACACTTGGTATTATAAAATCGTCTTGGTAGATTTTTTTTCAGTTCAGTATCAAAGAAGCTACGAAAAGAAACTAGCAATGAATAAAATGCTTTATGTCCTTTACAAACGTGTTATAGATTGTTTATTTCTGTAAGAGTATACAAAACGCGTTGAACTTTTAATGCGGGTATCATTTGTCAGGACACATCCTCTCACAGTGGCATCGCTTTAATCGCATAATCACCTTTTTGTGATGTTTACTGTCACTCGTGTTGTGAGATAATTAAGTATTATATTTATTCACTTCAATTTATTTAAGCTTAAAATGAAAGAAGGATCCCAAAGAATGAATTGATAAAAGTTTGTATATTATCCTTTACAGATGTTGAACACGAATGTCATTTATTGTTTTTTGTTTTTGGATCTTTTCTTAAATTAATTGACAGTAAAAATAATTTTATTACACATTATAATATAGGGGGATGATTAGACCTACGTGCAAGGGACAACGCTGCCGTTGTGGTTGTTAATATATTACGGTAACCGTTTCTCTGAGTTGTATATAAAAATCATATTTCTGCTAAAGCACGACATTATATCATGTATTAAGATCATTATTACCTTATACATATTTTATTGGTGGATACTAATTTAAAATAAATAATAGTTTGAAAAAACTAAATTTATTTTCTATTTTTAAGTTGGATTTTCTATAAAAGCGTGTTTTTTTAGTTTTTTTAAACTATTATTGATTTTGAGTTACATATCAAGTCAAATAGTTATGTACTACCGCTGTGTTAATTCTGCCAACTCATTGTGGAGATCACGTACTCTCCTCTTAAATATAAAGCGGGTAATCAAATGTGTGTTATCAGTTTTAGAAATCTATAGATAGCAATATTTATCATGTCTATAACGCCGCAGCAGCGAACTTCTGCCAAAACTTTTTTATGAACCATTTTCCCTTTGACTGTTGTCCGCGAAAGCCTTTGCAATCCATGCATGAGTTTCAAGTCGCGTAATTCGTTTTACTGACGTCAGATATTAGTCATATGAGTTGCATTTTACTTTTTAAAGCCTAGACTATCGGCTCTAGGCAAAATAATGACGGTGTTTATACGGCCTTACACTTAATTATTAAAAATTAAAAAAAATGAATTACTTATTATTTACGATGTCTTCAGCTAACGGTGAAGTGGTATGTCGTAATCGAACCGACTAAAACCACATCATGTTCCGTCACAACTGGGTTTATTGCTGGCTTCCCTTAACAAGAAGCCTCCAAGAACCCCTGCCGACCTTGGCCACCTGACAACAGGCCACCACACCGCTGAGTACGGGGGACCTTAACTCCCTATAGTTCAGAGAAGTGCGCACGACCCGTGTCGCGCTACCGTGTCGGCCCTAGGCTTTCTTAAAGAACTAACTAACTTCTCGAAAATTCTGCTTCTGCAAGGTTAACAGTCAGCTCGACCCGCTCCCGGCAGGCAAGTCGGAAACCATCCGTTTGTTGAAGTCAGAACCTTCTGTTCTTAATTACTCTTTCATATTATTAATATTGGGGAAAATCAGACTGTAGTGTAAGATAAATAAATATCAATTATTTAAAAGTGAAGCCATCAAATTCAGTCCCCCGAATATTTCCGATAAAAACGTTATTGAAAATAACCGTGTTTCCGCCTGGACAACGCGAATATTGCATTTTCACTCGGATGACGTGTCAACTGCATTTTAAATAACTTAGTGGGCCTCGGCACAATATTCGATATTGATTTGAGGTATATTTGGCTTTGCTACTTTGAACTTAAACTGTGAGAAACTACTGCATTTTATTTGGATCTGTCCATGTCAATCTATTCTAGAATCAGGTTTTGCTATCTTAAGTCTATACATACATGAATACTTGTTGCAAATTACTCAACCAGAATAAAACTTAAGTAATTGCAAGTGCAGTACCTTATAATGTCAACCAAGGTATTGTTTTAAAAAAGTAAGTCTATAAATTTTATGTTTTATACCAATTACTAAAAGAAAAAATGTAGATATGTTCTTACTCATTTTAAAACACATAAGACTATCATAAAAAATAATTTCGAAATTATCAGTTGGATATCACGGTACATCTAAAGCAGCGATACCTGAAACTTACAACTTTAAGCTGTATTAATCTAACGTTTTCAACGATTGAGAAACACATCGAGAGAAAACATTTACCTTCTAGAAAGTTCATGAAGTTTTGTAATGTTTGTCACTAAACGTATTCACCGAGGTAGGCTATGACCAAAAATCTCACATACTGAGGATGAAATAAGATTTGCAAACAGAGAAGTATTTAAGCCTTTTTCAAACTTTCTTAAATCTCAGAATTTTTACTATATGTAGGTATAATATTATGAAGAATATTTTTCTTATTTCTCAAATGAAGTTTCTATTCCACAAAGATTTTTGACATTTTGTAAATTGATTCGTATAATATATGTTCTTCTTATTTATATCCAAAAGGCTTCTTAAAACGAACGAATGTAGAAGTTTGCTTGTTCTTAACTAATATTGACGTGATGTTGTTCAAGTGAGTGAAACCTTCACAATTTATGCATATGGGCTTTCAAATGCAGTCTACCTCATTGCCAGTGTGTTGACAGTATTTCAACTTAGTAAATGGACGTAAAGTTTTTTAGATTGCTATGAATTGCATACATAATAAATATTTTCCAGAAACAGCTATGTTAATTTTAAAAAAAGTTTTTAAATGTTTCTTTCAGTTTGAGTCCGGGAGCAAAGGACACAATTTTAAATCACTATTTGCTCTGTGAAAGTTTTTAGGTTTCTTTTGACGCAGTCGTTGTATTTATTAACTGAAATATTTTTAAGCTTTTATTTCACTTGCTTTATGCGCATTTCCGTCTTTCCATTTTAAAATTCTGATAAAAGATTGAGATAAAATTTAACATAGGTACTTTTTTCTTTCTTTTTTTTATTTAAAAAAAATACAACTTTCACGTTAGGAATATTCTTGTGTCGCGGGGGGCTTCACAAACATCGAACACAAAGAACACCGTGCCTCGGGACAACTATCTAACCATCCGTGCAGTTATGTGATTATGAACCATGAAATCTAATGATTAAAAAGGAAATAATCCTCAAATAGACATAACATCCTTTTGTGCATTTGGGTCAATTCGAGATTCAGGGTTTAATACTTTATCTTCAAATAATGTGTCACCGGATTTTTTTTCTTTTTTTTTCGTTTTAAAAAGACAACTCCTGCATTAGGAATAATCCTGTGTCGCGGGGGGCTTCACAAACATTCAAACAACAGAAACTTCCCTCCTCTCCCCCTCTTCCCCTACTCCCACCTTAAAGGACGGCAACGCAATTGTGATTCCAATTTCCAATGTTATTGATATTATACCTTGATATATATATTTAACGTGGGAGAGCCATGCTTCGGCACATATGGGCCGGCTCGCCTCCGCTCGATACCACGGCCTCACAGAAACCCGGCAGTGAAGCAATGCTTACATTGTATTACTCTGCGTGAGTGAGGTTACCGGAGGCCCTAACCCTTCCTCTCCCCTATTCGCGTCCTTCCCCTCTCCCCCTCTCTTCCCTCTTCCCACTCTTCCCCCCTCCCCCTCTTCTCCTACTCTCACCTTAAAGGGCGGCAACTCACTTGTGACTCTTGAGTTACAGGTGCCCATGGGCGGCGGTAGTCATTTATTATCAGGTGACCCGTCTGCTCGTTTGCTCCCAATACCATAAAAAAAAGACACAAAGAACACCCAGACTCGGGACAACTATTTGTGGATCACACACATTTTTGTCCCGTGTGGGATTCGCACCCACAACACTCGGTGCGGCGTAGTTGCGAGGTGACCACTTAAACCATTGCGCCATCCGTACAGTCAAAATTGTATACATTACTTAGGAATTGTATACAATTCCTAAGTAATGTATACAATTTTGAGCCAATTTAGGAAATGTGTAAAATTATTTGTTAACGATTCTTTAACATACATTATACATTACATACAGATACATTTCCTGGCAATTTATGTATTTCGTAGATATTATATGCAATTCCTAAATGTTAGTAGGAAGAGTATGAAATTAACATTGTACCATAGAATTAGTAGACAAATAATAATATACACACTATACTGAATAATATACACACTATACTGAAAATGAAAATCAATTCTCTTACTCTATAAATCGTGCACATTTACATTGAAAGTGTTTTATACATTTTTGCTAACAAAAAGAAAAATAGAAACATTACAAATAGCAATTCTAAACAATTTCGTATTTAGGGAGATTTTGAAGAAAAGTCTACCGATTGGTTTTGTACCAGTTGTAGATTAATTCAAAAATTTCTTCACAGGAGGTCTAGTTATGATCCCAAGACACCAAAACCACCGCCAGTTAAAAAGTTTATGTATATGTATGTACCTCAATTTTACCGGCACGATAGAGGTCGTAATTATGCACCGATTGCTTTCAAACTTGGATGACAAATCAACAGGGCAAAAATGAAGGTTAAGTTCGTGAATGGGGGATATTCCCCAAAAGGGGGGACTTGGGGGCAGATTTAAAAAAAAAATAAAAAAACATGAAATCTACCTCTGCGTGCCTGCTGCGGGCCCGAATTTTAATTTCCATGATTTTGATTTTATTTTTTTCATGCAGACACTTTCAGAAACATCTGGACATTTCATCGTCATGCTTCCATTTATGTCAGTTCTCTCTATCAAAATAATAACTTTTCAAATAAGTCAGTTTCAAAATAAGATTTCTAAATCACAAATTTTCCTAAAATTGTTAGCGGTTTACATTATTTGCGAGCTTTACTACCCTAAAATATGATAACACCTTTCCGTAATATTATGAATGTAAATATTATATATGTATATAAATATATACCAAAGGCATAATCGCATTTGTAAGATACGAACTGTAAACTCGCAACTCAGGCCACCCGTGACTGCGACCGGTGCAATTCAATCAACATTTTATAAATATTACCGCCATTAAGTCCTGATTCATACATCTAAATTTTTATACCACTTCGACCAACTTCTATGAACATTTAGATCCTTAATATCATTTGATAGGTCATAAATAAATACTTATTTTAACTTGTTTTTACCGGAGACCGAAGTTCAAACGCGTTGTAAACACTGCAAGCTTTGATTATAGTTATGTATAATCAAAGACTGCAAGCATCCTTTAAGCAGACAAAATAAAATGGACGTAAATGTATTAAGTTCGCGCCACAATATTACTTAGATAAGAAACTCTTTCGTAAAAAATCAAATCAAATTTGTTTCCTTACCCTAAAGGAATCTTCATTATTTTTATTGAGAAGAAAAGCTACGAAAAATATGCTCACGTCTTTGTTAAGATTTCATTTTGCATTGTAGTCATAAATTGATGCTTCTTTCACAATTTTCTATAGGTAGAAAGAACTGTTTAAATGAGAAAAAGTGGATTTTCTTCCAAGTGTAAAGCGGTATTTTCTTACGATTGTTGGGTTTATAAATACTATATTAGTTTCGTGATATTAAAGTATGTACTTACATACTCGTAAGTATCATAAAAAATCACTTCAGATACTTTTTATATGCTTTATATTATAAAGTTTGCGAATTTGCCTGTTTGAATGACGTACACTATTTACAAAAGGGTGCGTCGTAACTTTTGTCACCTCGCTAATGATAACGCCAAGTATGCAGTGCTGTCTGCCAACCTTTATAAATTGGAGAGGCACCCAAATAAGAAGAAGATGATCCGGTTAGCGTTATCTGTTTTAGACTAACTAACAAAACACCGAGATCCGTAGGACCGGAGCAGTAACTGTCTTAACATGTGTAAAACCATGAAAATCACTAGCCGTTTTCCGTTTGACTTCCAAGATTTGTTTATATAGTTAGTTACACGTGAAGCTAATATTATAAAAGCGTGTTAATAATAATCTAACATCTCACGTCACTTAAGCCACATGTACATGGTTTTTCAACAATTCTAACTGCTTTTAACTTAAGGATGCATGTGATTTTAATATTAAAAAGCGCCTGGGAAGAAAATCACCAAAGTACACAATTTAAAAAAAAACCGCCGACTTTATTTATATGAGCACCGTGATATATGTTTTTAATAAAATTAATATTTTAAATTAAATAATTCTGAAGTGCTTTTATTCTTCTTCCAACTTCCAAAACAGTAAAAAAGTACGATCTCTAATTTATTAAAAGTAAACTTTAACATTAAAAGATGTTCACATCACTATTCTCTTTTTTTTAGAAGTAAAAAAGAGCATAACGATGGGAACCGGGTATTTTCGACAGTTGTCAATCTGCCACGCGTGACTGAATACGCTTTTTGAAATGGGGTCCCAGATCGAATTTGCTTCAATACGGAAGCGATCTTACAGACAAATACAGACGAGGATGATAAATATGTATCGTGGCGTATTTACCTAAATGTTTATTTACAGCCATCACTTACTGCCTCTTTAAAAATTATATACAGTCAATTTCAAATTTATAATCGTATGTCGAGTACATTTTCGCACGCATATTATTATTATCCACCAGTTTATTAGTGGAATATCACTTTGCATCTTTTTAAGTACGTTTACAAGTTTCAGAGAAAGTGAGCGGTCATTACAATTACTACCAATGTACAGCGGTATATGAGTTTTACTCTGATAATCGCGCTTTGTTGGTGTTAAAATTGATAATAAAACAATCTCAATATCTTTTTTCTGAATTTAAACTTGCAAGGCATTAATAGTGTAAGATATTTTTTAAATTTTTTTCATGTCATTTTAATTTACTTGTCATAATTATTGGTATTTAATTATCTTTAAACAGTCATATTTACGCACATAATAACAAACTGAAGCTAGGCACACGAAATATTCTAATGAAATTTCATTTACCCTGACTTTTTAAAATTCTCTGATATAAGTCTTTGGGAGACTGAGGTATAATAAACGGCGTATACATACATTATCAGCCTATTATCTAGTTGGTGTACGAAACGCAACCAGGCGCGGGCCTCTGGGGACTTTTTATTAACTGTTAACAAACTCTAGCTTTTAGAGAGTATTACTGTTTCAATAAAGTTTTTTAAAAAGAACCAGTTGGCAAATTGATATTTTTGATGACAATCGTATTTGTGCTCTTAGTTCGATTGATATTTTTGTACATTGTGTATTGTACCGTAGTTGTTGAAGATGTTATTAGTTGCACACTATTAAATGTTTTGGTAATGGAAGCCGACTGTGTAGTGACATCGATGTACGATAACATTTTTTAAATATGTAGACTGTACCAGAGCAGACTCTGATTGCGTGATGGTATTTTTAACCAAGATGTTAAAAATAAGTACTATACTACCACATAATGTAGATAGGGCGAATTATTTGTTATGGTTATTTTTTCATGATTTGTTTTGATAATAAAACACAGTTTTAAATAACATGACTGGAATCGGAATAGTGAAACCAATTATTTGTAGGATTATCATTAAAAATCTTAAAATGTAATTGCATAATATATATAGCAAAATATATATTTGATATTATTGATGTGACATAAGATAAGATTGTTAGACATGCATGTAAAACGACTTTCATAGGAAAGTAGTTTTACATGCATGTCTAACAATCTTATCTTTGAAAACTCTATTGGATTTTTAAGTATGCAGTAATATAATCTTCGAAAAGATACTGTGCTACTTTTAAAGGTGACACACGAATAAAGCTTTAACTTAATAATTAAAGATTGAAACCAATAACAGCATTGCAAAAAATGTTTTCGATTTTTCGATGAGAAATTAATAATTGAATACAGACGAAGCGGCAAAAATGTTACTTACATGTCCTTTACGATTTGAGGTGAAAGATCAAAGAGCGCATAAAATTTACGACGAATTCATACGAAATGAGCGCGCCAGGTATTTCTATTGATATTAACACGGGAAAAAATTCACGAGATTTCCCGATAAACTTCCACCTCCACTGGAAGATTTAAAACATTTTTTTTTTTGGTATTTTGTGAAGGATTAATATGCAAATGAAGTTTTTAGCCTTTTTTGTTTATGCGAAAAAGATTAAAAGCTATACTATTATTAGTTACTTGATGATTTGTTCTGTACACGACATGTCTAGCTTAAAAAAAAATTAGCAAGGTCTAGGTTAAATTTAGGCCGTCTAGTCTAAAGATAAAGTTGAACAAGTTCTTAGAATCAATTAAATTTCAGATTATTATCTCATCGCCGAAAATAAAGTCTACATAAGGCTAAAGTAACCTTAAACATTTGCTTTGTAAAATGAAATCTATTACAATAAAGAACCTTTCGTTTTAGTAGCAATTAATCAATATCAATTTAGGAATATTTTAAAATTACAATGGCTGAGAAGTGGGTTTTGAAGTATACTCAAGGGAAAATCATACCACTCCTTTTTGCTGCGAAATACGTTTATAAAACCATACAATAATTAGCGTTAGTTAACGATTATGTGGAGATGTAGACGTCATTTTTAATAGTTTAATCGATATGATGCCTAAGTAAACTTAGTTTTTTTAATAATTAAATTGCTATTGCTAATATGATATATTATTAAATTTAAAATAATAATAAAAATGCTGGATTAAGAGTCTGACGCTTGCTTGGTTGCTTCGCTTGCCTGTACCCGATACCGGTTGGACAATATATTATATTTTTTCAATATATTTAAATGTATTTAAATAAATAAAGAGAATAATAGTAATAAATACTCTTTATTGTATAGGTACCTAAAATGCACAATGTATTGACAGTGAGGTGCATTTTGTGTTAATTTTTTTTAGTTTGACATAATGGCAAACGTGTCCATGAACTTTTGCGTAGAAAATAACTGGTATAAATTATTTGATATTTCTCAAAAAACCCATATGAAAAGTTAGGTTATTAATGAAATAAAGCTCTTTATACAATTTTGCAAATCTGACATCTTTAAATTACTATTTTATATGTCAAAACCTTTCTTACGTTGAAATCGAAAATCAAACCGATTGACATCTCTACCTATTGTTACTTGTTTTCTTTAAGTCTGTTAGCTGTCTGTGTGCGTATTAAAAATTGGATAACAACATAATCTGACCTGAAGTTCACCTGAAGAAGGAACAAATCGAAGAAATGTATGTGTGCATTTGAGATTTCTTAAAAACAAGCCGATTATTTTTCAGTTTTTTTCTGATTTAACAGGAAAATCAATGCATTATCGCGTATGAAATGCTCACAATACTCTGTGATTAGGTTAATATTATACCACAGGGTAAAGTTATCTCCCTGCAAATTAATGTCACTCCTGTAGATATCCAAATGTAAATATTATTATACTTACTTTCTTCACTTGTTGTCTTTGGATCCAAATTTACAAGCCTGTAATGTTAAGATTACATTACATGTTACACATTACATCCCACAAAGGAGAAACAACTAAATTAACGTGGAACATAAAACAAAAAATACGGTATTACTATTATATCCAATTGCGACTTGGCAGCTCAATTCTTAGAAACATCTACGAGTACATTCCTATCCTCATTAGTGTAGTTACAGTCTTAGAAGGTACTTGGTAATGCAACTTAGCATTAACAAAGACATCTAGACACGCGGTAGCGTTTCAAGCCAAGTTCCAGTCATTTGGAGCCACTTTTGACCCCTTAATAACTCACATCTATTTAGCATAAACACTTGAAATTTGGTTTATTTATTAAACCTCTAAGATTAGTTGAACCCCGAATTTCAGAAATACAGCTCAAACGGCCATTGAGATAATAACCTCTAAAAACCAGCAGTTTTATCACTGACTGACTGACATTTACATCAAAAACTTAACTTAAGATGACTTAGAAAGTTGAAGTTTAGCGTCCAGCTGGGTAATCGCAGGAAAATAGGTTCCGTGAGTAATGGTCACTTTTATCGTTTTCTATACCAAATTATTTATAAAACGTAAACAACCAATAATAACACAAACTGCAACTGGCAGCGCTCTCTTAGCGATCTCACATCATTGCAAACAATAAACATTCCTAATGCGGAAGTTATCTTTAAAAAAAAAAATAGAATTATAACAGTTGTGATATAAAAGAAATACATTCTTACACAATCTTGTTACTTATATGTGAAAATAGTAAAAGTCTGTGATTCACAAGAGCCTAGATTTGATTCCTGTTGTCTATAAAACTTTAATACCACTACAACCAAATGTAGGTTACGTAAGGAAGGATTCTTCAATCAATGGACAATGCGGTCTAATATTTAAGAAAATAGCACAAAATTTTTGCCAAGAAATCAAACTTTTAGAAGAGTAAAATATGCTGACCTTACAATGTAAAAACAACATCTTGCATGTAACATAAAGACGATAAGTTGCCAAATATAAGATTATTTGTATGTGAAAATTAGCTAAGTCAAATCTTGAGCTTCAATTTATAATAGTAAGTTATGTGTTGTGTGTAAATGATTCGACTGTTAAAATTTATGAAATTACAATTTATATTTTTCAACAGCAAACATTGTTGTAGTAGAGAAAAAAACAAGGATTTGTATTTTATATTTATTTTAGGATGTTGTATGGTTTATAAATAAATTATAGGATCATCTACAGTACTTCGCACCCACTTAGATCTCAATTATTTTCTCGGCGAAGTCGACAACCACGCATATTCTGAATATTGAACTTGGCTTCGATTTTCACATTTTTGTTTTTGGTGGGATTTACTTGGAATGTTTCTATTTAGTTTTATAATGTCTTATTATGATTTCAATTGAATATTACCGTGTGCTTACTTGACTTGCCGTACTTGGTAATGTTATATTTATTCCAATGATTGTCAAGTTTTAAAACACGTACCAGATGTGATCCTCGTAGTGATCTAGAAGAGGCAAATATGTAAACAAATGTTCTAATCGAATGTTTAACAAAATATTTCGTGAATACAGCACTTACTCACACACTAGTACAAATTACATTTATATAATATATATATATATAAATATCTTACATTTTGTTTAAACAAAAGAATGAATATTTTAAGAACATTTTACGGCTGGCTACTTACTGGCTTATCTTTATATTTAAAATATTATTATAATTTTGTTTGTAAACGGAAGGATTGTCATTGGCTTTCATTAATTCTTATCTTAATTGTATAGGTATCTTTGTATCCGACACTTCGTACTTACTTGTTCGAATGAACAAACTTTGTTTATGAAACTGGAATTTCCAATTAAACACAGTGCAAGTTGGTCGGAATAGGATTAACAATGTTTATTTTGTTAGGTCGTTATTAGTTTCCACGTTAAAACCTTACATTGTGTGTTCGCAGTCGCAACATGGCTGGTCTTCTTGTCATGTTCTCATTTGGATATTGTAATTGATTGTCATCTGGTAGATATTTTAGTAGAAAATGCCGTACACTATGATAATGTGTACCGATGTTCTTGAATAATTATTATACATTGAATTTTTAAAAATTATCCATATTTTGACAAGAATGAAGAAAAGAAAAACTTTCAAAACGAACAAAAAATATGTTGAGTGTTTCTAAGAAACTTGATTATGTGGACAACTCACATGTTTCCGAAATTATTAGTAAAATCAATTGTTTTTAGTAAAAAAAATATTTTACGATGATGTATCTAAATGCAAATATAAACTTTATCGGAAAAGCGTTTATTATTCTTTACATTTATAATTGATCGACTAGAAAGCAATGAACTGAGGACAACAAAAGACACAATCTCTGTATGTCTTCTTTATTACTCTTGCAAGTATATTTGTTTTTGTTATCAAGCGTCTGATTAACCTAAGGACGTAAGCGAGAACCTAAGTAAATCTGTTACTTTATTTCTGAAGTAATAAAGAAGATTATAAAGACATTTTCTCACGATTTTTAAGTCACATATCGTGTTCTGACAAAAGCCAGCGCTTTTCAAAGAGGAATTCCATGGATAAAATTATTATTGGTGCAGCGAGCTTTTCATGTCAAAATGAGTTAAATGTACATCTTCATTTCAATATGTGAATATGTGACGTTACTCTACTAATATCAGAGGTGCGATCGACCTCAAGTGGGTTTCATTGTTTTCTAATAGCACCACAAACTGTGCCGTAAAACTTTAATGCGTCCTATCAAAAAATTGTGTAAGTAACCTCGAATACGGGACCTTACCTGTCACTAATTTATTCACTGGAAGGCGAATTGCTTTACTTCGCTACTCATGGTATAGTCAATTCATGAGGGACTAATTTTACTTTAACATGGTCGATAAATGTAACACATCGTGCATACATCGGCTTTATAGTCACGTTTGACTTTGGTTACTTTGGATTGTCTATATTATTTAGGCAATAAAACAAGCGACCCGCATGATTTTGTTGGTGTGTCAGTGCCATATGAAGAAATCATAAAAGTTATTACTCTGATCGCAGATGCCATACGTTATCTTGTGAGTACAATGAAGGCTATTGATATCATAACACAAGCGTTAAATAATGTGCAATAAATACAGATAAACACACACACAGTTTTTTTAAGTTGGAAAAGTACTAGGAAACCACGTGAGATACTAGAACATTTTTCTGTTAGAACAATAAAAGATTTTTCCCCGGAGGAATGCTTTAGGATCGATTCGGAGGCGAGTCCGAAAGCCCAGAGAAAGATGATAGAGGCGCCTTCTTTCATCCTCCTTCGTAGCGTAATGCGCTTGGTATTGGCTTCAGATCATAGATATGATATTAGTGTAATTCTTAATACCATTAATTCATACGGTTGTCATAATTTTTAAAGGTTTCGATTTGAATGCCAAGACATATATTCGATTCAATTTCAATTGCTCGATACCTACTTAAATCGGCTTTCTCGGCAACATTGTCCCGCAATTTGAAATAGAAGACGTAAAAACGCAATACAAAGTGGGCTTGTTTGTTCACACTGATGTGTATTTTATTATCTTTACATATTTCCTAACGAGCCTCGCGTGAGTGTCATCGTAAACAATTCTTTACGAAATATAAAAAATTTTTTTGTTTCGGCTTACATTTCTACCAGAATTCCTTTTGATAAAAAACTAACTTTTAAACGTAAGTAACCCATGTTATTACAAGTAATCTTTCCTAGTAATTTTGTTAATACATGAAACCAAACTAATGCTGCTTTATGAATAGGCTTACGTCGGTAAGTGTGTATACAATTCAAAAATACAGTAGATAATGTCTTACCCGTTGGGTTACTCCCTTCCTTTAAATTTGTTAGGAATTTGTAACATTTCATGCATCCCGGAAGTGATAGGGTCACTACTTCTGTGCGCCAATGAATTATAAACTTCTAAATATTTTAGTCACAAAATAGATACATTTTTAAGAATATTTTCAGTTTTTAAAAGAGTAGTAGTGTATTGAAAGGAGAATCATTGTTCTGTCTACTAAATCAATACAATACAATACATTACAGTATTCTTTATTGTACGCCATAAAACAATTTACAACATTAAAATAAAAACAAATAATGGTACAAACGGCGCGGCGGTCTTATCGCTAGCTGCGATTTCTTACAGACAACCTTTAGATGGACAGATGCAATGGACTTCTGTATAGGGCAGTAAACAGGTGCACAAATTGTCTAAGTATTTTATTGAAATAATAAGAATGGAAGAGGAAAAAAAAACATAACAATTACCTAACATAGCAACTTGTTAACATATTATATACTCAAACATCCATACATTTACCTACATACATACCTAAACACATATATACACAAAGATACATACTTATAATAAATACATATCAATAATAACTAAACATATAATGCATATATTCTGTATTGTAAGTTGCAAGTAAAATTATAAGTATTAAACATATTATTACTATGATGACAGATAGTAATCAAATACCAGTGTTTTAAAAGTAAATGAAATACAAATCACTTAATTACGTGAGTCACATTCGAAACTTACATTACGTTTGGTTTAGTTTTTCAATTATGCAATTTTTCGTAACTCCTCGTATTTCTTCCATAATCATGTGCATTTATAAACTGACTTCAAAAAAGGAGGAGGTTCTCAATTTGACAGTATTTTTTTTATGTTTGTTACCTCCGAACTTTTGACTGGGTGAACCGGTTTTGACGACTCTTTTTTTATTTAAAAGCTGGTGCTTCTCGTGTGGTACCATTTCAATTTAGTTCAGTTCTGACAATGGCATCCATGAGAAAACCATATAAGTCTTTTATGGAATAGTTTTTTTTAAGTCGTTTTTTTTTAAATCATTATTCTAATCGAGATTGCAATAATTTCTTTAATGAAAAGGCTCTGAGGCAAACATTTGGAAATTAGTAATATAATATATCTCTACATCCTGTTTCGGTTATATGTTGAAGACCTTATCAAACCCATTAAAATAATTTTAAACGAGTGTAGCCGAAGCTAACAGATAGTGGCAAAACCCTCCCTGCTGCTTGCTTTGAAAACATCCAAGTGCAGCGAAGCAACTACAGATGAAAGACACAAGATAATGTAAATACTGTTTGTAACAACGCAGAGACAACAGCACCTAATATAACCGTGACTGTAAGTTTTATTTATAAAGAAAATATTCGTGCTAACTCAAGTAAATGTTTTTTATAGGAAACGTAGATTTGACTCGTTGTACAAAGAGATAGTCGCATAACTTTCCACGCTGCTTTCATTCATCTTTATATAAAGAAAATATATTTATGTGTACCAATGATTTTCGAAATAGAAGAACGAATTAACTAGTTGGAAAAGGATTGTTTACACTGTACATTTCACTAAAAACTTACATCCATTGGAGCGAAACATTAAAAATATAATGAACTCTGAACTGATGTTTAAACTTTATTTCTATTTCATCACTGTTTTGCATTTGTACGACCAAATTGTTAAACAAGCTCAGCTGATAGTAATCAGTTAGCTACCCGTTTCTATAAATAATCATAATATCAGGTATCCATTTGTACTAAGATTTTTACGTGGTACGGTGGAGGTACTGCATTAATCAAGCGGTTGCAATTCAATCAGAGATATGTCTTATGTCCTTGATAATTGTATGAATAATATTGACTCATTTAATACTTTTTAGGTCTATGTTCGATTTCAGGAATTGTAAATTTGGGCATAAGTACAAGCAATGTAATTCTATATCATCACTCCAAAAATCACCTCATTAAACTGAAATAAATTCCTTTAGACATAAAATGACGTTCAATAAACTCCTTTCAAACGCTTAACACTCTTATTTGAATAATACCGATTCTGATTTTCCAAATAATTTATGGTTTAAGTCTCTCGCGTGGAATCCCGTCGAATATGTCATCTACCAGTCGCTCTAAGCGGCCAAGATTTTTATATAATCTGTGCAAACAACACAGATACTTAGTACAATTTAGCGGAAGAGGCTGGTTGCAGACTTACGATCAAGAGATTACAGGTTCAAACCACATCTGTACTAGATGTGGTTTTGATTACCGACGTGAACCGACTTATAACACAAGCATTCTTAATGGTAATGTAAAGATTAGCAGCAGTCTGAAAAAAATAACAAGAACGCTATCCAATGGGACATTTGGGTTTTCAGCTACACATAATAAATGAAAGCTCGCGACTTGTGTAAATGATACATTTTTGCAATAATAGGCAGAGGAAAAGTTGGCGCTTTTCAGAAATATATGGTAAAATATGTGTTCAATGTTTTAAACATCAAAGTCGGTATAAAATAATGCTTATAAGCGGATTTCTAATATTAAACGCTTGTATAGCTTCTTGGAAAGCGGAATTGAAATTTGTAGAAATTTTTGTGAAATTATAGACTGTTCGAAAGATTTTACTAAGGCGTATTACAATATTTATATGCCTAACTAAAAATAGGCCTTTTGAGCAAGAACTTATCAGTTTATACAATAATTCAAAGAAACGTTCAGCTATAGTACAAGAATTTGGTTAGTAATATGGAACTTCCTTTGAAACTATTTGAATATTGCTTCTCACAGTATATTATAGATCATTGCGGTCTACGGGGGTTGCCCGAAATACACTTTGATTTTCCTAGAAATAGATTTGTTCGTAGAAACAGTGGCCAGTCATTTTTGGGACATCTGCATAATGTGCTTAAATCGTAGATAAAAAAATTTGCACCAAACGGCCTATCAGGGCAATTTTTAACCGACTTCAAAAAGGAAAGGTTCTCAATTTGACTGTTTATATTTTTTATGTCGTCACGTAAACTTACTACCCATCCTATCCATAGTAGGTGTGTTATGTAATTCCATGTTTAGTTTAAAATTTAGAGATTAGGTTTTTTTTTTCAATTGTACAACATTGCACATTTTTTTTAATTTAAATAGGCAGTTTGACTAAGAAGCCTATTTAAAAAAAACCGGGCCCGTAGCAGGCCCACAGAGGTAGATTTCATGTTTCTTTAATTTGTTTTTTTAAAATCTGCCCCCCCCCCCTCCCTTTGGGGGAATATCCCCCATTCACGAACTTAACCTTCATTTTTGCCCTGTTGATTTGTCATCCAAGTTTGAAAGCAATCATGTACTGGTAGAATTTCATCGAAATCTACCTTAAACAATAACCTTTCGAATGCTACTCTGTGAGCTACTTCTCTAAATACACGTACAAAGATTACTTGCTACAATCATATTATATTCTGTGCCTAAGATATTCATAGTACCCAACAGGTTGGTAAACCTGTGAGCAGACTGAATACTTGGGAAAGCCAGAGTACTTAGTTTCCACTTACAAGTCTTCGGATATAACCTAATCTTCCAATCACCAAAAGTTAAGGTAATTAGAAGATAAGATAAGCTTACACACACACAAAAGTCTACCTGTCTTATATAGCCTTGAAACGAACGGAGTTCGTCATATTTATTATGTACACGACTCGTAGAGCTTACACCTTTACTACTGAAATACATATTTTAAAGAAAACATTAATATGAGGGGCGCAAACAGTAAATAAAATTATAAAACAACATTAATTTTGATTCAATTATGTGGTACGTTTTGATAAGCGACATTATTTTATAAATCCCGACATAATAAGTGAGCTACCACACCCTGCTCATTCGTAAAATTTAGGGCATTATTTGAAATATGGATCCTCTCTACACCATTGCCGACAGTTATTGGATTACGAGACAGTACCTATGTGGTACTCCACGACTAATAAAATCTGTTCAATGGGGTCGGTATTTTCTTTCTATTTCTTCGTTCATATTGTTCGAGAGAATTGCGGATGAGTTGTGACGTTTACAATGCTTCCATATGATTTATGATGTTGCTCATATTTTTTGGGATTATTTTTGTATAGAAACACTTTACCATAACATGGTTTTAAGAGACAGAGCTAAGTTTTGAGTGAATAAGCTTTATGTAAAAAAACTTAATGTTGGTATTGACATAATTTGAGTGAATATGCTTCCCTTTCTTTGTTAAGTTGTGGCCTTGACTGCCGTCGTGGAAATAAGGAACGCTATGGATTCGATCCCAACAAAGGGAAATTCTTCTTTTTCTGTTAAGCAGAAGAAAAGATAGAGAAAATAAAAGACGTCAAGAGCTTTAGCATATTTTTTTTCTACGTCGGCGTCTAGAGCGTGTTAATCTTATCCGATTTAAAAATATACCTCTTTTTCTTTAAATAATCAAATTTTTATATTATTCCGAACAAAAATATAAAATGTGATTAAATTAACAGGTGTTCCTTTCGCAATTCGATACAAGATACTATAAATATCATCAATACGAGTTTTGTAAAACAGACTGTAAAACGGACAAACATTCGAAGAATAAGGTGACATAATTTTTTTGTAATATAAAAAGACAACTCCCGCAGTAGGAATTATTCCTGTGTCGCGGGGGACTTTACAAACATACAAACAACGGACACAAAGAACACCCAGACTCAGATGGGAATCGAACCCACGACCTCTGGCTCAGCAGTCAGGGTCACTAACCACTAGACCAACAAGCCAGTCGAAGAGAAAACCTCTTCACATTTATAATAATACTAGCTGACCGCGTTGTTTTGCCATATTAATTATTTCTAATGAATATTTTGGTAGTCAAAAAGTAACTAACTTATTGTGGGATGGGGTCTATGACTATAAAAATAACAAAACACCAACCATTCGTTTTCTTAATTCAAAGTACTTCATTAACTAAACTGACATATTTAAAGTTTAACAGTATGAGAGCAATGCTTCGGCACGTATGGGCCGGCTCGATCGGCATATCGATAAAGCAATGCTTACGTTGTATTTCGCCGAGCGAGTGAGGTTATCGGTGGCCCTAACCCTTCCCTCTCTCCGTCTTCCCCCACATCTCTCCATCTCCCCTCCTCTCCTACTCCCACCTTAAAGGCCGGCAAGGCACTTGTGACTCTCGAGTTGCAGGTGCCCATGGGCGGCGGTAGTCACTTACCATCAGTTGACCCGTCTGCTCGTTAACCCTTATTCCATAAAAAAAACGTTTGACATCGACTTGACTGCAATCGATTATTACAATCGATTATAACAATCTCACTTTCTATTTTCACTGGGTTAAATACTTTAAAAAAATTGTACCAATGATAGTAAAAATACTAATATCGCTATTAAAAAACAGGGGTTGATCGTAGAGGGTTAAAAATTCAGGGTTGTATGTATTTTCTAATGCTGTATCATAAAAAAAAAAAACGAATTTATCTAATAATTAAAAAAAAACAAATTATCCTTAACATTTAGGGGGATGAAAAATAGATAAGAGCCGATTCTCAGACCTACCCAATATGCACACATAATTTCATGAGAATCGGTCAAGCCGTTAGGAGTATGGTAACTAACATTGTGACACGAGAATTTTATATTTATGATAATTATTATAATGTTTTGAAAACAGTTACCTTAGACTGCAACCCAATTATTAAAATAAGGCTAACATGGCTTTTAATATACCATTAAGTATCCATAAGTATCTGTAATACATTATAACGTATGTCTTCTAGAGACTATCAAGGAAATAAATTACACAGACGCAAGAAAAATGCTGTATACGGACGGGACTAGTTTTAGTACACGACTATACAGTTACCTGTGTTGGCTAACGACACTCTCTAGGCCGTGGAGAGTTCCTTGCCTGGAACTACTTCACATAATCATGCAGCCTTTTTATAGATCGTCAACCTGTTAATATAACGTCTAAGCTAAGGTGCGTTTTTACCTTAGGGTTAGTTCACAGTAAAAGGCTTATTTTTTTATATGAAGCTTCTAGCTTTTCTATTGTTATTTGGACAAACAATCCAGAATCCAGCGCGCATCATGTCAATGAGTTGAGAATGGTTCGACAGAAACACGACAATAGGCTACTGCTGCCTGATTTTTAAATGCGATCTTCAGTGATGCTACGAAATCTATAGCGAGAAGGGAAGACCAGCGTAGGTCAATGATATTTATTTAAATTTATTATAAACCAAGTTGATGACAACTAAAAACCAAGACAGAGTTGAAGCACCATCTTAACGTGATTTTGTTTAAGAAGTACAAGCGCTTTAAGTAATTAATTTTAAATATTTAGATCTACGGCCCCTATAGCAAAAAAATCAATCCTCTACGCAAAGGTAATTAAAAATACACCCACCTAGTAAGTCAAAATCTAGCATATAAATGTTGCCAAGTTTGCACGCACAGCACAAAAAAATAAAAAAGTCGAAAATCGTAAATTTTTAATCAATATCTCATACATATACATTTTATAAACTACATATAAAATCATATTTGAGAGTTGACGTTAAGTTCTAGAAGAACATTTGTTTCCTCTGCAAAATTTAATTATATTTAGTTAGCTAACGTTATCTATAATTTAGGCATCTCTTTAATTAAATTAAGTCCGCATTTTTCGAGTGTATGAACTGTCAGTTATCTTTACAGTAAAGTTTTGTACGGAAAGGGTTCCGTAAAAAACTTAATTGTAAAAATAGTTTATGTTAGTTTTTAGTTAAAAGTTTTTATGTTGAATAATAAGTTAAAGTTAAATGATCAAGCTTTTATATGTGAGCAGTAACGTCAAAGGTACACTTAATTAATATATGAGAAGGAAAAAAAATCACATGTTTGAGGACTATTCATAAATCTCGTAAAAGTTGCCCACATTTCTTTCTACGAGGGCAGCACTGAAAATTTTGGGAATCAAGGAAGTGACACAACATTACTATTTAAAAATGTATTTATTGCTTTTCGAAGTATTCTCCGCGAAATTTGACACATTTTTCCATACGATGGAACCAATCATTGAAGCAACCATTCCATTCGGAAGTTGGGGTCTCCAAAATGGCCGTTTTGTAGGTGTCCACAGCTTCTTCAGGTGATGAAAATCTCTGACCACGCAATTTATTCTTTATTTTAGGGAAAGTATAGAAATCATTAGGGCTTAGGTCGGGGCTGTACGGCGGATGGTCTAATAATTTTATGTTTTTTTGCTTTAAAAACTCTTTTGTTCTGTGCGCGGTGTGAGAACTCGCATTGTTGTGATGGAGGATGATGCGGCGGTTGCAGTTCTCTTTACGGAGTTCAGAAACGACCTGTGGCAAACAAATGCTAGCATACCATTCTGCATTAACCATTCTTTGTCCCTCAAGAGAAATAGTCGCAACATGGCCGGTTTTGGAGACAAACGTGGCCACCATTTTTTTTGCAACACTCCGTGAACGAACAATTTTTGTTGGCTTTAACTCATTTTCGAACACCCAAACTCGTGAATTGAACTCGCCTAATTGTTCATGCAAGATTATTTGTATTTGACTCATGCCAATGTCTAAAGTTGCCTGAATTTCGCGGTATGTCACATGTCGATCTTCCTCAATCAGCTTACGCACAGCATCAACGTTTTCTTGGGTGACTGCAGTTTTTAGACGACCTTGACGGGGATCATCACTGAGCTTGACACGTCCACGTTGAAATTCAGCTAACCAGCGATAAATTGTGGTTTTGGATGGGGCTTCATCACCAAATGCAGAAATTATATGTTCAACACACTGTTTTTGCGTTAAACCACTTCGAAGGTCATAATAAATCATCGCTCTTGAATTTACTCGAGTCAATTCCATTTTCTCAACGACTAAACAAGTTTGACAAAACCTTGTGATAAGACCGAGAATCTTTTTTTAAATAAATAAATGGTATTCGATTTTTAAAACCAAGGTGTTTTCAATTAAAAAGATTTTAATATGACAGAAACAGTGGAAATATTCCATTCCCGATACTTTTAGTGCAGCCTATGTATTGGATGTCAGCGTAAAAAAAAAACATGACGAATATCAGATGTTCTTTCTAATTCAAAATAAGTTCACAAGGTTCATACATTTAACATGAAACATTTCGCATATGGTTGGACACACACAATAATTAGTAGTAGATATCAAACCAGCTTTAATTGTCAAGTTGACGTCTGCGACGGTCGTTAAAAAGACTGATTATCCACTTTTATTGTTTTATGGCACTCGCCTTTAAGTCCAAGACTGCAGACCACTGTCTATTCCCATTTTTTTTTTAATTTAAACCTATATGTACATTTGTACAAAGGTGATTTAATGCCTATGGAATTATTTACCAGTCAACCATGAAATAATCTAGAAATGCTATCAGATAGGTGCAAAGAGACATTTAAAGTTATTTTCAAAGTTATGTATTATTAGTTTTTACAATAACTTGATTATTCAGGACAAACTGGATATTTACATTCCTACATACGTCATTGGTAACATAATAGGACACACAGATACATACATACACATATACATATATATTTATAAACATATCACATAATTAAATAGGTACACTACGATTACCAAAATACTGTCGTGTACTGGCGTCGTGGCTATTCTGCTATTTCATGTTTTAATTATTACTATTATAAATTTAAAGAGTTTGTCATGTTCCATATGTAACAAAGAGAATGAAAAATACCTCAAATATGGTTAATTCTTTATACAAAAAGAAATATTTTTTTGTATAAAGAATTAACCATATTTCAGCTATTTTACATTCGACGTCGATTTTCTTTAGATGTATGTTTCATGAATAATTGTCGTTACAGAGGGTCTCGATTGTTGCCGAATATCCCCTATTCGTCGTTCTGTTTCTGACCCATTGGATGGTAATTTTCCTATATAATCACATAGTGTCATGGTTAGCCGTTTTTTGAGCTGAAAGAAGTGGAACTATTAGTGGGATAGTCTCAAATCGCTCTCCCGATTTCTACTTTGCGTTTATAATTTTATATTACGTTTCAAATATTTTATTACCCTTTTTTTTTTTTTTTTTTTTTTTTTTTTTTTTTTTTTTTTTACGTGTGGAAACCCCCTCGGGTACCACCTCGCCGAGCACTCGGCGAAGTGGCTATGTCGGAATCGAACCGACTAAAACCACACGGTGTTCCGTCACGGGTGTCTAGGAAGGAACTCCCTGAACCCCCGACAGACTTGACCACCTGTCCACAAAGCAGGTAGTCTCGCAGTCATGAGTAGGAGCCGTGTCCCCCTTCAATTTAGAAAGGCGCGCGCGGAACACGTCACGCCATCGTCTCGGGCCTATTTGCTTCTCTTTCGGCGCCGGGTTAACCTTCCCAGCGCCTTAAGGCCAGCGCTCATGGTGGCCGTAGGTCATTAAGTGCCCTACGGCGCCTGGTGCGTCCTCTGCGTGAAGGGAGAGTGCTAGTCCTCTCCCGTTCCCTTTCCGCCGCCTCTTTGGCGTACATCACTTCCTCGCAAAATAAGGCGGCAGAGACCCACGCGCTCTCGCTTTGTACCATAGCTAGCACCATGGTCTCTAGCGAGAGGCTTCCCACACCTAGAGCTGTCTCAAGGTCATCGCGCTGTTGGACCCACGCTGGACACTCCACTAGGGTGTGGAGTGCAGTATCTTCGGGACAGCCCCCGCAGTGATGACACTCAGGCGTTGGCTCCCGGCCTATGCGACACAGGTACTTCCCGAAGCAGCCGTGCCCAGTAAGTACCTGCGTCATCCGGTAAGAGAGGCTGCCATAACGCCTCTCTAGCCATTCCTCCATGACGGGCCTTACCGCCAGAATTGTGGCGTGCCCCGCGCTCGGTTGCCCAAGTCGCTCTTTCCACTCAGCCATGAGGACCTGGTGGACCTGGAACTTTTGGGCCCTGATTTCACAGGGCAATAGCCTCAGGCCACGGTCAAGCGCCTCCTTGCGCCATTGGTATGAGGACGCAAGGGCTTTCGCTTCCAAGTCCCACGGCGGAGTGCCGGCTAAGAGACTTGCCTCTTCAAATGAGATTGTGCGATATCCCCTTATGACCCTGACGGCCATCGACCGTTGCGGGCGTCGAAGGAACGCAACGTTACGGTCCGTCAGAGTCGGGGCCCAAACTGGAGCCCCATACAAGGCCATGGACCGCACAATCCCTACGTGTTATTACCTGTGCTCCACTATTTTGTCATATTCTATCTATATATTAGATACCTAGTACGTGAAGAGAATTCTTTGTATTATTTTTTTTTTATTTCGAAGAGGAACGTGATATTTGAAATAATTAAAGTTTATACATAGAATAAGTGTAGTAAGCTAAAATGTTTTAACAATATGTTACAAAAATACGTGAAAACGGGTGAATAAAGCTTCATCTAGTCCTATATACGTTGACTTGTCATGGTAGGAAAGTCAATAGAATCATAGTTCAAGTTAAACTGGTCACAATAAACCATATCTCGGTTAAATCGTTTTATTACTTAAAGGACAGGTATCCTACAACCATCAAACTAATAACATAATGCTGGCTGCACTTATTGAGTTATAAATGCGTATGCTTTTCCAACATACGTTTATATGAGTGGCTGCTCTCCACTCGCATACAATCTGAACCTAACTGCTAACGACATTTGCAATATTAATTATGCGAGTCCGTCCACCGGCTTGTTGTTCCCAGTTAATAACAATTCAGGATTAAACAATATGTTGGTTGTAACTATTTGATGAGACCTTTATATGATACCGCTATTGGGATTAAAAGCCTTTCTGAATACATGTCTGTTTTTGTTTACGAGCAACTATTTTAAATGAGATGTAAACGAGTTTTGAATAAACAAAATACCTACTCTAATAAAAGTGTTTATGAGATGATAAAGGCAGAAAATCAAGGCGGGGAGTTCATCAATTTGTTGATGGCGAGTAGATTACTTACTTTGTGCGGAGACACATTAATCAATAAAGGATGATTAATGAAAGCCAGCACATCATCCCGATCAGTTGATGGATTAGCGCCCATATGGTTCTGCATAATTTGCTGAGAGCCACCTGTGCCTCTCCTATTTTAGCTCACCCCAACGAACAAGTTTGATAATTTGGAAAAATAATCTCTATTGTCCTCTTGCTAAGGTATTATTCTTATTTTGATCGTCAAAAAGCTTTGGTTAAAAGCGAAAGGAATTTCTTTTCGTGTTGGGTACGTAATTTACATTTTTCGGTGGTCGAATGTAAATCTAAGATTTTGTAAACGATTGTACCTCAAGGTAGTTAACGAAAACAAGTACTGGGAAGGCTCACCTGTCGTTTCATTGTTGTTTTAACAAAAAGAAATGGAAATATATTTTCAATTTTTTTCTTTTTAGAGACTTTTTAGAGACTTATTCCTTGTTAACAGATTTCAGATCCTTCAGGATCTGTTAACAAGGAATAAGTAGGACCTTTTTATCCGGTCGAAGTATTCAGTTGCCTCCAGCGGTTGCGACGGCACAGATTGGCAGCCGCCAAATCCGTACAAATCCCATGTAGCAAAGCTTTCGTCTGGTTCAAAAAAAGGGAAAGAACACAATTGCTTCAAAACACTGAGCAGGTATCATTTTTTGATCAAACACAATACTTTTATAATCTATAAGTACTCGATTTTTTTAATGATTTTAGGTAGATTTCGAAGAAAAGTCTACCTATTTTTTCTACCAGTTGTCGAGTTTTCCAACACTTTCTTCACAGGAGGTCTAGTTATGATTCCTAGACCCCAAAATAACCACTAGTTATATATATGTATGTATGTATGTGTATACCTCAATTTTACCGACACGATAAAGGTCGCAATTATGCACCGATTGCTTTCAAACTTGGACGAAAAATCAATAGGTCAAAAATGAAGGTTAAGTTCGTGAATGGGGGAAAAATAAAAAAACACGAAATCTACCTCTGCGGGCCCGGATTTTTTTCACTATATTTATTATATTGATCTTGTTGTTGTTCAATTTTACAAGCATTTATGGCTAATAGAGTGACATAAAATAGCCTATTAACCGCTTCAAAAATTGGCTAAAAATCGAATTGGTTTCGGAGATTGCTCTTTTTTACCTACAGATAAAGTAAGAGAAGTAAACCCCAAGTCTGCATCACCTTTAGCAGACCTTTATCATAAATAACAATGAAATTTAAAATTATAATATTTTTTTTTTATAGTAGATCTACTTTATTTAAGTAGATATGTACTCATTATAGAAGAAAGAGGTCTTGTTATTTGACGGTTTGTCTTGTCGGTTATTGAATTTGGTTAAGTGATTAGAAGCTACATTGGTATGTTGATATTATCTTATCTCAATATAACATTCTGGTATATATTACACTTTGCTATCTAGGTTCCAACTTAGCAGAGCTTACACTATGGACTCGGATACATATAAATACATTTTATATTTCGTGTACATATTAATGTAATATTGTGTAACTAACTATTATCGCATAACAATTTCTATTGTCGTAGATTCAAGACGTAATCTGTTGCTGATTTGGAAGGACCCTAATACATTTTTAGTTTATTGCCTTTAAACTTTATAGTGATTCACCGCATTATTCCAAACCAAAAGTCACATACCTGTATACTTCGAGCGGTTGGTTTTAGTTGATCACATCGTACTATTTCAAATCTTTCTGAATTTTTTTTAAATGTATGTGTGATTCTATCCCAAGGGAACCGTACATTTTTCTGCAATAAAAATTTTCTAAAATAATCTATATTTGTCGCCAAATTTTATCCAAATCCATATAGCCGTACTCTGGCGTAATTGAGTATCAAACATCCATATACCCAAAACTTTCGCATTTATAATATAACCTGCCAATAAATAAACAGCCATTAACTCTTACAAAGTTCCTCTGCTAAGTTTATAAAAGTCCTTGAAACTTAACCTTACTGAGTACTACCATTTGTTTTTTTACTCAATAATGTTTAGAAACGTAAGAACTACATCTAAATAAAACAAACTTATGGCAGTCGTAATCATACACATAAATCCTGGTATAGTTTTATACCATTGCATACATATGTAGACTATAAAAAAAAATCCATCTCCTGTCAGCTCTCATCGGAAAACAATAGGAAAGCACTCCGCGTCGCAGCTTGCTTGTTGGAAAGCTTCAAACAAGAAATCTTGTAACTTCATAGTGATATTGTCAATGTGTTTCTGTATGTTGTAGGTGAACCTGCAGTACCTCGTAATTTTATGTTCGTCTATTTTGTTTTGTTTTCAATTCAAAGTTACGTCATGTTACGTAAAAGATTAGGTTTTATTGGCGAACAAAGTTACTCGGTATCGCATTGTCAATAAGAACGTTTAGTAAAATAAAGTTACGTGGTATTGCAGTGTCACGTTACCAATGGTATGGTACTTACTTTTCACAAGTTTGACTCTTGGATGAACATAAATGCTGTCTCAATGTTTTTCTTTTTCTACAGGCTTAAATGAATAAATGTGTTTTGATTACATTCAAGGATCTCTATTAAAAAAAAGTTGGTAGTTTTTAGAACAAAGTTCCTTATCGCACAGTTTACAAATCAGACCGATAGATTCTGAGAACAACGCGCTCAAACATTCTAAAAATCCAATACATTCTTTATATTAGACCCGGGCCGTAACTAATTATATATAAAAATACAACAATGAAAAGTAGATACTTAATAATTCCGAGTATTGGCCATTGTTGTGTTTTCGTAACTTTTTCAATATTAATAGAAGTTTATTGATGCCTGTGATAGCAATATTATTTTTTTATTGAAATCCAAATTTCGAAAAAGAAAAATTAAAACCAATTGGAGCAAGGTTCAGTGGCTATCTATCATTGGTGAAGGAGAGTATCTGGTCGTGGTTTCTGTAGTTTTGAGACCGTCTTTTGTCGTTTATGAACTACCGTTGTTGTAACAAAAGTATAGACTAGACAAGTCTCAGTTATTTATTAGCAAGGTTGTCCGCAGTTATTTATAACTAGCAGTGCCCCGCGGTTTCACCCGCGTAAGTCCCGATCCCGTGGGAATATCGGGATAAAACATAGCCTATATCCAGATCTCCAGCTATCGACATACCAAGTTTTATTGCAATCGGTTCAGTAGTTTTGGCGTGAAAGAGTAACAAACATCCATACATCCTCATACAAACTTTCACGTTTATAATATTAGTAGGATTCTCCACGAAAAGACCCGATGCTCTTCAAACAGCTGAACAGATTTTCTTGAATTATATCTGAGAACACTCTCGATCAAGTCACCTTTCAAACAAAAAAAAAACACACTTACATCGTCCATTCGTGTCGGAGCTACGATGTCACAGACATACACACAGACACGTCAAACTTATAACACCCCTCTTTTAATATGAATATTGTAGAATATCGCACCAGAAGATCTTTCGTACAGAATTCACATTTTTTTATGGTATAGGGGGCAAACGAGCAGACGAGTCACCTGATGGTAAATGACTACCGCCGCCCATGGGCACCTGTAACTCAAGAGTCACAAGTGCATTGCCGCCCTTTAAGGTGGGAGAAGAGGAGAAGAGTGGGAAGAGGGGAGAGGGGAAGGACGATAACAGGGGCGAGGGAAGGGTTAGGGCCTCCGGTAACCACGCGCACGCGACAAAAAGCAATGCAAGCATTGCTTCACTGCCGATTTTCTCTGTGGTGATAATGAAATAGAATCGTCGAACTCCACTTCTCCGGTGGACCTCGAGTACATTGTTGTGATCAAAACTTTAAATCAAAATTCATAAATGTTATCTAATTGTTATAATATGTACATTATTATTTAGTGACTATTTGTAATAGCCTTACTCAATTCAAAGTAGCTTAAAGTGTGAAAGGGCAAGTGAGTAGAAATAGTAATGAGGCAGACGTATCAAGCTTTGACTGCGTACAGATTGAAGTTGTTGCCTTTGTGACGCAAGGACGATTCATGCCAATTATTTTTAAAGTGCCTGCCTTGTTGTCTTCGTTGTACAAAACTTGGTAAAATATTTGATTGAGACTGCTGCTAGAAAATATACAAAACTAATCGTGTAATCCCAAAACAATGAATAGTCCTAAAATATAATCTTTAGTTACATAAATTATTATCGGAGTTAAGTATTCAAACGAAAACTTGATATATTTATGTAACTAGCAGCGCCCCGCGGTTTCACCCGCGTAAGTCCTGATCCCGTGACAATATCGGGATAAAAAGACGCCTCTGCGTTAATCCAGGTCTCTAGCTATCTACATACCAAGTTTCATCCACATCGGTTAAGTGGTTTTTGCGTGAAAGAGAACAAACATCCATCCATCCATCCAAACTCACATTTATAATATTAGTGGGATTCCGAGCTAAGCCTCACACTCCGTTGCAAAATTGATTTTTATTGTAATCGTACTTATACCATACATGGTATATCATTAAAAACGCATATGTTAGCAAAGATGTTTCTATTTTTATAATAATTATTTTCATTATTTTCTTTGTATTATTATCTAACTAATATGTCACTTCCTTTTTAATATAAAAAAGTAAGTAAATAAAAAAGTGGTCATATGGTTTTTTTATGGTTTTCCTTGCTATGTACATTATCTACCAAAGCACATACACACTTTAGCATGTATAAAACATGAACATATAATATTTAAATTAAATCTCCATAATATTAATGATGAAGACATTTACCCGTGTGAAATGGGTGCCTCGTGAATTAACCGATGTTCATAGAGGAGCACGCGTTAAAGCTTGCCTTGCAAGCATGGCATGAGTACGTACCGAATTTGTGACACGTGTTGTCAATGTCGTAGTTCATGCATTACACAGAGTACTTTCTTAATGCTGAAACTGCTGAAACTGCATTGATGCATTATGATAACCACAAGTGATAACGCATCAATATCGAATACCTGCTGAAGTCGAAGCTTACCAATACAAAATATATGATAATGGTTTTGTCACCTTATTATATTTTCATTATAGCTATTCGAGATCTGATACATAAATAACCCCACATGGCATTCGTCAACTGCTCTTTGCTATTATTGCTCCATAAGAACCCAATATCTGCTCGACAAACCCTTTTTATGCTCGTTAGACCTAGCTACATGATTGCATTTCAAAAGCAACGCATCGTACTGAGTTGCTTTCATAATTTTTATTGGGTAGCTAGGTGTTAAAACCAGGTTTGACCGTTGTAAATGTGCATATGTGGCATCCCAAATAACCGCTTGTTTAATTTTGCAAAATGTTATAAGTAGGTAGAAAGCGGACGGCTACTACGCACGCCGCTCTGCATGGCTGTGTCGCCACACAAACAAGCCACAAAAGCGGCTAATTAAGCTACTAGCATGCATTGTGAGTCTCTAAAATGAACTGTTAATCCGTTTTGATAGGCAACTCGCATAAAAGCTTCTTGAATTGCCTTCCCACTTTTGTAAACTGTAGGATAAAGTTTTGTTCTTTATTTTTGGGTTATAAAAATGTACTTGTTGTAAATGATTTATTTGGTTCACTTATCTCTTAAATTGCTAAACCCTTATATCATCGCCTACGCCATGCGCTTAGTATAACTAATATGATATTTAAGACATTAGTGTGCTTTCAGACACAGTAATAAGAATAAAATTAAGAATTAAACACTATAATAGGAATATTAGTTTAATAACTTAACTTTTGTTTTATATCGTAACACATATTCGGACCGGATGGGATGATTCCCATACTTTTTAGATACTGCAACCGTGCTTTAAAATAGAGAGAAATAGGGATATTTGTATAACAATATAGTAGTATAGTAGTAACAATATAGTAGTAGCAAATAGTCCATGTGTCTCTGTCAATTCCTGAACCTTAAAACCAACAATGGAAAATGCGTAAAAATATTGAAAAAAAAACATAAATATTTTAATTATAACACTTAAGCTTTTCAATAGCTGCGAAATAAAAAGTAAATAAAGAGAATCGGTTGAAAAACAACAATGTAATGAATTTAATAAATAAATAGATTTAATGTTATTTGATTTATGCGCTACTTTATTTATCTCTAATACTTGATGCCGAAGGCAGTGCTCCTCGATACAACACGCATTGTGAATTGGCTCCGATGTTGCTCGGCAACGTTTTTTTTTTTTTTTAAAGACAACTCCCGCATTAGGAATATTCCTGTGTCGCGGGGGCTTCACAAACATTCAAAAATCGGACACAAAGAACACCCAGACTCAAGACAAAATTTTTTGTGGATCACACAAATTTTTGTCCCGTGTGGGATTTGAACCCATAACACTCGCTGCGGCGTAGTGGCGAGGTGACCACTTAAACCATTGCGCCATCCGTGCAGTTTTTAGATATTAATTTTTTTTTATTATTATGATTTCAATGGTCTGACAGAAGCGGCAACGTGTGACTGGTAGCTCTGGTTTTCCATAAGTTTTTAGGCTATGGTGAATACTTGTCATAAGGCATTGCAGTATTTTACCACTTATATATTAAAGCTTTTTATTAACTACTTACTTACGTTTTACTAACAATTAAATTAATACTGCAACAAGCATCAACTGATTTAGTTGGCATCGCAAACAAGCAATGACTCCGATCGTAAAGCAGTTCAATAAAGCGTGTAGACACGAGCACCGATAGACATGCTAATTAGTTACGACGTAGTTAGTGATGCAAGGCTGCCTTCAGTTAACAGAAGGTGCAAAATTAAAGTCCGTTGTCAAGAGATGAGATGCTTGAACCCAATCTTGAACCGAGTTGAGGAAATGTTGAGACCTCAAGATAACTCTGAAATTAGTTCCTGTGAAACAATCTGTGTATTTCAATATGCTGTATTGACGAAAATGGGACGGAGAAGAACAATAGATACCTAATATTGATGATAGTATTTACTATATTGAACAGTGTTTGTAATGTTAAATGTTCTAAACGTCAAATCCGTCTAAATGGAAATCCGTTTTGAGAATTCCTTCTATGCTGTGACTAAATTCAAAATACATGTCAATGAAAAATGAATATCCAGTACATTGTGTTTTTTACGGACATCTTTTGCCATTCTTAACTTTAGTTAGTTAGTAGTTACTAAATAATTTGCCTTTATAAGCCGGTTTTCAAAAGTAATAGCGGTAGATATATGAGAAAAGAACAAGACAAATCTTACGTGCACTCACAATGTTGACTTTTACAATAACAATTAAACCTATTGAGTATTCATAGTAATAATAAAAATAAGACAATTGATTGATAATCATTACGTCAGGCAATTCAAATGTATGTAATACCTTTTCGTGATCGCGTTAATTCAATTCAAATTCAAATTCAAATTCAAAATCATTTATTCAATTAAGACACTAAGTGACATTTATGAACGTTAAATTGAAGCTAGAGTTAAAATCATAGATCGGCACAAACAGATGCCACAGCATGTACTGGATTGTCAAGGTAAATTAGGTGAAAAACACCAAAATCTACTGCCTGTTTGTGTCGATCTATAACTTCCAGTTTCCAAAATGCGTAGGGCCTTATAAGAAGAATACTGGCAAAGAAACTCATGGCTACTCTTTTTAAAAGTCAGATCTTCAGGTACAATAGTGTTAGTGTTACATGAGAGGTAAACAGGATGCAAGCTGATGCCACCTGAATTACATTTTATTGAAATGCTCCAAAAGCTAACGTACTAAAAAATAAAAATCACTCAATGATACCGTTGAAGGTTTGAACCTATTAAACATAGAAATCATTCAAGGTGCACATCTACCTTCATTCAGTTGCAAAATTTACTGTTAAAAATAATTCGTGACTGGATTAAGAGGCTAGAGTTGCAGTTGATCGAACTAAAATTCACCAATAGGTATAGGCTAAAGCATCGCTGACTAGGCCGACCAGTCACCCCAAGCAGCACCCGTTCACGAGTATGACGCATGGACCAGCCATCATCTCCTTCGCCATATCAGAGGGAAAGAAATGACCCGCCCCATAACGACGCCGCAAGCAATGACATTTTAGTTTAATTCCCGTAAATACGTAGATAATATGATAATCATACATTAAACATTTAAAGTACCCCCGATTTGTAAGTCCCTTCAACGGTAACAAAAGAGCTGATGATCTTGGAACAGCTGAACAGTTTTTCTTGAATTATATCTAAGAACACTCTCGATGAACTCACCTTTCAAATAAAAAAAACACACTCCAATCGGTTTATCCGTTTGGGACTATGATGCCACAGACAGACACACAGACACGTTAAAATTATAACACCCCTGGGGTTAAAAATAGTCTGGACTAACATTTCAAGATGCTCTCATTAGGCACTTCATGCTGAAGGCAGTGTTCCTCGATACGAGACGCATTGTGAAGAGGTTCCGATGCCACTGAGCTACATTTTTAGATGTTGAAATATATTGGAACGAAGTTCCTTATCGCGCGTTGCGAAAGGGGGCTAGACGGAAAAAATTAAGACCAAAAGTTGTAACGACACTTTTTGCTATAGTTGTAAGCTCTCTCTCTCTCTCTCTCTCTCTCTCTCTCCGTCTCTCTCATAGAAAGCAAGCCAGTTATTTTCGTTTCGTCTTGGAACTTCGTCTTAAGTTTTTTTAACCCCCGACGCAAAAAGAGAGTGGTTATAAGTTTCACGTGTCTGTGTGTCTGTCTGTGGCATTGTAGCTCCATAACGAATGGACCGATTTAAGTGCGTTTATTTTTGTTTGAAAGGTGACTTGAACGAGAGTGTTCTTAGATATAATTCAAGAAAATCTGTTGAGCCGTTCGAAGATCATCAGCTCTTTTATAATCGTTGTAGGGATTTTCGATTTCGATTATAATTAAGTATTGTATATTATTATCGTGTATGATTAAAATAAATAAAGAGAATAATGATAAATGACCTTTTCGAGTAACTTACACATTTACTTACAGAAGCATCTACTTCTATAATAGTTAAGGCAGAATGTGATCAAATATTTCCTATACACAGAGTTCGTTTAAAACTAACTGTATACAGGGTGTAAGAGACACCGTAACGAATACTGAAATAGTGTATTCAGATCATCATTCTGAGTGGAAAATCATTGGAAATTTCTGCCGGAAAATTCATAAAAAAATTTACTCTTTTTTTTTTTTTATGCTTAAAAGTGATATCACAATGTGTAAACAGAACATTTTACCGAAAAAAAATCAATAAATACCCCATACGGCATAAAACTGCAATGTAAAACATTTATGCAATCAGCTGGTTCGACGGCGCCGTGCGCTGAAGGTCATTCACCGTATCACACACATACGCGTTCGCGTTACATTGCGTAGGTCAAAATCAAACTATTGACTGTAAATCCTTAATCTCGCATTTTTATGATGAACTGACTTTTACATTGTGATAAGTATCCCAAGAAAGACGTTTTTGTAAATTTGCGACGGTGTTACTTACACGCTGTATTTATCTAGTATGTATGTATATGTTTAATTTTGATTATTCTTCATCAATTCCTTACATTCTACAGCTTATTTCCCATGAATCAATCTGTCCAAAATCTTCCGTGTTGGACATTTGTTTCTATGACAAAAATTAGTTTTATCCGCCAATTAAATGTTAACTAAAATCTCAACGTAAATTGTACAGCTACTAAAAATATCAAATATACCGCATACTATAGTATTAGTCTTATTGTTTTGAGATATTTTTATTTGCTTTGTTGCACCTTCTTGGTGAACTTTATAAATCCCACTAATATTATAAATGTGAAAGTTTGGATGGATGGATGGATGGATGTTTGTTACTCTTTCACGCCAAAACTACTGAACCAATTACGATAAAACTTCGTATGTAGATAGCTGGAGACCTGGATTAACATATAGGCTACTTTTTCTCCCGATATTCCCACGGGATCGGGACTTAAGCGGGTGAAACCGCGGGGCGCTGCTAGTAAAAGCTAAAGCAGGATCGCTCGAACTGAGAGAGCCCAATTGGCGCTCTAACATCCGATGCTCCAATTACCGTGTTCAATCCCTACTCGTTTTTACTTTCCACTTTTCCTATTTGAAATTCTGTTTGGAACTGATATTTAGTCAATACAAAATCGTCCATTGGCCTTGGGATTAATAATAAATAATTATAATGATAAAGCGTATTGCGTCAATAAAAATTATCTTGATCCATTGCTGCCGTTGCTGAGTGATTCAAAACTAAGCCACCGAACATATTTCTACATTTATAATATTTGATAGGATAGGACTTTGCGTTTTACCTTAATAGAAACGAGAATTATATTTGTATAATGTAGCAACTCACGAAGTAAGCATTCGAAAAATTACATAGACAACAAGTAAGGTATTACATAGAAAAGCAATGTTAAAAATAAAGAACAAATAAGTACTAGTTAATTTACCATTTGTTTTGTTTTGAAATATTATGTACTAGCAACCCGCCCTGGGCTTCGCACGGGTAGCAGATACATCTTCAACAATCATCAACATATTTCAATCAATTAACACAAAATCTTAACAAATTATACACTTAAACCTTCCTCATGAATCACTCTTTCTATTAGTGAGAACCTCATGAAAATCCGTTTGGTAGTTTTTCAGTTTATCGCGAATAGACAGACAGGTTACAAAACAAAGTCCCCCGTCACATGTCTGTCTGTTAGCGATAAAACGCCCCGTGCGAAGCCGGGGCGGGTTGCTAGTGTTTAATAAAATAGGAAATTACTTTAACTTTAAGAGCACATACGGCTTCTTTGTATGGAAACTTTTGATTAGAATTTTTACCTGGTTTTTATGAGAAACGATCTTAATCTAATAATCCTAATCTTAGATAATTCGTGTAAATCTTCTTAGTACATAAATAAATTAAATAATTCATTCTTTTGGCAAATAATGTTTTTAGTTTTTATTATTTTCGTACACGTTTTGTTCTCATAGGTTAACACATGATAGTTTTCAGTAAAAAAATAAAAGAGTAACTAAACTTAACTAAAGAATAAAAGATGTGTGAGGTAGCACCTAGTTCAGAAATAAGGATTAAGAGTATATATTAGTCAAAGCTGTTAATACTTAACAGTATAACAATATATTGTATTATAATATCACAGAGGGCCCTTTCATATCTGCAGCTAATCACTTATAGGTGAGATATTACTCAAAGATAAATTCAGAATTTAAAGAAGAGTTACTATAAGCGTTATAATCTTAATAACAACCCCTCAAGGGCGTGACGTAATACGTTACAAATTTTAAATTAATTTTTTTGTTAATGTCAAACACGAGTAACAACAAACTCACTGGAGAAGGAAAAATATTGAAAAATAAATCTAAAAGTTTAAAAAATTTATGGTTAAATCATAATATTTTCATTTCATCATAAGATTATTTTTTCTTAACCCTTTTTTTTTGGTATGGCCTTTGTTGAGGAAAAAAATGTAGTAGTAGGCAGATACAGTTCCCGCAGATGACTGCGTGTAGTAGAAATGTCACCGTAATATGTTCTAGAAAATTTCACCTGCTGAGTTATCGCTTCAATAACCTGAAGACGTAGACCTAGGAGTTAGCAGACGTGTATTCCATTCTCAGTACTCTTCTAACCTCCTTACCACCCGATTCTCATTAATTTAAGTAACTTTAAATTAGAACCTGCTGTTCCTTTAGTCTTTTTTTTTAAACCTTGTTCGGTCAGCACGTTTCCAGACGCAGTGAGAGTGAGAATTCCCTAACAAAAAAACAAAAATACAGCAACAATTTGTTAGACCCTAGACCAGGATTCCACAATAGCATTAACAACAAATTTATGCCACGAGACACGGGATACCAATGTTTTGTTTTAAACAAATATTTCCATACTCAATTCCAAAAATCAGTGATTGCAAATAAGAGTATAATGTATTAGAAGGCAAAACCTCATGCAACATACCAGTAGTGTTAAAAACGTTAAGACGACATTTGCCAACATTTAGTCATACTTGTTTACATTCTCTGTGTAAGGATACACACATAATAATAATCTGCAAGTACTTTAATGTTAAGTATTTTGAGATTAGTGTCGAGATTTGTAATTCCCTTTGTGACTTGTTTGAAATGAAGAAATTATTAATTGGCGTTCTCTCGTGAGTTTGTCTGTTAGTATAGTTTAACGAGTTCAACTGCAACGCGATGTCAGTACCAAAATACTGTTCAACTATTTATTTGCGTGTGTAGCGATGACTAATTTGTTCTAACCAGATATATTTGGCATGAACTAAATTTACTGTCACTTACATTGAACTGGTACTTCCATCGCTGAAATAGCTCATAAATTCAGAATGCGTAATATCAGGTGCAATTAAATAATTGTGCATATTACCGTGTATTAAATGAGATAATAGAGAATTAAAATCCAGTCCCTTTTGTAAATTTAGACCTAAAATATGTATTGTTTTAAAAAATAAATGATTTCATTATGAATTCTCACGGCGCCGCGGCGTTCGGATCTTATTATATCCCCTTTGTTCCAAATATCCAGTGAAAACGGAATAACCGATGAAGGTGCGTGGCAAAGTTCATAGATACAAGGTCAGTTGATTTACCATGCAAGATATAATGACAACATATTTATTAGGTATTTTTCTGTTTCAATGGTAGTGTGTTAAAATGGTTTACGTTAAACACTACTCAAACAAATGAAGAATGTTCAACCAAAAATATTTGACGTCAAATTAAAATATTTATGTATTTAAACATAACTAACGTTTGCCACATATGTAGTAGTAAAAGTATACCTAGATAGCGTATGTTATATAAATAGATTTATGTCTCAATTATAAAAACAGTTCTCATAAATAATTAAGGTTTTTTTTATCTTTCATGATTTAATATAATGAGAATGCTGCGGGAGACTTCATTAAGAGGCTTGTTATAAAGTAGTGGTCAAGAAGTATCTGTGTAATTTACAATTATACAATACTTCAAAGGTCCAAAGTTCCGAGCTCCACCCAGTAAACTACAAACACGAACATCACAACTATTTCTCTTATTTAAAGGAGTCAATAAGAATTCTCAATACTCAAGACTTAAAAGGTTTATGTTTCTTGTTTTTTAGTTCTTTTTCATCGGTTTAATTTTTGGTTAAAAAGTTTTTTGGTGAAAACATATTTTATATATATTTTCACTGGTTCGAGCGGGTGGTATGGGTTAATAATTGCCGTCTGCTTCACCTTTTTAATTAATGCAGGTAATTAAATTCCTTCTTTATAGTTTTATAATGTTAGAGAGAGATTTTTGTTGCCTAAATGGTATTACATAAAAGGCAGAATTCTATTTCTGAAGTATTTGAATGAAAAATGATATTGTGATATTTATGCTTCTGCTTTCAAACTTTTATCGTTCAACGGGCAGATGAACAGTTTATTGTTTTATATTGATTAAACGTTATTCGTCATTTTGCAGCAATAACTGAATTGATGATTCATAAATAACATGTACAAACATACAAACATTGAATATATTATTATGTTGTTCGGTTGATCGTTCAACTGCACCATGAAACGGCTTCAGTGTTATTGAGTTTATAGATGAGTAGAGTTTGTGTTTATAAAGAAATATTTTATTATTAAGAGATAAACTGGAGTTTAACAATTCAATTATAATCATTTGGTTCTGATAGTGATTTCTGGAAAATTTTGCATAATTTTATTCCATTTGTTATGGTTTTTAGCAAAGGCTTTGACAATGCTATTTTTCAATTTAAATATAAGCGCATATGAGCCTTGCATACGGAATGTATGCAACGCTCATATGCGCTTATAACTTTGAATAGAGTGTGCCATTTATGCAAGTTTCAGAATTCTAGATTAACGAAATATCAGAATTCTGCAGCAGAGGTCGTAGGTATTTAATAGTTTATAGTTCGTTAGTAAACAGTTGACTTCTGATTCAGTTGTTTGTAACTGAATATTGTATTTAGTAAGCTTTAGTTCGGCAGTTGTATTACGTATTCCGTAGCTTTGGTTCCAACCTCTGAATTCAGATTCAAAACAACATAGAAAATATGTGTATATAAATACAACAAATTTACAATAGTTAGCATCATCTCGTATGGCTCACCCGACTGATGCCGTGTTTCAATTAACAAAAAACAAACGATTTCAACGAAATTTTACCGTCCGTAAGCAAAACGAACCGTTTCTTGTTTATTGGAACGCAGCATGAATCAATTTCAATTTTCAATTCCTTTATTTTGCTGAACATAGGTAAGTTGATATCATTACAATGGTATGTTTACATTTAGAACAATATTCACAGAACTGTGAAGGACATATTCTATGCATTAAGAGGAAACTACAACGCTTGATATATAGATAATGCCAACTTTAGAAAAAGTCTTCCACTATGTATATAAACTACTGGTACGTTCATGTTTCATATAAATTCTGACAAACTTGGTTAACCGGGTATTGTATAGCATTAGCTAATTAGATAGGTTGACAAGGAATCCGGCCAAACAACTATCCGTTTCATCTATAATGAAAAGTCTTACGTCGGTAGAGTAAGCTTAGAGTGATGTAGGTATGTTGGAGCAGAAGCAAATAAAGGAACGTTTCAGGCGACCCGTCTGCTCGTTTGCCTCCTATAATAAATAAAATAAAAAAAAGTTATGATATATATCATTATCAAATATTTTAGATGACGAAAAAGCAGTTTCAATGCATTGTTACACATTGTAGCTTATTAGGTCCATTCAAATCTTAAAACAAAACTATATAGTACAAAAGACAACTGAAATTTGAAATGCACGGGGAAACTCAGATCGTATAGTGACATGATGTCAAAAACACAAGTTGGTCGCTCTCACAACTTCGCTTTTAGCTTTAAAGCCGCCTGGCCATGTACGAGGCAGTACCGTACTACGTGTGCACAACATGCTGTGAACTGATTGCACTAAACTGCTAAAATCGAGGTATGTCACTTGCGGGAACTACCAAATTTCGTCCAGTCCCGTAAACTGACAATTGTGGACGGAAACTGTTAACGTTTGACATCGTATGGAACAACCTTTGGCATCCTGTACTCTAATAGGGTTTTCGACACTTATAACAAATTTATGTTATGTTGTAACTAAATGATTGTAATGTCCGGCAGATAAACCACTGCTTCTTTTCTTCCATGCTTTGTTTTCAAAAACTGGAACACACACATAAAAAAAAAACTTTAGCTAAAGAATGGTTTATCTGAGTTATCGCAAGCACTATATATATAACTATAAGCTATATGTTTGTACAAACACAAAAGTCAGACGTCATACATTTCTCGCCGAACCTAAGTAATCAAGTTAGACACGCCTAACTATTTGAACGTAATGCCAAATCCTTTTGTGCAGAGTTCCACCACCATCCATCAAACAGATGTGATTCCGTAACAAACAAATGAAAATAAAACACCACTTTTCGATAGTAAAACATTAAAGCTGTCAAATTGACAGGCCCTTAGCCAACATAAAGTTTATAAGAGAATCGATGACAATAGAAAAATCTGGTACTTTCGTCTGTGCCAGTGTATTAGAGGGTTCCCAAACAAATATGGAAGTAGCGGATTATGATCACATTTCCCTTTACAACCCTTCCATTGCTTTATCCGCGGCACGTATACGACATAGGGTGAACGGAAAAAAGGCTTTTTCACATTCATTTTTTAACGAAAGGGACCGTATAGTGAGTAAGGTAGTATATACATATGTCGTCACAATGACAAGTGTGTAAATATTTTATTATACAGATTGAAATATTTTTGGATGGAAATGGCCGTTCTGTTTAATTTGTACTATTTACATATTCGTATTTACTAAACCAGTCAATGAAAAGCTGAGGAGCAATGGGTTATCGTGGTATGGACATGTGATGCGGAGAGATGAGCAAAATGTGGTGAAAAGAGTTTTATGTATGGATGTTGACGGGTACAAGGGAAGAGGACGACCAAAGAAAAGTTGGATGAACCGTGTGAAAGAAGATATGGCTAGAAAGGGAGTAACCAGTGAAATAACGAAGGATGGAGTAGAATGAAAGAATAAAACATATTGCACCGAAAGTAAATAAAATTGGGACAACGGTAGGTAGTTGATGACTAAATCCTACTTGAGTCGACTATTCAGTTTGTTACTAAAGGTGTTCATCAGTTAGACGATATTCTTTTTCTTAGTCACCACAAGCGTATAGAGTATTGAAATAGTATTGTAATGCTTACCATATATTTACATACACAACGAACCATAATCCTGTTCAAATTAATTTCATTTCATTTATTTCTTAACAATTTTTAAATTGTGTTGAAATGGTTCACAAATAAAAACAGATAATCCTACTAATCCTACTAATATTATAAATGTGAAAGTTTGGATGGATGGAGGGATGTTTGTTACTCTTTCACGCAAAAACCACTGAACCGATTGCGATGAATCTTGGTATGTAGATAGCTGGAGACCGCGATTAACGCATAGGTTACTTTTTATCGCGATATTCCCACGGGATCGGGACTTACGCGGGTGAAAAAACTTGGCGCTGCTAGTAATTAATAAAGATAAAATATAAAACATCCAAGACTCCAAAGTCTCTTTAACGATTGGAAAAAAGGTGATGATCTTCGAACGGCTGAACAGATGATTTTCTTGAATTATGTCTAAGAACATTCTCGATCAAGTCACCTTTCAAACAAAAAAAAAAACGCACTGCACCGGTTTTTTCGTTTGGGAGTTAGGATAACACAGATATACACACAGATACACAGACACGTCAAACTTATAACACCGTTCTATGCAATCAGCTACTTCGACGGCGCCAAACGTTTAAGGTCATTCACCGTACCGCACAAAAATGATAACTAAACGGGTTGCGTTTCCATTGCGTAGCGCAAAATCAAACTAATGACTGTAAATCCTTAATCTCGCATTTTTATGATGAACCGACTTTTGCATGATGATAAGTATCTAAAGAAAGCGTTTTTGTAAGTTATTCGCGACGGTCATACTTACACGCTGTATGTATGTATAACAATATATAAAAATCCATATAAGCCTATTGTATATTTGTATATGTTAAGCAGATATACGAGAAATTATGACACTAGCGATTACTTTCATAATGATTATTCGATTTGTGTTCAATTTGACCTCGTTAATAAATATAGTTTATTCCCTATTCATTCAATATAACGTACATTAATTAAACACGGGTCTTTAGCATCGTGCCATCATGTGAATCTATCTATGCTTTAATCCATTTTTATTTTTGAGTTTTTCTTCTGTTTGAAATCGGTTAAAATTCAATTTCAATAAATACAATGTTGGCGTCCTCTTCAGCTTGAGGAGAAAGATTATTGTTAGGTAACAATGTTATTATTGACATTAATGAGGGCGTGCTAAATGTCAACAAACTTCGATTTTAAAACACACCCTAAAACCAGAGAAGCCATTATCTTGTTAATATAATTCTTTGAAGAAAATGACAGGATCATTAAACACTTAGGAAAAGCCTTGTAAGAATTGTTCGATCCCGTTGTTGACCGAATATTCGTCCTTTACTCACAGGAAAACTTTTTAATGTACGTACTGCTTGCGTTTGGTAAGAGTACTTTGGCGGATTTACCAGAGTAGGTACAGATTATAACGAAACGAATTTCTAACTTCAAATATATACTTATATTATAAAGCTGAAGAGTTTGTTTGTTTATTTGGTTGAAGGCGCCAATCTCAGGATCTACTGGTTCGAATTGAAAAAGTTATTTTAGTAGATAGCCCATTTATCGAGGAAGGCTATAGGCTATATAACATTACGCTACAACCAATATGAGCAAAGCATCAATGAAAAATGTTGCAAAAACGGGAAAAACTTACTAACGCGGACGAAGTTGCGCGGGACAGCTAGTGAATAATATTTAGGAAAAGGGAAATGTTACTTCAAAGATTTTTTGAAAATGTTTTAGTCAATTATGAAGGTTACATTTGTAGGTATTCATCTAACTGTTACAATCCACGTCATCAGAAATGAAAAAATCCTGGACAGTACTTTATCTGATTACTTTATAAACGGTTCTATTTAGTTTGTCCTGTTTTTCTTTTGGGTCAAATTTAGTAAGTAATTGAAATTTTACCCCCTCTCTGTTGACCGATTGATCTAGAATTTGGTACACACCTTTAGTTCTGATGACAATTCAATTATGTGTATTCAACATCATTGTACTGCCACAAAATTTCGGATTGCATATTTTTTTACGGAAAGTTTTAAGTAAAGTTAATCAATAAGAAAATCGTGAGGCGTAGCATATATTAGGTAATATGTACCCTATATCACCAGTAAAACAATTGTACTTAAAAAAAAAAAATTTAGTATTAAAATATTGTGATATAAATCAGGGACTCAAAACCATAAACATAAACTTTACATACTAAGTTTATGTTCAAACATACGAGCTGCTAATGAACCCTCCTTTTAATCCTTCTCTTGTGTGTATATTGTGTAAACACATAAGAAACATTATTTAATAATAAATATCATATACTTTTGTTTCAAAAGCAAACAACTTGAAAACAAATTTGCTAAATCCCTTTAAATCAGGAGCAGAATACGTGGCTTAAAGGAATTATACGAATTCAAATTCACTCTGTATATTATGTTTACAACGATTGCTAAGGGCTTTTAATCTATTGTTTTACAGCGGCCATAGTTACACGAAATATTGTTGTGTATGCACGTCGACAAAACTGATTACAAGGGTAAAACTGTTTCAGTATGGCACATAAAATATACAACAAGATGTTGAAACAATTCTAAATACTATACATATTATGGATTTATTTAATAGTGAAAAGAAATGTTCCTAAAGAAAGCTTAGAAAGTGTAACGAGTGTTAATTTCTCTAATGGCTTAGCTGTTTTTTTTTGTAAATAATGCAGGACATGATTTAACCGGGTTTTATTTTACAGTAGTTATTTTTATGAGTAAGATTAAGTATAAAATCCCCTTCAATATTATTAAAATAATTAGATAATAATTTTAATAATATTTAAGCAGAATTTCAAAATAACCTATGAGTGGTTTAAAGGTGTGAACCTCAATGATTAATAATGAAGATTTAAGTATAAACAAATGGTTAAATTAATTAAAAATATAAAAAAAACGGGAAGCATCATAGGATTTCTACGCGTTACTGTCAATAGACTTACTAACAGTAACTGGTCGCAGTGGAAATTAGATTATTGTAGAAGAATTCCTTCAATTCAGTGAATGCAAATACCTTACTGACATAAATCGCATCCTAATCAAACACCAATAAACGTCACATTGACCTTAAAATGTTGAAACCCTTTTGATATGGTATGGTATATGCATATGGTTTAGTGGAGGTACCAAATGACGAAGTTGTCGGATTTGCGTTGAAAGGTGTTCTGGTTCGAAACCCGCCTTGTAATATACTACTGACGTAAACTCACTCTTAACACAAGTATTTTTTTACTTCTCAAGTTTTTAATACAATACTAGTAGTATTATAACTTAGTATAAAGATTAAATAATATGTGTGCCCAGCTATATTAATTAACTTTTTTTTTTTAAAGGATGTGGTCTACGAGCTATTCAGAGCCTGTACAAAAATCTTTTATAGAACATTACCCACATTAATATATTTAAAAGTACGGGAACATTACTTTATTGTACAGATCGTTTGATCCGCATGGTTGACGATGCGTTGTGGGCAATTTATTCCGCTGAAATGGATGGAAATAAAGATATTTCTGTATATTGAAACGCAATGAGAGTGAACTACAATTGCAAGAATTCACACCATTGTTAAATAATATTGTGTTTATAAATGCTGCCATCAATGCCTTTTTAACAAACATCCATGTACATATACTGGCCGTACAGTTACATACAGGTGAACACACGTATAGTTTGTAGGCTTGTGGTTTGCGGTCATTACCACAGACTATCGGGAGGCAATATGACGCCTATGTTGCTTTTATAGGCCAAACAAGGCTCAGGAATGTATTTCGAACATAGGATACTAACAGTTCCTTGTTTTCGGATTTGGCATACGACTGTTAAGCTTGTATCAACATGTGTTCTATTTATTTATTTACAAAATCATTGCAAATATGGGTTACAAAATATAGGATGTAAGTAGTAGTTTCACAATATTTCACCAAATATTAACATGCTGGGTTTGACCACTTTGTGTTACGATAATAATTGTCTCATAAAAGGGCTTAATTGTAGTAATGGGTTTGGCAAAAAACCCTATAGGAAACGGAACAAAGAAAAAAGTTTTAAACTATTTAGACCGTAATAAATGTTACGGTGATAATTTTATTGCACATCTTATACCACAATGTCAAATAAATGCACTGTATAAGCCATCCTAAGTAGAAAGATATGTGTAATGTGGCTTAATCAGGCTTAATCCATATTTTCTATTGATTTATTTAGGAAATTTCGTTTTATAAAAAGGGAATGGAATACCACTGGATGATGATAAATAAATATGACTAGCGTAATACACTCTTTATTACACCAGACTGTTTCAAATGTGACAAATTAAATTTTGACAGAGTTGTCGTAGACATTTATATATTTGTGAATGATTAATTTAGAGACTTAAACAGACGTGTTTCAGGAATTTCTTCAAAAGTTTGTAATACTATACTCTAATTTGCCAAATAGCATCTGTCAAATATCAGTGAAATTATATTTGAAAATGAATCAAAGTACGGCTTATATTTAAATTTGATTGGATATAAATGGAGCTTCTGAATCTTACAGTTTGGTGAAATCTGTTGTAAGATTTCATAAAACAAATCACAAACTCTAAATGAAATTTAGTTGAAAGGAATTCGATAAGAGTTGAGGGTCGGTCTTGTAAAGAAACATTACCTTATACATATTTATCTAAAGGTTTTTATTGAAGTGTGCACGGCATTATCTGCGACTGTTTTGGTTTCATGTAAATAAATACTACGTCCTCAGAGGTAGGTCAAAAGTTGTTGTTATAAAGAATGACGGCAGACCCTCAACCCGTGTAAGGCATTTCAGGGGATCAGTTTTCAAAGAAAATACGCTTTGCCGATCCCGTTTACTAGTGTGATGCGGGCTAGCTATGTTTAAGCCGGGCATAAGAGGGACGTCCGTGAAGATTATTCTACTTTTTGGTTACTACATTTTTTCTTTAGGTATTTTTTATTTTACTCAAGAAAAGCGTGAGCTAGTGGATTTATAAAAATGGATTTAGGGTTCGCCAATTCATACTTAAATATGTAAGTTTGAATAAGAAATCTCAATAACGAAAAAAATAGTGCTATCTGTAGCCCATGTCTCAGCGTAGATATAAGACCTTTTAGAAAATAAATGTACAACACTCTCAGCTTCCACAGTCGTTACTAATGGTGTTATCACTAGTCTTGTCATCAGATGCAGCGCAGTTGTGTTACTATCTCAATCTGAGCCGCCATTTTCTTTATTTACTTTGCAAGAGTGATAGCACTTTTCTAAAGCGTTACATAGATTGATTACCTTTGTCTTTACAACGTCACATATTACCCTTGTATTTCCTTTGAAGTTAATTAAAAGTGTTTATTTTTCCTATACTACCAAAGTTGGAAATGAGCATAAGATAGTAAGCTAATAGTAAGCTGTAGCCCCATGGATTTAATCCAGTTTCCCTCTTTCTAAATAGGACGACGAGAATACGCCTTAGTTACAGACCATTCTGTAAAATATTTACACGACTAAACCCGGTCATTAAAGCATGAAGTAATGAAGCAAAACTATCTTGCGAAATATTCAGTTTCATTATGTATAAGTAATATAAATCTGTTAGCTTGACATTGACAGCGGCATATTTCAGTACACAGGTACTCTAATGGCGATGAGCTAACATTATGCTTGCCGTACAGTCCTCTTTATTCCTCTTACCGTCCCTAATAGTTGTTTTTCCCCAACGCCGGGCTAAGTGCAATTTATATTAATGTCGTCATATTTTCATGTTGGTTACCCGCATTTTCATATTAACCGTGGACCGAGCTCCCATGATAATGTGAAGGTCCCACCTTCATCATTTGTTTGTGAGCTGATTAAATTTACACGGCTAACGCGGTTTGCTGTAAAATTAATTCCCTTAATACGATGTGTGTTGTGTAAGATTTAAAAAAATAATTAAGTACAGAGTCCAGTACCGGCGCGGCGTGATGACGGCCCTTCTGCGATTCTACGAGGCTCCCCAGTTTTGTAGTCACTAAACCGATTTGTAGTTAATAACGTGTTTATATAAAGGTGTCAGTTGTTTGGTGGTCAAATAGTTACATTAAACTTAACATGAGATGTTGTTGTGGGTTTAGTTTCCATGGCCGTTGAAATGTGCGTTGCCGTCAGACCTAGACTTTTATTCATTTAATTAGTCTAGATTAGACTCAAATTTGAATTACTTTACTTACTTGACTAGAAAATATAATAAATTCTACTCCATCTAAAGAAACTATATTACATGATTGTATAAAAGAGTATCCATATAAAAAGGTGGGTTGCTTGTTTTATTTACATCGATTCAAATGACGCACTCACATCTTTTATTTATTTTTTCAGAAGCAAAAAATTTGTTCAAACAAATGTGTGATAACTGAGTTACTAAATTTCTTTACATTAATTTCAGATAGGTTATATAAAAACACGTAATACAGGCTTGTTTTTCACCCAAAACACCTCATCGGTTCCATCGTGGGAAAAAAATTTGCTAATTATAAATTTTATCTAAATTATCTAGTGCAAGATTAGTTAAGATAGGTATGTAGATATGCTATTTCTTACATGGCTGAGTGCCCTCCCATGCCGCCGAAGACGCTCCAGGCCCTGGCAGGCGCAGAACGATGTACCGGCCTCGATTAGCGCTGGCCTAGGGTTAATAGGTACAGCTCATAGGGCTGCCCGTTATCCTAGTAGAAGAAACCCTGAGACTGTGTCGCTACGTGATACGCGTGCGCCTGTCTAAAACGGAGAGGGCAAGGTCCCTTCCACTCCATGCACGGAGAACAGGTGACCAAGTCCTGCCAAGATAGATATATAGATAGAATATTCTTTATTGTACACCATTAATTGAAATTAATTGAAACAGATCATAGCTTAAAAATTTCAAGGTTCTCGGGGACTTAGTAAAGGGTATACCAGATCCCCTATAATAGATCCACATGTGACGGAACAACGTGTGGTTTTATATGTTGTTCATTCAAATCACAAAGCTGAGAATGAGTAGTTATTTTTATTCTCAGTTGGTTGAAATGGTACTATAATTTTATTTTGTTTTTAAAATATCGAATAATAATGACTGATCTGGAACTGGAATTCACAAAATAATCTCAAATAATAACAGTCTATCATTTTTCGTTTCAGCGCCAAACTGAAAAAAAAAACTTTTTACACCAGTAACTTTTAACGCGCATACGCTCCACTTGACTGTAGCCAATTTAAGCTTGGAAGGCTCGTGTAATTTTCTGATGTAGGTAGCTTTGCGATAAATTTAAGAGGTATATCGATACTCAAAAGTACGAAAGACAAAGATTTTCTACAGTGAAATTTTAATGAAACTTTATTCGCAGGAACAACAACAAAAGGTCTTAAAATAAAGTACCTGGTCCGCCTTGGTTAGAGCCTGCAAATATTAAATGAATGGCGTAGTACTTTAAGATGACTGTACTGAGTCTCTTTCAAATATAAAGTAATATTGATTGAAAAAAAACATTGAATACAAAGTACGATATTTTAAATGGTAAACGGTTAACGGTTGCTTATAAAAGGGTTTAGGGTATGATTGCACCTTTTTATGATCTATAGTTTATAGTAGGAAGCTTTGTCGAATCACAACACCACAGAGTAAATCAAGTAAGTGGCTCAATTTTTTCGGCAAGAGCACCGATTTGTAGGAATTGCTTCAGCTTCGTAATTAACCTTTTCCAAATTTGAAACTGCAAATAATATAATACAGAAATGCTCCAATATTTCAAATGTTTTAACATGACAAGTTAAAAATTAAATAAATATGACATGATAAATAAAAGAGCTGTAGTTTGATATTGTAAAAATCTCTTCAACAAGTTGATTATTTTCCCATTTCACATCATGCAAGCTTCTCTTCTTCATTCCTTTTATAATTAATTTTTAAATCCTCCAAACTCCTCTTTGTGTTTCAACATACCGTTAATTCAAAATAACATGAAAGCAATGGATACCCCTTTGTTATTTAATTGTTATATTGTTCTGAGGAAATAATTAATTGCGTTTTTGTCGTTAGCAATTTATATAGGTTATAATAAGAAGCAGGATAATGAAAAGAAAATTTCATCAAAGCTGTGATGAATATGGACGATGTAATATGAATGAATGAAAGTTATTAAACAATTTTATATTTGTCTGTATTACAGAAACAGTATTTTAATTACAACTTCGTTTCTGTATAACATTTATAGGCTTATTCTAAAACGTATCAGTTAAATTTTATTTATTATGTTTAATTGCTTAAGACATTAAATAAACCTGACTTAACTGTGCAATTATTTTTGTATCTGTTAAAACTATTGATTTCTTTTGTTGTATGTCTAGGGTGAGGGTGGCTAAAGATTATAATGCTCGAGTATTTCATAATATATGTTGTAAGCGCATTGCACTGCTGCCGGTACTTTCTCACCCTTAGCACTTAAGTCGGTCTTGTAAGACCATAACCATAAGCCCAAGCAACCCTAGAAAATTGATTGCGGTTTTTCTACCGTCCCATTTTTAAGGTAGGGGCAAGTGGGGTAATTGGGAACGCCTAACTTACAACCACCTAAAATGACAAAAGAAAGTCATAAATATAATCAACTCTTATTACAACATTATTTTTTGGAAATAAACTTAATTATTAAAAAAAACCTTATCGTTCTTATTTATCCGATAACGTGTGGGGCAACTGAGACCAGTCCGCAGGGGAAATTGGAACGACTTGGGGTAATTGAAAACAACGGAATTAAGTAGTAATTAGTAAGTACTAACATTAATTTATTTGACAGACACCTTACTAAATTGAAAGTTGGTACATTTTTGATGTGTCCATTGGCGCAGCAAATGGCGCAGATGAGCCAATCTTCTCTAAGTGGGTATTCATATTATTCACTGCAGAATAGTTATACAGTTATTCTTCTTGTAATTTACTATTGTCTTCCAACACCCTCATTAAATTGACTCCTTTAACTAAAGAGTAAGGAGGATACAAAGCCACAAGTAAAGACTTGTGGTTGTGTTTTTGTAGTTTAAGTGTTCTTTTCGTTTGACTCTTTTTTAATTTTGTTCTCAACTTATATTTTCTTTTTCTCCTCACTCTATCCCATCTTATTGACATTTGAAATCTTGCTCGATAAAATCTGAGAATGACGTTTCCTAGCTTAGTTGTCATTTTAGCAATGACAGGAATACTCGCAACTTCAGTAAGAAGCAAAAAGTAAACGGAAGAATCTGATCTAATGTCACCAATAATACTAACGATCCGATCAGAGTTTCATGAATAGAATTGGCCTAACACTACAAGTTGTTTTTTTTTATTCTGAGTAGTGTAGCTGAGTATTGGGCTGACACCATTTCATTTAGTTTACCAGGAGGAAGGGGTGTCATGTCCCTCATCATGGCTGGCGGGCCGCGGCCCAACGGTTGATGTTTTGAAGTTGTATATATATACTAATCGGCGCGAGAACTCTTATAGCGCGATGCAGGATTAGTAATTACTTTGTAGTTCAGCTCTTCTTCGCTAGATGATGTTGGAGGATGTTTTTGCTACATATGGAAGTAGCCATATGCCTAAAAGGAAACTTTTAAGTTCACTGCTTAAGAAATTAATTTGGGCCTTAAGATCGCTTTTCACTTTATTGGTACTGTGGTGATGTACCCAACTTCATTTAATTTTCTAAGCAAGTTTTAAAGTGGAACGACTGAGTTTCATATAAGGATAATTGATGAAAACTTTCAATATAGAAGATAGTTTTCCTTTATCTCCTATGGTTAAATTTCTACATACTGTCGCAGTAGAAAAAAAGCCTTCGGTATATACCAGGTAAATTTCAAATATTGGTGTTCACAAAAATCGAAAACGTTATTAATTTTCAGGAGAGCAGGTAGCTTTCGCTGAAGGTATTCATTGAGCATTTATTGAAAAGCCGAGTGCACAGAAAGCTTTTCAAAAGGCGCGCTTGAATGGCAGCGTGACGTAAGGCGACTCGTCTATAGTTTATGCCTATTCTATGCGTTGAATTTATCGTTAGGCGTCAAATAATGGACACATTCATGAGGGTTCATGTGTGAACTTATAAAGTTCTTATGTTCCTGCTATTATCTGAATTAAAGGAAAATTTTTTAACTGACTTAAAAACTGAAATAATTTTTAAACACCTTCTGTTTAATGAAATTAATGTAGTTACTTTTGAATTTCATTAAAATTTTATACATTTAAAGTAGTTTTAGTGTAACGTCATAGACATCCAGCCTACAAATAAAAAAACATACATCATAAACCTATTTAGTAACTAAAAACTGCCTACGGATGGGATCACAGCCATAGAATACATAATAGTACCAGTCACAGTCACAGCTTTGTTCTTTAACGCGAACAACATACCTTACCATATGTAGTATTGAGATTAGTTTGATGCGTTAATAATAATAGCAATAATGAGAAGCCTCAGGAATTAGCGTTACAAGGTTTTTGTTAGTCATGGACAATAAACGAAAATTTATGTTGTTGTAATTTTCATTACGTGATGACTAATTAGATCACCGCAATGATGGCACACAGACGTTGGCTCTCGGCCCATACGACACAGGTACGTCAGGTACTTTCCGAAGCAGCCGTGTCCGGTCAGCACTTGCGTAATATGGTAGAAAATACCGCTTTGTCACCCTGCGCTAACTATACAAATATTGTATTAAATAAGTATTTACATGTTCTATTATGTCCTGGAAAAAGTGGACACATTGAAAAATTATATAAAAAATTAAATTAATCTCCAATTCTAATGGCTAAAAATAAATTGAAAGTTAAGTTCTTGAAGGTGAATATATATGCGATTTCGTTCAAAGACTGCATCGTGAACATTCTTCAAGCGATTCGTGTGCAGCCATTTCATGGCGTCATTTTATCTCTTTAAAATTAATTTTAGTTTGAAACAAGAAAATTGCCTCATTTTTTCCATCTTTCTCTCTAACAAAATATTTCGCTTCAAAACAGATTACCTGATAGAAATAAAAGAGTTACGCTCTTAAAGATTAGAAAAGTGGACCGTTTCTTTTTTGAAGATACTTTATGAGTGAATACTAAAATGATTGACTTCAAACGAAGGTAACCCCTATTTTTCTTTTTGAAGTTATTTGTATTAAAAGCCAAGCTAAGCTTTTGAATTTCTGCTAAAATATGAATAAACCTGAGAATATATAATGGGAAATAATCCGTGAAATTCTGAATGCTTCTGTTGTGAAAGGCTTGAATGGTGCTACGACATTTGTTGTTAGTAATATTTTGGTATGTACACTCCTGCGAAATGCATAATTTTCGACGATGCATCTTGGTGTAGCACTTTGCTTAGAGTATAAGGTATTTTCGGTGTTAAGTCCTTACACAACAATGAATGTTAGCTATTTTCCTGTGCCAAATACGGCAAGTGGTAAAAAATGTGGGTTATAAAATCGTTTTTAATTTAGTTGTGTCTACAAAAAATATGGCATCAAAATTTTCTTTATTTCATAGTTTGAGTGGTTATCAGTGACGGTTTCCTTATTAAATACAATTATAGTTATATGAGGTAAATAATGTCTTCTTACCGATTCAAAGATAAGTGTACTGTCCTTATTTTAGATTTCTATAATGATGTCCAATGAATAAATGTGAAAAAGACATTCAATATTAATTTGTTGTTTGTTGTAAAATCATGCTATAATTTTTAGACTACTCTTTATCAGAAAGCTGAAGTGTTCGCATGCAAGTTTTCATAAAATAATCTACATAATTAATTTCTGAAAACACACGCTAATGTTGAATGCCTTATTCATACTAACCAGTATGAAAAAAGACTTAATGTTAAATAGTAAAAAAATAGAAAATGAAATAAATTCTATTACTGAGACGGTCGACGTTCTAAGAAAAACTACAGAACGCGAGAAGCGAGGGGGCTTTAAATTACGCAAGATATTTTTCGTTCGTTACCCAGATGTCGTCGCAGCTTTGTGATGATAAGTCATGCAATTTACAACAGGTTATAGATTTTGTTGGATTTATTTATTAAAACTTAAATAATTCTTCTGGGCGGTCATATCGCTATTAGCGATAAGACCGCCCATTGTACTTGCCGCTTAGTATAAACTAACTATGTTTAATTTCGGTTCAACTGTGGTGTACAATAAAGAATGTTCTATCTATCTATCTATCTAATTTTATAAGTATACACACAAAATGTAAAACGCTTGAAAGTCCACAGTCATTGCCTGTCACACGATTCTAATCTTTTTCCGTTCCAAATTTTATTCAAATGCAACTCACAAAGTTAGCAACAATACCAACCGTTACTACGTACTACGTTAATCAACCATTACGAAACTCTTACACCCCGTTCCCCCAGAAGTTAATGACCTGACCCTTAGTTCAAAACAGCCTAATTTCATGTCAAGTAAAATTCATTAAGATAATCCTTGGGAAAGGATTTTGAGGGACGATTATTAACAATTGCACATTGTATCTGAACATATGCGTTTATTGCCTTAGATTGATGTGACAAAATTATTCTTTATATAATATGAAATATAAAATGTTGGCCCAGGTGATAATTTTCTGCTGGTATCACATATGTACATCTCTAGGATTGTTTGGTGTACATTATTTTGCATGTGCAGATGCATTTTTACGTCAAAACAAAAGAAATCACAGTGCTTACGGGCGACATGAAAGTTTAATATGAGTTGTAGAATATGGTTGTGGCAACGGTGGGTTTCATTTGGTGGGCACCATACACCAAACACCTAACCTAACAAATACAGACATTGTAATATATAATAATATAAGGCTTTATAAGAGTAACGTACACGTTACAGGTTTCATAATAATCTTAATAATCTTATCATTAATAATCTTGGTAATCTTTGCCAGTTATGGTTTGACACTATAATTTAATTGTTGCTTCTTATTAATTCATAGAATTGGAAAAAGTAAGATAAGATGTGCGAACATTGTGCATTTTTTGTCGCTCTAAATGGCCGGCATTTAGAGGTTCTAGGTAAGCTAAGCTAAGCTAGCAGAATTCAGTGTTACCATCTAGATTGTGTTTTATCCTTTTAGTCCAACCTGGACGCTTCAGAACCCTAAACGTGGACCTTGTGGCTGTGACCTTCAATTTGATAATATCTGGCAGCGTTTGAACTCGAAAGTGTGATAAACTTATTCAATGATCCGTAAAGCGGTTGTAGCAAAAATTTGATAACCTTCACCAATTTGTATATTGACCATCAAATTAAGTGAAAATTATTCTTCCGCTTTTTTCCGATAGGAAAATTCATTTTTTTATTAGTTCGGGGTTTGTTTTTCGTAATTTTGTAAAGGTATAACCTCTATATCACTCTATGTCATGCTAGCCTAGAAGTCTAGCCGATGGTGGCGTATGTGTCGGGTCGTTCGGCTCCCTTTGATATGGTTGAAGTGGACGATGGCTGGCGCGTGCGTCATGCTCGTGAACGAACGTTGGTTAATGCTGGTCATCCTCAAACTGCTGTTACTTACATATAGTTGTAGTTTGCGCGACTGTTTATAGTTTAGAACAATACGTTACAATGTCCTCACATTTAATTTGCGCATATAAGCAATGTAACCAAAGAGTTGTAAAAAAAATATTGAAAAAGAATGTCCTTGGAGTTTATTGCCTGTTCTTCTACACAGGATCTACTTATTGGAACAGGCAACTAGCTTCGCGACTGACCTAGTCTGTCTGACTACTACTCCTGACAATAAAAAATACCTATAATGGGTTTAATTGAAACAAATGATTTTGGTTTTGATTGATTTGATTTTGATTTCGATTTTACAAGACGTATTGTTAATAAAATTAATGGAGTAGGAAAATATGTGAAACAGAGCTTTAAGCAAATTCATTGCCAGTATTTGATTGAACCCATCACCTTCAAATTGAATAACTGGAAAATGTAGTTATATTGAAAATAATGAACAATGAGGGTTCTGTACAAACTTGTATGTAGATAGTTCGTCCATCTCCGAAATCGATTCTCGAAGATTATTGCCCGTTTCTCAATGTCTGACCACAAAATGAATACCCGAAATAGGTATATAACTACAAAATCGGTTTCTTTCAAGTCGGATTAAAAGACAAACTTAACTTTGCCCTTCTAAAAGTTCTCCTTCATACATCAGTATATATCACAGTCAAATTTCAAAAAAGCAATATAATATTTTGTTTTAAGTTTGTAATTGCAAAATAATTTTTTCATGTGATTAACAACAAATTAACGACTTTTGGATTTTTTCCTTTATTTATGCTGTAACACATTGCTTCACTCTAGGTGAATGGGAAATATCCTAGAAGATTTGATTTACCTGCGTAGTGTTAAAATTGGTTAAAACGTAATAATTAAATGACCATTTCTTTTGATTTTGTTGACTTAGAGACTTGATTTTTTTTCCGCTTCAAGGAAGTATTTGATGTTAATTTCAACTTACCTCCCACGCATTCCTAGATAAAAGGGTCCTGACAGACAGACACATAGACAGACGGACAACGAAGTGATCCTATGAGGTCTTCGTTTTTCTTTTTGAGGTATTGAACCCTAAAAGTCATGTCAATATTCTATATTAATACATAATTGTTAATACATATTTCTTCAAAACTCTGAAGCGTAACATATGGGTTAAGCGGCAATTTATTATGACGTACAAGATTTGTCGGAGGCACCTGAGCGGTAGAATAGATATATATTTACGAACATATTCAGCAGGTAAGATAATTTTAGATTTATGTTTCGGTTAACGTAAATAAATATCTTCACCCACGGTGCGGGTCGTGGGTCTTACAATTCTTAATTAAATTTCGTATAATTTGTTAACTGGCTAAATTTTGCTTCGAGATGGATCGATTTTTAATATATTTAACCAAATGTGTTTTTGAGCATTTTTTTTTTTATGGTATAGGGGGCGAACGAGCAGACGGGTCACCTGGTGGTAAATGACTACCGCTGCCCATGGGCACCTGTAACTCAAGAGTCACAAGTGCGTTGCCGCCCTTTAAGGTGGGAATAGGGAAAGAGGGGGAGAGGGGGAAGAGCGGGAAGACGCGAGAGGGGGATTACAGAGGAGGAGAGGGGGGAGAAGGGAAGGACGGGAATAGGGGAGAGGGAAGGGTTAGGGCCTCTGGTAACCTCACTCACGTGGCGAAAAGCAATGTAATCATTGTTTCACAGCCGGTTTTCTGTGAGGCCGTGGTATCGAGCGGAGTCGAGCCGGCCCATGCGTGCCGAAGCATGGCTCTCCCACGTAAGTTTTATTAGTTTTTTTTTATAATCTTTATGCAGTTGTATTTTTGTTTTGGTGACAGGTTGGTAGACCCTCATGGACATCCTTTGCCCTTTGGGGCGAAATGTGTTCTATAACTTGCCTATGAACGTGGGAGCGAGAATCACCATATTATGGAGTTGTCTAGTTGTAGTTTGTATTATAAAAATATAGTAATTTAAAAACTAGGTATATAAACCATGTGCTTGTTTGTTGAATTCCAATTCAATAATGTAAAATATTCAGTAAAACCTATAAAACGGCATATTGCCAAACTCTAAAACAAAATTCATGTTTAACGGGACGCAGATAACGTTGTATAGAACAAAACTGCCTCCCGCGCCCGTGAAGACATATTTTACGGCTTTACCCCTTCGGGCTTAAACATCGGAAATCCGGTATTAACCGAGCATACAATTACATCAAAGTATTACCTTTGCTTTTCATTTTACTTAAGGATCATAATAGATTTTGTTATTTGTGTAACTAAAGGTTATATTGTTTTCATTTTATGAGTTTTGGCCCAACGAAGTTCAGACATACCTATACGCATAGATATACGTATTTCGATATATAACGAAAGCAGCATTGACAGTTAACGAGACTCTGTGAGGGTTGTCTTCTGATAAGATTTAATCCCAAACTAGGCAAAGCCTGTACTGTGGTAACCAGACTGCTGAGAAACATGCTTATATTTTACTAAAGACATATATATTACACCCAGACACAGAACAAATAATCAGAACAGTTCATCACACAATTATTTTGTCCTGGGTGGGAATCGTACCCACGACCTCTGACTCAGCAGTCAGGATCCACTAGACCTAGTGGTCTAGTGGTCTAGTGACCAACAGACCAGTCAAGATGCATTGTCAGTAGCAGAGTTCCGTGCCCGTCTTGAATTTCAAATTATGATTTTTTTATTTTGATGATACTAATGACTAAAACTGTAGTAAAATAAGAGATGTGTGAAGTTATTATTAACTTCTCACATCTTACACATGGCCATCTGACCTCAAACCAGGCAGAATATATGAAGATTAATGTTGATATTATGAATTTTTACCCAAAAATTGTATAGTACTAAGCCGCCACCGTTTATTCATCGGTTTGTTGTGATGTGTGATTAATTTAGTGATTTACATCTCTTGCATTTATCACTTCCAACTGAATTCTCTGAAATGCCAAATTATTCTGTAGATGTAGTGTTTATATAATAAACAACTTCATAAGTATTCCGTGTTAGTACACACAATAAAAACAGTGTTGGTTTTAAAAGATTTTCATCCACGTTTTCGTGGTTGCACAACATTATCTCCTCGTTGGAGCTACGTCACGTACTCACTAGACCATTAGTGGTAAACAGCAAGTATGCCAACGGCCTTATTTAGTGCACGCTGCTAAACAAAATGGTAAATTTTATTTTATACTTTCAGTTTCAGTTTTGCTTTTAATTATTTCAAAAGTAGAATTATATGCTTGGTGTTTTAACTCTTTAGTGCACTTGTTAGGTTATCATGGTTTTAAAGACGACCTATATATAAATAACGGTAATTAGTTTGAAAGTTAAGACTGATAATTGATGTAACTTTTTATGCTAGCTGACTAACTGAGGTATTATAGAAGTATTCGGCTCGTCCGATGGTAAGCGGTCATTTTAGCTAATAAAGATTGACAACACCAGGAATGTCTCTCCAGGGTCGCCTGTCCGCGACGAGCTCTCGCGATTCTGTTCTAAAGCAGTATCATAACATGGAACATTATATTTAAAACCTATCCTGAAAATAGTTTGTTTTGAGCATCACAGAGAATACATTACAACATATACGTATAAATTTATATTGAGGCAATTTCTAGGGCTTACAATTTTTTTTTATTGAAATTTTTTGATCGTGGGAGAGCCATGCTTCGGTACGTATGGGCCGGCTCGACCGGAGTGATACCACGGCCTCACAGAAAACCGTCAGTAAAGAAATGATTCCTTTACTTTTCGCCGAGTGAGTGAAGTTACCGGAGGCCCTCACCTTTCCTTCTCTCCCCTCCTCTCCTCCTCTTCCTCTACTCCCACCTTAAAGGCCGGCAACGCACTTGTGACTCTCAAGTTGCAGGTGCCCATAGGCGGTGGTAGTCATTTACCATCAGGTGAAAAAACTACTTTAGTCGCGTTGAAAAAAAAAATAGTTATTTACCTAAAGGTTTTAGTTTTTACTTTTGTCGGCAGTCCTCATAACTGCCTTTAATTTATTGTTTGTACCTAAAACTGTTCTCTAGGTATAAATCACGCATACAATGTTACTCTATATTAAACGCATATGTAATTGAAGGTGTATGAGAGAGACGCTGTCGAGTGTCGTAATATTGCTTTTGAAATATGAGTAGGAACATCTTATCCAGTGTCTAATATTACTCTTACCAACCACTGCAATTTTAAAATTTAATCATATATTATATTTAATAAACATTACGTTAATGTTACAAATTTATTTGTAATATAAATATTGTACCTTTTAATATTACATTTCTTACACGGTATTATAGGTTCCCTGTGCGAGAACTACCACCTCGTCGTGTTTTGTGGTTTCGATCCCCTTATACGACAATTATTTGTGTGACTAGTTTTCATTTGGGCGTACTTTGTGTGCGATAATCATGAATACAATTATAATATACGATGTAGATATATATACCTAGCAGAAGAATTATGTATAAGTCTGCGAGCATACATTAAAAACATACACGTCTAAAATTACCTCCTTATATTTTCAATTCTAATAAAAAAAATACTAAATTTATTTTTATACCTATGTTGGTTCACCTATATGTATATTTTGTGGGACGCATATTGTGCCCAATATATATAATTCTATATTCAATTTTATACACAATCTGCTTTACTTCCCTAATTCGATGAGGACTCTTGAATCAAGTCTTTGATATACTATTTACCCAGAACATTGGTTCATAGATGAGCGAACACAGAAATGGAATATTAAATAAGATGTCAGTAAGCATGAAACTGTACCTTCACTCGAAATTGAATCAGATTATTGAATGAGTGCGCTGCGACATACGACATCTGTTTCTAGCGCTGAACTAAAAATTTACTGGATGTGTCTCTAGCCGCAGAAACTAATAATCCGAAGTAAGGAATATTTTTTATGTGGCTCTGTATGCCTTTTTAAATCTAAAACTACAACAACTAACTAAAAATTTAAAAAAATTAAAAGAGTCTCTCAGCCTTCTCGTTCTTTTCGAAATATAGCATGAATTTTTTATTTATGTAGATTTTGAAGTTACTCAACTCACATCAGCCTTTTAATGACTAAAACTTTTGAATTAAAGTAGATACTTATTATTATGATTTCTATAATTAATAAAAGTTATTCCTTCGGGGACTTCTATTTTTTGTTAGAGGAGGTGTTTTAAGTCAGTACTTTTATCGGTTAACCTAATCTCTACTGGAAAGCTTTATGTTATAGGTGAGTAAATTATGACAGGCCAAATAATTTTTGGTATAATACAGTTTTTGAAGTAAAACTTAATATGACCTAAAGCGGAATAAGAAATATATCTAAGAGTTTCATGCGCGACATGGGCATATTTTTAGTATGAGAGGGATAACGTATTAGTCTACCTCGCGGGTGAAATGCGTATTAGCGGACTTCACTAGCCATAGAAAAACGGAAAACTCTCAGTTATAAAATAATTTAATATTGATATTCGAAGGCCGTTCACCGCCATCGTATAACCTTGGTTAGTAAGACCACTAGATCATAACTGAAAGTAATGATAATATGTTGAAGTATTGCTAACAATAAATCTCTATACTTTTGTTTTAAAATGTTTGTTTTATCTGCGCGAAAGTTTAAGGTTGTTTTAAAGTTAACTTCCTGGTCGAAGTACACAAGATTTGTTGAGGTTATTTTCAAGTTATGACAACAATTAATTAGAATATTTTGGTGGTTATGATTTATTCTGCCGCCATCATAATCAACCTCCCCTACAAAATGTCAAAAATGATTAATGATGTCTTTAAACTTTATCTACTTTAATAATTGTCCAAACTTATTTTCTTCTTTATGGGGCGCTGTAAATGAGATTACTTAAACGTATAACGACAACATTTACTTTTGTACCTTAGACTAGGTAGGTACATTTTCTCAACAAAACTTTATGTGGTGTTAGTAAGATTATTTTTTAAATTAAATACATATTATTAGCGAGATAAAAAGTCTGTGGTTCTGTAGTATGTTAGGGATACGAAAGCCGCTACAAAAAAACTGAGTCACTGAGACTGAGAAATGGTCGAAGTAGCATTAGGCTCTCAAACTAATACCAATAGGGACTAGAATGTTTTACGCTTGAATGTTTGAACAGTGGGTAATATTTGAACTAATTATAATTATATATTCTTCCTGAAATAATCAGAAGGTGTTTTTCAATTAGAGGAGCAAAGACACATGATTGCTGTTTACATTGGAGCTCACTGGTGAATTTGTGAAAAAAAAAAGTGAGCGTAAGTTTTAAATACTAAATAGTATTTAAAACTTACGCTCACTTTTTTTATATATATCAAAATTGGATAACACCTACTAAACATCATTCAAAAAAATAATAGAAGATAGTGTGGTTCATGGTAGAGATAGCGTGGTTCTGAAATTAAAATGGTGCTATTCAATATTTATTTTAGACTAGCAGTGCCTTAAGACTAGGTTTCACCCGCGTAAGTCCCGATCTCGTGGGAATATCGGGATAAAAGTAAACTATGCGTTATTCCAGGTCTCCAGCTATCTACATACCAAGTTTAATCGCAATCGGTTTAGTGGTTTTAGCGTGAAAGAGAAACAAACATCCATCCATCAATCCAAACTTTCACATTTATGATATTAGTGGGATTTCCTAACGCAAGCCGGTTCCAGGGAGCTATATCTCGTTCACCTCCAACTACATAATCAAGTTAGGGGCAGGTCGGTTTGCAGGACACGAGAGTTTCATGTCCACCAGCGTATACGTCATGTTTCGAATATCTCGTTAGGATACGACCCCGATATCAGCTTTAACAAGGTTCTTTGGTCTTAAAACTATGTGAACATTTAAGGTTTAAAACGTCTTTCATACTGATCTTTTATTTTTTAAGTCGAAAAGACATTTAATACACTTCAGTTTTGTAGATACTACATACAAGTAGTTTTAAAAAAACTATTACAGTTGAAATCAATATAACTCCATTAGACTTGAAATATAGTGTAAAAAAAAAGCAGTGAAAATAATGTTACTTTCCAAAACCAGTAAATCATGACTTCAATTTTAAAGAGATTTATACAGTTTTACTTACATATTAAATAACTCAATATTTCATTGTAATAACATAGCAAATTATTGCATTACCTAAGTCGGATTTTCCAAATTAATATTCGTAGATAAATTCTGATTTTAACCCACTTGAAAAAAAAATAATCTCTACATATATTTTTATGAATATATAATTAAAATCATTTTGTCAAACATGTGGTGTAAAGGAAGGTTAAACGAGGAACAAAAATGGTCAACTCTAGCAACAAACAATTGAACGCTGGAAAAACACAAAAAGATATAATACTCGATTTGTGTTTTTCCAACGTTCAATTCTTAAGTTAAAGGTGTCTAGTTTTGAATAACTTATTATTATATAATATATTATTTACATTCATCCTACATATAGGTACACATACCTACATGTAGGGAAGTGTATCTGCCAGTGATACAGTGTTCTGAATTTCACAGTTATGGGCAAGTCCTAGCAACGATTGGCCATCTATTAAATTGGCAATCGAGAGAGTGTAAATAAAACGGTTTGGAAGTCGATATTGCGATTTTTGATTTGTTTAAAAGCATGATCACATTGTCGTGGAACTTATTCCTCAGTATAAGTGTTAATCAATTGCATATCGATATATGGTTTTTAAATAAATCAAATAATTAATTAGTTAACATAATTATGTCCATAATAATAATAACTTCACACACAAACTAGGCAGAGCCTGTACCATTGTAAACAGATTGCTGATAAACATACTTATATATTACTAAATACAAAAATATAATAGATAAATTACACCCAGACACAGAACAAATGATCGTAGTCATCACACAATTTTTTGTCCTGGGTAGGTCATCGAATCCACGACCTCTGGCCTAGCAGTCATCATCACTAACCACTAGACCAACAAGCCAGGTGAATCCACATATCTACCAGGTTGCACTGGCCGTGGTGATTCTGAATCAGCCTGTAACCACTGCCAGTGAAACGTCGGGAAATTCAGAGGTATGTAATACCTATTCCGTGATCGCGTCAGTTCCCGTATATACACATAATGATACCATGGAATGCGAAAATAAAAAGTTAGTAATTAGTTAACATAACAAAAAAAGTCACATAATTTGAAAGCGGATGTGGGCAACTATTTCCATTTATTTATACAGTGCATGCCTATACAGATTCCTCTCATCAGAATCCAAAAACATCACATTGCTGTAATCGTACAAAAATAATTAAATCCGACGACTTGAAAATATCCTCCTGTTTTTATGCTGTTTAAAAAGGGTAAATTGCTAGTCGTCGTAACATAATTAAATAAACCTTTCAGTCACTAGGTATGTGTTAAAATGTATATGAAAATTATACTTTTTGTATCCACGTGCTAACATATTCTAATTTCCTATTAATTAAATCCGTCTCACGATGGGGACTTAATCCATTTTGTAGCTTGCTAATACGCGGGGACGTTAAGACGACCCACATCTCAGTTTTGACGTTAGCACGTATTTCGTAGCTAAACGTGAATTTATTTACATACAATTATAAATATTCCGTCGCCTTCTTAATTTGCCTACATTCCATACATTAAGGGTAGTGGAAATAAATATTTTATATCAACACAGGAATATTAAGTACTGTTTTGTAAAAATTTGCACATATTTTTTCTGGGCGGAACGAATATTTCACTCGTGTATACGTTGGAGTACAAGCTTGTGATAAATTCTGAAATAAACGTAATAATATTTTTCAATTTGTATGTTCAACCTTTTTGCTTTACTAGAGGGTTTAACATTTTTACAGAACTGCCATTTATAAATAGTTTTAACATGTTTTATTTCAATTAATTCCACAGAATACTCGTAACCTCTATAACATTAAAAATAAATTTGTTGATTAATAGTTTTAATTTCATTTAATTTATAGTTAGTTTACATCGCCTTATGAAGTGTTTGTACCTGTAAAGTCATTGAAAACTACTGTACATACCTGCAAGCTAATGGAAATCGCATTTAAATAACACTACTTCCTTGATGTTGTATGCTTATTGATAAATGGGACAGCTTTCCCTTAGAGGAGGGTATTTAAAATTTGAGTGACGATTGTAACCGCCAGCTATTCACAGTAAGACTAGTCGTGTGCCAGTATGTTACCTTGCAAGAAAAAAAAACCGGGTGTATATATATATATATATATATATATATATATATCTACCTATTGGTTCTGTACCAGTTGCCGAGTTTTCCAAAAAATTCTTCACAGGAGGTCCCTAGACCCCAAAAAAACAGCCAGTTAAAAACTTTATATATATATATTTATAAATTTTTGGAAAACTCGACAACTGGTACAAAACCAATAGGTAGACTTTTCTTCGAAATCTACCTAAAAAACTATTTCAATATTCGTAACTCACGAGAACAGATTTCATATCCCGAGTACGGCCTACATTTCTCCGAGTACATCTTATTCATTACAGCGACCATTAAACCTGACACGTTATTACCTAAGGGCTTTCCTTAGCGGTAGTTGTAACTGCAAGAGATGCTATCCCTCTAACAATTACCGCGGCTTATGTTTTATTTTCGACATAATGTGCCTACAAGTGGAGTCTTATTTATTCGAAAGAAATAAGAGAGTTGAATGTCACTAAAATTTTTTGTTTATCCTATTTTGAGCTGTATGATGAATTTTGTTAATCTAGCTTACAACGATTATACTTTCTTAAGCCTGTGCTTAAATTAACAAAACACAACACATGTCTACTCAACTAGGCTAGACCTAGACTAGACTGCTTGTCATAAGCGGCCAAACAAGCATCTATCTAGGCCCATAGCATCAAACGGTATATATGTACTTCGAGCTTCATTTTACGTTTTGATGGCATTTACATATCATTATATGTATGTATTGTAGAACCTCGCTTAGCTCGTGAGAAGTACTTGGGTTAGACATGTGCGTTTAATTGGATATCAAGTAAAAGATTATTTTCGAGAATAATAATATTATTGATTAACTTAAACCATTTTACATTATATTTCATAAACTTGTATCGCGTTGTCCTGATACACGCGAGCATTCTTCTTTTTTCTATTTTTACCTGCCACATCTATAAAATTCAAAATTATAAACTTTTTAATTAGCAATCATTTCACAAAATCAGTCTGCCAAGCCATCATATATTTCAAAGAGGTCGGAACATCACAGGTATATTGGACAATTGGACATACATACATAATTATACATTTTACCTACTATGTTAATTAAACGAGCGAAAAATTAAATAATATATCTAATAATACTTTATTAGACGTATTATGCTTAACATGTCCTATCGTGGTGTGTATCAATAACGAGACATGGGTCCTGATCAATTCATCCGAATGACAGTGTTCAATTCCCATCTGTACTCGTAAGTCGTAAATATATATCACCTGCGTGTGTAGGCACGAACAAGTTAACACATGCTAACTTTACACACTAGTGTATGTTTGTCGAAATATTTACACAGGATAAAGCAAGCTTTCATTTAGGCAAAGCGGTCCGTTTGCACCATCAACATTTTAGGTTATTTGTACACTCAGCTGCAAGAGTCGTTCAACAAATTTAATTGTTTAAAACAACATGGCTTTCTTTATTATGAATGATATTAAAAACAAAAAAAATAATATAATATCTAGATATTAGTAAAAGTTCGATTTTGAGCATCACAATACAGACAGTATGACTGACTGACGAGCATTAACCTATTATGTAACATTTATGATTTGAGTAGATTAATTGAACAAGCGGAAACGGTTATTGTGCTGAGCTCGGCAATATTAGTTCGAAATAATTATTTACGTTCAAAAGAAATAGAAGAAGCGATATTGGTGTCATGAATAATTTAAAACCGACGAAAGACAGGCGGTTTTACAAGTTATATCAAAATATTACAGATTGTATCATTACCGGTTAAGCGGCGGTAGCGTAAAGGCGTCAGACTTGTGATCAAGTGGTTGCGGGTTCGAACCCCACGCAGTACTCTACCGTCGTGAACCCAATCCTAACACAAGCATTTAGCTTAGCTGGAGGGGTTAATGAGAATACCATTAAGGTGTGACCCACGTTGCTAGTATTATTTAAACAAAAGATAGGTTGCGCACTGTAATGCTTAGTTCTCATCCCTCACTGATGCAATGCTTGAATCTGTAACATTACAGATTACGCACTGTAATGCTCGGTTCTCCTCCCTTACCGATGTAATGTTCGGATCTATAACGTTACATTACAGGCGAATGCAAATGGTGAGGGAGCACCTTTCGTTTAAACCCCTATCTTTTGATTGCGAGTGTTCTTCTGTCGCTCCGAAGATGAGATAACGTAGAATTCATTGAATAAACTTTTCTTATTTTTAATGACTTTAAGAAGGAGTTCAAGAAAAAAGAAAAATCTATTTAAGAACTATATTGACAAAGTTACGAAGACAAGTTTACTATAGCAGATTTAATATTTAGTTTCCTTCAGTTTCAATATACTTTCACACAATTTCTTATAGAAAAGTTTCTAGTGAAGGAATTGAAATTTTGAATTAGCATATTTATAGTTCATTTACTATATTTATTCGAGTACCTATAAATGTAAAGTAGGATTTATAAGCGTCGCTACATAAAATTTATTGGCACTTAAATCGGCCATTATCAGTAATCCAAGTGGTTCCACAAACACTGGTTAACTAAGCAACTATAAACTACCATTTTTCATTAACTTAATTAGAGTTTACCACAATCTCCTTCAGTTAAAGATTTACGCTACTAGTTAATAGCCATGGTTACAAGTTTCAGGTTATATAACCCTTGAAGATAGTTGCGAATTTACAAAGTAAACATTAGGCAAAAAAACTAAGAGTAAATAATTCCAAGGTATTTTTTTTGTAACACAGATTGTAATCAAGGCATTATATTATTAATATTTTTTAATTCTGTAAATAATGTCAATGACAAAAAATTCCAATGATTGAAATAAAGCGTTAGGTAAGTATAAATTAAGTAAGGTAAGAACAAGAGTAAACATTACTTTATTATATGCGTCGTCATCTTTTGCACCTCACGTATTTTGACTTTTTAGTCGAGTGGGAGTTTCAGCAACTACACGCACTTGGTCTTCATTATCTTTCTTCGTACTGTTGGTACTTCGACACACTACACTTCTTACTTCTTACACGTTGTTGCCTTTGAATGCCGTCGAGATTGTACTCGCTGACGATAACATTAGCTAAAGACGGGATTCCAAGATGTTGATTAGCGGTACCCATCTTCTCGGTTGAAATTTTTATGGTTTTCTTTTTATTTCAACTGCTTCACGTACGTACTAGAGAAAAAGTGTAGGTTAATAGGACCTGTGGTTGGTGTGATTCAATAGACTGGTTTGACCTGGACTCCAGGAAATATTATCGCGATTCAGTCCCGAGTTACACATCTAATATGTATCAAAGTCGCGAAAGCTTAAAAACAATTGTCCTTAAGTTACCCCAAATTTACATTTTGTACTAGAGAAATTTTACGTTTCTTTATGACTTGATAATCTACAATCTCTTCGTAGATCATAAAAATATATAACTTAGAACTTGGCCTACTGTGGACCAGGGGTTCTCAACCTCTTGAGTCGCAAGAGTCAAAATTAGAATTTACAAAAATGTGAATCAAAATGTAATTAAAATATTAAAATTTTGTTTGGAACTAAAGAGCGACAACTTCACATCCGACCCCTGTAATAGACGATTAGTGGTTATCAGTACAAATATGTATATGAGGCTTCACCCACGCGTTGATAACTCGTAATATTTTTGGGTCGCATTTTCCGGAAAAACCATAGTCGGTGTTGACTTCAAATGCATCGCCAGTACGCCTCGATTCGTGTCGGCTCACGGTTTACGGTCAAGAGGCGAGCCACGTGTCCCCACAGCTCTAGCATACACCATCAATATTAAATGACTTCTCCTCTACAGTTGGGACGTGCGCGCCGCTCAAATGGAGTATATTATTTTTTTCCATTTTTAGAGCACCGTGCGAAATGGATAAAAACGGTGATTATGTAAGCGATTATGCGGCTTATGTTGGGTTTTTCTCTGTTATTATGGTTATCGTTTTTAGCTTGTTTGTGCTGTATGTTTCGATACAAAATTGGATACTGTTTTTAAAATGCACTTCTTTCTTCGAAAGGATAGGTAGAGAGACCTTTTTCCAGCTTATGTTAAGTTCCATGAGAGTCTGAAGAACTGTATTGTTGCGACTACTTCGAAAAAAAGAATATAAAGAACGATAAAACTAATGCAGCGCCCTAGTGTAAACTATTTCAAAGTGTATGTTTGATGAGTACAGCGTTTGTCACATGACATTGTGTCATGCAACCAACTACATCATATTTTCACAACAAAGTCACTCTTATAGGACGGGTACTGTTTATAATGTATGTGGTTTCAAGCAAAATTCATTTTGTAATTTTGGCGTTTACGAGCATAAAACATCGTAAACATAACAAAGGCATCTGGATAGGCAATCTTATTCAGATAACAATGGGAAATTTTAAAGTAAAACTTAAATTTGTCATTCTGAAGCATATGTATTTTGACATCATACCTTGTATAAGAAGAAAAGAAGAAAAAAATAACATAGTTTCAACTAATCGAACTTTCTTATAATGAAGACATCATTTTCGCTCATCAGAAGTTTTAACTTATAGATTCTATTTGTTTTGAAGTTTACTTTCCTTGACACAGTAAAATTATAAGTACATTAGAAACAAATAGTTCCTATAAAATATAAATAAAAATTGTTTCTACTATCTTTAAGCTACAATAGCCGTGTATCATGATACACGTCTATTGTAGCTTAAAGATAGTAGAACAACAGGCGCATCGTAAAAATACGTTTGTCTCCTTAATTGCGTTAAGATAATAGTAACTGCAAAAACAAATCTATGGACCTTTTTTAATATGGACCTTTACTACTTGTAAAATAAGATACATAGTTAAATATTGAATCAGTGATAAAATATGTAAAGATATAGTAGTAAATTATAATGCTGGTAACTTTTACACAAAAAGCTGTTCGTGTTACGTGTACGCCTATCATACTCGGACAGCAAGGTAAATTTATTTTACAACGACTTTGCTTTGCTCCACACCGCACACAAACTAGTGCCACTAGGCAGATAAAATATGAAAAGGGCAGAGCCAGTGTACCACACAACACTAACCAATGATGCGTCAGTTTTCGATGCAAAAGGCAGTACAGGCGGAAACGGGTTCCGCTAAAATTTCCCTATCCATATTTGATCGGATTTATTCGTCAACACTTATCCCATATCCACAAACTCGCGCCAAGGTGCTTTATATATGGAAAAATTCTCTTTAGCCACACTATATTCGCTGCTTGCTTCAAGATTCAGTATTATAGAATTCGCGTCGGTATTTGCTTGTACTATGACTGACTGCGAATGGTTTTCATGATAAACTGACTCCGCATATTAGTACAACTAATTATTTGAGTGTAACAGTGTTTTGAGAATCGCTATAATTTATTGTATGTTTGTTGTCTTAGCGGTAAAGAAATGATGATCCCCTTTTTTACGTGTCAAAACCCTCCAATGGCTGATACCTCACTCGGAGATGTTACAACTAAAAACCACACGGTATCCCATACTGCGTCTAAAATGACCAGACAGTTGGTTTTGCGATTGTATATCTTCTACGGTCTACCCAGCCCTACCTAGCCCTCGAAGTGGAACTATTAATGAAAGCCTTTATTTTGATTCCCCAAACGATAGGTTTTGAGAAAATAAAAATTTTGAGGACATAATATAATGTGCCGCCAAAATTCGACCATTTTAATTATTCTTATTTTGATATACCCGGTGTAATTCTCACCGGAAGGAAATCGAATCTAAGGAAGCCTCTTAAGCTAAAATCCATCAAGCCATTTAGGCTACAGAGTGTGCCAAAGAATTATACATACATACATATTACCTATATGAAAAACATAACCCTCCTTATGGCGCAGTCGAGTAAAAATTAGTTTATAAAAGTTTTCAACACCGCATAATTAATTATTTGATGTTTGGCTTATGATCCGAAGTCTATTTTTTTGCGTATCTATGCGGTATGATATTGCAAACAATTATTGTCTATTAAACTTACTTAATTATTAACCCTTATTAAATTAAATCATAAGATTTAGCAAAAAGTCATGGGAGCAACTTCTTGCAACGCGATTTGTACTAATTAAGCTTGTTTTCTCTCCTAATTATCTCCTGAATATTCCCGGACGAAGTCGCTTGACCCCAAAATTGTTAGAGATATTGTTTGTTTACTCTCTAGAGAGTGGCCGGAAAACAATGAGTACTTTTTTGCAAGCAAACGGCGATGGAAACAGGTAATGAATATGCTGAAACAAAGAGCCCAATGCGGAGCCTCATTAGCCATTCAGTCGTTGTGCCTGCCTTAAAAATAATTTATAAAAGTCTTGATGAATGTTAGCCCTGCTTATTTTTTGAACATCCGCCACCCATCTCTGAAATTTGTTTTACATTTCATTATGTCATTGTTTTATATTATGTCCCTGTCCGTGGCATTTAGCGGTACGCTTATTAAACATCTGGCATGTATGTTATTCCGGAACATTACAATGAAATTGGTAACGAATTTCAAATTTGTTGATGACAGCTCGCTGTCTCTGAAATGAGATGAATAATCGTTAGCATTAAGAAAATGGCCGACGTCTCGAGTCTTAGGACAAGTTATTTGATATTCTTTGATCAAAGTAAGAAATACTACTTAAAAGTGTAAAACGTTTATTCTTTAAGATCTTATATTTACTATCTTTTATTGTCTGTTTCGCAATTCAGTGGTCGCCTCACATTGGGGTTTCGGTCGCGGGTTCTCCCGAGTCTGGGTGTTCTTTATGTCCGTTGTTTGAATGTTAGTAAAGTACCCCGTGACACAATCTTTAATAGTACGGGAGTTGTTTGTTTTTTAACTGATAAAAGTAATTAACAATCGTTTATTGAGTTTCTATGATATATTTTGCTTTAACATGTACTTACTGTAAATTTTTTATGGCATTTTAAAAGTTGCTTCGTTATACCGGTTAACTTAATATAAGGATCATAATTATCTTTCATCCACAGATCATCAATCATTTCCACATCCACATATTTATTCTGCTTACAGTTACAGGTGTTATCTATTCTTAAAAGTGCAAGGTATAACTATTAAATTATTGCAGTTAGAAAAAAAAAATCTAAAGTTTTAAGCCAAATGTATCTGTTTATTAAAGATATACTTTTTTAGTCTCTTTTCTAGTCTAGTCTCTTTTGTTTTAGTCTCGTGTTTTTGGGGATGCCCGACTAGTTTTGGATCCGTCCTTTTTTAATGGAGTGAAGCGTACTTGCATGGCATTGCCCCCGTCAAGTTAAGCAAAAAAATAACAAAGGCACAGCCGTACCATCTTTTTCTCGAAGTTATTCAGAATATTTGCGACCCCCTATAACTTAGTTGTGGATAAATCTAGAACCCTAAATTTTCAATGACTCAGATGGCATTATGTCCCTAGGTACATTTCCTACTACCTAACTACATTTAATTTGAACTCTTAGTTTAAGAACTAATGCAAATCAAAGTTCCTCAATTTTGTCACTGATTTAGGTACTCATTTAGTAAAGAAATAAACTTGTCTAACATTTGCACGGTCATAATAAAATGTTCTTAGTTAACAAATTAAGTAATAATTAGATCTCACATTTTTTTTGCGATAGAAGAACTGCGTTGTGAGACTTGCATTTGTCAAATGTTGTTTTTGATGGGATCAATATTTTCACTAAGCAGTGAACAGAAGACAGAGAGTAAATTAAAAATTGGTGTCCCCATGCTATGGCTGGAGTGATGGTAATTGTACACATGAATGATATTGTACTAAATACAAACGAAGCCAAAAGATAAAGTTTTAAGGTAACCGTGGATTTAATAAAACCAGCCAAAACGGGTTCAATATTAACATTAAATAACGGGCCTTTGTTTGTCATCAAACACTAAATCACGAAGTTTTAGGAACATCGAACTTTCAATAAGTAATTACACAATATCCATACATTCTAATTGAGCAAAACATATTAGGTATATGGGTTCTATTCTATTTAATTAACTTTGTTTTACTATTTTAATAGGATGAAAGACTTAAAATAGATTACATTAATACTTGTTACACATTTTAATGGTCCACTATTTTATGGACCCTTTTAACACCATGCGTCCCTTTACCAGTGCATCTTATAAGTAGGAGCGTAGTATGCTTCGCTTCAAATAAAAAATATCTATAAATTATAATTTTCATGTTTCACCATAAACTAAAGGTACTGTATGCCGCCTGTTTGCATGTAATAATGGTATGAAAATCTCAATCGAAGCTAGAAATTGAGGTAAATTCGGAGCATAAGCTTTTCTGGAGACTAAGTTGCACGAAGTGTAACCTCAAGAGAATCGAGTTGCACAGGTGTCCTGCGTTCTTGCTCTGAAGTGAAAATTTATTTGAAAATGTGTAACTTAAACTCTTATAGTGTTCATGTATCAAAAAATATTTATATATTTTGTGAACAAACATTCAAGATGTTCAATTTTTAGTTCTTAAGATGATGTACATATTTATGAGAATTTGCTCCAATCATGCAACAGAGCCTATTATCATGAATACATAACATATAGATAATCAAAATGAAAAGGAAATGTCTTTTTAATCTCTTTAGTGTTTTGCGATTTCCACTCAAGTAATCAGAATCTTAATTTCAAAATGTCGTAAAGTTTTTTGTGATGTGACTGTCACCTTAAAGTGAATTGTGGCAACAGTGAGATTATACACGACATTTTATAACTAAGTCGCATTTGAGTATTCATTAAATTATCTGTAAATTTACAAAAATGCCTCGAAGCTTGGACATCGGAACGTTAAAGATCTTCCTCTTAATGACCTCGATAACAACAACGCTCTGAATGTTAAGAAATAAAACTTGAACGTTAGAATTTGTTTTGAAAGTGGGTCAACTTCATTCGTGAATTATGACACAAATACGAGTATATATTAAGGCAATCCCTGACATATCGTTAACTGGAGGTGAGTGCTTTTACCAGAAGTTATTCTGAACTGTAATGGTTTATAGCTGTGACTTAGAAAGACCTGGTTATAACATGGGTAGGGTAGCTGTTCTCTAGATAGAATGAGGTAAGTTTGCATTGTATTTGTGTATGGGACACATTCGTTTACACAATAAGAGTAGCTTCCTTTATACGCATTTATCGTCCGTCTCATCCGGCCGGGGTCCCATCGTATCATATTGTCATAGGATCATCTACGGTTCTTACGGGCAATCAAACATGTAAATAATATTGACAGCTGGTATAAAATTTCGTCTCTATTTGAAGGGTTACAAACTTCAAACGGTAACAGCCCACCTTTTTACAATGATGACTATACTGTACTGTACTGCTACAATTAACCGTAAAATTAGATGCTCTGAATTTTTGGTAAATAAATACAATTAAAAATATAGTTAACTCTCCGATGGTAATGATCTGAAAGTTTACTTAGCGTATCGGCTGATTACAATTAAGCCGTATTAAAAGTAAGTGTGGTGAAATACTTATAAATTGGGAATATAGCACTTGCTTTAGACTTTTGATATCTTTCTTAGGAAATAAAATGTACTCTTACGAATTATAAAGCACTGGTGGTATTTTAAGGGGAGGAAACATCTATTTTCTTCTCATATCTTTCACCCCTATCACTATTGAGTCCAAACCGTTTAATCACTCGTAGAAATAAAGTTAAATAATGTTGTTTATGTTGTCCTAAATCCTAAATATAGAGCATTAATGTTACTAAATACAAATTTCATAGCTTCATCGGTCATCTAACAATCTCTCATCTTTATTAAGTAGTATTTGAAATTGATAAAGCCCATTTTCTATATCAACTAAACTCGCTCTGTATGAAAAAAAAAAAAATACGCCAAGAAATTGGCTCTCATTTTACTCGGCATAAATTTCGGCGTACTTAATTCCAAATTGTAATAAGTTATAATATTTTCCGGTTCTTAATTTTGTTGTATTGCTAATGCGAATATGATATCTTGTAAATTAGCATGCTGCTCAAAATTCTGTTTGCGCAAATTCACTCCACTGTGAGCCAGCCAACTTTTAGTGAATAAGTATGGACTTGCGAAGTACAAATTCAACTTCTAAATGCAATCAACTGGAAATTTTTACGGTACTTAAGTGTTACACAGAAGTTGTCGTGTTCTACTTGCGTCTTAAAAGTTTCTATATAAAAAGTTAAATAATAAATTTTGAAAGTATTTAAAGATAAAAGTTACCATAATAGAGGGCTCCTTCACAATCACAAAAGATTTCCTGAGAAAGTAATTCACCATTGTCACCTTTTTCAAAGTGTAAAATTAATTCGAATTAATTAGTATTCAAACAAGGATTATTGTTCGGATGGATCGTGTTTCGAATTTCATAAAAATAAGACTCAAACATCATTTGCTTCCTTTATTAAATTACTGGACTTGTAAATGTCTTGTGTTGTCTTTTATTTGATGACTACGCAGTGTAAAGAGAGATTTCCGAAAAATCTATACGTATATAATAACTTAAAAAATAATGCGTCGTAGTGCCTGTAGAAGCTATCCCATTAATGTTTACTTAATCGGATGATTGGTTCAGGAATGCATATAATTACAAGGCGACGTTTAGTTTAATTTTTTTTATAAATAACACTAGCAGCGTGGGTTACACATTACTAGTATTCTTGTTAACCCCTCCAGCTAAGCTAAATGCTTGTGTTAGGAGTGTGTTCACATTCCGGATGTCTTAATAAAAGCTGTTCTCAGATCCCTCCTACTTAAGGCGCAGTACGCACTCCGTGTGGTTTTAGTCGGTTCGTTTCCGACACACCGCCCCATCGAAAACCCCGGTGGGGTTTTCCCACGTACAAAAAAAAAAGGAGTGTGTTCACGTCGGTAGTGCACTGGGTGTTGTTTGAATCCGCAACCTTGATCGCAAGTCGTACGCCTTAGCCATTACGCTACCGCCGCTTTATTAGTTATACATAATATATGTATATGTAAAATATTAGTATTAAAGGTCATCTGAGGATTTCAATTTCTCTGTCTTTGACCTTATTACTTTGTATGTCTTTTCATCCGCTAATAATCGAATGAAAAATCTACCGTAAGGTGAGTACGCGGAAACATACGTATATTATGTTCAAGAATTTGTGATCTAGCCTGGTATAAGGTGAATATAAAACATTGCTTCAGGTTTTATTCAGATGAAATTTAATACTTGGCACACACTTTGTTTGTCGTCCATGAGGGCCGGATATTCCAAATGTAATACTTTGAATTAGGTTGCTTTATAAATTCCGACCGATAACACATATATGTTTTACTAGCAGTGCCCCGCGGTTCCACCCGCTTAAGTCCCAATTCCGGGTGAATATCAGGATGAAATGTAGCTTATGCGTTAACCCAGGTCTCCAGCTATCTACATACCAAGTTTTATCGAAATCGGTTTAGCGGTTTTTCCGTGAAAGAGTAACAAACATCCATCCATCCATCCATCCAAACTTTCACATTTATAATATTAGTGGGATTAGTGGGATTATTATCCCACTAATCCCTAATAGTATATTTACTAGCGACCCACCCCAGCTTCACACGGGTGTAATGTAGATACTAATGTGGTGAACAATCATCGTGGGATTATACAAATTAACACAAATCAATATCAAAATTCTTGAATCGCTCTATTTATTGGTGTAAACCGAATTAAAATCCGTTGCGTAGTTTAAAAGATCTAAGCTTACAAACATCTGAGGCAAATTTGTTTTATACTATGTAAAGATGATGATAACTTTTGAAAACTTTTTTTTACTAAAATATCAAAACGGTATCAACACATGTAGTAAACCTCAAAAATGTTTACTAATATTTTGTCGAGGTATATACCTATTTATCTAAAGTTTTTCACAAAAACACAAAATTAGTAACAACTCGGCCCTACGCGAATGAAAGTCCTAATGCAAATACATCGTCTGTGCAGTATTTCATAGCAAAAGCTGTAAATTAAAAGATGACACGCCAGGAGCAAGAAAAATATATTTTCTTACCAAGGGTAACTCATACCTAGATCATATAGACATATCTGGCTCGTAAAAACGGAGGGTTAGTGGAAGCAAGAGGTCGTGTGTATGGCTGGCCTTATGCAAATGTAACGATAACATGCCTTTAGGGTCAATAAACTGTTACCTACTCACTTTTACGACATGATAAGTATATTGCTTGTCTTATATCTTTGTTCGCCATTAGCTTGTGGGTCACGTTGGCTCTTACTGATGTTACGTATTGTTTTTGTTACAGATTGGACAACGTGGAATTTACTGTAAAGGTAAGAACTACTTTTAGCTTACAATATGCCTGCGGATATATCAAACAATATTCATATCTTCTGTATGTTAAACACAATTTTAATCTATCTCTGTTTAAAATTTACCATAGAAAAATTACAGTATTTAAGTGAATTTGATATGCATATATAGCCGACATAGCCTAACGGGTCAGAAAATTGAAGTGGCAATGGGCGGGGCACGTAGTACGTAGAACCGATGGTCGATGGGCCCGAAAAGTTCTGAAATGGAGACCACGGACCGGAAAGCGAAGCGTAGGACGTCCACTACAACGGTGCATAGACGACCTGGTAAAGATCGCAGGACGGCGGTGGATGCAGGCCGCTTCCAACCGGTCTTCTTGGAAGTCATTGAGGGAGACCTGTGTCCAACAGTGGACGTCCTATGGCTGATATGATGATGATGATGATATGCATATCGTTCTAAAATTAAACTTTTGTCTTTCAAAAGAGGGTGGACTGGTTTTATATAGAGCAACGGTAGTCCATAATTAATTACTATAGTCATTAGTACATTTACAATAGTTTATTATGACAAAAAAACATGTTTACTGCACTGTCCGTTCCGTAACCGTTCAGATAGTGATTAGTTATTTTTGATACATAAGTACATTATACAAAGACACAAATAAAAAAATCAGAATACTAGAACTATCGCCGGAAGTACCACTGATTACTGTATACTAGGCTTTTACGGAAATATTGTAAAAATACCCATACTCATAATGAGTCCACTCGTGACCACGATCGGCGCAATTCGATCAAAACGACGGGTAACCAAGAGGTATTTATTGTACCTTATAAATATTGTCGCGATTAAGTCCCGAGTTACACATGTAATTTGTAAAAATATAACTAAACACAACAGCACTTACCACTCTATAAAAGCTAATGTTATGAGTATCGCAGCAGTGTTTAGATTACTTTGTAGATACGGGATATTTGGAGCTACTCTGAACAAAGTTGGCCATTAGGTAAATGAGTAAGATAGCGATAAATGACCAGCACCCATATCAGGGATAAAATCAGGTGAAAATCTTAACTGGTTGCGACGTAAACCAAGTGCACGGGGATCAAGATGTGGGTTATGTAACTTTCAGAAGGATTCAAAGATTTAATGTGGACAAAATGTTGTGTATCTTTTTTTAAAAAACTTGACTTTTTTGGGATTTAAAATAAATGAATAATTTAAACAATTTTTTTATAACTTCTAATTAAGTATTTGAAAGAAAATATTTTAACAAAATATTTATCAAGTTATTTTACAATATTAAACTTGCAATGCAAATGTTAAACACAGATAATCAAAATGACAAGATGTAAGGTGAAAATGACACAAAGATCATTTTAATGCATTAGAAAATAGTGACGAAAGGTGACATTACCAATGACCATTGACCAATGGTCCCAATTCTGTTACTTCCCTCGCTAAATTAAAATTCACGAAATTTTCTTCATATAAGATGTAAACCTTGTATACTTCAAAACAAGGTCTTATTTCAAATTGAAACAAGTAGGTAACATATGTCGCTATCGAAATAAGCAATTTATTTGTCGACTAAAGTCTAATACACTTAAATAAACTTTAATACCACGTAGCGAGTGCCGCTATCCGTTGAATGCCATCTCTTTTGCTCTGTGGTTTTAGTAAGCGTCTTCGTAGGTGTAGATTAAAAACACGTTCGTTTTGAACAAGTTTTTATACGGCAATTATACAGCGTTTGAATAAATGGAGACTCTCGCTGCGTGGAAATAAAGTTGAGTATACGTTGACAGGTGTTAGTGAAATTTAGCGGTGCTGCGAAATAGATGCTAGTAACAAATAGACCTTATTACGAACAAGACTAGGTTGATTTCATATGAAGAAATTATGTTAGGTTTTAGTTTAGTCGAGTGTACAATAGAATCGGCACCATTATATGAAATTAGTCCGATCCGGTTAAGCTACTTACATTTAACCTGTTATCATTAATTAAATAGTTTTAAATAGAATAAGCTTTATCCTACCTTTTCATCCACGATTAATTTGTATTATTACTGGTCTGTTCCAATGAATCAACGTGATATTATCTAGCCTATAATCTTTATTAATAAACGATTCATCTCAATGACGAAACGTCAGATCGAGAAGATGGAAAATGAAGGAGTATTTGCTATAACTTTTAATCGCACAAATTCGCTGTCCTCCTTGTACCATAAATCTTATCATCTTATCCGGCAAGTGTACCTAATAGGCTTATTAGGAAAATTTCAGAATTGCGTTTATTTAATAGTTAGGTGCTTGTTTAATGTAAACAATTATTTAAAAAAAAGATTGGAATGCCCTGCCAGTGGAAATCAGACGCGCACAATCACTACCTGTCTTTAAAAAACTAGTCAAGAACTACTACCTATCACTAGGTGATGTCAGCACATAATTTCCCTTTTGCCCTTTCCTTAAAGTCACTGTGCCGCTGTATCCTATATTATATATTACCTATCGTTTATATTCCCACATGTACCTATATTTTTATATGTTTAAAGTTTACTTGTATGTATACTAGTAAGATATTTTACGTCATTAAATAATTTAGTAAAGTGCACCATACTGCCCTAATTTATCTCCATTTCTTTTTCTCCATCTCATGGTTGCCTGTAAGAGATTGCCATAGAGCGATAAGGCCGCCAATTGTATTAACCGTAATTTTAAGAAATTTTGCTTTTTAATGTTCCTGGTGTACAATAAAGAGTTATATTATTATATTATTATTATTATTGGGATCAATAAAGATATTTTTAAAATTCTCGCTAAAACGCTCCCAACTGCCACATGAGTTTGAATATGTTTATATTGTAGTTGTAGTTAATACTCTGATGCCAACTGACAGCTGTTAGTTTGTTTATCGGTTAATGATGTAATAGATCTGTTTGGTGTTTTCAGTCACGAGATAATTCTTACTATTCATCAATCAATTTAATAATTGGTTGTTAAAGTTTAAAACTTAAGTTTTAAATTTTCGAAGATAACAATCATTTAGTTACAACGTAAAATAAATTTGTAATTAGTATCCTTATCCCTATTGAAAAAAAAAGGTAATTATTGTAGGAAATGAAATGGAAAAACGGTTAGCTAATTTTAAATCACCTATTATTAATAATTTAATGTATTCCTGATGAAATGATGAAAAGTTGTATGGAAGTATTGCCAATTAGCCTTAGTAATTAAAAATTCTACCCAAAGACACTATTCCACGCGGACGAAGTCGCGGGCACAGCTAGTATTTTATAATGTATCATATATAGGTAGGTACATTAAAACTGAACACAATTGTGTAAAGAAGTCTATGACTATAAAAATATAGAATGGACAATATTGTTTTATTACATACGGCTTCTTAGGAAATGGAGGATGTTCTTGACTGCGTCTTTGATCTGATTATTTAAATGTTGCTAGACTAATTTACGCATTTTGTTTAAATATGGGTACTACGTGTGTCTGATATAGCAAACTGCGGGCTTGCGATGCGATATTATAATACCACAAATAAAATAATAAAGCCAACCATTGAAGAATACTATTTATTAGTTACACTAATCAAATCGTAAACAATGACTAACATTTACCACGACTATTGTAGACCACAGTCCACATTTAGGAGATAAAGAGCATCGCCAGATGGTGAAGCTACATGATTCGAAGGCACAACACAATTGTGTGACTATGCTATATTAGCTCATTGTTGACATAGGGATTACGTCATCAATAATATTGATTGACTCGGGATACAATGTATCATTCAGCCTGGCTGTTACTTCTGAATTTAATTACATTTTGTGTACTAGGATTTTAGAACTGTCAGAAACATGTGGTTTATTAACGGATTTCAAAGTATACCCAAAACTTATAGAATTGTACATATTTACAAACCTTTACCAATAAATGTTGTATAAAGTTGATTATTCACAGCTCTGCTCAATAATATACAATCAATAATTAATTACACAGAGGAGTCATGCTAATTATCGAAACTATTATAAAGTTGTAATAAGCTGTTTGTTCCCACATCATACAGAAATTACTGAACCAAATTTAGATTAACTTTGTATTATTCAACAGTTATATGTTATTAAACTTAAAACTTGATATTGTCTTGTTTTGGTGTCTGAAGCTGGAGATTTACATCAATAAAAATAGGGTTGGAAACTTAGAACTAGGGCAACCTACTAATTAGTCAAATATATATATATATATATATATATATATATAAAATATAAAAATACATATACAGACACACTTCTCCTTCTACAAAGGCTTATCAACTTTTCTTTGTAAAATGGTAACGTTAACGGGTAAGATAAAAATAAAAATCTTGTATTTTCTCTATTAAAAACATTGTTTTCTCCACCAATAAATTAATTATGAATGTTGTAATATCTTATTACCGTATGACCGTTATTCTTTGTTTAATAATAACAAAAGTGATGTGAAATATGACAAAAGCAATGACATATTAACAAAACAGCTTAGGACAAAAGCCACGATTTTATCAATATATTGCATAGGGTGGATCGTTTTTTACTTGGTGATACACGTTTTGTGTTATAAAAAATAGAGGTTTACAAAGAAATAATAACTGTCGTTAAACTAGTGCAACAAAAACTTGACAGTGTTGTTACATCAGTATTATTGAAATATTAACTTAAAAAAAATGCTTCATTTAATTCTATTTAATAAAAATAAAGTGAAATAATTTGTATGTGGAGTCGGTTGTTCTTCGATTGACAGTTTCGTATCGTTTACAGTACTTAATTGTTTCTACCGTTAGAGTGTTAATTGGTTCAGCTAGCCAAGAAAGAAATCAAATAAAAAATGTCAGTCGTAGGACTGCACGTCTGAAGTGAAAACGATAACTTTCTTTTATATATATATACACATATACACACACACACACAAAAGTTTTCAAACACATCTGTATAAATGTATCTAAGCGTGACGGTCACGCGAGTTCAGTGCTTTTTCCCCATACCAAAAGTACCCAACGTACCTTAAGAAGTTTAATAATATCCTGGGACATATAGCGCTATCTAGACTCAAAATAGATATATTATATTGAAGTGAACACTTTAGGCCCGTTGGGCACTTTTGGTATGGGGAAAAAGCACTGAACTCACGTGACCGTTACACTCAGATACATTTATATGGATGTGTGTATGTATGCAAGTTATATTTTCAATTCTGACGTACAGTCCTACGATTGACAGTTTTTTTTGAAGTGAAAATCTCTTATGCACGTTGGGCACTTTTGGTATGGAGAAAAAGCACTAAATTCACGTGATCGTCACGCTAAGATACATATATATGGATGTGTGTGTACGTGAGTTATATTTTCACTTCTGACGTACAGTCCTACGATTGACAGTTTTTTTTGAAGTGAAAATTTCTTTAGGCACGTTGGGCACTTTTGGTATGGGAAAGAAGCACTGAACTCACGTGACCTTTACACTCAGATACATATATATATGGATGTGTGTGTACGTAAGTTATATTTTGACAGTATTTTTTGAAGTGAATACCTCTTTAGGCACGTTGGGCACATTTGGTATAGGGAAAAAGCACTGGATTCACGTGACCGTCACGCTCAGATACATATACCTATAGATATGTGTATGTTTTCACTTCTGACGTGCATTCCTACGACTGACAGGTTTTTACACATATATCGTGTTAGTCCGTAATGTATGGAGGTGATTGAAGAGCGCTCCCTTGAGAGTAAACCATTGTGACCTGATGTATGTGTGTATGTAAATATATACAAACAAACAATAAACATAGAATTATTCTATACAGCGTATTTCGTAATTATCAACATGTGATATATGTATATACTCGTACATTCATCGACATCCATACTGATTGAATCCTATTAAAAAGGGCTTCGCAAATTAGATCGTTAATTCCCAATTTGTTTCAGAGGTAGATACATATAATGGTTTACGCTGAGTAATGGTACAGACTTACAAAATATGTGCATTCTGATTTTACTGTACGATAGATTTTATTAGATTTAAAATAATTCATTAAATTGTGAATGTTTTGTTATATCTTAGATGGACAGATAGAATATTCTTCATGGTATACCATTAATAGAATACAGTTGAAAAATAATTATCTTAGAAATCAGAGTAAGTACAATGGGCGGTCTTATTGACCAATTTGTAACATCATTACGTTAACTTGGATTTGTACTAAGAATTTCTAAACCTTTTAAGAACCCCCAGACTCTTAAAGTACCTATTATATTTCAGCTTTGTTCGATCACTCGTAGATTATGGTTGTATTATCTGGAGTCCATATTATGCTTGTCATCATATTAACATCAACTGCAATAATCGTATTGAGAAAATCCATAGTCGCCTTGCTACTACGTCACGCCGAGTGTTGAGGGTTCAAATCTCACACGGGACAAAAAAAATTGTGAGCTCCACAAATAGTTGTCCCGAGTCTGGGTGTTCCTTGTGTCCGTTGTTCAAATGTTTGTGAAGCCCCCCGTGACACAGCGACCTAATCCGCATTCAAAATGCGTGTGTTCTATGCTAATAATAAATATCTAAAGAAATAAATGACCATTTAAATTTATAGTATAGTTAGTATTACTTGCTACCAACGGATGTCGTTGCGTGTTGTAAACATTTTTCTTGTAAATGTTGAATTCTTTTTTCTATGGATAGAGAGAACCTGTTGCGATAAATCAAATACTAAATGTTTCTCCAATTATACACAATGCTTGTGCATAATACGTTGCCACGATTATTTTGTACGTTTTACGTGAAGCAACCAAACAACAAACATATAGATAAAGGAGAAAGAAGGATTACGTGACAATCTTCAAAAAACCTCGTTTCCAACAAAAACAGAATTATTGCAATCGGACTACGTGTTGATGAATTACAACTAAGTACACATTTTGACTTTCATCCTCCTCTCAGGGAAACCGTCCTGAATTTCGGGATAAAAAGTATCCTATGTCATACCTCGTAGTATGAATTCAAATCATGCCAAGTTTCATTTGAATCTGTTCAGAAGTATCAGCGAGATGCGCGGCCGTGATACAGATAGACAGACAGAAATACAGACATACAAAAAAAAAATTATAGTTTTGACTTCAGTATCGATTATAGAGTGCCTTCCAAAAAATATTCTTGAACCTTCAATGTACTTACAGAATTGGACTTGTTACAGTTTTATTATAAGTATAGATCTATTAAAATATTTATTATAAATATAAATTATCGACAACATTGTCTCTTAAAAGTCATCAATGAAGATACAAGAGAGAAATAAATAATTATTTACACTAAGGGCTCGTAATCAACACAATTGTGTAATCCGTCTTATCGAAATCCATAGAGTTAAGAACATCACAGAGACAGACGACCCAATATTGCGAATTACGCTTGAGTGAAGTCTTTTAATTAAGGCCGGTAGGTACGCGTCTATGTCAGTGCGGGCGTTCTGAACACCCCATCAATTTCTGCTTGACTTCTGTTTGAGGCAGCCTCGTTAGCGTACGACGCACAGGCCTGCGGAACCCTCCCATACACAAGGTGCAAGCCTGGTCCTAACCGATAACACGCACAACGAATGATATTGGTACGCACCACTTTTACCTACACTCACCTGAGCTTCATTGTTTATGCTTGACTTGGCGAAATTTACGAAAGTATTTTTTTTTTTTTTTAAAAAGACAACTCCCGCATTAGGAATTACCTACTCCTGTGTCGCAGGGGACTTTGGGGGAATTTGGACTTTACAAACATACAAACAACAGACACCAAGAACACCCAGACTCGGGTGGGAATCCAACCCACGACCTATGGCATAGCAGTCAGGGTCACTAACCACTGAGCCAACAGACCAGTCAAGTAGATCAATTAGATCAATTCATTATTCCAACAGAATTCGTTCTGACCTTTCATTGTTAAATAGCAAAACGATTATGTATTTGATATAGCAGTTGATTGTTGATATGTTTATACCTCCTTAAAATTTATTTTAGCTAAGGGATTGTTCGATAATTAGTTTAACAATAGTAAACCCGACGCCATTTATGTAAAGTGTATTTTATATGATACGCTATGTAGAATCTTCGATGCTTGGAGCGTGGCCTGGATATTACAAAAACCTTGTACATTTTATATAAATATCAATACGCAATCAATTGTTCCTTCAAAATGATAAAAAAGTGTCTAAAATTAATCTACGAAAGATAAATAGTTTAAAGTAACTTATAATATAATAATCAATGATTTGTAATCATACTGAGCATGTACATTCCAACTGTTCATGAATAAAATAGTTTCTTAAATTATAATATACTAGCGGACCTGACAGACGTTGTCCTGCTTGAACTTAAAAAATATTATTCCAATTGTAAATCTAAACCATTCTCGAATCCACCTGAAGACACACAAAAAAATCATTAAAATCGGTAATTATTCCTGGAACCCTATCGCAGCTCCATCTATCGTGTCCCATTGTAAATCTAAACCATTCTCAAATCCAAATGAAGACACACAAAAAAAATCATTAAAATCCGTCCAGCCGTTCAGGAACATACACACGCACAGAAGAAATATATATATATATATATATAAATAATTCTACTCACTTAATAATAAATACTTAATTATAATTTGGTAAATTGAAAAAGCAAACATGCTTAAATGACAAACCGAATTAAAAAGAGTTTCACTTTTTTTTTTATTGAATACTTCCTGCGTTTTTAAATTGCATGGGGCGGACTTAATGCTTTCTGTCTATCATCAGACCATCGCATCGTTACCGAGCCCAATCAGAAGGACTCATCAAAACGAATGATACTCGTATAATCCAAAACTCGAGGGATTTACTAGTAGCCACTGAATAGTTCCCCTATCCACCTCCTGGCTCCATCATCAGATCAGCCTCGAGGTGCCAAATTATAGTATTATCATTCAAACTACATATAACTACATACAGAGTTTAATTTCGATACCACAATTAGAAGCAAGTTAAAATTGACATTCAAGATTTGTTTACATAATGAGTTAGAAGTGAAGCGAATAAAAGCGAGTTGTTTTACTAAAATGTGTTAATACGCAATGATACTAAGCCTGTAATAATTTTATTAACAGCTTAATATTGTATATTTAGGTACTGAAACTACTGCCCCGATTTTCAAAGTTCTTTCAATAATAGGAAGCTATTAAAGACGAGTGCTATGGGCTGTTTTTTACAGCACCGCGTGTAAATTACACACCTGGAATTTGGGCGAGTCACTAATTAAAATATACATTATAGAAAACATCTCGTTTTGTATTCTTATTTTATCGTTTTCGAAATATATATTTCCATTCACTACATTTTAGGTCGAAGTAGAATTTATCGGTAACTGTGTTCCTTATACTAAGGTTTGTCACCCTCAGAAAACATTCCAACTCCCAAGAACCGTAGGCTAAGAGTTTGCAGATTCCCAAAAATAATAAACAAATCATATTATTATGTTCTTGAAAAACATGAGTATAAAGTTAACAAAAGTAATCTAGGAAATTGTCTTTATAGCATTGTAGCTTTACAATCAGCTATTTCGAACTCAAAAACCCTCGGAGTGAGATCAACTCTTCGTAACTCGCACAAGTGTTCATTCAGTATCACGTGGGTTTTATATAAAACTAGTTTGTCAATGGCGCAGTTATATCTATATCAGAGATACACTATGACGTTGTTGTGTTTGGAGCACTCTTCACTATATACTGCGTGTAAGGTAATGTGTGCAGGAGAGAAATGACATGGAGGTCACCAAAAATATAATTTATTCTTACTGAGTAATTACAAGGTACAAGACAAGTATCGATAACGAGGTTCTCACAACGACTAGACTGTGTGGGGTGTTACATAGGTACATCGCTTGTTGTACAATACTCAGAATTAGGTGTCAGAATTAACCACCACAACGTAAATATTAATATTAATTCATTTCAAGTAAAAATGTCACTTTCAAGCATTTGACTGCAATAGACGAAATAATTTAGACGGATAAAACTTGTCAGTTGTAGGATATAAGTTTTGAAATAAGTTAAATAAATTCCAAATTTGCTGTGCATTACAAGAAAAATCTAATAATGTGGTATCAATTTAAGGTAAAGACAGGAAAAGAGAAAATAATATCGAAGCGATACATAACATAATATTTTTGATCGTGTTTTATTATGTGACCATTAGATTTTTACTTTATAATGTAATTTAAAAAAAAGGATATTAAGACAGTAGATAAGTTTAATTTCCATTTTTTAAGTATTCAAAGCATATTGAATATCCGTTGAATATCTACAAAAGATCAGTGGTTAAATCCCATTCTAGTATCCCATTTTCTATTTCATCACAATATTCAAGTACTTTTTTTACATATGAGGTCAAGGAAACATAAATAAAGCATGAGAGAAGTTATTAAACAAAGTACTTTAACAAAGCTTTGTTCTTACAAAAGTTATAACTAAATTATATCGGAACCGTGATGCTTTTCTAAGTGAATACCTAATCTTGGCTCATAAAAGTTGCATTTGGTTCCTTCACGTCGAGATGAGTTTTGTTAAAGTTAACTTTTGCGTAAGGTTTTCTTAAATGTAATCTTAATTTCGGGTATCGGTAGAAGCAATTTGTTTACTTCTACTTTGGTAGACATGGACAGCTCATTTGACCTTTAAGCCTTATGTCCAACCGATCGAATACTTAATATAATACTGTTAGATGACGGTGGTTGAAAAAAACGAGTGACGTAACACTTCATCCGATATCGGGCCCTAAAATGGTCGCACTGAGATGTTTGTGAAAGTGTTCTTCTTAGTTTTTAACAAAACAAAAAACAGAGAAGTTTCTCTTGCCAATCAAGGTGTAGTCAAATTTTAGGAGCGTTATGTGTAAATAATAATACTCAATATTATAGATAAATTACACATAGACACAGAACAAATTATCATGCTCATCACACAATTATTTGTCCTGGGAATCGAACCCACGACCTCTGGCTTAGCAGTCAGGGTCACTAACCACTAGACCAACAGGTCAGTCATAGTTTTATAAGTATGACTGGCCTATAGTTTCATTGATGTCAAACCTCTCACATACGAAATATTAGCTTTATTGGTCAATTTTCGTGTTTAATTTTCTAATTTCAAAATAAGATTTCTGTATTAAAAAACACTATTTTTTATAAAATTGTTAGCACTTTACGTTACTCACGGGGTAATAATTATTTATTATTACTACATAGTATAAAACAAAGTCGCTTTCTCTGTCCCTATATCCCTATGTATGCTTAAATCTTTAAAACTACGCAACGGATTTTGATGTGGTTTTTTTTAATAGATAGAGTGATTGAAGAGGAAAGTTTATATGTATAATAACATCCATTAAATAGTGGAGAAATACTGTTATTTTTGAGGCTTCTCATGTGATGTCGTAAATAATTACATAACTACTAGATCGATTTCAATCATTTTTTCAGTGAATGACATAGGCTATATATTTTATAACCGTGCGAAGCCGGATTTATATTTATAAATGAATCCCTATTTTTCTTGGTCACGGCATCACGCGTGAACGGCTGAACCGATTTCGCTAATTCTTTTTTTTTTGTGTTTGTTATTGTCAGGAGAAGGTTGTTATGAAAGAAAAAATTGAGAAAATTAGAAAATTTAAGAAAACTTAACGAGGGACTTACGCGGGTGAAACCGCGGGGCGCAGCTAGTTATAGTATAAAGAAATAGCCCTCCCTAATACATTTTGGAAATTAAGATTTTATGTATCCGCATGTATAATTTACATACACATTTTCTAACTGACTTAAGATTAAGAGCTGTGACTACGCAAAAGCTTTTCTTGACTAACTGTAAAAAGCAATGATTCTTTGTGATCAATTCCTTTAATGTTTATTTCACACCTCCATCTTACGTTTCTATGTAAAGGACATTGTTCTCAAAATTTAAGGGCTTCTAATTGAATATTTTATTAACGTGCTGTGATAAGAATACTTAAGCGATTTCCCAACCCTACGGGTACCCTTTTCTGCTTATAAGCAGGCTGAAATGCTCATCTCACAAGTTTCTTTCAAGAGTATAATTTTTAAATGACGTTTCACTTAATATTCGATTTTTTTTTTCGAATAAATTTGCCAGCTTTGCACGTCTACATAAAGTTGAGTTATTACACGGGAACATCTAAATAAGACATCATTTCTGTTCCCCTTTTTAGAAACAATTTGTGTTCATGCTTTTATTCTCTTCTATCCAATTACCGAAGTTGTGTTACCACACAAAGCTATGATATTTGTATTTCTATATATTATATATGTACGAACATTACCTTATTATTTTATGAATACGTAACTTTAATTCTCTTTGGATTCCGTTGTACAATTCTGTTTGCTTTCGGACTTAAATCAAGTTTAATTTTCTGCTAGGTAAGTTTTCTATTTTACATACTTATTATCTACAATTATTTACTTTTTTTTAGGGTTCCATTCCTCAAAAGGAAAAACGGATCATTCTTAGGATCACTTCGTTGCCTGTATGTCTGTCTGTCTGTCAAGAACCTTTTTCTCGGTCACACGTGTAGGTTTAAAGTTAAAATTAATAGCAAAGATTTATGTCTCCGATCCCTTAAAGCTGTAAAGAAATAAAGCTTCTAGTCGACGCAATCAAAAGTTAGGGTCATTTAAGATTCATATTATAAATAATTTAACACTTCGCAGTAAATAAAAGCAATATAGTTAAGGGGTACTTCCCATTGACCTAGAATTACAAAAATTGGTAAATGAAAAAATACAAAAATCGGTAGTTTGATGTTATATCACATAAAAAAAATATTTTTTGCGATTACAAACTTATATTTTTCGATTTATGGGAGAGTATTTTTAGAAGATCAACGTTAAGTTTCTCTTTCAAATAAAACGTCAATAATATTCTCAATATACGAACTACGGAACCCTCGGAAGACTCGTGCTTGTCCGGTCTTTTAAGTTATTAAGTAAGACTCGTACTTGTCTGGTTTTTTAAGTTATTGAGTAAGTCTGGTACTTGTCCGGTTTTTTAAGTTATTAAGTAAATACTAAGTATCTCAGTAGATCTGAGTATAAACTGTATACAATATTTAGCAAAAACACAAAAATCATAATTTAAACCTACGTGCAACACTGAAGTAACTAATAAAATAGTAATAAAGGTACTCAGTCTCTGCTATAATAACTATAAATTTCCGAAAATGATTATCTACATCTATGATTGATAAAAATGAGATTTGTCTAGAGACAATGCTTGTACACTAGTCAGTGGTCATTATAAGTAGAGGGCTACTGATTAGTTCACAATGAGCACGAACACAATAGGGTACTGTTGCTCGACTGAGTTTTTTGTTTGGGGAAAATGACTTTCCCCGACTCTCCCATTCAGTTGCACCTATCTTAGCGGTACAATACGATAAGACTATAATATACATATGTACATATTAAGTATTATACTACATTAACTAGATTAACAGTGGTTATTCATCATTTTGATGAAAAACGTAACCATTCAAAAGTCACTTTGAGCTTATAAGACAAGAAAATTTGTATATATATATATATATATATATATTTTTTTTTTTTATGGTATAGGGGGAAAACGAGCAGACGGGTCACCTGATGGTAAGTGACTACGGCGGAGTCACAAGTCTGTTGCCGCCCTTAAGGTGGGACTAGAGAAGACTTAGGGCCTCCGGTAACCTCACTCACGCGGCGAAAAGTAATGCAAGCAGTGGTTCACTACCGATTTTCTGTGAGGCCGTGAAATCACTCCGGTCGAGCCGTACGTGCCAAAGCATGGCTCATGGCTAAATTTACTAATATTAAAGTATGGTATTTTCTGGGACAAATTAGAAAATTCAAATAAATACTTTCTATGCAGACAATTAACAAATATTCATTAGGAGAAATTAATTTAAATATTGTTTTATAACTTTACAAAACGGTTAAGAATATACTCGACAACTAACCATTTATCCCTCTAATCCTCAATACTACTCTATCTAAAATTTTCATTATGAGAAGGAAGATTTACTTAAATAGATAGAGTAAAATATAATGAAAATGTTAATATGTAGATTGCTTAAGGAAGGACAAAAAGAGAAAGGAAGAAGTAAGTAAGTAATGAGATACTGCTACAAAAAAAAATATTACATGCTGGACGCGATTTAAGGTGATCTTATTTAAATACAGACTAGTAAACAATGTTCATCACCATAAACAAGGTAGGCAAACAGATGGTTGTTCAACCCAGTCACGTCTAGCCTACCGGTCAGAAGGTCAAGACCCTTAGCCCAGAGCTACTAAATTGTCTGTGAACGTTTGGAGTTCGGGACTCCCTTCGCTTTGCTTGGATTAGACCCTGATTTTGATTAGCATGTGGGCCCCTAAGACAAATTAATCCTTTAGTAAAATTATTCAATATGGCTCCAACCCCTTGATTGAAGTTAAATTGGTTTAAATTTGTAAAATTACTTAAAAAAGTCTTTGAAACATGCAAGTGTTATTTTGTTTCTTAATTTGAGAAATGTTCAAATAGGGTAGATGACTGTCAAGTCAAATCAGTTTCTTTTTACTAATCTTCAAAACGGTAGGTTTGGTACATTTTTGTATGAAATCCTAAGGCATATGACATCACGCCTTACTGTTGTCAAATTGATTTAACTATTATAAAATTAGCAACCCGCCCCAGCTTTGCACGGGTACAAATTATACACCTAAATCTTCCTCATGAATCACTCTGTCTATTAGTGAAAACCGCATGAAAATCCGTTCAGTAGTGTTTCAGTTTATCGCGAACAGACAGATAGACAGACAGACGTGGTGGGGGACTTTGTTTTATAATATGTAGTGATAAATGCAAAACGTTTATATAAAACTAGACGAAAATTTCCAAAGTATTTTAAGTTTACTGAGAGGATGCCATGCCCATGCTTTCGAGACGATACAAAAACTGTTTAGTAAACCCGCCCCGCGGTTTACCCGCGTAAGTCCCGATCCCGTGGGAATATTGGGATAAAAAGTAGCATATATGTTAATCCAGCTATCTACATACCAAGTTTAATTGCAATCGGTTCGGTAGTTTTGGCGTGAAAGAGTAACAAACGTCCATCCATCCAAACTGTCACATTTATAATATTAAAGGGATTAGAGGGATAAGGTCTCATTTAGGTGTAAAATTAAGCTAAGACTAAAGTTGAGTCAAGACGAGCCTGCCAGTAAAATATTGCTCTTCTAATTAATACATAAATTATATTATCAACTTAACGCATGCAGTTGTAGTACACGTTTATGTGCACTTCATCGGAGTCAACACTGCACTCGAGTACGTGGGAGCAGCAAATAAATCTAAACAACGATGTTTTTATGAGCTGTGAGCATAGTAATTATTTATGAGGCTTCAAATAGTAAAATGGTTTTAGTCTAGTAAGTAAGTCGGTAATATGAAAAAATATTTTAAACATAGTAGGTACTCTGTATAATGTTTATATTGTTATAAGTTTTATGATCTTTTGTTAAATATTTCATAAAAGACCCGTTGGGGATTATAATTAAGTGTATTGTAAAACAATGTTTCTGATGACCTAGATATATTCATTAAAATTTAAATTATTGTATGCTTTATAAATTCTTAAAGAGCTCCATATTATTTTACAATATTCAATATTCTAACTACAAAAAAGAATATAATAATGTTCATCTGTCATGGACCTAAAAAATGAGGCCAGTCGTCACAGTCGTTATTAACTAAAAGAAGCGTTTTATATTACTAAATTACATTATGTTTTAAGATATTGACGCTGTTTATTCTTACTTCGGAAATTAAAATGCAGTATAAACAAAACCGAATCCAAAGTAATGGTGGCCTGTTTATGTAAAACCTACCGCAATCGCAGAGAGCTTGTGGTCGCTGCTGCAAGCTAAAAAAGAAAACAACATCAACTAAACCTGTTCAGGCGAGTGCAAATTCCCAATGTGTTCCGGACCATTAAGCTACTTACTGCCCGGTGGAAACTCACGCACCGAGAGGCTCTCTTTGAATCTTGATTATGCCTTTGTTCCTACTTGATCTAATGAATATGGTCCCTTATTGGTATTTGAATTGTAATAATATTAGCTTACGGTATCTTTTTGTTGCCTTAGCTTGTTTTTGAAAACGTATAATGTTGTATAAGACACCAAATATTGGCGCATTCTATAAGTTAAGAAGATAGCCAACAGTATAAATATGTAAGCAATGGAAGACAAGAATACATCAAACCGCGGCCTGCCACGCATTATCACCTAACTTGGTAAGCACTTCTTCGTTTGCCCAAATTACGACAATAGGTTCGCCATCTTATGTTACACCTGACATAGCGCGTTGTCATACACCTCTACTTATCCCTGCAGGAAAAAAGACTTGATGCTCATGTTTATGATGTAAGTTATGTGTTTAGATCAGCCTTGATCTGTTAAACACACCCCTATATTCTAAATTTTTAACTTTCGCGTTCCATGATAAACTATAAAATATGTTCTCTGGTCTGAATTAAAAAATAATATAAATGTGTAAAAACCACGCCACCTCGCTTTTATGCGCAGTCGGATAAACACCAAAATAAGGACACATCGGTTTGCTTACAAAATAAGGACACTGTTAATATAATATATGACGGTACATGGCGAAACAAAAATATTAAAAATTTTGACAATGTGCGCGTGGATGAAGAACCTTCTACCTCACGGTGTCGACCACAGAGGGCGTGCACCGCTGAGTCAGTCAGTCGGTGACTATGGCCAGTGCAACCTGTTCGAAACGTCACGCGTCAGGCAATCCAGATGTATGTAATACCTATTTCGTGATCGCGTTAATTCCTGTATAAATACATAACTACCCCTATATTGTCCTTATTGTCCCTATAGTCATATAGATTCATGTTAGTATTAAATAAAATTTGAATATCTTATTATATTTCGTCTGTATTTCTGTCTGTATTTGTTATTTCCACTTTGTCTGTTGCCATAGTTTTGTGGGCAGGGTGGGTAGGTGTCGCTAGGAAAAAAAGTGAACACGAAAATGAAGTCAAATCAGCTATAGTCCCGAGTAATTATTTAAAAAATATATCACTGTCTAACTAGTAGGTATTTGGCAACTGGTTCCCGGAGGCTTCCTTCCTAAAGTATACCCGGGTCGATTCCGACATACCACTTTAAAGAAGGTATTTAGGCAACTACGGAACACAAGCCAGTTTTTATGACGACTATTCTAGTCGGACGCTGCAATAACACTGTGTCCGGATAGTGTCACACGCAGATTTGCAGACTCTGATGCGATCTCGTGTTGACAGCAAGCTACTAGACTGAGTTCAAACGCCCAGTATTACCGGGAGATGTTGGTGCTAATCGGCTCTACACTAATGGCTACCTCCCCATTTTCTTTTTAAAATGTTTTATTCTGTTACGCGGTGCTCGAAAAAAATAAAATTCGCCCTGTCATATAAAATACCTGCCTGTTTACGGTTCTTAAGAAAGTATTTAACATCTCCGAGTTCTAGGAAATATTTTTGTCTTGTTGTTAGATTTTTTAAACCAATCATTTTAACATTGTTTGAGCTTCTCGACTTTCGTGAGTAATTCTTTTAAATATTTAAAGTTTTTTTGAACAATTTTTTGGTGTACCTAACCATGTTTGGTATGTGACTAGTTACATAAAGGATTTTATTTGCTTGTTTTGTAACTTTTAGAAGCGAAATCTTATTTAGTGTTACGGCTGCCTACTATGTTGCTAAGTTACTTTAGAAAGTTTTCTACGTAATTAGTTTAATAAATAACAATTTTACTATTTATCTGAGTACATTATAAGTCAAGTCACATGGCTCCATTTGAATTCGTTCTTCCTGTACACATTTGTTATCGCTAAATATAATTTTAACTTTTGTTTTATACGGTTAAGTAATGAAATACTATATTACTATTAATATTTGGTCTTTATCAATCGGTTGCATAGAATATACAAAAATAGCAAAATTATCATTTAATCGTAACGTAGTTAAAGTTTAGGCAAAATATATTATTTAATTTTCATAGAAAAATATATTTTATATTAGTAACCCAGTTTTTTGTTACTGGGTTACTAACATAAAATAAAATAAAATCCTGGCCAAAATATTTGCAGTAAAGCTTATAACAAAAAGCTCGTATGCGTAACTTCTACATTGAATAATCACTTTTATAAAATCGTATGTTTGTGATGACATATACCGTGATATATTTTACCTACCACCACATACGAATAACTCTTCTCTGTGCCACTACTACCCTTCATTTCAAACTTCGCATACTACGCTAAATAAAGTACAATTTAATTGTACAATTTCCAAAACTGTATTGCGTTAATAAATACCTATCACAGAAATACAGATCTAATCAAATCTAACACAGTATTTGAAAGTAAAATTTCAATACTTTGTTCATAAATTATTAAATTAACTTTAAAGTTTATTTTGATTATACCGCGTAAAAGCAGAAAACATATACAAAAAGTGTTTGGTAAAACTTCTTCATCAAAAAGTGATGACGTATCGTACTCAGGTTAGAGTGAATTTAATGTAAAGTCGGATCAAGCAAATGAATTTAAACTCGTAGACAAAAAATGTTGTTTAGCAGGGTCTCACATCAGAACATCAAGGCCAGATGTGTGGTGTAATTAAAACTTTAATTATATTCCTTCTTGATGTAGCTATACCGCAACATAATAATAAAATATGACTCCGTCAGGTACAGCGTTAAATAAATGTAATTTGTTTTGTAATTTTCCAACAAAAAGACGAACATTCAAGATGAAAAATATGAAATAAATTACTGTTTGGACGCCGGTCGTTGTACACCACCAGTGTATTGTCAAGGCGAGCGCTTTCGCTTTCATTTAGATAATGGCCCGTAATTTAGAAATTTGCCGCAAGTAATTAAAATTGATACAGTCTTGTCATTGATATTTAGTTGAACTGTCGGACTTGGTTACAGTGTCTTAAAGTTTCTGAACTTCGGTTTTACTTCAACGTATTTGACTTGTTATTCCGAGTGGCGAAGAAGTTATGTAACTTAAAAAAGTCAGCTTGAGAACTTAGAAATACATTTTGATAAACATTTTTCAAATCTACATTAATTACCATTAACTGAAAGCGCTAGAAATATTTCCATAAGGTGAGTGTTTCTCATCAGCAGACAATGGTTAATGTATCAAGTCAGAAACGATTTTGCTAATGTCTAAGAGTAGGGTCGCTTCGGAATTGGCCACTTTACCTTTTACCCCACAACGTTTTGACGTTGATTAATGGTTTCTTGTTGTTATGTCCAAGGTGGGAACAAACAGTTCATTTGTGTTAACAGGAAGCATTCCAAATCAAAATTTGAAAAATTGACAGATGCATCGCTAATCCCAAAACGTTTGTAGTTAATAGGTGAGTACCTATAGTATGAGTATTAGCTCCTAGATGATGATATATCTAGAAGATAATGATTGAATAGGATCTTCAATGAATTACTCATTATGTACTTTTACTTGTTTGCACTTGCTATCCTGTCAACATCACTTCATAAATTTTTGAAGAAATTAATTTAAAATCTTCCACCATATATTTTTTCATTTTACTTTCGGCATTGAGGTCTACATTTAAAAAATATGTTTAAAATATCTATGCTGTAACTAGTTATGTGAATATAGGTAAGCATTTTTTTTTTTCAACTTTATGCGACCTCATCGATCTAATTAATAAAGCAAGAGGGCGGAATCTTGTCGATTAAATTACAAAAGCGATCCAAGTAGAAACTGCTTAAATCACACGGTGACTCCGGGTGAAGCGCTCCTAACTCTGCATATATTGACCACTCTTTATATAGAATCTAGTCATTTAAAGGTGGACAAACTGTCTGTCGGGTCAAAGACTGATCTTCACACGCAATGCGTGGTGCATTGCGTGTGAAGATCAGTCACAATCACGAAAGTCATCAAGAAAGTCAGTCATATTCACAGAAGAAGAAGTTATATTGTTGTATCTCGAAAGATTGGTTCCTGTCTTAAATAAGTTAAGTCATGCTCATCCTAGCTAGAGCTTTGAATGGTGTCGAATCGTATCGAAGCCCCGTTATAACCAAAAAACCGGACAAGTGCGAGTCTGACTCGCGCACCGAGGGTTCCGTAAGCAAACAAACTTGTATACGTCCATCTCGGGAATCAATTCTCTAAGACTTTTGGCCGTCTTTTTCGAAAGACAAACTTAACTTTGCGGTTGCGATGTACGACAAAGACAACAATCCAACCGCAAAATATAAGTTTATAATCACAAAACCTTTTTTTTAGGTAATATAACAACAAATTAACAACTTTTGGATTTTTCCTTCACTTGTGCTGTCAGACCTTGCTTCTTAGCAAATTTCATGAATCTATGTAAATTCGAAGTACCCTATAGGTTTTCGACCCAAAACCTATGGGTAACTTCCAGTTGACCTAGAATTGTCAATTTTGATTAAAAGCAAGGTCTTACAGCACAAGTAAAGGGAAAATTCCGAAAAATAAAAAAAGTTGAAAATTAAGGTAAATTTTGGTACTTACAAGTTTTCACGAAAATCTAAATTTTCCCATATCTTTTTATCGTGTTGACTCAGGACCTTGATTTTTATACACCTAATAGGGACTATAAACCTCAGTATCTGGTATAAATTTCAACTTGCTAGGTCGCCCCGTTCCTGAGAAAATCGGTGGTGACACAGGGATAGGTAGACAAACGGACAAGAAAGTGATCTTATAAGGGTTCCTTTTTTTAACTATTGAGGTACGGAACCCTAAAAAAGGCAGTTATATATCGCTTTCAAATCAAATCCACCAAGTGTCACTCAGTATAGTAAATAAGGGTAACACTCAAACTTATTTATATTAAACGGCGACCTTAGTTTATTAGTAGAAATCGAAAAGCTGCTGTGAAAATCCTACAAACTCTTCCAAGTGATGTTTTGTTTCATATCTTTTACTTGTTTAAATGTAATGTTGTCTAATGTTTCATCAAAATTCACTATCAAAAATAAATTACGAAGCAGTAAAGCGAATACAACACCGATTTGAAAAGAGGGCTTGGTGACATGTTCAATTTGCTCTGATTGACTTGACGGCACACTCGACACTCGATACTTGCTGATTGAAATCCCGATTTCGACGATAAACTCAATTTAGTGTTTGATAGTATCTGTAACTAAAAACGGAGAACAAATTAGGTTCGTCCATCAACATTGCCAAGACTGTATTGGTTTAAAATAAACTGGTGTTTGAAGGCTCTCAGAAAAATAAACAAACTTGTTATAAATACATGCTCTGTTTGAATTTTAGCTGAGCATTGGATGTGTCCTAGTTCTAATCAGATCTTGCGGAAAATATTTTATAAGGAAATTGTTAGAAGAATTTTGTTTGCTTAGACGGAAATATGTAAGTAATACACTACGTAGTATTCTAAATAAATGAGTGAGTGTGATCTTCTTGCGGTTAAGAGTTTGACACTATATTTAGAGAAGTAATTAGTAGAGTATTTTAAGGGTTTCGTACGTCCAAATAAAAATCTGAACCCATATAGGATCAGTCGTGCGTCTGTCTGTCCGTCTGTCAAAGCCATTTTGCTCCGAGTCTACTAAATCGATTTAGTTGAAATTTGATACATATATCAATTCTACAATGTATCAATTCCTGTAACACATGGACATAAATTATGTAATCCAAAAAAAACGGGATCACTTTTGGAGCCCAAATTAGAAAATAAAAAAAAACAATCTGCTAAGTATACCGTTCGAAATGACATATCAAATGCAAGAGCTTGTTGAGAGAGTCTCAAATATATTTATAATTTTAAGATTAACAGTTTAAAATAAAAATTTACATACCCCCATTTTGCAATGCATATTATATGCTCTTGTGGCCCACTAATGCGGCACCGAAGTATTAACCTAGGGTTGCACGTCAGGCAACCGCAGGAAATACAAACAATCACTGCTGATAGAATCTGGAGGTTTCTGGAAGCCATAAGTCTTAGCAGTGAACTTTGAAGCAAGAGTGCGCTACAAAATACCAGAAATGGTCGAGGTAGCATTAGGCACCTGAAAGGATAATAATAATAAAAAATACCCCCCTCCCACTACTCACTACCTCAAAATATTTCTATTTTTGTTCTGAAAATATTTCTCGACCTATAGATTACAGGAAAAAATATAAGAAGACCACAGGTCTTAACTTAGTAAATTAGTAAATCTCTCAATATTTTGCGTACAAACTTATTAAAGCAGTTAGAATGTACGGAACCTCTCCATGCGAGTTCAAATTGCATATGGTCAATTTTTTTTTTTTAAATCGCTGCCTACCTTACAAACCTATTACTTTTAATATTAGAAAGTATATGTTGTATGTACGGTCGCATTTTTTTTGTTATAAATCCACTTAACAATTATAAGAAAATAAAAACGTAATATATCTAACTCAACTAAAGAATACTGCGAAAATCTAAGTTTGTCCGATTAACAAGAATGGAGTGCAAATTTTTTTTTTTATGGAATGGGGGGTAAACGAGCAGACGGGACACCTGATGGTGAATGACTGCCACCGCACCTGCAACTCAAGAGTCACAAGTGCGTTGCCAGTCTTAAAGGCCGAAGTAGAGGAAGGGTGGAAGAGGGAGAGGGAGGGGGGAGGGAAGGGTTTGGTCCTCAGGTAACCTCACTCGTCAAATACAATGCAAGCATTGCTTCACTGCCGGTTTTCTATGAGGCCGTGGTATCACTCCGGTCGAGCCGGCCCATACGTGCCGAAGCATGGCTCTCTCACGATTAAAAGTCAAAACCTATCGTCACACTAAAAATCTAATACCAGATTGTATTAAAAGATATTTATTGTAGATATATCTACTGTCATAATTTCTTTAATTATCGATAATCATGACAATTATGTATAAGCCCTTTCCAGTCATTTTCCTTCTCAATTTGTCTCAATTCTGTCTTTTTTGTTAGTATTATTACAATACATTTTTTGCGGAAGTCTAGTCTTTCAAGAAGAATAACGATTGATAACATAACAGCCACAATAATTTGTAGTAAATGGACTAACATTACCAGTATTTTATAACAGATTCAAAATAATTCAATACACTTACACAACCACGATTTTAACTTCGGCAATCAGTTATTTAAATGACTTCGTTAAGTATATTTAAGAATATATATTTTTGCTAAACGGTATCTGACCTTCTCAATTCGTTTGAGGGCGGTATATTTACCAATACTTTTATATGTAAACATTTCAACACATATTGAGTTTTTCTGTAACCATTTCAACATATATTTTGGTGCAGGTAACGAGCTCATTTTCGTCCAGAGCCAGCGTCATGTCGCCGCTAACAAGATTTGTGCAAACAAGTCTCAAATCAGTATGGCAATGAAGCCGTACGGTCTACATAAATGAATATTTGATTTTGTTTGTGATGCTTAAAAGTTAGCTACCAAAGAAAATTTGTTGATAAGTAATTTCGTCGCTCATATTGCGTTACTTTCCTTGGCGAACGAAATCAAAACGTTGGACGCATTCGTGCAGAAATTTAATGTCGATCCATTTGTAGTAATGTATTTGTAAGATCAGTAGAAATATTATTACTAATGTTATATGAATCTGTTTATACTATATATAAGATGTAGTTTATAGAACTAACTTACCCGTGTTAACTGACTCTTCATCATTTTGGTGATACTGTTCAGGCAACATAAAAAAATAAAAAAACCGGGCCCGCAGCAGGCCCGCAGCAGGCCCGCAGAGGTAGATTTCGTTTTTTTTTTTATTTTTATCTCTAAAAATATAAGTCGCATTAAAAACTTTAAATGTCTACATTGTAGAGTAAAATAAAAAAATAGCTTTCATTTCAAAATATTACCGATTGTAAAAAGGTTTACAGTTTCGGAGCTGTGAGTTTTTTTTTATTTTTATTTTAAAAAGAACTAATTGTCTAAAATAATGGTGCATAACTCCAAAAATTTATAGTAGTGGTTATTATTTATTAGTATATTTAATGAACGTAGCATTCCACCGACGGTGCTGGCTGCACAGCTGGTACAGCGAATGGTCTTTACCACAGCGTAATGGGATATACTAATATTTTTATCTTTATATTTTGTTGGTGGATGATATGTGTGCGTGTATTATTCTGGAGGTAAAAACAACGTTTCAACCTGGAAAACTAATAACTTTGTTTTTGTTGCTGAAATTTATTATGTCAACCGAGGCTACGAGAAATACCAGATAGGAGAGGAAATTATGCACATGTAAAATATGACTATTTTCAATACGTTTCACTGGTACAAGCATATCGTTTAAAATTAAACAAAATTTTACCGTCCGTAAACAAAACGAATCGTTTCTTGGTTATAGGAACGCGAAGCTGTTTGATACCTGGAGCAAGAATTTCTTTGGCGTCATTTCAATTAAATTATTATCTTTATTAATGATAGTAGGTTTTTTTACTTTGGATTGGCTAAGTCAAGGTTTTCACCTTACGGATTTATATATAAAAAAAAATATTGTATACGGTCGAATTGAGAACCTCCTTTTTCTTCGTCGGTTAAAAACATTGTAGAATATAAGGTGATCGTATTTTAAGGCTCTATATATGTTAGATTTTTTTATTTGTCATCTTATACAATCAAAATCTAAAGTCATGATATTACCAAGCACGTAGATAATAAATTACCAAACATACACATTGTGGTCCCTATTCATATTTTTCTATTAATTTCTGGAATATGTTAGTTATATTCATTTGTTACTCAATTTAACTTATCCTGCTCCTATTAAAGCATTCAATTTATAATTACCTATTATGCTAGAACTTTTAAACATCAGATCGGATCACACAACAATTTTTTATATTTTCACAATCAAAACAATCGCAAAATTAAGAACTTTAAAAATATTTCTTCTGTCACTAAATCCATCTTAAAGTTATCTTTTAGAGATCGCTTTTAGTGATAAGACTATTGTAGCTAACTTAAGTAATAAACTTAAGATTCATTGTTATTTTATACGGTGTAGAATAAAGACTAACAGTGGGAGATCCATGCTTCGGCAAGTATGGGCCAGCTCGACCAGAGTGATACCACGGCCTCACAGAAAATCGGCAGTGAAGCAATGCTTGCATTACTTTTCACCGAGTGAGGTTACCGGAGGCTCTAACCCTTGCCTCTTTCTCTCTCCCTTGCTTCCCCTTTCCTCTACTCCCACCTTAAAGACCGGCAACGCACTTGTGACTCTTGAGTTGCAGGTGCCTATGGGCGGTGGTAGTCATTTATGATCACGTGACCCCTCTGCTCGTTTGCCCCATACAATAAAAAAAAATCTATTCTATACTATATTTCTATTATAATATTCTATTCTGTATTTCAACTATAATATTCTATTCTATTATTTAATACAAAAACTCAACTAACCTGCCTTAACAAATAACGTAATAAAACCAAACATTTTCATAATCAAAGTACTTTATAAATGTTCTTAACTTGTAGCGAGACTCCTCTCTGGTCGTTAAATTGAATAAAAAAGTATTGATGTACAAAGTGAGCCGATAATCGATGCTGTTGAATATTTCAAACAGGACGTGATGAAAATAAATATACGTATATTGTCCACAGTTTCCCACCTCTATTGTCGTGCATTTTAAAACCAGCTCAAGTTTGTTTTGCAAACAATACTAAACAATGCTAATGGTTTCCATAATATTATTTGAACCCTTTAACATTTTATAAAAGATAATAATGGTTTTTCTTTCGTTACATCTTGCTTGTAATGAATTACAAGCAAGATGTATTTCTATAAAATATGAACGTGTTTTCTATAAGTTCTCTTAAGATTTGTGAGAATTCTTAGAACATATTAGTGTTGAAAGTCACGTATTATAATAATGTGTAAAGTTCAAAGACCGAAATAGTGTAGGAAGAAGCTATACGAGTAGTTTCCCCTACTGTTACATTTTATGGTTTCCTTTTACTGTCGGCAAGCAAGCTAACCTTAAAGTACTGCATTGTTTCTTAATTAAAACTTTTGATTATTGTGAATCTGACGGCTCACTTTATTACAGGGATTGATTCGTTTTTCTTGTCAAGACTAGCGATTTAGAAAGTATCACGGCGGAACCTGCATACAAAATAGTCACATGGCAAAAATCACATCAATTACCTGTGTCCAATAATTTTAAATATTACCATAATGGTTTAATGAACGAATTTGTAGGCCCTGTTGTTCTAGCGGTAGTCTTATTTGTGTTGATTTTCAAATTATTTATGTCAAGCCAGACAATATTCGGTTCGATTCTCACTCAGGACAAATAATTGTGCCATGAGCATGATCATTTGTTCTATGTGTGGGTGTAACTAATTTATAATATGTATGTATTTAGTAATATATTTAAGTTAAGTATATTTATCAGCAGTCTCATTAGTATAGAACGGGCTCTGCCTATTTTGAGTTCAGACACCCATGTGTGAGTGAGGTGTATCATAAAAAAATGGTGTCACTTTTATTTAAAGATACTTATAGAATACCCAACTTGTAATACTTTCGCTACGTTTTCCTTATCGACCTGTAATTTCGAAATTAATAAGGAAAAAACGTAAAAGAAGATGAGATGTGACGTATCTGGCAATATAAAAAGCATTTCAAACAAAATACTTTACCTTCTTGAGATGCCGATCAAATACTTTAACGCAAATAAAAATATTTGATGTAAGATCTCTCTGTCGTGTTTTCTTATTTTCAATAGCATTATTGATTGCTTTTCACTGAGTATCTAAGTAGCTGTGTTATCTGTGTGTATATTTGTATTTTCGCAATCCGGAAGTTCCTTCCCACTGAAATAGTGAGACGGATTTGGATGAAGTTTGAGAAATGGATAGATTGTTTTCAGGATAAACAAATAGGCACACAATACGCCTCAAACATCGATATCACTGTGATAATAATAATGGTTCTTCTTTTGCGATTGGGAAGCACTGCTAATATCGTAAAGTATTAAAATACTGACAATGTTTTTATACCCTTTGAGATAGGTATAAATTTCAATACGGTTCAGCTACTACTTCTGTTACCTATTGGTAGGCACCGCAATGCACATACCAACAGATGGTGCTTGTTTGACATCAAGGTCACATCAAAGGGGTTCATAACATTAAAGTAATTATTATATTATATTAACTAACTTCTATCCGCGACTTCGCTCGCGTAAAAGTAATTTTTTCTATGCCTGCCTATGTTTTTATTTTAATGAAAAATACAAGGGGTATCTTTACGTGTATGCAATTTTTTTGACGTTCGTTTGAGTAGTAAAAAACAAAACAATAAACAAACAAACCCACTTTCGCATTTTTAATATAAGTAAGGATAATGTTACGAAGAAAAAAATGCGCACTGTTTAATATTACATCGCAGTCGTGTTCGTCCGCGCACAGTGCCCTCCCGCCACATAATTTTCTAAACAGAGCGAGTCAGCCTGCCGTCAAAATATCGTCTGCGGATACTAGCGTTGTGTGACGTAAGCATACACAAACATGTATAAGTGTGAGTGCACCAGGTTATTGATTCATGGCGGTGGAATTTATGCCTGCTCCCTTGCTCTTAATCATAACTACGTCAGTGTAAAAGGGATGCAGACCTACCAGGTATAAAACTACCCACGTGGCTAAAATACCACGGAAGTTATCGTGTTATCTTGACTGACGTTGAACGCTTATTAATATTCAAGACTTGTTGTGTTTTTGCCAATTGACTTTTATGTGAAATTATAATTTCTCATTCATCAGAAAAAATGTTTTTAGAATAACATTTAACTAAAAATATAGTTATTATTGTAGGGATTTTTTTAATCCACTTTCATAACACAACTTCTACCTGACCACGAACTTGAGAAATAACAATATTATGAACAAGACGACACGTGGAGCTTCGCAGCATTGTCTTGAAAACATAAGTTGAATGTTCACACCTAGCTTCCTCCCAACTCGACTAATTTAAATGGGTACAAGCTCAAATGAAAAAACTCGTTTCAACAAGTGTTCTTATCCGGTTTCTAAAATCGAGAAACGATTCGTTTTGCTTACGGACGGTAAAATTTTCCTTAAAAATTCAACGAAACTTTACCGTTCTTAAGCAAAACCAATCGTTTCTTGATCCTAGGAACCGGGCATTAGAACAAAAGATATAAAGAAAAAAGCTATGAAAACAAGAAATGTACTTCAAGAAATGTACTTGAGTATAACTTAAGTGTGGTGAAAGTTAGGTGATTGACCTTTTATTTAGAAAAAAAAATTGTACCTACATTATCCTAGTGGTTATAAATAAATGAAAAATAAAAAAATCAACCAGAAACGAATGAAGAAGAATACTGATGAACGAAATCATCAATATTCTTCTTCACCTCTTCATTCGTATTATATAATAAATGCGATATATTGCATATAAATGTTGAGTGTGTGTCTGTATATAAGTTGACATGTTTGTTACCTTCAAACGGAAACAGTTGTAGAAATTTAAATGGAACTTGACTTGAAGGCAGTATGTATCCTGTATCGGCATTGTATCCTGTACTCATGTACAGGATACAATCCCGATACAGGATACAAACACCCGATACAGGAAACGGTTCCATTCAAATTCCACCAACTGTTTTCAAATTCCCCTAGGATATTGATTGTATACCTAAATATGAACTTAGGTATACAGGAATCAATATCCACGGGGGTGGAGCTGTGTGACAGCTAATAATATTAGATATTTCAACTGAAACAGTCTATAACCACTAAACGGATCTGGATAAAACATTTAAAGACATGAAAATCTATATCGACTGAATATAAAATCAAAGTTAACTACTCCACATGTTTAGATCATTTATAAGGCTTTAAGTACCAAGGTACGGGATGATGTATCTTACAGTAACTATTCATTTAACTTAATAACTGAATCCCTTCGATCTCTGTCGCATCTCGATATTTTTCTTTTCTAAATGGGAATTTCACGGGTCACTTCCCATCGAAAGTGATGCGAAGTGGTTTGGTCTCAGGCAAACCAACTTGCCGGGAATGGAAGTGTAGTCAATACAACACACACCAGGTCTTAACCACTATTTTTAGCGTAACAAACCTCTGTGACCCTTCTCAATTCATGCTTAAAAATCGACATTACAATATTTTATCACTAATACAATTTTATACCTAATTACGATCCGTATTATTTACCACTACTTTCTAAGATGTAAAACATTTACTAAGTATAAGTGTAATAAAAAAATAGGACCTGATTATAAACAGAATTTATTCCTGACACCAATTTGGTTATTCATAATACATTATTAAATATTTGAGTAAGCAAAATAAATTTTAAGCGTCTATTAATCTCCAGATATCTTGTTCCAGAAAATTCAAAACTCAGCGACACTTTGATGTTTAATCTTGATAACGATAGCGCTATTATCACCACTTATAAACATATACTCGTAATATGGTTACATATATTTACTCACAGGGGCGCGTTGCTCCTTAGGAATACAATAGTTTGTAGGTACTTAACAATGAAACATGTAGCATGTTCTCGTTAGACCTGTTCAATGTTCACGAATGCCCGGAGGCGACAAAGCAATCACGATGCTAAAGCAAATAGTCTAAACGGCTAATTAGTTTGTTCTATCGTCAGAGGGAAAGATACATTACACCCTTGCTTTCAGGATACCATTCAACAATTATTCCCTGTACAAAGCTCTACTCAAATATCAACAGATCCATAGACGTTTTCTTTAGTTGTTTAACTAAGTTTGACTTGAAATTATGTACTTAAGTACTAATTATGTATAAATTTAAGTATTGTGTCTATAAATATATTTTAGCAACAAGTAATGGGAATACTCTTCAATATAAATAGACTCGTTCAAATAAATACACAACATGCACAAAAAACAACTTAATTAGAATATCCTCGTTTTGAACTTGGTAAAAAAGCCGCAGTACATTTCAAACATTATTGTTGAACGCTTTAGATGCCAAATTAAACTGTCTCAATGAAACTTCTAGCGTTAGTAGAGGAATTGAACATTTTGGTAACTGGTTATCGTAAACTTAGATCCGCATTAATTTATTTCCAAAGTAAAATGAGACCAAAACGATATTAAATCGATTCACAAAGAGCTTTTGTGTTAGGTAGGAGCGTAGCCCGTGAACCATCTTGGTGGACCTCATTACGCATTTGCAACAAATTATCTATGATCAGTGTTGGCTTCATTTCTCAAATTCTTCATTAAATTTTCACGAAATTGCTTTCAAACTTTTCCCCTCTCGATAAGCTCCAAACTGAATTTTCGAAGGCATAGTTTTGATCACTTAGTTAGTTGTTGTGTATAGTTTACCTGGTTACATTGTATAGGTATGCTCAGTTAACTTAAGTGATAATATACAAATCAGGGATAAACAGCCTCCAGGCAGTGCACCAGATTTGTAATGTTTAAAACTTTCAATAATTAAAACGGTTTTTTATTCACAAATTGCCTACTGTGGCTTATATTCATTCACCGACCACTTTATCCGGGTGTCAGAATTGAAAATGAGCCTGGTTCCGTTTACGGAGTAATACGTACGTATACATTCAGACGTCGACTGCCGGCAGTACGAATATAGAGCCAGTCGGAGTTGCCTTAATAATTCAACAGTGCAATGCTTTTACAAAACCTGTCGGCGTCAATCCTAATTTAGCGCTGCCGATCGACTCGCTTTTGGAAAGTGTCGCTAGACAATCGTAATGGAACTCTGCTGTTCTAGCAGTAACAGCTCATTTCTTCTGTGAATGAATCGTTTGCCCGGTTTCAGCTCAATTATTTTTGTATTCAATGGCTGTAAATGAATGTTTGACATTGCCGCTCAGCGCAGATGTATTTAGATAACCTGTATTTTTCTTAACTTATTGTTCCGTATTCGCTTAATTTTTAATAATTGTTACGTTTTACAAATAGCTGCCTACTAATTCTATTACTCGAAATTGTCGTTAAGCCTGTTATTTAATATGCATCAGTCGATTAATTATTACCGGATAAAGCTAATTACTACGGGAAATAAGAGTAACTTTACGTCTTATACCGGCTTTTGAAGAGTCGTTGAAACTCTTATGGATTTTTTACGACAACTGGGACTCCTAGTTAACTGGAGAGACAAAATTCGATAGGTGCCTATGTAATTTATGAGGTTTTAAGTTTATAAGACATTTTTATAATAAAACTTTCAAAATGTCGTCTTGTAAGAAAAAATATCTTCTTTTGTTCTAAAACTAGACAATTATTATTATATGGTACTCCATTTCCCCAGTCCCAGTGAATCGAGTACGCGATTTCCGGTAAATCAGGGTCTTTTTTTTTTTTGTTGTGTAATGGAATAGGCATTTGTCTTCCAACTCGCCTGATGCCGTGATACTGTGAGTCCGACTAAGACTTTCTGAAGAGTCGAGGTGGTTGCTACATAGTCGCTAGCCGGGAAAAAGATGGTCTTTAACTTGGCTATCGCAGAGGTAACCATGTTGGAACCGTCCTAACCTAGCTGACTGATCCTTCATTAGCGTTAATTGCCGTAGGAGTGAATACTTGATGGTGACATCCTTCTCAGTGGATTTGGGAGAAAATAAATTCTAACCCAATATGACGCCCAAAATGCCATTTTAATTTTCCCCTAGTCACATATCCTACGACACTTGGGTTGTCAAGACAGATCTAACGATACCTTAATTATTAAAATCCGTAGAGTCGTTTAGATGATACGAGGTAATAAAGAATATTACTTACACACATGCAAGCCACGTGCGAAAAACATTACCATTTTAAGTCAAACATATAAATAATTTAAAATATTTAAAAAAAAACAAGATATGTTTGATAGCTTCAGTGATATATTGCGTCGTGCTTTTAAATCTACACACAAAGTTTGAAAAGAAGCGGTAAAGTGGCAAGTGTATGACGACACAAGTCTAGTTTGCCGGTACGGTGAGATGGCTGAACTTCACCGCGACTTAAACGTCTACACCTGCACTTGCACTCAAGTTCATTTACATTAACATCTGACGTGCTGCTGCTCACGCCAACTTATTGCGGCCTTCGTTTTTGCTAATAACTTTCAAGTTACATTTTGAATATTCCTAAGATTTTTGTTCTTTCAAACCTTTATTTAAACATAACAAGTATTAAATTCGGGGAGGAACAAAGATAATTAACTCTTACTATTTAAATATTAAAATGGTTGGTTTTTCACCGTTATTCCGTTTTCGGTGAATCTTGATGACTTTTTAACTCAACGAAGCATTCTGCCATGTTATTTTTATTATTTAGTTTCTACCGGTAAGTTAATCCTAAATATTATAATCTATATGTCCATCCACATGTATGTACGAATTATTATTGGTGTTATTTTATATCTATGAGACGTCGAACTAAGTAATTTTAAATATTTTACAAGACTTTAAGTATTTACTTTATATTAAAAACGTAAAAAGCCCTCGTCAAACCCTAATATTTAAAGCTAGCGAAGCACCTCATAATGGTATTTTCCTGTTAGATCCACGATTGAGGAAAATTACAAAAGAAAATTATCATCTCCAAACATCTATGTAATTGCTGGCATTGTTCCTAAAGTGCTCAAATAACAAAGTGAACAAGATAATCACTGTTATTCGCTCATTGTTCTTATTTAGCTAATAGCGAATATTATCTGCGATTTATGAACGCTATGTGAACATTTAATTTGAATAATAACAGATAGCTCCACAATTATTAAGATAGCAACTGATGAGGGTGCGAACTCTTGAATGTAAACATTAAGTTCGTCAAAAGGGACAATCAAAAGGAGGTCCCTTGGATGTCCTTGTAACAAGGAAACTCTAATTAATTGAAATGTTTATGATATCAACCTCGGGGGCTATCTGTCTGCGAGCCAATTTCAACTAGATAAAATTAACAAGTTTATCCAAATACCATTTTGAATATAAACTTGTATTTAATTTAATATTTCCAGGTCAGAAAGCAAAATTCAGTGATTAAGATTTTATGTATTTACTTTGGCAGAATATATTTAGCTAGAAACATGTTTCGCTGCGGAATTAGAAATAACTTTTAATTTTCTAAACAATCTGTTCACGTACTTCGTTTATAATTATCACAACAATGAGAGTGTCTGGTATATTTTTAGATTCAGAACGGTATAAAACAGTTTAAAGTTCGATATTCATAAACATACGCTGAAGGTGGAAGAGTAAATTTCCATTCACGATGTGAATTCGCTGGGTTATAATGAAGACATTGTTTCCATTTTATATACACGCACTCGTCATTCAGCCGCTCGTTATTATCAACTAAGCAATGGCTCTATTTTGTACTAAACATGGTTATGAAAGCTTCACATTGTAATAAGGAATCTCGGCACCCTTACGCTATTTCAGTTTCAACAAAAGCCGCGGCTTTTTAGCTCATGTTACCATATGAAGGTTAACATAACTTAAATTACGAGTTATATTCATATTTCATAACATCTTCAATTTTTAAACATTTAAAAGAATTAAATAAATATTGCTTATTGAGTGTTTTTTTTTAATGAAATTTTTATCATCAAATCTCTTACATTACTATAGTTACAAATTATGAAAAGTCAAATATATTAAATAGTTCTAAAATATTGATAATAATAATAACACATCTCACACAACTAGGCAGAGCCTGTGGTAACCAGACTGCTAATAAACATACTTATATATTTCTAAATACTATATTGTACATACGAGTGAATTACACCCAGACACAGAACAAATGATCGTGCTCATCACACAATTATTTGTCCTGGGCGGGAATTGAACCCACAAACCTTTAACAATTTACTTTTAAATTTGTTAAAGTTAAGGCATTTGAGGCAATTTGGCAACTTATTTATAAGAATCGTATAGCCATACAGAACGAATTTTTGCTGTACATCGCATTGCTTTGTTTAGGAATCAGCCATTTATTAGGGAGTCTACTATTTCTCTTTGTGTTATATTTTTTTGAAAAAGTAATGGATTTTCATATGAAAATATACTGATTTCTTGAATGTAAAGGCGTGGAAGTGGTAATGTTTTATGTTTCGCAAATAAAGGTTTGTAGCTGTCATATTCTGCACCACTTATCGCCCTTACATATTTTTTTGGGCTCTAAATGCTCTTCCCATACATTTAATGATACAGGTGTAAGTGTATGTTATGGGGTGTAACTTGTTATTTATACCACGAAGGTGGCAAATAAGCGTTCGATGACATTGATAGAATAAAGAACAAACTAGTATTCCGGCAAACTTATTGATTTCTACATAGACAGTTGAATGTTAAAAATAATATGTTGAGTTCTAAGCTTTCTCTCCCTTGCCTTCACGTGAAGTTAACTGTTTTTCATATTCGTTTGATGTCTATTTTCCTTAAATTTAATTCAATCAAAAGGGAAAACGGTCCGTAAACATGAGGTGTAATCCCCTCAAGCTTCACCCAGGTTCTGTTCATGAATTCTGTATTATAATAGTTTCGGATTTCCTTGACATTTTACCAAAGCTTAATGTTAAGCTCCGAACGTTAGGGTAATAAACCCAAACAAAACTTTCAAAATGATTAGAATATGTACAATATTCTAATCATTTTGAAAGTTTGGATGTAATGGCTAATTCTAATAATTATAGTCTAGAATAGTCTGTTGTTATTGCTAATATTAAGAGAAACACATTTGTATTTTTAACTCCACACGGCTAGGTGGAGTGACGATATGCACAAAACAGTCTTACGAATGTTTGCAAATATTACTATTATTGTAACTAAAAAATCTATATCTTAGAACCATCACAATATAAAATATAATGAAGTCGTAAGTACTTTTCATAAGTACAAAATAACATTATATTATAATAAAAATAATGAAGACACTAACAATAACAACAAAAAATACATAGGTACAGCCGAAACTGATATTAATTTGATTTTATTGACGTAAATTTTTATTAAAAAAGTCAATATCGAAGTAGCACATGCCGTGTTTTCTCTATGCCTATCCAGAAAACTTTGGCATATGAAAGTTTCAGTGGGTCGCTGGTCCATTGGACCTCAAAATGAATGTGATTCATTCAATCAAAATGATTCTTGTGACCCAATGACGGTTATTAAAAAAATACCTATAGAAAATAACAGACATTTCTGAAATCAAAACAATATAGTTTACATGTAAATATAAGAAGAACCCTACTCATCTAAATACTGAACAAAATTGTAAACACGTGAAAAGAAATAGTTTTGTGCTTGCCTGTTGACCTTAACATCGTAGTACATCCTCCCGCTTTAATACCGTTGTAATTGGTTGGGCTGAGGTAGGTAATTAATAGCAGCTATTAAGCTTTTGTTCACTCGTGTGCACATAATATATTCAAAGCTATAGAATGATCCACTATACCCCGTGATCCACCGATACACACCACCCCCTACTTTTTTATCTGCATTAATATGGCACAGGAAAATTTAAAGTAGCTTTACGTTTATCAACAATTTATGTTTTGACTTTCATAGATAATATTACATTAACATTAACAAAAAATACAAATATCTTAGGTACAATACTGTGTAATGTACAATAGTATAGTAATAATTCTACACACAATGATCCCCACTAGCTGGGCTCAAAAGAAAGCTTCGTCATACAGCTTTTATGAGAAAATGAAACAGTACTTTGCACTGAAAAATCCGGCAGATTAAGAAAAGAAAGAAAGAAAATAAATTTATTTAGTAAAACAAGGCATACAACTTATTTCTATAAAATTTCATGTTTAAAAGACTAGTTCTCAAACTCAACCTAGAGTAAGGTCAGGTGATATAGACAATAATCTGTGGTATGTTATGTTGAGTGAGTTGTTGACGTGGCGTGCTGACGTATCATAGACCGCGTTTACTAGATAGGTTAAAAGTATACACAATTAGTGCTTTACTATCTATCATACATCATGCCTATAATACAAGCATATATATTGACGAGGGTTGTACACCATGTCCCACAAAAAGAGATTACCTCATTTATTGTTTGCCCCTAGTTGTTAAAAAATAATAATAAATAATTCTCTCCTGACATCGTAAGTTAAGTTATAAAAGTGATCCCGACTATCTGAGCTTTGAGGTATGCTTGCTGCAAGAAATAAATCTACAAGGTAGATGTGATGTTCTGTAAGTTAAAGTGAGGTGAAGCACGGTATTGTTAACGATTTCTTTCTCATATTTTGTTCACTCAGGTTCATATTTGTTCACTCACATTTATAAATTTCCTAAACTTTTTTATGCTTTAAATGGGTACATCGTCCTAGTCTTCTTAAACAAACTAAGGTTATCCCGGATTCGTATCTGTAAACGGTCAAATCTCCGGAACTTAAATATTGTAAGCCTAAGATAAGTTGTTGTAACATTTAGGGTTACTGAATTTCCATACCGTCTATCGAGTTGCAAATACCCCCTTGAGAGGTTTTTGAAATTGTAAGGGATTTGAAAAAGGGTTTTGATATTATAACAAAACAATCTATTGTTTTACAATAAAACTCATAAGATCGCTCATCATTTAGTACTTAAGTTATGATTGCGAAATTAAATCTATTAGTTGGCAAAACTAAAAATAAATAAAAATACATATCATTAAAAAAAAAATAAGTTACGGGATTAGAGCGTATCCATTAATAAAATGATATACCAATGTCTATAAAAAGTCGAGACATTAATTACCCCGTCGAGCGTTAAAATCCCTTTTTTTGTGCGGTCATCACCACCACCGGGGTTCCTGGTAGAGCGATGTTTCGGAATAGAACAGACTAAAACCACACTATATGCCATACTGCAAAGTTGAAGTCTTTGCTTTAGCGCTGCATGCCTTCTCCTTAATTTAAACTACATATGCAAGGGTTACCAGGGCTCTCAAGCAATGAGATAAACCAAGTGGTGTCTTAAGATCTCAGAAATTCAGTTTTGGCTCAAATACCAGAATTAATCCAATCACATAATGCTTTTCGTCTACAAATGTAATGCCACGTAATATTATATTTTACACCCACTAAAAGGTATTTCCTTCCAAACTTACTATTGTAAATAAGGTCCATTATGGTTTGACAGCTGCCTTTGAGGTATTTAATGTAGCGCCATGCCGACCCTTGCCCTTGTACCATTAATAATCGCTGAACCTAGATTTAACGACGTATATTAAAAGTCAATTTTGCTTCCAAACATAGAAATGCTATTTTACTAATTCAAATAAGTACCTAATAATGATTAAAGTCGTTATTTAAACAATAAATTTATTAAAATAATGCTAAACAATTGAAAAAAATAAAATTCTTCATTCCTGTGTCAATGCAAAATAGTACAATATTTTTTTTTAACCCTCTTGACCTTTTTTTTTTGTGCGTGTGGAAACCCCACCGGGGTTTTCGGTGGGGCGGTGTGTCGGAATCGAACCGACTAAAACCACACGGTGTGCCGTACTGCGCCTTAAGTAGAAGGGATCCGAGAACAGCTTTTATCAAGAAATCCGGAACAACCCTCTTGACCCTTATTGTAACCTAACGGTACTATACAGACAATACTTCAGAAATCTGTTCGAATCGAATTTTTTTATACGGATTCGATTCTGTATAAAAAATATGACTGGGTATTATAGTACCTATTATCGATTCAAATGAGATTTATTATGCATTGCAATCTAATGTAATATCTCACCTACACTATCAAAGAGACGTATCGTATTCCTAAATTCTAAAACTGCTTGTTCATTTTGCCGCTTGATCTGAGTTGTCCCTGAGACGGCAAAATGCCCGCCATGCGCCATAGCCGCTGAATTATAATACTGTTAATTGCAGATATTTAAAAAAAAATATATCTTTATAAATTATTGGTTAGCCTTAAAAAAATACTTATTGTTTTTCACAGTTTCCGTTTATTATTTAGTTACTTAATCAAATGTTTTTTCAATGTGTACTGCATTCTACTAGTCAAGCGCTTTCATTTGATTTCCATATTGAGAGGGTTGTAAAAAAATATGTAATCCGACATTTCGTGGCGGCGGCCAACTTGGATTTACAATGATGCTGAATACACATAATCGTATAGTCATCCGAACTTAAGGTGTGTACCAAATTCCATATCAATCGGTAATAGGAAGGGAGTAAAATTTCAATTTCTTAATTTGACTAAGAAAACAAACAGGGCAAGCTAAATAAAACAGTTTTAAAATAGCTTTTATTAAGTAAACCCGTCCCACGTACAGATATAAATAGTCTATCTGTACGTAAGAATAATAATTAAACTCGCTGCTACTGATTTGCAAGGCAATGTTTTGAAAGCAGCATCATATTTTTTTTACAGTTCGTTATGTCAGGTGATCCTTGTTATTATTGTAGATCGCTCGTAATATACCATTACAAAAGCAGGTATTATTGCCGCCTTTCTGCCTACTGTTTAAGATGCGGCCAGGTTCTGCCAAGGTTTTTGGAGATTTCCTTTCTAGGGTAGGTATCCCCGAGTCAAATACAATAGACCCACTTGTGATGGAACACCGTGTGGTTTTATTCGGTTCGATTCCAATGTACCACTTTCACTCCTAGCACCGGTGAGGTGATGACCCGTTTCCACACGATAAAAAAAAAAGTGTGTGTGTTATGTACGCACGTAAGTAGTTATACTTCTTTGGCGCTAGTTACATAAAGTTTATTTAAATATAATAATTAATGATACATACCTTCAACTAACCTCAAATTCTACAAACGTACTCAAAGTAATATGTAAAAACCATTTTATCACTTATAATCACAGTAAATTATCTTTAAATCAATAAATTGTTAATAAATATCAGTCACCACGATATATTATTTGAAAAAATACTTGTTTATGTATATTTATATATATTTTATTTGGACTGATACAAAACACGTGTTGTAGGTTCAGAAACACTTGAATAAATATCGTGAAATTGGTTACTTTTTTTTTAAAAACTAAAATGTTGACTAGCTAACTTCGGGGTGTCGGTTTTTCGTGACCTTATCATTTTTCCCTAACGTGCCAAAAGAAGTATAACTTCAAAAGTATCTCCATTCTCCAAAAGACTGCAGTCAGTTGATGGTCAAGGCGAAGGTGGATAGCCATTGGCAACGCATTAGTGACAGTAATGGGTCCTGAGCATGTTTATAGGCATACACGCTTAGCATTAGGTTAGGTCTACTTGTTTTCCTGCTCAGTTATATAAAAAGAGGCAATAGCGTAGTGGCTAAGTCTTGCGATCAAGTGGTTGCGGGTTCGAACCCCATCCAGTGCACCACGAACGTAAACCCACCACACCTAACAAGCATTTAGCTTAATTTAATAATGTACACATATTGGTAGTTGAACCAGTAACTAACACCTGCAAATATGTCCAGATACCGACACATAAATAGGAGTGAATATCTGTAGGTTTTAATACACCAGTCGTTATTTTCATAGCATTAATGACTACAGAGTCTGAAACACTATGTTACATTTATTTATCATCGCTAGTGACCTATTGAAAAATCGTCTACATTGGTGACCGATGCAACCAATCGATCCAAATGCTTCATTTCAATGTTTTCATAAAAATGATTCTCTGTTCTGATGAATGCATATTTTAAATTTGAAAGTAAACAAATAAAAAAAAACAATGACGGAAAAATTGTAAAAAGATAATATTTACAGGGTCACTCATGCACACTTAGGATAGGGGAAAAACGAGCAGACGGGTCACCTAATTAATAGCTGAGTAATAATAACTGACTACCGCCGCCCATGAACACTTGCAACTCAAGAGTCCTTAAAGGTGGTAGTAGGGGAAGGGAGGTTTGGGCCTTCGATAACCTCACTCATTCGGCGAAACATAACACCATCATTGCTTCACGGCCGGTTTTCTGTAAAGCCGTGGTATTACTCCTGTCTAGCCGGCCCATATCTGCCGAGTCATGGCTCTCCCACTTATATTTATTATAATAATATATTTTGTCTCATGGACAACATACATAAGAAGTAAACGAAACATAAAAAAAATGTGACAAGTACTATAATTAGACATGCTAAAAGGAAAGTTGGTGTACATACGTAAAATATGCGCCTAATTATAATTAATGTATGGAATATAATACCTAACCCTATAGTATAATACGCTGGCCGTAATATCATACAATACCTATTTCATTGTCGGCTAATTAAAATAGGATTTACTTCAAAACTATTTTCCGATTTAATTCATCAATTTCTTATACTCAGACGTTATTTCACTTCGAATAAAATAAAATCTAAAGTTTAGATATCCGGAAACAGGATTTGATTGCTACGTCTATAAGCTATGAAGTGAACACATAAATCGAGATTCTTTCGAACAGATAAAAGTTGAAAATAGATTTCTAACTAGCTCACCCGTAGTCGTCTCTTGCTCTGAACTAAGAAAAGATTTTACCGATTCAGGTAATAGATGGATCAAATCTTTCTTAAATTAATTTTATCTGTACTGCTGCTACCTAGACGACGGCAGACCCGATACGATGGATAGTAAATGAATTGATATACTAGGTACTACAGAGAAGTGTAGTCATGTTAATATGAAGCCGAAAAATAATGGGATTAGTTTAAGAAATGTATTTAAAAAAACATTTTTCCTGGTTCAAATTTTTCTAAAATTGTTAGCGCTTTACGTCATTCATGGCATCTACTATACTGTTGGCAACATCTTACCACTGTTTCTATAAACTATTAAATTAATTCAATAACTGTAACTACGATGTTGTCCGTAACTCGATCAACACTCACTCGAGTGACCGTTACTTATATTTTGTTATAAATAATGCACTCCTAGCCTTTTTATCACCACATTGCCCGAACTTTGTCAGACGAGTAAATACAAGTTTTTGATTTGAGACTTGTCTGTAACACGTTGTATATAAGCTTAACTATAATATAACACATTTATTGATATTGCAGGCCGTCTTACTTAATAATATCTGTAATGTAAATTTTATGGTAAGTTAACATTTCCCAAATCTCACCATACTCAACTACAAGCGTGTGAACGCTGGTGTTTGCTTGACTTGCATGAGCTTAAAGAAGCTTGTCGCTGATAAAGTCGGTTGTCAGTTTTTGACCACAGGTCAAAGAGCATTAGCGACAAACGCTTGCGAAGTAATCACAAGCTTGTGCTCGTTTAATGTCGCTTGTGATCTCTCATTGGACAGATGCGGACGGATGGTTTGCTAGGCAAATTCTCGACTGCAAAATTAAGATGGCAAGGGGGAGGGAAACTTGACTCCAACAAAAATAGCACTGCCCAGCTTAATATTTTGCGAACAGGTTCCTCAATCATAAAATATACCATGGGAAATGGAAAAAATCATCCCCACCTTTTTTATATGATTTTTTATGCCATTTTGTTGGGGTAAGAAATATGTGAACCCGTGCCAAATTACAGTTTTTTAAAACTAATAGTCTCAGAGGTAAGTCGCGAATGGACATGACAAAACTATAAGGGTTCCTTGTCGACTATGGAACCCTAAAAAAAAGTATGATAAACCTATCGCTCTAGCCGAATCAAATTCAGTGTCTGCCATGCTTATCTGTTTGGAGCGCACTAACGCCTTCATGAGCATAAAAATGACTTCTAAATGCGAGCCTAGTATAGTATGGCTCTGACTTTTGTGAACGTTTTATCAGACTTGGCAAGCGTGTAAATTTTGCATTACAGTTTGAGCTTACGCGTGAAAAAGCCAATTACACCCATCATATATAGGTATACTGTGAAAACTCATACTACAGGTAAAGTTAATGTTATATTTTTCAGGTATGGACTACTAAAATACCACGAAAGTAACCCTCTAACGATATTCGCTTGACGTGTTGTCAACTGAAGCAAAATAATACGCGATAACGGCCATATAGAACTGCTTTTTATAAGGCAGATCGTACCCATATTGGAATAAAAAGTACTGTCATCTTTTGTTTCGTCTAATTTACTTTGTCACCAACCTCAACCTTTGAAGTTTTCGTTGTACCTGAACTTCGTAATAAAATTGTTTTATTTTGTTTCAGAACCGATAGCTATCTAACGTCCAGCAGTAAAAGGTATGAAGTATATTCAAAAGGCTTATTATTACGTGATTACGGTAATTTATATATTTATAGATTCCGAAGAAAAGTCTACCTTTTGGTTTTGTACCATTTGTCGAGTTTTCCAAAAATTTCTTTACAGGAGGTCTAATTTATGATCCCTAGACGCCAAAACAACCGCCAGTTAAAAAGTTTATAGTATGTACCTCAATTTTACCGGCATTCAAACTTAGACGACAAATCAACAGGGCGGGGGGCAGTTTAAAAAAAAAAAACACGAAATCTACCTCTGCGGGCCTGCTGCGGGCCCGGTTTTCATATATATATATATATTATTTTAGTCACAGATCTCACATATTTTGACTAAGCAATTTAACTGGACACAGTAATAGGTATAATCATACAACTTTATTTACTTATTATCATAATCATAATCCATTATTTATTGCAGAACATAATACATTGTAATTTAAGATCTGAGGTGTTATAATATGCAAAGTAAATCATGTCCAGACGATTAAGGTATGCAAAATTAGTTTACATTAGCAAGGAGGTATACATAATTTCATAAAATCAAATATTAATGTCACATAAATGTGTGAAAAGGAATTAATATACATATAATTAAATTACAACGCCATACATTTTTTTTTTCATTAAATATTATTAATATAAATAAGTAGGTAATAAAATGAAATCGGACTTAATACAAATGTTACCATATCAAATAAGACTTACGCGTGTGAAACCGCGAGGCGCTGCTAGTGTTTACATAATTATATCTTCTTTCTTCACTAAGTCACTAAAAACTAGTTTAAAACTATTACTTTGCCTAATGTTAGTTAATAAAAAATTAGAGATTGCCTGGTCGAACTTCGATGATAATTCATTATTTTTTTTGGTTTATTTCAATGGCGAGTATAACTTAACTTGTCATTGTATAGTCTTCCGCATCATGAATTCATGACAGGTGCACATATTACATTGGACATGTGTAGCTTGATGTAGGCGTTTAATTTGTTATAAGTACATATTATTTAAAATTGTTAGCTTTCTGCACTTCCTCTATTTTCCTTTATCCTCACGTATTATATACAGATACTTCATTATTATTTGTTTTTACTTCTCATTACTCATAAAATATGTACTTTCTTCTTTAGTATTTTACTCATGTCTACCAATGTTGTACATTAACATACTTTGGAATACACTTATGTCAATAAACATTTGTACAGGAAGGCCGATATAAAAAAGGAATGTATAGGTATAACGTCGATGAAGTTGCTCTTATCGGATAACCTTCCGATGTTCGCTATAATTCTAATAGACATCCGAACGCTTGGACGAATTGAAAACCGACTTCAATATCAATTGCTAAACAAGAAAGGCAAAATTATGAATTATTTATTGATTCCGTTTTGAGGCTTCAGAGCTTTTGCGATGCTTTATAAATGAATATGAGGTCCATATTATGATTACATGTACATAAAATATAATTATATACACATACACTTACATTATATCCATCAGATTCTGAAATACGCTTTCAAAACCCCTTTCAAAATTTCTTTTTAAATTAAAGATAAAAATGTAGACGGATTTTTCAGAAGGGCTCTCTACAGTGTTGTCTTTATATCTGTATTATACAAGATGTAAGAGACGGTGTAACGAAAAACTTATACAAACGTCTTTCTGTACCTACATACTTACCGCGACATAATTTTGTTGTATAAAAAAATTGTATTAACTGGCAAGACGGTCAACTTCTGGCTAAAATATAACAAGTGTTTTCCATCAAGCTGCCACTTACACGTCATTTTTGATTATATTTTCCCAAGTAATGTCAATTATTCTCGCATATGTACACCAGCTACCGAAAATTATTTCTAGATTGAAATTCAGTATTTAATAGCTTTATAAAGTGATTATCCAACTCATACCACTCCATGCATGTAAGTCTAGAAACTTTGCGTTCTCATTATAATGTGGAGAACACGGAAAATATGCTAACTTAAGTTTAACTTATCATCTGATTATGCTTTTATAGAACATGTTCTCTAGATTATGTATAATAAATCTGATCTATTTTAATGCTGAAATCTATAAAAATGATATGGAATAAGGGTACATAGTAACAGTTTTGTCATAACGTGGAAGTTTTGTGGAGGTTTTAAGACAAGTTTATCTGAGCAGGGTCCGTAATCATGCCAGACTGGTACAGCGGCAGCGGTTGAATTGGGCAGTTGTACATGTAAAATTTGGCGTGAGATAGGAGGATCAGTTGAAGTTGGCGACGGTACGAGTTAGTTAAATTTGTCTTTCTTTGATTGCGCTAAATTAAGTCACTTCTTGTCCAGTGACAATGGAAAATCTGTCAATCTCGTCGCAGTTTCCAAATTCCCAACTTCAATTCCTCACTACCGCATCCACTAGGAGGAGAGTTAACCCTGAGAGCCATGAGAGTCACATTATCCGCTTTTTTCCTTTTATAATAAAACGTATACCTACATATAGTCTAAGTATTAATTTTGCAAATCAAATAACTACAGACTATATGCATATTACACAATTCCTTCTATTCGTGAGAGAGCCATTCTTCGGCACGTATGGGTCGGCTCGACCGGATTGATACCACGCCCTCACAGAAAACCGGCAGTGTAGCTATGATTACATTGCTTTTAACCGAGTGAGTGAGGTTACGGGAGGCCCTATCCCTCCCCTCTCCCCTCTTCCCCCTTCCCCCTACTTTAAAGGTTGGCAACGCACTTGTGACTCTTGAGTTACAAAGTTAGCAAAATTCTTACTTGTTTTCTAGTACATTTTACCCAAGTTTAAAGAACTAAGCAATGCTTTGTTAAACTTATTAAAGTAACATTGATAGGGGTTTCAAGGCTTACCGTCTTGCTAAATTTATTTTAGGAGCTCATCAGTCGTGGTTATAAATTTGCAAGACCACTTAAAGTCATAATCTCATGTTTCAAAATTCTAGCAAGATACCATACTGACACTATATACCTACTAACAAGATAGCAAAGGTACCGTGAGTACCGTCAATAAACATTCGTAATACCAATAATGTTTTTCACAAAATGTCAGAACCATCTCCTTCTCTGTAGATCTTTGGGTAACCGTATTCCATAAGATAAGACAGAAGCAGAACCCTATATTATCAGTGCTGTTTGACCGCGGTCTTCCGTAGAGTGGAGGAACTTCCCTGGTTCACATCTTTTTAACTTGTGGAAAACCTCAGGTACCATTGATCAGGTATCGATACAATATATGTCTTTTGTTTCCTTCCCTACTTCGACTTAAGAAGGAGCGCTCGAAACGAGTCCAGAGTCAACCGGCACGAGATGCTGTCTGTCGAGATGACTCCTCTCTAGCTAATCCTGTAGCACGAGACTTACCGCTACAATTCTTCACATTTACTCCACTTCATACCTATTTTCTTTCTCTATAATTATTCCTATTAACGCTCTTCTATGGAATTAGAATATTCAAACGATGCAATGACATTTTTTTTCTTCCTGTTGTGTTGTTGCACTTTTCTTGGTAACGAATTCATATCAGTTTTAAAATATACAGACATCTACAAAGGGTTACTCTAAGATGTCTCGTAGGCACAAATTGCTTTTAGCAGTGGTGATGTAGTAGTAAACGTATTAGACGACCTGATGGAGCAATCAGGCAGACACTCAACATTAATGGGTTAGATTAAAAATCGATGCGGTAAAAGATGGTGTATGCCACAGTAGATTATGAACCATGTTGTGATTATAGTAATAATAATAATAATTTATTCGCATTTAGTACAACAACATTTTCCGTTACATTAAATTACAATAATGTACACGATACGGTTGCACAGTTTGATGTATATCTTAGAAAATATATGTAACTATGTCCTATACTAAGCAAAGCTTGTATGATAGGAGTTAGTTGGTTCTCCATTGAAGATATATTGTCAACCGGGATATTAAAAGGTGGATTACATTTGTCGTACAAGCATGCATTAATATAAAGTAAAGTTTTTAACAAATGAAATATATATAAAGATTATTAAAACTACACATAAAATTTTTCAAGTAATGGATATATATAAATTTGGTACAGAACAGCTTGATAAAAGGGTCTCAGTTTGATCATAATTTAGAGTCAGTAAACAATTTTTTAACTTGTTTTTTATTTCGTGTTTGTTAAGGCTATATATTGATAGTAGGTTATTCAATCTATTATATATCCTCGATCCCAGAACATAATACTGGCGTCTTGCGAATGCAGTTCTACATCCGATACTTGGATATTTTGCAGTTCTGGAACGAGTTTGATCAGTATTCCTAATGTAGGGTAAGTTTGAATGTCTACGCAGTACCGTCCGAAGGATGGAAAGTTTTCTCACAGTGAGCACCTGACACTCTTCATAAAGTTGAGTGGTGGGATAGTACCGGGGCTTTAAATGGATCACCTTCAAAACCGCTCTCTGTGCCCTCTCTAGACCAAGGAAGAGCATTTTGTATGTTCCTTCCCATACAGGAATACAGTAGGAGATAATGGATTGACAGAGGGCTGTATAGACTGTGTAAATAGTAGAGAGGTCGGCAGTATGACGCAGAGTTTTGAAGATCGCCATGAGCCTTCTGATTCTATTAGTCAGGGCTAAGACATGAGGTCGCCAATCCATGCGTTCATCAACCAGAACCCCAAGATATTTAATATGATTTACCTGAGATATTAGAAGGCAATCACAAGTGTCACAAGTGGAATAATTAATTAAGATGATATATTAATAAAATAAATGATAAATGAATAACGAATATCCCTTAATTGAAAAGGTTTCTCGTTATTCTACGATACTATTATCTATATGATTACACTTTTTAGGTAAGGCTTTGTAAAAAATGTATCTATAAGCCCTTTTTAATAGCGCAGTATTACCCAATCTACTCTATACAACATGTAGTTCAGGAGGTTGCTGGATGTATCCCATATGCGATGCATTGGGGACGCAACTCTTTTCCCTAGAGCCTTAAAACCAATGATTCTATCCATGATCCGTAGAGAGCGTGTGTTTGATTCCATCACTTTCTTTTACATGGAGGTGATAAAGGAATGGACAATATGAGACACTCTCACATCCCGCAGAAGTCACACTGAAAGCGTTGAGCGATCTCTCGGTTAGACAGAGAAGGACGTTTACTTTCAAGACTAAAAAACTCTTATTTATTTTATTAAAAATAGGAACAAACTATAATAGATGATAACACAGTTCACTTTTTAATAAAAATAAGTTAATAGACATTATTTTTACTGGTTATGCCGGTAACGTAATACTATTGGTCGATTGATAAATATTAACGAATAGTGGCATTATAAAAGAGTAGAAATAAGATGAGAACTTCACCTGAGTGCAAACAGAGGTACGAACAACTAGGCAGTTATTGTTAGTTAGTGATTTTCATAGTTTATATCAGTGGTTTTGAGACTGTTTCTTACAAAAAGCCATTATATATTTGTTTAATTTCGACAATATATTTTGATTAATTATCGTAACATTCGTAGTGAAAAATCTCTTATCGAGAATAATAAATCTTTGACAGTTGCCTACTGAATGTTACAATTATGAAGAACTTCTTTAATATTTCCATAGTGATACTGAAAAATTAGTAAAATATATACTACATAAGAAACATTTATGATGGTAGGTAGGATCGTATTTAATTCACCAGAGCCCTCAGTAGAAGGTATTGCACGGAAATGAGACAACTTCACTTTTCGGTGTGAAAAGCTAGAAAGTTGCGCGCTGTCGTCACGAATGTAATGATGTTACCTACGTATCTTTTTTTGTTGCAAAACATTCCATGTTTAGATATTATACTTTAAATGAGGTTGTTATATATTACAATGTTTTTAGAATAGACATTTATTTCTTAAGGAATTTATAGCTTCATTGCACGAGTACACATATTATCAAATACTTGATTACACGTTTGTAAAATTATCTTTGTCCATTATTGAATACTGTTAATTATCGAGTGAGAAAAATAGTACCAATAAAAATATTTCTAAAAAATGTGTCCTTTGAGTTATTAGTATGTTCTTCTGCAGGATCTACTATGGTTTTTAACTTAACAAATATTATTTTAGTTATTGAAATATGTTCTACATAAATATTGGGCTTAAACCGAAAATTTGAACAGACCTAGTGGATTTCGACCCCACCACAAACATAACATAACAACAACATTACTTTACATAAAATAACACGGCCTGCGAGCACACAAAACTAGGGACAATCTCCACACTTACGATAAATAGCTAAACATTAACAAATATAGGAAATAAATATCTACAAAATTTTAAGTAAGGCCTAGAATTACACAAAACAATTGTTCTAGAGATACACAAACAATTCACAGCTACGTAGACAAATAACGGCAGGTATAGTAGTACCCAGTTCTCCTGTACAGAGATGGTTCGTGGAGTGGCGCCGCGAGCGACTACCTACTCTGAACATTTGTGTAGTGAACCCCTTAGCCTTTCACCTACATCCATCGTAGCTACACTTGACACACAGTCAAATGTCTACATCGACTTACATCGTTATACAACAAGGCTTTCATGCAACAATACGTAATATACATTTCAAAATAATGTTATATTTGTTCCCAAGTATTTGGTTAAAACTCTATTGAGAACGTACAATATATATAAATATAGGTAAAATAATTCATTTATGGAAAATCTGTTTCACTTCTTGGCAGGGGCCTCATACCATACCATACCTACCATAGAAATTAGGCCATATTCTACGAAACTGGTGATCTCCAAAGTATGCCAGTTTTCTTACGATATTTTGACTAACACTATTACAATAAAATAATTTGTTATAACTCTCTTGACATAAATTCTGAAACAAAATTTTACTGCCGTGGCCTTCGCTGATGTTAGTGACGGTTAAAAAATACAAAATAAACGTCAATCACGCCATGAAAATTAATTTCGTATATTGAAACAAAGGTATAATGTGGACATCGTAAAGCAATTTGAAATAAGAAGAAAATAAGCACAAGTTAAGTGACTTGTATATTTTTCAGACGCGCAGAAAAAAGCGCTAAATAAGAACAAGGTTACAATCTAAAAGAAAGATCTTGAAATATCTTCAGTGAGCTTCGTAATCTAAATTTTAAAGCTAATGTCGAAAGCAGATAAATTAAGAAATGAAAGAAGAAATGTTGGAAACAATCTTTTCGTTTTTTAATCTATAATAATCGGTAATGTCAGGAACACGGTTACAGGCTCTCGTTTATGAACTTTGACAGTTCTAATATCCGTTATTGTTTGAAAATGTTTTATCCCTTAAAAGAGAGTGGCTGCCACTTCAGTGACAGAGGCGGAGATGATAAAATGACAAAAAATATATGATCCTCTTGACGAACTAATTGTAATTAAGTGACCTATCAAAGCGTGATTTGCTTAGAACAGATTTAGTACAAAATTGAGATTATTTTAAATGTTAAATATAGAATTTCGAGCAATCTGAGAACTCTATTCGTGTTATCAATTGTAAAAATAATAGTTATTCAAAGAAAGTGATTAAGTTGATTGTACTATTTTTGTATATTATATACTTGCTTTATGTATAGTAACTTCATGCTCTCCTACGCTGCCGCGCTGCCGTGCCCGACAGGGTCCATAATGAACTGTAATATCTACTATAACAACGATGTGACATTATGGTGTACCAATAACGTATTGAGTATTATTATAAACGAGAAATAGAAAAGTAGTCAAATATTATTTCAAGTCGGTTTAAGGCTAGCTTTGTTTTAGTTTAAACACGAATCCCTAATTTACACATAATGGTAAAACGTGTTCAAAACACATTTTTACATTATGAGTCGCAAGCAGTGTGCGGAAGTTAATTACACTAAAATTTATAGTGTTGTAGTAAGTGGTAGACAACTTAGAGTGCTACACAAGCCAAACGTATTTGAGTATTATGTTTAAAAGGTAAATTCGTTCTGTTAAGAAAGATGCACAGCCATCAGAAATATGTATAATCAAATTAGAACGGAGATTTCATAGTAGGAAATTCAAATCAGGCATTAATAAGTGATAATATTATAAATATTTTTTGTGCAGAAAAAATTCAGTCTAAGTCCATTTTTTCATGGGCTTTAAATTTACTGCACAAAAATCTACTATGCACTGCCATGCCGTCTTATATGTGTTTGGTTAATAATTAATTTATGTTACCTATAAAGCAGGTCTTTTAGTTAACTCAAAATCTAAAATTTTCAGAACGCTCTCTCTCTTTCTCTGGGCTCTCTGACTGCACCATGGGGTTTTCTGGGCCTTGAAAATATTACTTTGTAGCACACATACATGAACAAAATGTTTTTACTTTTAATTTGTTATTACTTTGCTTTCAATGTAAAAAGCTACAAAGCATTGGAGTACTTCCGTAAAAGGATTTCAAGGTGTTCAGTTAAGTAAATTCAGTAAAGTCTGGGAATTGTGTCTATCACATTAGGATCCCATTCTGTAGTCGCGGAACTTTATTGGCTAGGCGTACAATACCTTACTTTTGCCCATTTCTTCAGGTATTTCCTTTAGTAAACTGTAGCTACCAGTAATTTCAGTAAATTAGGGATACGAATTTGTAAGTAAGGATCTATTACAAATTGGGTACGGTCAAAAGGGTTGCTGAGTTTAATGGTTGTGCATATTGTATTGATGATATCATTCATATAAGGAAAATGCTATTATCTTTTCAGGGATTGGTTACCTATTATTTTGACTTTAGAATGACTACTATTGTTAAAGTATAGTTTTACTAACAGGCTACTGGAGTATGTTTAGTTGCTCTGCTAACTAAACCAGTCGAGGTCTGCAGTTAATTAAAACTTTTTAACTAACTAGTTTTTTTTGTGTTTAAACTACTGGAATAACTAAAAGATTTTTTTATTGTAGGTAACAGAAGGTAGTAATTTAATTTATTTTACGAAATGAAAAAGAAGTCATACTGCCAAAACCGGGCTGTCAGAAGGCTGACACAGTAGTTCAAATGGTGTGCTGTCCACAAAATCTCTTGTTTAGAGCGCCTGGTTCTGAGCGTGAGGTTGTGCAGTATCCAGCGCGAAAGAAATGATGAACCGCTTTATACTTGATTCGCAAGTTCTTTTCAATCAACTTTTTACACGTTTTCTTCTGTAACAGCTGCTAAAGGGAACATCTTTTTTTATTGGCAGCATTGACGACCTCGTTTTAATTAGCTAAAAAATAAGTACACAGTTGCCTTAAAAGTGTCTTCGTCTACAAATGCAATTTCAACTATATCAAACGATTTGTCCGGTTTTAGGCCACATTTGAAATTGTAAAATGGCGAAAAAATGTGTGAGTGTGCGCTCTAGAGATATACACCATTTTTACCCTAATTTTCAGCGAGACAAGCTCTCTGAAAAATGGGTATATATCAAGAGCACTTCAAATTGCATTATATAGCTACATTTAGTTCGTAATAAAATGTGGAGGGAAATTTGAAGTTGCAGCTTTTGTATTTTTTTTCGTAAATAATTTTCTTTTTAAATTAGAGTGTAATCTGCCAGTGTTAAAACTCTTTTCGCAAAACTTTCTGCGTGGCCTGGTACATATGTGCGATGTTGTCTTGCGTAGCACTTGTTTAAAAAACCAAGCACTATCGCGTCTTTATGAGAGGTTAAAACACTTTTTAACCGGCGAAAAAACGGAGGGGGTTTTCAAGTCGACCCGTATATATTTTTTTATGTATGATCACGCATAACTTTATACAGGGTAGTCTGATTTTCATAATTCTCAATTTCAAATAAAAATTTCAATCCTAAGGGTAGAAAAATAAGAGAAGAATGATTCCTCACACATTGAATTTATACCTGTGAACCGATTTTGTTGAAACTTAGCAAACATATGTAGTTCTTATGACACTACAATATGACGGAAATCTGAAGTTGATTATTTTAACCACATAAAACTAAAACATATAAACTTTTTTAACAAAAAATTAAACCGACGACAGCAGAAAGCAACTGAAAATCGGTTTATTTTTTGTTAAAAAAGTTTTTATTTGATTTAAGCACCATTAGCATCATACATATATTGTATTGGCTTATCGTGAAGGTATTCAATTACTATTATTTTGGTTAGATCCCTTACCTGTTATGAAAACGTCTGACTACTGCAAAGAATATATCTACAAGAATCTTATAGGATGACGGGCTTGGAATCCTTGTATTAAATAATCCGCATTCAAAACTTCTAAAATTTAAAATGAGGTTTCCCTTCTAAACCAAAGAATTTCATAATGAAATCTCTTTGGATAAACCTTTTTGAGCGCTTTTCAACTTCCGATGTCTGAATGACGAAATAAGGGTTGGCAGTTTTCTTAATACATTTAACAAAGTCGTATCGCCCCGATAGTCGATTTTCTAAAAGGGAAAAGGGAACGGGCGTGAATGAATTTCAAATGATCTGTCTTTGTTTATAGATTATTTAGATAAAAAATTTAATACAAGTTTAACTTTTTTAAAGTGTTTATTTTGTAAGAAATTTCTCATATAAAAAACATTTTATAAACTAGGCGACTATTGCTCTTAAACTAACAGGCTAACTTATTGTTTTTTAATTACCGTGATTCTTTTTGAGCAAAATAATAATTTAAATAAACGAACAGCTACACAAGTACGTATAAAAACTCCTGTTCCACATCTAGAGATAATATATATTGAAAGAGTGAAAGCTCCTTTGATTTTTTATTCTGTGCCGAACTCGATTGTAGAACTCCCGCTCAATAAACTTTGTGTAGGTTTGAAAAAATGGCTTATTGGTGAGTGTTTTTATACGATAGACGATTTTTTTATATTTATGTTTTAATAATGATAATGTAAAAATGTTAATATTAATAATATGTCAATAAATATAATAATGTAAGTACTTAATAATATAAATAATGTTATGAGACAATTATATACACAGAGCTTTCTGGTGTTGACATAGACATTTCGGTGATAATTTATAGAAATTCAATGTTAGTTACTAAGTTCAATTAATAAATGTGGAAGCTTGTAATTGGCATCTGCTACAACGAATTTCATTTTATTACTGTTTAGGCCGTAAGCATCCCAAATAAAATAAAATAAAATATAATAATTAGTTATTTAGATAATATTAATTTGCATGTCATAATTTGGTAAACTTGCTGGACTAGTTAAATATATAACATGTAAAAGAATAACATTTGAGCAAATAAATGATTTTGATTTGATACTTAAAAAAATAATAATTGATTTTTTCAAGGGAAAGGTTTAATAATTAAAAAAAAATTAATTTTAATTTTTTTTAAATAAATTATATTACCTAAATTTAATATATTGTCAGGTGTACAGGTTGTCAAAGAGATTTTGGCAATAATTCGATCACTGGTAGATGCCGAACTGCCGTTAATTAGTATTGTTTGCTTGATGCTAATGAGCCAAAGCTTCTTGTAGAGAGAAGTAAAGTCAGTAACACGCAAGTAGGATTTCTGCGGTTGCGATTGATTTCTGGACACCAAAACGCCGAACACTGGCCAATAACCATCTAGCTCGTAACTTGTGTTTATTACGCACACTATGTCACGTTCTATGTGTATATTTATAATATTTACAAAATTTTTGCTTTTACCTTCGGACTTGCCTTAGAACGTGACGTGCGTCACCCAAATTTCACTTAATGCTTTATGTCTGGTCAGCTAATGTAATGATAGAGTTGCATTTAAACTGCAGAACTCACCCTGCATTTTTGTCCAGGTATTGGCTACCCGAGCACAACTTGTAACGAGTTGTATTCCAAAATATAGCAGTTAAAAAACTATTGCTGTACCCAAACAGAGAGTTTTCATACTGACGTTATTGTATTTAAAGCTGTAGGTGTGTAGAATTCGGCCCTGGGCGTACTTTATCCTTCCCTAGCCGTCAGAGTCGGAAGCGTATTGTTTACCACCCGTCGATGCTCTCTCTTATCTGTCACTCCAACCACCAAACATAATTCTACTCCAAATTGAACCTAACATGACGCATTGGCAATGTATAGCATCACATTAAGTTTGGACGCTAAACATACTCGTATTGTATGTATATCAGTATTTTGTTCGTATTACTTACGTAATAACAATTATCTTATCTGTGGTATTAATACTTACATTATAAGTAAGTCCATAGATGCTTTTTAAGTTTTGCTCTGATATCTGGCTGTTAATATTAAAACCTAATATGTTATAATGCCCTTCGGTGATATATAGTCGCAACCGTCTTCTGCGTTAATTTTTTTAATAAAGTTTAGTCACTTAAATTACGAGTACAAGTGTTTTCCTTAATATTTCCATATATTATGTTATGTCTATAAATTACTGTCTCCAAAATAGTGAGTTGGTTAAACACATATACATCAGGGACTTTTTAATTTCCGCTTCTACAAAAAGTGGCCATTAAAACTATTTACGAATTAAATTATTAAGCAAATAACTCTTTTTTTAATTAAATCAAATTTATTTTGGAATTCATTTTTAGTTTAAAAATGTTACCGCAACTTCTGCACAGGTAGAAGTAGCACTGTTTTAGTATGCTTGTTTGCTATTTAAATAATATAAAAAAGTAAATACAAATTTCCTCAATGGGACACTTAGTCAACGGACATTGCGTCGGGAGCCTGCTGTGAGCTTGACTACCACATGGGATAAAATTATTTGTGTGGTTCACAAATAGCTGTTGAAAGTCTGAGTAGTGAGTAAGTAACACATTGTTTACGCGGTGGTCTGTGTATATTTCCTGACTGTCAGTTGTACATTATTTTTGTGAAGTCTCCAAGCAAAATCTTCATAAATGCATATAAATAATAATAAAATTCTGTTCTTACTGTCCTTGCACAAACTTATTCTTAAAGTTGTTTAGATTGAAACCAAAACCAATATTACTTTACTTTCGATTTTCAAATAATATTACTTTGTTTCATGTTTTACTTGTTAGTCATCTGTCACTGCATCGATAACTTACGGTTACGGGGAACCTACTTGAATTTTTTGTTGAGACCATCGCTCGTGGCTATAAACGCGGTAACTTAAACTTTTTTAAGAGAGAGCAATACAATAAAGCGTGAAAACTATTCGAAACCCAAATTTCCAAAATTTTAATGATTTAACATAAGATAAGATTTTATTCGTAAGAAAAAAAAAAACACAAACCTGAAACTGTTAATATATTATAAAATCGCAAATACAATTTCTTTATATAATAAAATTAATTAACTAATAAATTTACATTAAAATGTTAATCAATCTATTAGTGGTGAAGTAATTTACAAAGACAAAAGCGCCATGTGCTAAATACTAAAGTACCGGTTCAATAATAGACTATGAATTTCTAATACTATTTCTGTAAGTTAGCGTTGCCAGCTCACAAGCGGGAGGTGTCTTGAGGCAGGGGGCTTTTTAGGCAGGGTGGGCGTGTGAAGCATAATATGATATTATTGCCAAAATAATAACGCAGAGTAGACAACTCCGCATCATCTTCCCTTAGGGTTAGCAACTGCGTACGCCACCGTTTTGTACCGACATTTCAGAGATTTACTCTGGATATATTGAAATGGGACCGTGTACATTTTTGTTTATATTAATTTTAATATCTTTTTTTAAATATGATTTAAAAATCAGAATTTGCAAAAACCTCTCAATGATTATTTCAATGGTTGTAATAAGTAAACTAGGTGTATTAGTTTAGTATAGTGTACAGTTAGAATAAAGTAAGCATGTTACTATCGTTAAGTTTTTGTAAAGCATTCTAGGTTTATCTTCAACGTTAACCTTCTATTACTTAACGGTAAATTGAATTGGAGATTGTTTACCCAGCTTTTAGACTATAAAAATATAAATGCTATCCAGACAACTACAAAATTTTCGTTATACATTATTTTACAGAACAGGGAAACTCGCGTCACTCATATATTTTGTACACCCATCTAATAATAGGAGCTGTTTGGAGATCTTTTGCGACTGTCCGCGGTCCTCTATAGGGTACTCACAATGTAAGAAGACATAATAATATGTTGTCTAAAACGTACCTACACTTACGTAAGTTCTAACAAGCAAACGTAAAAAGTGAGCGTAGGAATAATATTAAACAATGCATTAACAAACTACAGTCAGATACATCATTTAGTGTTTGTGTGTTAGTATTATTCGAAGAGACATCCTTGATTGGCGTGCAAATGAAACATCGGTAGATTACAGTTGACCGTACGGTTGAGTTTAATCGCTAGACAGGTGCGTATGACACGACTATCGTTTGCCAAGCGGACTGTACTATCGTGTTCTATTTATTGCCGCCCTTAAGCTCCGTTTTGACTAGAGGACATTTGTCCTCCGACCTTTTGCACGCGATGTCGCCCGACGTCACCTGCTATATCTACGGGTAGCGGGACATGTCAAAAAGCGACCCTCTATGTCGTCGCCCGACTTTCGTGTCAATGGACAGTCGTCCCGAAAGCTTTTAATTAATAAGGATGCGTGTTTCTTTGTGTTCCGCAAAACTCACAGCACTAACTGCCAGGGCTATCTCAATAACAACTGGATATACTCAAAATCAGATGGATTAGGCAAGCTCGATTCGCTTTTCAATGAAATGCCAGTTATTTTGTGGTAAAACAAGGATAATAAACCGGGTTTTGTACAATATCGCTAACAAAACAAGCAGAATAAAAAAAAAAACTATATTATCTTTTCCTTAAGAAAATTTCAAAAAATTCGAGGTTTCTAACATTAACATTAACAGTACGAATACGCACGTCTCACCCGTCAACACGTCGGAATTTAAACATTTTAACCGGTGACGTCAAAACAGAGTTGACGCGCCTCATTCCACGACTTCCCGGCTTGTCAGACACAAAATGGAGCGGAGGCAGAGCCTTTTGTACTTGTAGGCTTTGTGTGCAAAGTAAGCTTCCTACCGAAGCATCTGTGCGATGATGAAACTTGCCAGACGCCGCTTTATGTCTCGAATTAAAACTTTACAGAAGGAAATTAAACGTCGGAAAAATTTTGCATGTTACACTCATGCCCTCTATGTGACATTACTTAAACTGTTGAACGATTGACATGAATTTAATATGTGGTTGAGGCCCGTAGGCTTAAATACTATTCAGTAGCATATTGGACCCTAGACTCGTTACTGAAAAAGTAGTGACATATTATAAAACAAAATCCCCCGCCGCATCTGTCTGTCTGTTCGCGATAAACTGAAAAACTACTAAACGGATTGTCATGCAGTTTTCACTAATAGACAGAGTGCTCCATGAGAAAGGTTTAGGTGTATAATTTGTACAATAATACTATGGCCACCTCCCGGCTCCATCCTGTGCTCAATTCTATGATTCTGTATTATTGCATTGTCACTTCATTTGTCACTAAAGTTACATATATGTATGTAACTTTGGTGGTATTCCAAAAAACACGATCAGTTACTGAGCAAGTGGCAAAATTTTAGTGCCAAGATTTATTGTGCCATCATATACGCACAAAGCAAGTTAAACGCACAAAACAAATAGAGTAATAATTTTATATTTCGTTCAAATCCTTAATAAGCAACTGACAACAATCCTTACTAATATTATAAATGCGAAAGTAACTCTGTCTGTATGTCCGTCTGTCTGTCTGTTGCCTTTTCACGCCAAACTACTGAACCGATTTAAATGAAATTTGGTACACAGATAGTCTAGAGCCTGAGAAAGGACATAGGCTACTTTTAATGCGAAAAAAGGGGTTTAAGGGGTTGAAAGGTGGGGATGAAAAGTTGTAGGGAAGTATTGTCAATTAGCCTAAATAATTAAAAATTCTACCCAAAGACACTATTCCACGCGGACGAAGTCGCGGGCACAGCTGGTAACTTATAAAGGTACTAGCGCTCCGCACTTTTATTCGTATTAACACTCACCGCTCCGCGTCCATGAGTTGCAGCCTTATGTTATGCACCCTTTAACTTTCGTCAATAAACACCATACAGAATATAATAACCTTGTCTTCAGCTTATAATTTTACTATAGAATTAATGCTGATGCCTATGCTGTATACTCCTGACAGCTTGACTACTCCGAAACCGCCATGAATAGATAATTGAAACATTATTCTTATTCACTGGCAAACTGAGCTTATACGTATACCATGAACGGAGAACGGCAGAACGGGGGCTTAATCAAAGTACCGCACCAAATGTTAACAACAGCAAAATTATCATTGGCGGGATGTACATTTCCACCCTCTCTTGTAGAACAAATTCCACTTGTCAAAATGTTCACGCTATGTTCACGGGAATCACAAAGCGAGACGTTTACAAAGAACGGCCCTAACAAATGGTTCCGTCAAGCGCCGTGTTTGCGTAATACGCGGTCGGCCGACATCTACTATCAACTGTAATATTAGGTGCGTGTTTATTTTCACCACATTTACTACATTTAAGGTCACTTGCGTTAGTTAGGTAACATTAAACCTACGCCCGGTTGTGCAAATCGTTGTTCAAACGTAGCCTACGTAGGTGAGTTCGTATATTTGGACAATTGGGGAGATGAACTGGATATTATGGTTGAGTCAGTGTGCTTAATTGCTGTCCTGAAAGTTTCTTCATTAGGATTGTTTAACCTTCTGAAACTGTTGCCCTGAAATGCAAATTTATTTTCCTCCTTACTTTTCTTATTTATATCTCATTTTGTTACATCAATGTGTCTGCTACGTAGTTAAAACAAATTAATCAAGAGTTATGAAACAATTTTAACAACTACGTAACTGTCGATAAAAATCTATACCTGTCTTTATCTTTAAAATGCAAACAAGATTTCTTAAGGCAGTGGAGTAAGTGCTTTTAAAAAAATGGTGATTTATCTCACATAAATATTTCAAACAAAAATAGGACCTTCTAAAACCTATTTATTTTAAAACTTGTTGGCTATCAAACATAGAATACGAGTATAATAAATTTATGAAAATGTAAAATTCAAGCTGATTTCTGCCGTGTCCTAACTACCTCCAAAAATGTATAAAAATTGAAAATTCAACGAAATTTAACCGTTCGTAAGCAAAACGAATCGTTTCGTGTTTATTGGAACGCGTCTTTAATGACCAATGACGATAGCCATTTTTTATGTATTGCAACTATGGACTTTTGCATGCGAACGTTAGCGGCTTCGAGTGAAGTTTATTTTAAAATTAGTCCGAAATTGTGCGAGATTTCATTTAACATTATTTCGGTCTTCTATATTTATCTTACTACGCATTCTGTTCATATGCTAATATTGAATAACAAACACGGAATTTACTTCTCGTTTTCATCGAACATTTTGAACATTTGTAATGTGTTAAAGAATTCCCCTCCGCTCTACAACAACGGTATTTTAATAAACGTAATATTAAATTTATTCTAAAAAGTAATCGTAAAAAAAAAGATTTTTAATAACAACAATTTATTAAAATGCACCGAAAACAAGAAAATAGGCTTTGAATTAAATCAAATCAATAATTATATAATTTTAAATGAGAGTGTAGTACCGCAGCAGAAACATGAAAGTAAAATTAATGCGGTGGAAATACGTAGATTACGTGTAATGTAAGATTGACAGATGAAGTAAGAAATGGTTATTTATTTTATTTATTTGCTTTACCTACATTTATTTTACCACTTATTATACTCAATGACTGCACGGATCGCGCAATGGTTTAAGTGGTCACCTCGCCACTACGCCGCGCTAAATGTGTTGTGGGTTCGAATCCCACACGGGACAAAATTTATGTGATCCACAAATAGTTGTCCCGAGTCTGGGTGTTCTTTGTGTACGTTGTTTAAATGTTTGTGAAGCCCCCCGTGACACAGGAATATTCCTAATGTGGGAGTTGTCTTTTTAAAAAAATATAAAAAAATTAAAAAATTAAAATAACACATAATTTAACAATATTGTAACAAACACCGCTCCCGAATATAATATGATTGGAAGTCAACATTTAGCACTTAGAAGATTGGAACTATAAATAATAATTATACGTTTTGAATAAATAGCAACCGTTAATTATATTAAGTATAATAAATATAGTGATGGGATAAGAAAATGGTGTAAGTTGAAAGAAGATGTAGTGACAAGAATTGAGAAAGGATTGCTGCGATGGTTTGGCCACTTTAGCAATCCGGATGAGTGAAGAGCAAATGACTTACGGAATTTATAAATCTCATGTGAGTGGGCGAGTCGGTTCGGTAAGGCCCTGAAAGCAGTTTACTGAAGAATGGCCTAATTAAAAGCACACGTAACCGGGGAGAGTGTATGAAAGGTCTGATGAGCTACATGTCAGATTCGTGGCAAACGGTATCCTATCGTCTCTGCCTACGCCAGACGGGAATAAAGCGTGAGTTTATGAATGTATTCATACATACATTAAAGTTTATACTGAATTTTAGAACAGATTATCATAGTTCAATACGTATATAAAGTTTATTGTCTGTAATGTTCCCTTGTCTAGAACTAGTCCTGGGCACGGAATCAGGTTATGCTTATCACAGTAACACATTGTCATCGAAACTGAGCCAATATATAAAGTTTTAACTTCGTAGAATAGGCAGTGCTTTTAATTCAGCTTCCAAGATTTGACCCAAACTAACAAACAATGCACGTTAAAAAGATTATAAAAATAAGTAACGAAAATCCTTGAAGTTTTCTTATTACCCAAGCGTCTCTCCATCCCCCGTCACATTTTATACTGCGTGAAGATTAAACCTATTGTTCTGTTACTCAGAGAATCGCGTTTCTGACAAATTTTTCTCCATGTAACGCGACCATGTAACCCGAGTTCTGCTCGTCCTTTTTAACTATTTATATCATTGTTGGGCCCATTTCACAATGACAGTAAGTGGAGCTTGATTTACTTACCTATATAATGTGACACTTTGATATTAGACCGCTACGATTTGTCTTGAGTGAATTGTTTCGCTTGCAACTTTGGAGACGGGATATTAAAATACAAATCAGGTACAGGTAGTTCCCGTTGCGTTGGCAAGATGCCAGAAAGAGGTAAAGTTTCGGTCTACCACGCGGTTGACCTGCGAACCATCACCTGCTTCCCACATTAAAACATTATCTATTTATACTCAAATACCTACATAATATATGTGCTTTATAGATCAAACTTCTTAAATATAACGCAGTTTATTTAAGTATTCTCTTAGCTTGTTTATTCTTGTTGGGATTCTCATTCGAAATTTAATTGTTCTTTAAACTTACTTTAATCTTCTTTCATACGTAGTACATAAGAAGTAGATGCAATAGATTTGACATAAATTAGGAGCAGCCAGACTAGGGAAATACTTTTATCATACGGAAAACAGAAGTACTTCTATAATTTTTAATTTCTGCCTTTGTATCATGTCTTCAATACTTCTTGCAGAAGAGGCAAAATTGCACAGCGTTCTTTTGACCCAGAAAGTGGCATCGTCCTTTTATTCGTTAAATATATTACGCTTCACGGTATACTCCTACAGCTCCTGTCAAAATACGTCTAAACTTTTTGACGAAAAGGCCATGTTTAGATGACGGGCGTTGAGCGCGCGTTTTGACAAGAATACACACTTTGTTCAAGTCATTCACATGCTAACGCGCGTCTTGATCCGACGCGTGTTCTGAGATCCTTGGTTAGCCGTACATTCGTTCACAACTGAGCGTGCGTGATTTTAATAAACGGTTCAGCCATTCAAAGCCTACAGAATGAGTTCGGTCACACTTCATTTCATACATTACACATATTTTTCTATAAAATACAAGGATGAACCTGAATTTGATAGAGAAATGAAAATCTGTTGAATTTTTTTGTTTTTACCCCCATTTTCAATAAATTCAGAATCGACCTGAACTACGATTACGCGCGTCATCTGAACATAGTCTAAGGAGGCAAATCAAGGTTTTTGTAATAATGGTTAAACTCAACAACAGCTGATATATCTAGTATTGCAAGTACTTATTGTTAGGCATAAGGTGGTGGTGGTGGCGTGTGATATTTTGCATGCAAGTCCACGAAATAACCTTACTGCTTACAGACTTTTAAACCGACACTATTAATGATATCGATCATATTTTTATTCACTATTGTAATTAAACAGCGTATTATTTGCCAACGAGCGTAATCGTTCTACCGTACAACTATTTATCTTTCTGAATGGCTTAGTTATTTAAAAACTGTGCACTAGCAACTGCTTCTGCATTATTCATAACCGAGCTAAACTAATTCGGTGCGAAAACCTCAGCTATAATCATTCACTTGAATGAATAACAAACTGACTTATTGGACAAGCGAGACACTTACCCAAACTGTTCCTTGCCTCTGCGTAACGATATTATTCCACTTAGGTCCGCTTGCTAAATTGCAGAGGTTAGCTCTTAATAAGTCTTTACCAAGTCGTTAATACTGTAACTTAATAAATTTAGCGGAAATGTATGTAATGTAATAAAATAGACAGAAAATGTTTGAAATAAATTTTATTATACACATTTCCTAGAAATGCGATACATTTCAAATCACACTACAAACAACACTAGGAAATGTGCTAAATTCGAAATGACGGTAAGTAAATGCAGTAAGGGTGTGGGTGGCACATTGCTACTGCGTCATTCGCTTGTGTATTGGCCTAAATATGAATCCAATTAATCGGGCAAGGATTCAAAAATTGTCTTTGCAGGAAGGATTGTAGTTCATCAAAATGTTTGTGCTAGAAAAATAAAATGTTACCCTATAAAAATAAGTAAGGTTGAAGTACATAGAATGTATAAACAATCTTAGTATTTAATGTCTGTTAAATAGTCTGTTTAATAATCGAACATACGTAACGTAAATGGCTTACAAGCACAGTGTAAGAAAAATCATAATATATCAATTTTGGCCCAAAGCGAAAGCATCCAACTTTAACGATCGAAGCAAATTATGATGAATGGACTACCCACGTCATAATAATATATTGACATGATATCTTCTTCAGTTAAATGCCACATGCTACTTTGCGCATAGCATCCACCCTTTTACTAATTTTAGTTTCTGGAGATGTGATGATAATATGTGTTTATTTCTTTGTAAAAAGTAACGATAGTTGTTCGCAAAATCGAATCTTGAGTAAAAAGTACTTGTGGTTATGGAGGTTTATAAAAGACGTGAAAAGACGAGATGTGGAGATGTACCTGTATACGGTGTGGCATGAATAGATAAGATAAGAATGGTAATATTAAGAAGGAGAAAAAATAGCCTTAGTTTGTTTTCCAACTCACCTAATGAAAAGTGATGATGAAGTCGAAGATGGTACACGCCTATCCAAGAGAAACCTTTCCACTTTACTCTTGAACGTTCCAGGATTATAATTGTCTAGAAAAATACACGCAGGCCGACCTTGGCGACTCGAACCAAAAAGGAGCTGTCAGAACGTTTCGTTCGACTTTTATTATTTCGACAATGAAAGGATGGAACCTCTGTCTGCGTCTTGTCTTCCGATGAAGGAATTGTGAGTGTCCAATTATTTCGAAGAGAGCCTTCGCACACTCACCAAGTGAATCCTATAGAAAACCGATAAGCAGGCGACTTTACGACGATGCTCCACAACCTAACCTCAATTTTTACTGTGCGACTGTGGTGGCTCTGCAATTATAGTAGTGTGTATAAAAACCTACAACAAGTTAGGTCGGTACCCCAGCAATTACAAACGGTTGTTAAACGATCATCCGTTGTCACAACCTGTCCCTCATCCTACAAAATATCTTATCTACCTTTACAAAACCGGACGCGATTAAACGTGTGTGGATTTCAGGAAGAGAAAATTAATAATATGTAGATACGTGGTTCATAAAGTCCATTCCCCTTTTCGCTATCATTTATGACCAACCTTTAGTTAAACTATGTTTAAAAGTACTGGTAAAAAACTAAAATACAATATACTATTTAGAAAAAAACCTACAGTATTAAGAACTATGAAAAAAAACAGTTAAAGAACATTTTTTTATGAATACGGGAGCTTTGATCAAATTACAGTTATTATTTATACGCCTATTTTCCTATAAATATCAGGATATCATATAAACTGGCATCTGTATTAGAGAATCCCACAGAAGGCCACATCTAAACATGGCTAACCACCATTATGCTACCTTCGAGAACATTTTTATGGATACGTAGACAAAAAGATTCCCTCATAGTTTCGCCATGTTGTAACCGTCAGTTACGCAGGTTCTTCATGTTGCTTTTCTTCTCAATCAAACAAAGAATATAATTAATGTCCACTACACCCATGAGTTAACAAGACAGCAAACGGAAATCTAACTGGATCTATAGTTCTACGATATCTACAATGAACAATAATAAATATCATAAATAACACAGTAAGGGTAAACAAAGAGCCCTTTCTTGAAATAAATAGCTAAACAGCGCTGCGTCACTAGGGCTCTTATAATTGACAGGCCGGGAGTAAGCCCAACATAGCAATGCAGGCTTTTTTAATGTTGGGTAATAACGTTGATGTAATGGATTATTTAGATACATAATGTGTACGTGACATTACGATAAGTAGATAAACGAATATAATCGAGATATACTTTTATGTATAAAGCCCTCGTCTGGTCCGAAACTAGTCGGGTATATCCGAAACACTCACGTGAGTAAAACCGTATATCTTTAATAAATGTGAATACCACTCATGAAAGTTTTTATGTTTAACTCATTAAGAATAAAAACTTTTCAGTTTGAATAATATACACATGCAAATTTCAGGGACAATAATAGTAGGCTTTATTATTTGTTATGTTCTCTGGAAAACCTTAAAAAATCCTATTTTATCTGCCTGGCACTAAAGTTATAAGCGCATCACTGACCACGGTGTATCCGGGACTGGCAAACAGTCAACCTCAGTTACAAATAACTGTTATCTTATCTGTGTCTTCAGTAATAGGTATGTGTAGAGGAGGTTACGTCAAGAAGAGAAGCTTGTGTGTGGTGAATGTTAAACGTTTGTATGGAGATTAACACTTAAACGAAATGGTATGAAATTTGACCAGACAGGTGTGGTCAAATTTCAGTAGCGTTATGTATAGCCCACAAATAGTTGATTTAGTTTAAAAAAATTAATTATTTTAATAATTTTTTGCTTAATATCCTTTTCCTAGTGTAGAGGCCCATTTCTAAATAATCTATATATATAAAAATAAATCCCTATTTCCATTGGTCACGGCATCACGCGTGAACGGCTGGATCAATTTCGATAATTATTATTTTTTTGTATTTTTTCTTTCATAAGAATCTTCTCCTGAATTGTCAGGAGAAGATTCTTATGAAAGAAAAAATTAAGAAAGTTGCGCGGAAAATTTGTTAATTCAAGAAAATATAGTTTCATTTATGTCAGCCCTCTCTCATTTTATATATTAGTTTTATCGGTCAATTTTCAAGTTCAGTTGGTCAGTTTCAAAACACGTTTTCTGTTTGTCACGTGTTTCTTAAAATTGTTAGCGCTTTACGATTTTCTCGGGTTCTACCATATGACCTTAAAATATGACCACACTTTTATGTAACATCCTGTAGGTAGGTATATATATGTAATATTTGTTTTGGCACAATTTACCTACCATTTAGCATTGTATGAAATGTATTTAAAATGCAGTTTGAATATACTAAAGGTAACTGAGGAACTCAAGCAACAGACGATTACAGGATGACGTGAATCAAGCTCTAAGCATACATATTTGATACCCAGTTCGTACGTGCTCGTTACCCGCCACCAAAATGTAATAAAGTAAATGGAGCTGAAAATTATCTTCTGCTTGGGCTCTCGCACTTCCCAGTATAACAAGAATATTTTTATTAAATTCTTTTGTCTGTAACGAGTGTAAAATTCTCTTGGAAATGATTAATTTATACTTATAGAGTAAGTAATACAGTCTTGATATCCTCTCTCTCTCTGGCTACGAACAAAATGAAATGTACATTATCGTGGGAGAGCCATGCTTCAGCACGTATGGGCCGGCTCGACCGGATACCACGACCTCACAGAAAACTGGCAGTGAAGAAATGCTTGCATTGCTGCACTGACTGGAAGGCGGAGGACCGGGTGCTGTGGCGCACATTGGGAGAGGCCAATGTCCAGCAGTGGACTATGATAGGCTGATTGAATGATTGATTGAATGTGAATTCAGGTACTTTGAAAAACAAACATGGTAACATAATAACTTATTTAATAACCATAAACTAAAAAAGGGAAATATTTGGGTATGTTAGGAAGATAGGCTTCTTTTTTAAAAACTAGTTAGCATACCCTTTAGTGTATCACAAAGGTGGCTGGCTTGATCCTTACAATACTTCTTTTTTACATCGGATTCGGAATACCTGCAAAAAGGGACCTAATAATTCTACATTATGTTTAATAAAAGTATCACCGACTTCTATGCGCCTCAAAATACCCAAATCGCTTCAAGTGTGCCTATAAAATTTAAAGAGTTCCTTCGATTTCTCCAGAATCCCATCATCAGATCTTGACCTGATAACTATGGGTCCATCTGGGAAGAAGAAAGAAGAAGATCAAACAAAAGAATAAATTTCCAAATCGGTCCAGGAATCTTTGAGTAATCGGTGAACACACGTAAAAAAAAAAATACAGTAGAACATAAAACCTCTTCCTTTTTTGAAGTCGGTTAAAAATGGTATTCAACAAATCAAAAAATATATATACACCGTTTAATTCAGAAATTTGTGGTCGTCTCAGAAGTTACAAAAATACTTGATTTATTTTATTACAAAAGACTCAAAATATTTGCTTTGTTCTCCAAACAATATCGGAATTAGTGATATATGAGAGTCAAGGGGATACAACGTAATACTTATCATTCAATTTTCCCCTATAAGGATCAATCACTAAACGTCGAATTATTATTGATAGAAAGCAGAATGGATTTTGGTTCACCAAACTTTTTTATTTGATGCGCAATCTTTTTTTTTATATAGACTGCATTGGTTTAGCAAATTTTATAAATAAAGTTAACCGACACTATGCACACTCAGATTTCGAACAATATTTGTGAAACACACAATAGTCCCATGTGGAAAGTGATTGCATAACACTCGACACACACTACGGCCTCCGTGTAGTCACAACAATAAGTTAATTAGTTAAATTATAGATTTACCTGAATTGGAGGGTTTAGGGTATAGGGTGGAAAGTGGGCCCCAAGTTAAGTAGTCATAAAGAAACGGTAGTGGATCATCACAAGGAACTCTTATAAAATATTAAGAAGACGGAAAAACGAAACAAAAATAAACTAGCAGAAAAAGTCGTGGTCGCTTGAAAACAGTATTGGATTGTTACTAAGTGATTTGTCGTGTTGTGGTCAATCGCACTTTATGTGGGTTTCTTCTAGTTTCTGATGTCAAAGTGACTTAGAAACTTACAGCACATTTGATTACTGTTACGCTGGACAATAACTTTGTCTTAACAAATAAGAGCCTAAGTGTACAGTCATCCGCCGTAAACAGAGAACAAATAAAAATTAATATATCTTGTGTATCGGAATTGAGATAAAAAGGTTGAGGGTTCTGAATCACTTCACTAGAAGTCTTTAAAAAAATTTAACTTAAAAACTAAAAAAAACTTAAGTTTCTGAAGACACACTACTATGCTTTTTAATAAAAGCCGTATTTTGTTTAAATGACTGATATTATTTGTTTGACTCTCTAAAATGCAACCTGAATAACATGTATTGATTCATAATTATATATTTTTATAAATTTGGCTTTGAGACTGATACTGATAACACATTATTGCAATGCATTAGTGACATAACTACTATTGCAATTGTTTAAAAACACCGTCAAATTAACATCAGCTGTGCTATTAACTTGTTTGCCTCCTGACAAGTATAAGCTATGTATGTAGTTAAAAATAATTAAACTCTTTGTGTTAGTCACAACTTTAGTTTACCCTGTTTTTGACAGAGGTACCTACTGTCACAGAGAGATTGACGTGACTGATGTCTTATCGTGTAAGTTCCAAAAAAGGTTTTCATTTTACACTTTACGTAGAATTTGACATTTTCTATACAAAACCTAACTGCCTATTATATTTTCAAAAGAATACTGTCAATTAAGAAAATTACTGTATCATTTACTTAATTTTACGAGACTATGGAACAGAATACAACGAACTATTTGTGAGTGTACAAACAGAGGCTCAACGCCAGTAAACAAAGAAAACGGATAATTAAAGCCAAGCAACGAGAAAAGAGATTTTTAATGAGCCCCGACGTTTGCCACGTAATAAGACTTTATTATAACCATAAAAAAATCCGTAATTAAATAATAAAGATGAGGAAAATATAGCTTTATTACTTATTTCATCACAAATATTGGGAACAGTAGGTATATTACGTATAACGGCAATTTGTTTTTAACAGGTCATGCCAGAAATTTGGTACCCTTATTGTCCTCGCTGGGTGATTTTCGGCCTCGACTTTTACTAAAAAGCATATTTATAATGAACAATGTTTATTATTTTCCAATTTTTTATGTTCGTTCGCTTCATTGGTTTGCTAAAATTAAAATTTTATCAAATAAAATTAAATGTATATAGCTGCTTCTTGGATTAATAGCATAGAGTGACTGCACCAATGGCGCAATAGTTAAAGTGTTTGGGGGTGCGGTTTCCACATAGGATAGTAATTTGTGTGATCCACAAATAGTTGTCCCGAGTCTACATATTTTTTGTGTCCGTTGTCTGAATAATTTCCATGTCGCGGGGTCTTGAGAGTCCTCCGTGACACAGGAATTATTTATTCCTAGTGCAGGAGTTGTCGGAGTACTTAATAAACTAAATTTGCGTTATATTTGCTTTTTTATTTTAGCATTAATAACACATACGAGATTAAATCATTATGTGAAGGCAGTCTAGTAAATGACGTCAGACGCAACGATGGTGAGGATTTCATTTTTTCAGCATTATATAATATAACGACAACCAACAATTTACGAGTCGTCAGACTACAATCTTAATGAAATACAATATCCTGACATCTAATTTTGTAGAACAAGATGTAGTTAGAGTAAACTAATAGAATTTTTGGAGTGCCAAAGGCGTAATCGCATCTCAAAGGCAGCCTGTTCGCATATAAATTGACGAATTTGCCTCCATTTACACCTTGGTGCCATGCAAGCGGCCTCGACTGAGCTCAAGTTCGTTAATAATTTATAATCGCTTCAGATTATACACTTGAATGTTTCATAGCCAATCTTATATGAGATATCGTCGATATGGTAATATTGTAAACAATTAAAATATTGCTTCACTGAATAGAAAAGTTGTTTTAAAGTCATAGCAGCGGAATCGAGATTAACTTTAAGAAAAATCAATGCGTCAAAATCATGATAACCTGTAAGAAGCTGTGATCCTCATCCTTTAATTTTCAACCCATAGAGGTGGATCTTTTCTTCAAATTGAAATGGGACCAACCTGAAGTACTGTCAATCTGTTCACATTTAGCGAAGATATCGCAAAAAAGATATTGAGAACCTCCTCCTTTTTGAAGTCGGATAACAACACTGTCACTATGTTTGAGTTTCTATATGCTGCTTACAATATACGAATTGTAAGCACGATTTAGAAATTCTGATGACGTTAGTGACCCCGTATGTGATGACATGTGTCGTGTATGTAAGCATTCGACTGCAACGCCAACGGTCTTGGGTTCGATTCCCGTTCCGTGCAAATATTTTCATATCTGAATATATCTGTTTGCATTAGTAAATACGTACATCATCCTTATCATCCTCCGCGCCTTTTCCCAACTAAGTTGGGGTCGGCTTACAATTTAACTACGATACGGCCGAACTTTGATATTTTACGTGAAGCGACTGCCATCAGACCTCCACAACCCAAGTACTAGGCGATATTGAAGTTCTGTAGTTAGACCAGGTTGTCGGACTTTTTAGGGCTCTAACTACCCGTAACGAATGCCACAGATGTTTGTATGGCACCCGGGACCGACGGTTTAACGTGCTCTCCGAGGCACGGAGGGGTCTCAATTTGTTACGAATGGTCACCCATCCTAGACTAACCTGGCTAGTATTACTTAACTTTGTAATGTGTTAACCTACTCGGTTACCACTTAGCCACAAGCCCCTAGTAAATACGTAGGTACATATTACACATAAAATTTTGTTTCTATGTATAATTTATACGTATTTTCAAAAAAACATATCTTAGTACGTTTAGTCGTGTTCTCGAACCCATAGTACAAGCCATAAACTTAGTATACAAAGTTTATGGTACAAGCCATGTTTTGTTTGGGTGTAGTCAGCAATGTGTAATCTGTCCCAGAAAAACCATCTAATATTAAAATGTGAAAGTTTTTATGGATGGATAGGCATGGATGTTTGTTACTCTTTCACGCAAAAACCACTGAACCGATTGCGATAAAACTTGGTATGTAGATAGCTGGAGACCTGGATTAACGCATAGGCTACTTTTTATCTCGATATCCCCAAGGAATCGGGACTTACGCGGATGAAATATTATTATTATATTATCACTAGACTATTATACTATCAGCTTTGTACGTTTGGCAAGTCCTAGATATTATTTTCATATTCATGATTTTCCTAATCAATATTAAGTACAACTGAAGTTTTGTCTCAAACGTTACATGAATGTATTGAACGCAAATACAATCTTTACCTCTTATTCAATAAAACATTTCTGTGAAAGTTAATAAAAATCAAAGAGAAAGCAAACAAAGTAAAATTAAATTATACAGTAAAGTAGGCACTCGAGGGTAAACTTCCAGAAAATTTTATGCAAGAACGATTTACAGAGCCGTATATTTAATAAGTACTTACTTTCGTGAATTGCCAACCACAGAATTCATTTTAATGACCCGATAATAATAAGTATTAAAGTAGGCAATGCAGATATTTATCCAGGTAACGACCCGAATGGATGTACATTTTACTGAAAAGAGCGTAATTAAACGAATGGCGAAATAAAGGACCTCTCAAGATTGTGGCAAGCAGACGTGTTCAAGTAGCAAGTCGTGCAGGCTCATAATAAGAGGGTTTCGCCAGGGTCGCTTCAGAACATGCTCCCAAGCCACCCACCCTATCTTCTAATCATGAAATCTCCACCTTCACTATTTTCATATTCCTTTTGTTCAGTTCTTGGTCGTCCTGAGTCATTTAATGACCGAAAATAAAATGATTCACATAATTTGATCACGATGGCCATTAATGCGCAATTAGTGAAAACAACTTAGGCTTGATCCGATTTTGCAGGATCCCGTGTCCTTGGATAAAATACAGAGAGATTTAATTCAGGGGTTTATTAACGCTACAACAGCTACTTACAAATATTATCAGTGTCCTGGCATTACGACTAGAAAATCATTAATAAGAAAACTTACTTTTGATATTCAAATTCAAATTCAAAACCATTTATTCAATTAAGATACTAAGTGACATTTATAAACGTTAAATTGAAGCTAGAGTTAAAATCATAGATCGGCGCAAACAGACGCCACAGCATACAGCATACTGGATTGTCGAGGTAAATTAGGTGAAAACACCAAAATCTACTGCCTGCTTGTGTCGATCTATAACTTCCAGTTTCCAAAATGCGTAGAGCCTTATGAGAAGAATACTGGCAAAGAAACTCATGGCCACTCTTTTTAAAAGTCAGATCTTCAGGTACAATAGTTTTAGTGTTACACGAAAGGTAAACAGGATGCAAGCTGATGCCACCTGAATTTTATTTTATTGAAAAGCTCCAAAAGCTAACGTACTAAAAAATAAAAATCACTCAGTGATACCGTTAAAGGTTTGAACCTATTAAACATAGAAATCATTCAAGGTGCACATCTACCTTCATTCAGTTACAAAATCTATTATTAAAAATAATTCGTGACTGGATTAAGAGGCTAGAGTTGCAGTTGATCGAACCAAAATAATAGTATAGGCTAAAGCATCGCTGACTAGACCGACCAGTCACCCCAAGCAGCACCCGTTCACGAGTATGACGCATGGACCAGCCATCATCTCCTTCGCCATATCAGAGGGAAAGAAATGACCCGCCCATTGACGACGCTGCAAGCAATGACATTTTAGTGAGCATGACGAACCATAGTCGAGATACTGATAAAAATCACTACTAGTCAAATTACCATAATAATCGTAAACTGACAATGGTTTGTAAATAATTTAGCTTAATTATAAGACAAAGAAGTTTGTGTGTATATACCTAATGACACATTAAGCCCAAGACTGTTTGTCGTTTAGATAATCGTTGATCGTATAGTAGGATTTCCTAATAAGGTGATTTTTTACTAATAAGGTGATATAAGTAATAGATAGAACAAGATACTTTTCTATACTCGATTGGTTCAAAATTGGTATAATATTCTTTTTACTTACATATTCATGGAATAGCGATACTAGTCGGCTCCAATTTCAAGTACTTCGGCTCCCTCTTACAAAACGATGGTGAAATAGACCAGTCTGTGCAGCATCGAACTAATACAGGATGGTTGGAATAGCAGAAGGTAACAGAAACAATATGTGATCCCAAGTTTCCTATTCAACTAAATAAAAATTCTATAAGATGATCATCAGACCTGCCGTCCTATATGAATCTGAAAGTTGGCCCACAAACAGAACCGATGAGAGACGCTATCACGTAGCTAAAATGCGAATGTTGAGTTGGATGTGTGGTGTAACCATGATGGAGAAGGTGAGAAATGAATATATCAGAGGGAGCCCGAAAGTTACAGTACTACTAGCAGTTTCCCACAGTTTCATCCGTATTTATCCTGGTTACTCCGTTCCGAGCGGAGCATTCACAAATACATCAGGGTCGTGCGTCGTTGAACAATTAGGATTGCACGGTGTCGTTAACCTATCACCTTCCCCAAGAGGGCTATCAAATGTAAAACGATTTTGTCCAATCCGACTAGTAGTTGGATCTTCAAGCTTCGTGTTTAAGTGAAAGGATCCAAGGAGTCGATATCAATGGAAAGAGATCTCCTGGGTCAATGGTTATCATGGGCATTCCGCAGGGTTCCATTCTAGGCCCATTTTTGTTACAACTTATTAAAGATAGTCATGGTGTAAATTAAGTAATGTACAAATCAAGTATTATTTGCAGACGATACATCACTTGCATTTAAACTTAAAAAGCAGCAACCTGCCACTGACAATGTAAATAACGCTCTGTCTATAATAGTGTATTGATTCAATATTAACAATTTATTATTAAACGATAAAAGACCAGCAGTAATAGATTTGTTACCACTAATATCAAAAAAATAGACACCAGAGTAGGTTAAAATAAATGATACAGAGAATAAAACGAAGTATTTGGGCATTACATTAGATTCAAAGCTTCAATAGGGCCCACATTTCGATAAGGTATCGAATAGACTATGCTCAACAGCCTACGCAGTATATATACTGTGTACGGTATTTTGTAGCGAAAAGTTGTAAAAATTGCGAAAAATTATTTGTATGTCGGCAGCATCAAATAATTTTTGTTTTGCAGAATTTTGAAATTTTGGGAGGGAGCCAGAAAATTTGAGAAGCAATAAGTTATCGTGGTATGGACATGTGGTGCAGAGGTATAAGCCAAATGTGGTGAAGACAGTTTTATGTATGGAAGTTGACGGATACAAAGGAAGAGCACAACCAAAGAAAAGATGAATGGACTGCGTGAAAGAGAATGGCTAGTAAGGGAGTAAGCAGTAAAATTATGAATAATGAATGATGAAAATGATGATGATTCATCACTCAATGGCCAAGTGAATCTAAAAATAAAATAAAATTATATAGTAGATAGAGTAGGAATATCGAGAAAAAAGTACATAACACGCCCGTCTGATCATCACACAATTATTTATCCTGGGTAGGAAACGACCCATGACCTATTTATTGCTATGTAGTAATTTACTAACCACTAGACTATCAGGCCACAATCAAATAAAAAGTAAATTCAATACTAAAAGTTTCATACTTTTATTTTTTTTAAATAATTTGACAAACAAGGTTAATCTTTATTCTAACAAAGTGATTAAAACCAAATTGATAGATAATTAAAAGTCTGTTTTTAGAAACTCCATTCAATATTTCGATTAACCGATAGAGATTTCAATTTCCTTTAGTCACGTGCGCGGGGATATCGGATCCCGCGGTTGGCTCAGACGGTAATGAGCGAGCGGATGGCAATTTCGCTAGATGGGCTTTTGGTTACAGGGGGAGCCTGTTTTTATGTCAATGTGCTTTTAATATGTCTACCTCGCTTGTATCATGAGACTTAAGATACACAGTATTTTATCGACATCTACTCCTGCGCTATTCATAATCTTTGCTTCCCATAATTTTTTTTTTATTTTTTTTTTCATTTACAACATAATTCTTTTGAAAATGACAATGCATCTTACAAGATATTTAAATAGTATTATGTACCTGTTAGTAGTGTAAGAGATTGGGTATTTTAAATCAGTTTCACACTTTATTACACCTCACTGAAAGGAAGAAAGCAAACATAAGTAATATAGTCTATATTTTTGGCATTGGTCTTACCAATCGCGACATCTCTTTCAGATAACATTTAGAATATTAAAAAAATAATCACCACAGACAATATAAACACATAATTTTTTTACCTATAAGAGACTTTTTAAGTGTATACTCTCCACATTTTTTACTTTCATGTATTGTATATACATAACTATAATATAATGTTTGTATACATAAATACCTATTAAACATGGTAAACACAGACACGCCAATAACAAATACATAATTATTGTACCAGATAAAACTATCATTCATAGTGACGTGTCAAGTGTATCGCTGGCTTGCACGGTTTTAGATCGTTTTATTGCTATAACAACTACATAAATTTAATTTATTTTATTGTTAATTTAAATAACTTGTATTTTATGGCAATTATAGTAGCGAAGAATATTCGTAACAATATTTATTTGACATGGTAAGGCTAAAATCTATACAAAATCCAACGTTGTATCCACCTACGAGTATATCAAAACTTTATTTTTCCTGAATATTTCAAGATATATACGCGGCAAAAAACTAACTTAAGAAATCCCATAGGATAGTTACAAGCAGATACGACGGACCCGAAACATTGGGTAGCTACTAAATTGAGTTGGTCATGAAAAATGCAAATGATAAAACGTAGGGGTCGACGCAACAAAATAAACACTTTACCAAGAGTCAGAGTATATAATAATATACTTTTTTAAATTAGATCCAACAAAGTGTACTTATCTAATGTTTGGTCCAACCAAAACACTCAGATCAATCAATCCATCAGCCTATTGCAGTCCATTGCTGGAGAAGCCCCAACTTTCTTCAGATCGTCCCTCTGGAAAATAACAAACACTTAAATGAAAATTCATAATTAATCAAATGTTTGTTTTTGTTCAATATCAGCCCGGAATTAATTATAGCAGTCTACAATGTTTAGATTGATTTCAATTATTATAATGTCCTTTGGTACCAGCACCTTGTTCCTTATATAATTTGCTTTATTATTAATTTATAATTTGCTCTTACACTGTCATGCACATAGTAAAAAACGGAACTGTACCTTTCTAATCTTAATTTTAATCTAGAAGTATTAATTATGTAAGTTATAATTAATAGGTCATCAAATTGTTTTATAAGGAACATATATATTAAACACTAGCAGCGCCCCGTGGTTTCACCCGCGTAATTCTCGATTCCGTCGGATTATCGGGATAAAAAGTGCCTATATGTTAATCTAGGTCTCCAGCTATCTACATACCAAGTTTCATTGCAATCGGTTCAGTAGTTCCATACATCCATACATCCTTACAAACTTTCACGTTTATAATATTAGTAGGATAAAAGTAGAAATTTCGAACAACAACAGTATACCTGAACTGCCTTTTAGAGATTAAAGTTAGGGGCTTTCTCGCAAATTTTCCTAAAAACCGACCCTATGTGTACAAATGCGACTCATACAGTCGCATTTGTACACATAGGGTGCCGTACCATTGTACAAAATTTTACAAAAACTTTGAATCAAAAATCATGTTTCTTGAAGTTAATCACGTTGTTGAGTCCCCTTTAATACTTAGTTTTATTTTATTTTTATTATTTGTTGTTATAACGGCAATAGCAATACACACTCTGATAAAATGTTGACTGTCTACGTATTACAGTATATGAGATACGGCCCGCTGACAGAGAGACTGACAGCGGAGGCTAAGTATCTAATAGAGTTCCCTTTTTACACTTTGGGTACGGTACAATAAAAAGTGTAAAATATGTATGTACCTCTATCTAGTGATAGAACTAGAATATTTGTAGGTAAGATTGAGTTCTGCGAACGCATAGAAAAACATTCCGGAACTATTCTCATATTCTGGTACTTTTTTTGCACAAATAAACTTATGATATTACTTCTACATGTAGATAGATTAAATTTTTACAAAATCGTAGGCATACCTTCAAAAGTTTTTATTTTTTTATTAATTCATACCAATATGTTTCAACAATTCTTTTTTTTTCTATTTGTTTTTCCTATTACGTGGAGTTAACTTTCTTAATCATGAAACTTACTTAATTCAGAGTTTTTGCACTACCACTCAACGTTTTCATTAAGTCTCAAATTATAAATTCTTACCATTTGAGACTCAATTTTGATATATATTTATTTATTTTTACAATATTTATAACCCTTAATGGCGTTAACGCACTTATTAATGATGATTTCATCGACACTTGAATCTGATTTATAATATGACATAAGCGAGCAAACGTCGGACACGTAATTAACTTACATCATTATGTTGACATGTAAACCACAACAGTATAAATGTGTATAATAATTAGGTTAATAGATTACATAACTCGTACAAAAGAGTGTGGTAATTGCTTTTATTCGACGCATTCAATTGCACACTATCTTTAGAGACATAATTTATTTATTTAAACTTCCTGCAAACAGTCTCCCAGTCAACCTTTGGGCGATGCAGAGATGTGTGTGGCAGGTGGGTATTTAAGAGTCATGAGATAAGAATCCTAAGAATGGGTTACGTAAATAAGCTTCTATAAACTGTACTACATATAATATACTACATATACATAAAGTTATAACTAATATAATTATATACATACATACAGAAGAAAATAAAGACTTGTGGAGTATTATTCCAATGACTCCTCCAATAAATCGCTGTAGAGCTTACGTACTTTAAACTTAAAAGAGAACCGGTTAGAGGACATCCTGATTTCTTGTGGTAGCGCATTCCAAAGGTTTACAGCCTGGACAGCAAAGGAAGAATGAACCATACTAGAATTGTGAGAAGGACAGAGAAGGAGAAGATTATCAGAAGAGCGGAGGTTCTTGGCATAGTTAGAGCAGAAATATTGGAAGTAAGATGTTAGATAAGTAGGTGAGTTAGGTGAGTGGAGAAGGGAGAACAACAAAGTCAGTGCCCTTTAACTGCGGCGTTGTCTTATAGGTAGCCATGACTATTGGGTAAGATAAGTAGATACATGGTCGTACTTACGCAAGTTGAATATGAATCGAATGCAATTGTTGAGAAGTCGATCTAGTTTGTTGAGCAGATCTGCATTCAAGTCGAGATAGCACACATTACCATAGTCGATGACTGGGAAAACCAAAGTTTACACAAGCATTGTCTTTGTCTTGACTGGAAGAAATTTTTTTAGTCGATAAAGGCATCGCAATATATTAGTTACTCTCTGGCTAACGTGTGCTTCATCTAAGTTGTCTACTCTTGCATGTGAGTAGATCTGCAAATCATCTGCATACAAGTGATACGCACACTGAAGTTCATGGGTTAAGAAGTTTATAAATAACGAAAAGAGGAGAGGAGAAAGAATACCGCCTTGTGGAACACCGGAGTCGAGATCACGCCACGTCGATGAAGACTCATCGGTTCGGACAGCTGGCATCCTCGAAGATAGGACGAGAACCATTCCAGTGCACCATCGGAGATCATGAGGTGGGAAAGTATTGTTAATAAAATGTCGTGACTCACGGTATTAAAGGCGTTTGAAAAGTCAATTAGGACTAGTACAGTTATTTTACCTTCCTCGACAGCCGCCTTAATATCGAGAGTCACTTTTAGTAACGCAGATCCTGTACTATGTCCAGGTCGGAATCCTGACTGGTATGTACTAAGCAAATTGTTCTGATGAACAAAACGAGAAAGTTGCAGTTGTGCACGCAGGCTTCTAGGACTTCGGAGAGGAAAAGAAGAATTGAAATAGGACGAAAGTGATTAGGGAGAGAAGGGTTAGGTACTTTAGCTAATGGACGTATGTAAGCTTTTCGCCATAAGGATGGAAAAACATTTGAGTCGAGAGAATAATTAATAATGTGAGTAATGGCGGGTAAAACCTGATCCAGAATAGTGGTTACCATGTCTCGACGAATGTCGTCACACCCAATAGCCTTAGATTTGATGGAAAGTACGAATTGTTTGACCTCCTCTGTTGCAGCTGGAGAAAATTGAAAAAAGTCTAGATTGGGCCTAGACAGACTGGCTACATGATCGATAGTTCGAACTTTGCTTTGATGATCCATCATAGTGGGTGAGGAGAAATGGAGATTGATATCATCTAAAGCAATGTTCGTTGGAAAATCAGGATGGCGCTCTTTACCGATGCCAAGAGTTCCTAGGAACTTCCAGATGTCGGCAGAGGAAGATGTAGAGATATTGTCAAGAATATAGCGGCGTTTAGCGTTACGTATCTCCTGATTGCACTTATTTCTTGCAGTCTTGTAGGCGAGCCATTGATCCTCACACCGATCCCTCTTAAAACGACGGAAAGCACGGTCCCTGCTTCGCATTACGCTGCAGATCCCATCCGTCAGCCAAGGTGCGGGTGGATGTTTTATTTTAGTTTTCTTTAATGGCGCATGATTATTATATAAGCTCAGAATAAGCTCATAATTATCGTTTACAAAAAGCACAACCATGCTTCTTAAAACCTTTATTTAGCAATTTTGCCATAATTTGGGATTTTGTTTTTAATTCTTTTACTCATAGTATTGCGAGCGTTCATGTAGTGCGGTTACTCATCGCCCAAGTAAAGCCTTATCGTCCAACCTCATTTGATAACCACAAAATCAATTTATACAATATCAATGAGTGCAACATTATTCATGTTCTATATTCTGTGTTAAAGCAATGTACGAGTAAAGTGTTATAATTATCCATCTATTTATAAATGGTCTTCTGTGTTAGTGAGATGCCTTGGCGTCTACATGATCGAAGATCTTTGTATGATCACGCCGTTGTATCAAGCCCGATTTATTAATTTATGTTTAAATAAAAAACGGACTGACTCGCTGACTGGCGAAAGAGTTCCGTTCAAACTTGTATGTAGATAGTTTGTCCATCACGGGTATGGATTCTTGAAGATTATTGTCAGTGTTTTTTCGAAACCTAGTATTTTAAAAATACAAAAATTTGGAGCTAATAGAACAAGGAAAAACATCTTCCTTAGTTCTATAAACTGAGGCGATGTTTTCCTTGTTCTATACTTCTAAACAGTACTTCTTTAATTACCTCTAGACTCTGTTATTAGAATTTGCTATGCTTACTTAATCCACCATTGTACAACTAAGAGAAGTAAGATTAGATTAGACTTATATTGAGATTTAATATTTCAGAGATATATTCCATTAAATTTAATTTGATATGTATTCTAACTACAAACTGCAAAGACCTCATTAAAATCGTGGAATAGCTTTCACGTGCATATATGATACACACACAGCATATATGAATACCCCTAAATAAGGAATTTACTCCTCCTAATTGTACTCTACAATTTAATTGCTACAAGTTTTAGGTAACAGCAATAGATGCAATAATAATAAATATCCACTCATTTCAGTACTCGGACCTGGAGAGAAACTGATCATTATGCTTAGAAAGATCTAAAGGTGGTAAAACAGTTATGTATGTAATAATTCAAACTACGGTAAAAATATATTCTTACTACTGAGTATGGTCAGATAGTTGTGTTTGATTTTGACATTAGGTGGGCTTGGTTTTTATTAAGAATATTAGTTCTCTCCTTTATTTTCTAACCATAAGGATTTCTAATTCTAAATTTTATTCATTCATAGTTGAATTAATAAAATTTAGAATTAGAAATCCAAGTAAAAGTACAAAATAACGTGAAAATTTATTAATTTACACGCTATTTTGTAGTACAAATAGTTACGGTTTTAAACAAAAGTATCAATATCATTTAACTTTATGGAAACCTTTGGAACAAGCGATCCTGAAACTTTGTAACCATCCCACAACTTGTACTTCCCAAGTCATCTAAACTTCCATTCAATCAAATTCCTTTTATATAAATGATGAGAAATGAAAACTTCTTTATTACAGGTTCTTATTACATTTTACCTTGCGCTTGATTTATTTTTGCTTTAGGTCCTGTTTGGTATTACATTAATTGTTTTTAAACTTTCGCAACTTTGATACATACATACTCGGGACTTAATCGCGATAATATTTAAAAGCTACAATACCTCTTGGTCACCCGACGTTTCGATCGAATTGCACATTGTCACGAGTGACTGATGAGAGCTCAGCGACGCCTCCGTGAAGTGCAAGTTTTAGCAACTACCCGCAGTTGGTCTTCACTATTTTTATTTTTATTCGTACTGTTGGTACTTCGACACACTACACTTACGACAACAACAAAACAAAATCCGCATTGAAAACCTTAATATTGTTGTCGTCACATCAAAAACTCTTATTTATTTATTAAAAATAGGGCCAAACTATAATAGATGAAAACACAGTTCAATAATTAATAAAAATAAGTTAATAGACATTTTTTTGACTGGTTATAACGGTAACGCAATTTTATTGGTCGAATGATAAATATTAACGAATAGTGGGATTATAAAAGGGTAGAAATAAGTGGAGATCTATTGACTTGACTGCGAATAGAAGTACGTACAACTTGGCAGTTACTGTTAGTTAATGATTTTCATAGTTTATATCAGTGGTTGTGAGACTGTTTCTTACAATATTTCATAATCGACCACCTTACGTTAATAAAATTTTCGTATAATATTCGTAAGTATTCTCAACATGACACCGATTTGCATCGGCTCAACATCTTGCGAAAATGTAACTCGGTAAAATATTCATAACAGACATTACTTTCTCCAAATAAAAGGAACTTCTGAGCTATTTCTCAAGTAGGAATACACCTGAACTACATTAAACAAACTAGTGAAGCGGGTCGCCTAGAAATTGAATTTAAAAATTTTCAGTAAAATGTAAACCGTTTGAGACATTTCCTACACAATTTAATTCTTTTTACGTAGTATGTAGACAATGGTGATTTAGGGAATTACTAGATGACCCGCGTAACTTCGTCCGCGTTTTGTAAATTTACCCCGTTTTTCCAACCCATTTTAATTAATTTAAACTGCTCCTATTGGTTGTAGCGTGATGTTATATAGCCTATAGCCTTCCTCGATAAATGTTCTATCCAACACTAAAGTAATTTTTCAGTTCAAACCAGCTCGTGAGATTAGCGCGTTCAATCAAACAAACAAACAAACTCTTCAGATTTATAATATTAGTATAGATTCACAGATTTGAATTAATATTGACAATGGTGTGGTAGATATTTAGGTAGAAAGGTACCAGGACTGACGACCTCGTGAAAGTGGCAATGGATCTTTGTGTGACGGCGAAAGTCTTGGGGTAGGAAAAGTCGTCAGAGATATTTTTAATTGCGGGATTTGTATTGATGTAAAACCCTTGCCCTCAATGTAAACGGTAATGCTACTTAATACTTTATCTGATTGAAAAACTAAGAAATTTATTTTTTTATGTCTGAGGTCTTAATACTGACCTGTTGGTCTACTGGTTAGTGACCCTCACTTGATTGGGACTAATAATTGTGTGATGAACGTGATCATTTGTTCTGTTTTTGGGTGTAATTTATCTATAACTAGCAAACCGCCCCGGCTTGGCACGGTTACAAATTATACACCTAAACCTTCCCCATAAATCACACTGTCTATTAGTGAAAACTGCATGAAAATCCGTTCAGTAGTTTTTCAGTTTATCGCGAACAGACAGACAGACTTTGTTTTATAATATCTAAAATATAATAATATGTATGTATTTAGTAATATATAAGTATGTATAACAGCAGTCTGGTTACCATAGTACAGGCTCTACCTAGTTTGGGATAGTGTTTAAGATGTGTCAAGTTATTATTATTATAAACTCTTGAGAAAAGTCCCTTGTTCCTGGATCAAATACCCGTCCATATTCTTCGTAATGATTAACTAGCATCGTTGAGAACAACGATCACGACCAATTTCTTAGAGTTTATTTTCCTGGAATAATTGGTTACTCTTCGCCCTTTCTACTATAAAATAGAATGTAGCCGGTAAGTTTCCCATAACACGGTAAAGTTCGCTTTTCTTCGCTCGCTTTTTGCTAGTATGCTAAACCCCACGCTACTAGATCCAAAAGTGTCAAATTTGACGCTGCCAAGGAGTTTCTATAGTCCCGGTTCTTTATGGCCATCAGCAGCATCATGGATCGGTACATCTCCCAAATGCCGTGTTTTTGGAAATTTGCTTAATAAGAAATTCATCCAACTATACAATAAATATTAAACTACTTAAGATATTATTATAATTATGAATTAACGTAATATCTTCAGTAAAATATAATTTTGCAAACAGCCTATTTGGATAAGTACTTCAAATACCAAACTCCTTACTCCTACCTAATATACGCAAATTTTTACAAATATTTAATGAAAATCGAATAATTTATTAGTAAATACGACCTTCTTACACGTATTTCTTCCAATTTATCCCAAAAAATAAGTTTGCATAAACTGAATTTACGTTAAATTACCGTACAGCTTCCTGAAGCACCTTGGCTATTCATTTAATAAGAAAAGTTTTTGGAAATCCTAACCATTCATTTACTTGAATACGCCAAAATAATGTATACTTGTTGGAATTATGGCTCAATAGAGAATTACGCGTTGTTAATAAGGGAATTATATTTCAGGCAATTATTGGGAATTTGATCTTTAGCAACAATAATATACTTGTACTTATTATGTCCAGCCTACAATGATATCGGTAGTCCTTAATAATTTAAAAGCCTACGTAAAAGACATTTCTAGACGCTTTTTGGTGAAACAGAAAAAAATTTATTAAATTATTAGGGTATAAAATCGATCTTTTACAGCAGTAAAGTAATAAATATTCATCAGTAACCATGATAAAAACAATTCTACTCATAAATAAAATTGAACATTAACTCCTTCCTGTGAGACAAATTGTTGAACGCAAACTGATTTATATCCCTACGCCTCTCATTATTTTATATACATCGGGAAAACTTAATCATGCCTCCTGTATTTCCTGTGACTCAATGCAAATTAAATCTATTCTAAACATCCTGATCTTTGAACGCGGCAACCCGAGGCAGATTTCTTATTGAATTGAACCCGCCAGTTTTTAGAAGCACCTCAGAATTAAAGAACTAGGTTAGTGTTTTGGCATATTCCTAATAATGAGTTCTGACAACTCTACAACGCTGCAGGGTTACGGGTACGTACTGTAATATGAATTAAGTGCTAAAGGTAGGTACTATAAGTGCTAGTACACTTAAGGTAGGCTTAATAGTGAGGTCACTTGAAAAGACTACATGTAGGACACTCAGTAAAATTTGCGAAAGCTAAAAAACTGTTCTAAAGACTCAATTGTTTTTATTAAATCTTTTCAAAATGTCGTAAACGCACTGACACAAGGCTGCACCAAACTTAGCTATCGTATCATGGCACTATTCCACGTGGCCCTGCTTCTGAGCGTTGCCATCGATGAAATTGTAAGGTAGGTACTCATGTAAAATCTAGTAAACGCTTTTAGGACTAATCTTCAATTTGTACTTAATTTCTTTGCATGTGATTCGCCAAATCTCTTCGACAAAAAAATTGATTTCTCACACGTATTCTTCTATAATATAAGCCGTCAAAGGGCCACCACATCTTACTTCATCGGCCCAAGTTTGCCGACCTCGCTCAAAATTTTATGGTGACAAATATTAATGTATGAATGTGTGCAACCGTCAACATTTTCGCTTCGAATTTTTGTTGCTGATCCTTAATCTAGCATATTGTTGATCAAGGTTTGTAGCGATAATAGTCATACCTACGTCAATTTTAATCCAATTCTTGTTTAATATTATTATTTTATTTGTTTTAATATATTCGACTGTATATTGAAACGCTTTGTAAAAGTTTTGACTAAGTAACCAGTTTGAGTAAGTAATAATCTAAACAAATAAATAAAATTGGAGTATCTGTTTGTAATATCATAATAACAGCTTTTTAATAAATTCATCTCAATGTTTACACGGTACATATATGCCGTAAACATTTTTATTTTATCTCTGGTTGTTCTATCTATAACTCTCCAGTACGGGTGAACCGATTTCCACGGAATTTTCACTGGCAGATAGTTGACAAAAACATATTTATTTTTATAATGGTTTTCCAAAAAAATTGGCACAAAGCTGAGCTGAAAGATAACAATATTTTTTGTTTGAATAGAGTTTGGTAAATTATTAGAAAATTGAAGATGTTATTCTATTTCAGGCTTCTAAAGTTTTTTTTTACTCAACAAGGTATAAATAGTTCCATTTAAAAGCGTACTGTGCTAAATCTCAGAACAAACTCGATAAGTTGTTTTCATTAGTGCAATCGCTTTTAATGTTGAATCAACGGAGCCAAATAGACACTGGTGTAGCGCTCTGAAAGGGCAGAGCCTCACTTGATGGTAATTCCATTAATAGATTCTCAGCTCCAATGAACCAGTGGTTCCCAAACCTCATCCCAGTAAACTGTTATACCGGAAACTCATTATCGTTTAAACCGGCTAAGAAATCTTATAATCTTTTCCTTGAAAATTGAAAATCTTGAATAATTGAATATTAAAATTATTTGGCAAGAAAGCTTTTTCATTTCACTACGTCCGTTTGTCCTGTAGGTTTCCTTTTCATAGCCATTCCGTTTAATATGAAATCTTATAATAAAACTTAGGAAAATTAGACTTTTCATGATATTAATTATAGAAAAAATCATTAAGCCTGCTACGAGCAATATGCTTATATAAAAAAAAAACATAATTAAGTGATATGGCTTGTTTCTTTAAAATTTTAACGCATCCTGTTAAAGACATTCCTTCTTGGACACTTTCCAGTAGCCAATTTTTATCTTACGTTACGACTGATCTGAGTAACACGATATTTATGATGTCATTTTATCATACCTGACTTACTGAGTGCCTCAGATGTATTACGCTAGTTTTATATTCAATAAAAAAGTTATAACATTTTCAGAAAAACAAAGTATATTTATTTTGTATTGGTTATCATAGGGCGCTGTTTAAATGTCATATTTCCCATTACAGTATTTTATACCTAAAAAAATACTAGTTGTATTTCTTAAACTGTTATTCTAAAATTGTTTACGGTTTAAAATCTATTTTTTAACAAAAAACGGGCATGCCTTAACACCTGATTCTATATTGCAAGATATTAAACTGCCAGCATTTCTCATTAGTTAGCGGCTCGCCCTCGCTTCACCCGCTTCCCCCAAGCCATTACCTAAAAATGGCCACTCGTGCTAATATTGGGCCTACAAGGAAGATTTGTGCGGACTATTATTAAAAGCATTCGTTCCAAACAACCGCAAATAAAATCATGCAGTTGAATGCCCACGGTTACGCAAAAAACATCACGTAAATCAGTCTGACCAAAAGTTTTCGGTATACCTTCATCTCTATTGTCTCTTTATGATTAAAATTTACTCGGGGCGAGGGTAGGGAGTTTTAAAATGAGACCCCAAACTTGTGCGCCGTAGTTTGCAACCAGGTTCGAAGGCACGAAACAAACAGACTCCGACGGTAGGTACGGCTAATGTAAAAAGTTTCACGAGCTGGTAACGCTGTTGTTTGCTTCCAAAACATCAACCAGCGCGACGATCATCTAAATATTTTAACGGTGTTTGGACCTGGTAGGCCTTTCTATTTTGCTGACTTATCTGTTTCAGACACGCATAATAATATGTCATACATATAAATTATTTTACCATAATTTTGTTATAAAACGCTAGATACTCCCACTTAAAATAACCTAATACTGAGTTTGAAGAATATTTTCCTCTTAGAAAGTAGAGTAATCTCAACTTTTTTTTACATCTTTCTTTTTTCAAAAAGAAAACATGTTTTTTTCTTTTGCAGTTATAACTTTAAACTATATTATTTGTATTTGTGACTTTATAACTTTAAAATTTTTGTAATAAGTTTTATTTATGTATGTGTTTAAAATAATAATGTTGGACTCTAAACAGTTTTGGGTATATTATTTTTAAATTATGCATATTAAGTGTTCCATGCATAACTTTTATTGTTAGCCGCGTGACTTAATTTTGTCGTATATGTAATTGCATGAAACTTGGTACGATGTAACGTTTCTTTCGTCATGTGTTTGTAGTGCAACAAAGCCTCTTCAAGGGTCTATTACTAACAAGAGCAAGACGTGCTCCCTACTCTTTGTGCGCTGTATTTATTTCTTTAAAATGAATATACAAGACGCTACGTATTGTCTTTTGGAGTGCGGCCAACAGTTCGCGACTTGGTAATATTTTTTAAATTCAATTTCGGTGAAGCCACAGCGCTGTATCCAGTTGGCTTAATGTACACCTGGTGAACATTTAAATGAGATACTACGGCGCTATTTGCTTATTTATTTGAGATTTTAGTACCATGAATATATTCACTGAGATGTCTAGTTTGTAATAAAATATAGTATATGTTCAGAGTACTACACTGTAACTGCCATTTTTATTTTAATTAGGAAAAAGCTTCTAAACAAAATACTGATTCTTTGAGCTTGATGACACTCAGTTTTTTTAATAATAAAATGTGAATCAGACGCTACTCGAGGTCGTCGAACCGCAAGTGGGTACTCGGTCACTATGGCCGAAGCGACTAACCGTGAACGCTTACAGGATTATCGTACTTGGGCCATTTAAGAGTTTTCTGATGCAACCCCACCGGCACAGTCAGCACTGTTTGAACGATGTGATGGCGCAAGGGTGTCGACATTAACAGCTACACACGCCAAAAAAATATACTGATAACCAGAGACCAGACATACCATTTGGCCTCTATTTAACGTCATGTTCCAGATGGTTGAGTTCTCGTATTACTAGAAGTTGAAGGACAATCTCATCGCGTTGACCGACAGTTTCATCAGTTGACGTTGTATTCGAGACGTTTAGTGTTGTGAGTAGCTTACCATAGTATGGTACCAGTCAGTCAGTTTTTGATACACGAACGTTCTGACAGCCTATGTTTAGGGTTAAGGGGTAACAGGCTAGCCTTATGTTGACCTAAATTCAAAATTCTGGGACGCTAACTATTTTTTGGTCAAAAACTCACACATTCCTTTCCAGTCGTGTATAATTATATATTACAATATTCGATGCTTCTATTTTGTTGTGTTTTATTTACTGTTTCTGATATACAAAATCAAAACTTTAACTATGAGAATATAACCACTTCAAGCAAATTACTTCCATACAACAAAAAGGACACCATTCTCGCTTAGTCGCTAGAAAACACTAAGTTTTTTAGCGATAACTTAATTATTTTTAAGCATCATAATATACTACTACAGTCTCTCTGAATGCCAAACCTACGTAATTCTAAAAAACAACGTAGTTATTATGTAGGGAAAAAATGAGAACACGTACACGGTAAATTTTACAACGTTTCGTTAAAAAACCGCGCTAGTATTAAAATAAAGTTAATAAAACACTATTCATAGCATATAAAGGCGGGGAGTGATCCCTTAATAACGTGCGGGTTCATCCGTGGCTTCATTAGAGCGGTTAAGCCCCCACCTGCGGGGCGGGTTGCGTTAAACTTTATGAAAAAATCGTATAATTCTGTAATAGTTTACATACATGAACACTCCGCTTAACACGAAATTTATTACAAAAAATATTTTTGAATTCTACCCGAGATAAAGTAAGTTACGTAACATTACTACTACTCATGAATGTACTCGGTAAGTCTCAGTATGATTTACCGCGTTGGTTTGGCACTGTACGACGTGTGTTCTTTGCCTCTCTACTGTATCAGTGTATCGGCCGTCATCTATGTGTCGTGGCCAGATCTTAAAATTGATCACTTCATAATGTGTTTGACCATTTCATGAATTATTCGTATCTCATGAAATGGTCGATCACATCATGATAAATATGTGTATAATGTGATCAATAAATAATCAGTGTTTGACTATATGAACAGCTAAATGCAGGACTGCTTCATGATATGATCAAATAATATTGATCATAATCATAAAATAGTTACATTATCCATAGTTAGAGGCGCTAATATCGCTTTGTTTTTGTAATGCATCATGGCGGCGGATAATTATTTTGTTTTAAAACCGAATAGTAATGTGCAAATAAATGTAAAAAGTGCAGTGAAATATCGTCACAGCAATTTAGATGATATTAATATATAAGTTCATTCTTTATTTAGAATTTATATCATAGAGACCCCAGGCTCCAGATTGATTGACCCAATGATTTGGCCAAACTTCATCATATCATCAAACATTGAAATTACCAAACGAAGTGGTCAATTTGGCTGGCTATATCTGCTATGAAGTGTTCAATTCTAAGATCTGGAAACGACATATGCATTGGCTTCCCTTTTATGCATATTTATCCGGTTTAACATTTCATCTACGTCTTCTCAGGTCCCGTCCGGCCCTTCCACTTCTAATGAATAAGAACGGTAACGACAATCTTTATAAATTGATTCAGCAAGTATAATCCCCAACAGATTAGGGTGATGCAATGTTTTAATTATTTTTTTAAAAAAGTATCCCCGACTTCAATGCTCTTCAAAATACATAATCGCTTCAAGTGTGTCCATAAAATTTGAAGAGTTCCCTCGATTTCTTCAAGACTCCATCATCAAATCCTGACTTGATGACTATGGGACCACCTGGGAAGTATACCCTTTCAAACAAAAGAAGAATTTTCCAAATCGGTCTAGCCATCTTTGAGTAATCGGCAAACGTACATAAAATAAAATATACAGTAGAACATAGAACCTTGTCCTTTTTTGAAGTTGGTTAAAAATGGACGCAATTCCGAGAGAGATCCTTGTCTAGAAAACCTCATGAAACTGACCTACCGGGGTTGACTGGCTTAGTCGTCACGTCGCGTGTATGCCTTTAATAGGTCCGATGTCTGGAATGGCGGGATAGAACTTTGAGGTTTTCACACTTTAAAAGGTAGGTAAGATTAATATTCCAGGAACTAACAGGAACAGGTATTCACTTAACTATATTTTGATGAGCCTGTTGATCTAGTGGGTAGTGATCCTGACTGCTGAGCCAGAGGTCGTAAGTTCGATTTCCACCCAGGACAAATAATTGCATGATGAGCACGATCATTTATTATATATCTGGGTGTACTTTATCTATAATATTGTGGTGTTTAGAGATTACTTTAAATAAATAGACAGAGCTTGCACGTAACGTATTTTACTGTTTGACACAGACTGACATAAAAATTCATACATATATATTTACTACCCTCACTTAGACACATATACTACAATCCCTCCACCACTAGAATAAAAATTAATCAAACTATACAATTAATTATATTTTATAATTAATATGGCGTGTCCTGCAAGTTCGAATCGGACGTGGGCGTAAGGATGGCAATCCCGCGCTTGTCGAACCTGCCTGGTCAGGGTCGGCTCCTTCCTCCTCTCTCTCCACCCTCATCGGCGAACTCCGATCTGCTATTGGCAGACCCCTCTCGCAGTCCTCTCCTTCTTGAACCTCCCGAGGTTCGTCGGGACTAGAGTTGAAAGAGCTATCACCGACTGGTGCATCGCAATGGACTTCTGCAGCGGGTTCCATGACCGGGCTTCCTGCGCTATCTTGAAACTGTGATGCATCCGTCGGCATATAGTCACCAACGTCATCGCCTTCGGAGGAAGTGAACAACGTCCCCTGATAGGCCACCAAATGATCTACATGTTTTTTTACAATATTTTTTAACACTGGGACGAAAACCCTAAATAGTCTATTTCCAATTTTATTTTTAATTATACCCTGTAGCCACGTATGTTTTGTGCCATTATTATAAAAATGTTTTATTAACACTTTATCATTTACACAAAAATTTTGTTTACGGCCTCCTCCGTACTGATTACGCTGTAAGATCTGTTTGTGGATAACATTATTCTCAGCGGCGGATGCGAATGGTAAAACCGGTTCGTTATCAGTGTGACTCCTCGCTTCGCAATGAGTACCCGATACACGCAGCAAGTCGAGTCTACAACGCAATGAACGGCCTATTAACAATTTAGCAGGTGAAAACCCTGTTGTACAGTGAACCGAATTTCTGTAATTAAATAGAAAAGTCATAAGTTTTTGTTGCATTGCCTTCTGATTACAATTACTTTCATTTAAAATCAATTTTAGACCTCGTTTAATGGTCCGGACTGTTATTTCTGCCTGGCCATTTGAATTTGGATGATAAGGAGGGCTTGTCAGGTGTTGTATACCGTTTTCTATGCAATATTGCTCAAATTGATTAGAACAAAAGTTTCTACCATTGTCTGTTACCAAGGTACTTACTAATCCGAATCTACTAAACATTTCACTTAATTTTGAAATAATCGCATCGCTATCGGTTTGGTTCATTAAGAAACACTCAACCCACTTTGAGTGTGCATCTACAGCGACTAAGAACTGTTTACCGACGAGTGTGAACATATCTAAGTGTACCCGTTCCCAAGGTAGTGTAGGGTAAGGCCACGGGGCTAGTGGAGTGCGAGGTGGACTGTTGCGTAACGAATTACATTTAGTACAGGAACCTATTACTTCTTCTATGTGTTTATCAATATTTGACCACCAGAAACGCGATCTGGCTTCTGTCTTTGTCTTGACCACACCGAAATGAGCGCTATGTAATTCGTTTAATATTTGCTCCCTAAATACAGACGGTATTATTAATTTATGTCCTCTTAATAAACAGCCATTTTCATAATTTAAACCAATCCTACAATTGTGAAATGGTTTAAGTTTTGTATCGGACATTTTCATTGGCCAACCAGTCACAACAAAACCTATAATTTTAGATAATATTGTATCTCGCATCGTTTCACGCTTAATATCCTCAAGTTTGATAGGTTTGTACAAGCTATCATTAATGTGATTAATATACAATGTCTGGTCTTCACATTCATCTGCCTGAGAACTAGTATCGATGCATTCCGCAACGGAACGAGACAAAAAATCTGCAATATTTTCTTCACTTTTTACGTATTCTATATTAAAGTTATAGGCTGATAAGAACAACGCGTAACGTTGTAAGCGATTTGCGGCTATCTCCGGCACTCCCCTCTTATTTCCAAATATTGTTAACAACGGCTTGTGATCTGTCCTTAATATGAAAGGTATAACCCTACCGTATACGTAGTGGTGAAATTTCTTAACCGCAAATACAATGCTCGCCGCTTCTTTTTGTATTTGTGAATAATTACATTCAGCTTTAGATAGCGAGCGCGACGCATAAGCCACGACGCGCTCCGTACCATCGGTGTGCCTCTGTGACAGCACCGCACCGAGACCGCGAGGCCCCGCGTCAGCTGTAATTATTGTTGGCAATTCGGCATTGTAATGCGCTAATGTACGCTCGGATGCAAGCTCACGTTTAATTTTATTAAAAATAAGCTGATGTTCCCTCCCCCAATTCCACTTTACCTCTTTTTTTAGAAGTAAGTGTAAGGGCGCTAAGAGACTAGACGCATCCCGAACGAAACATCTATAATAATTAATCATTCCCAAAAATGATTTTAATTCACTTACATTTTTAGGATACTGGCATTTAAGAATAGCTTCTATTTTAGAATTAGATTTACGTAACCCGTTTTTGTCGATAATGAACCCTAGGTACTCGACGGAATCTTTAAATAGCTCACATTTACTTTCTTTAACAGTAAAACCTGCATCCTGTAATTTACTTAACACTTCTTCTAACCTTTTTAAGTGCAATGTGCTATTTGGAGCCGATATTAAAATATCATCTAAGAATATACAAACTCCCTCAATACTGCCTAGTAATTCTTCTAAAATTCTTTGAAATAAACTTGGTGCCACCGAAAGTCCAAAAACTAATCTATTAAAACAAAATAAACCCTTATGAGTATTAATACAAGTTAATTTCTTAGTATCGTCTAGTAATACTTGATTGTACGCTCTAGAAAGATCTAATTTTGAGAACTGTACCCCCCCGTGGAGCTTAGCAAATAAATCCTGAATACGCGGTACAGGGTAACTATCTCCATACAGCCACTTATTCAAGGTGATGGAGTAGTCTCCACATATTCTGATGTTACCATCAGGGCGTAAAACCGGTACTATGGGTGTCGCAACCTCTGAATGTTCGACCCTAGTCAATATACCTAACTTTACTAACCTATCTAGTTCTGTTTCCACTTTTTGTTTTAACGCAAGGGGTACTGGGCGCGCTTTGAAAAATTTTAATTGTGCGTCGGGTTTTATTTTCAAACTAACCTTATACCTGTTATAAGCTCCTAACTCGTCGGTGAACAGTCGTTTATATTTTAATTTCAAGTGTTTTATCATATTAGCACTTGTAATCCTATTGCAAGGAACACTACACAGTTGCAAACTGAACTTAGCAATGAAATCCCGACCGAGCAACGACGGCTGCTTATTCTCTTTATTGATTTTTTTCGGTATCCACAACATAGAATTTAATATATTCCGTGCGACCGTCGTATGTTACCGGTAACAGCGTATAACCTAGTGGAGCAATTTTACTACCATTATAGCAATTTAAAATAGTGTTACAGGAGTGTAGATTGTATTCATTCATAAAACTGAAACGATAAACAACAGCTGACAAGACTGAGACAGCACTACCGCTATCCACTTCACACACCAATCTTTTATTTCCTACAGACACTACCTGCTGCATCGGTTCACCGCTTATACATTTAATATTAAACAATTCAAAAATACCTTCATACGAGTCATTTTCATCCGCCGCTAAGAAATTACTGTTTTTAATTTTAGTTTTACACATGCGCTTTAAATGTCCTTTTTTATTGCACTTTTTACAAACATAGTTTATAAACCGACACTGGTCCCTGGTATGGTTTTTGTAACCGCACACACTGCAACTTTTTGCGCCTTGCAGGAATACGTTGGCAGAGCCGCGTCGCGCGGTGTTCGCGGCGTCGTCGTTGTTATTACTGCCGCTACTAGGTACTATCGCGAACACAGCTTGCGTCCGCTCGGTTGTCAAAGCCCCGGGCTCGGCAGCCCCAACATTTTGTGATTCTTGCAAAGCTTGCCGCGCACACCTTACGCTCTGAGCTATTTCTAAGGCACGGTTTAAGGATAATGTATCTACACTTTCTGCAAATAGCTTTTCTTTTTCCTTAATATTCTCTAAGCCCAGTACGAATCGATCCCTTAGTGCTGTGTCGAGTTCCGTTTTGAAACCACAGTATTGTGCAAGATGCCGCACTCGCGCCGCCCACTCAGCCAGTTCTTCCCCTGGACGCTGCTCGGCTTTATAAAACTTGTAGCGCTCTGCGAATGTACTCTTCTTAGCAACGAAATGGCTATCAAGTTTCGTCGTTAATTTTTTAAATTCTAACGTCTCGAGCACATCTGGAAATACTAAATCCTTTACGACGCGGTAGGTCTCTTCCACCAAACATGTCAATAACAACGATCTTTGTTTTACTCCAGCCTTATCGGTGTCGTCGTGGATGTCGTTCGCCAAACAGAACTGGGTAAATCGACTCTTGAAAATGCTCCATTCCTGGGTACGGTGGTCAAACGTTAAATTGCCTCCGAACAGCATATTTCCTGGAGCCATCGTCTTCTTTCACACGTAGATATCGACCTCGTCGCCAAATGTGGTGTTTAGAGATTACTTTAAATAAATAGACAGAGCTTGCACGTAACGTATTTTACTGTTTGACACAGACTGACATAAAAATTCATACATATATATTTACTACCCTCACTTAGACACATATACTACAAATATATACATACAGTATTTAGTCATTGATATGTACGCATGTATGTCAGTATGTTTATCAGCAGTCTGCTTACCATTGCAGGTACATGCTCTGCCTAGTTTGAGATCAGATGTGGCGTGTTTCAAGTTTAATAATAACTTTTAACTCGTAAACCTGCAAAAGTATATTATAATAATAACTCTACACATCTCACACACGGCCGTCTGATCCCAAACTAGGCAGAGCCTGTACTATGGTAACCAGACTGCTGATGATCATACTTATATATTTTTAAATACATACATATTATAGGTAAATTACTCACAGACACAGAACAAATTATCGTGCTCATGACACAATTATTTGTCCTGGGTGGGAATCGAACCCACGACCTCTGGCTTGGCAGTCAGAGTCACTAACCACTAGACGAACAGGCCAGTCAAATACAATATTACACAACTAATAACGAATTGGACAAATTATGAGATGTGGCAACTTAATTAATAACGCGGTAATTAACGGACACGTGTTTTTAAGTACTTAGAACCCCAAAACTGTGTTCGAGTCTTCTAATTTATTTATGTCAGAATGGTCTTTTTGATGTCAGACAGGTCATTGTTGGTGAAATTCATAATAACTTGTCAGTACCATTCAGACTCGGACCCAAGGTTGACACATTAGTCAGCCGGGTGACAGGCGAATTTGTCATTCTGGATATTCTAGTAGTTTGGAAAAAAGGACATGGTTGTAACTGACAGTGTCAAAATATTTAACCGACTTTTAAAAGAGGACGTTCTGACAAAAGGGTTTAATCCATTTTTTTTATTTCTGTATCTTATTATTGTTCCGCATATTTTTCTATGAGCTAGCTCCCATATCATTTTAAATTTACAAAGAACTATCTTCATTATATATCATTTTCAAGAAAATCCGGATAAAGAAGTATGCAATTTGGCGCTTAAATACAAAGTTATGGCGCTTAATGTCATATTAGTCTACGATACATTATCATAGACACATCAGAGTAGACGGAATACATTTTACTCAGAGCAAAGCGAAGCCGAGAAGGTCTTTAGTGTTTGTCTCGAGACAATTTTGTTTAAATTAAAACTAAACCATCTCACTAAGTATTCTAAAATTTGATTAGTAACAGTTAATTTTATATCACTTCATAAAGTAACATGGTAACTAAACAATGCCGCACTAGGTAATCCGATTAGATGAAACTTGACAACAAAGTTTGGGACTGCTTGCGGTTTATCTGCTTAAAGTTAGATTTCTAATTCTAGCTAAGCATACAGTCTAAGTCTAGACTTAAAATAGTATTCCATCCAAAAATGTTACGTTTCTTATACCCAACATCAGACAAAAATAATACTTCCTCTAAAAAATAAGAATATTTCTAGGCAACAATACGAGAGAGAGTACCTTTGTATTCTTGTCATGACGACAATTCCATAAGAGGGCACTGTTGGCCGGGGTCGTCGTGAAAGCCACGTTAATTACAACTTTTCACGGCGCACCACTGCAAGTAGTTGAAAAAATAAGCTGCACTCAACTCTGAAACCACAATCACATAGTTTAATATATTCAACTAACTTTTTCGGAAATACAGTTGGCAAAAAGCCTGTTATCACTGTACTACATTTCAGTACATATTAGAAAACAAAGTCCCCCGCCGCGTCTGTCTGTCTGTTCGCGATAAATTCAATAACTACCGAACGGATTTTCATACGGTTTTCACCAATAGACGGAGTAATTTATGAGGAAGGTTTACGTGATTAATTCATTAAGGTTTAGTGTAAAATGGCTGAAATATGATGATGATTGTCGATGATGTGGGAAAAAATCAATATAATACTTTGCTACCCGGAGCGGGTTGCTAGTTAAAAATATAAAAGCAAAACTAGGTTGTAATGAAAATCACCACAAAACTTAAACAATTGTAGCTGAAGTAGGTATGTAGTATTTAACAAAGTAAATCACTTAACAAACACGTTAAATTCTGCTCCTCACTTAAATTCATACGCCTTTTTATTTAAAAGTTCCTGTTTATGTTTCACTCGAGCAATTCGAGCCGTTCGCTTTAAGGAAGTTTACTTACCATTTCGCTCAAGAAGAATCTGGCGGCGCCCGCAGCGAGTAGGATAAACAAAATAAATATCTAAAGTTATTGAATAAAAACTAAGTTGAATGATACGCCGAAAAGAATACTTTTTACAATGAAACATAAACATTGACTAGCTTTGCTAGTGTTTGTATACTCTTTGCTTTGCACCGTGTAAATTTTTTCATCAGGTGATATAAAACTCCTGATATATTTAATCTAAATTTAGGTGACGGTGTTTTCATGATATATTTCTCACTAGCAGTTCCCGCGCGGCTTTGCTCGCGTGTACATATTTATATGTTTTGAACGGAACCCTAATTCTCTTTACAAAATAAAAGTAGCCTAAGTAACTTCTTATAACACCAGCTATCTGCCAGAGAAAGTTCCGTGGAAACACGGAGATTAACCGGAACAAGCAGACAGACAGACAGACAGACAGACAGAAAGACAGACAGACAAAAAAATTTAAAACTGATTTTTAGGTGTAATTATGTATTTACGGGAAGTAACGCGATCAGGAAAAGGTATTACATACCTCTGAATTGCCTGACATTTCGACCAGGTTGTACTGGCCGTGGTCACTGGCGTTAATTCCTGTAAATACATAATTTTATCATGAAACGCGAAAGTTTAAAACATGATTTTTAGGTAAAGGTATCGCGCAAAAACCTATATAAGCTAAAAAAAAACTATTACTTTGACATTACAAACAGACACTTCTATTTTATTTATTTGTTTTGACGGTGTTAATATTGGGAAAGTGATGAAGAGATTCCTGAAATTGTTTAAATACGGGTCAACTGTATTTACCGCTGTAGACTTTGCATCCTTAAGTAATTTCTTTATGAAAAGAAGCCAAGAAGAAGCTATCGTCTCGAAGTTTATCCCGAATACCCCAAAGTGGTTTACACTTGTCATGTTTATTATACAATGTGTCAAAGGTATTTCTTAGCCACCGCTGATTAATATTAATCCTACTTAATCATATTATAATACTAGCAACCCGCCCCAGCTTCGCACGCTTAGCAGGGACATCTTCAACAATCATCAACATATTTCAATCAATTTACACAAAATCTTAAAAAATTATACACCTTAACCTTTCTCATTAATCACTCTATCTATTAGTGAAAACCGCATGAAAATCCGTTGAGTAGTTTTTCAGTTTATCGTGAACAAACAGACAGACGCGGCGCCTTTGTTTTATAATATACTAGGATCCCGCCCCGGCTTCGCACGGGTAGCAGAGATATATTTCACACATATTGAACAGACAGACAGACAGACAAACAAACGCGAAGGGGGACTTTGTTTTATAATATATAGCTAACTAACAGACTCACATTCGGATTCGAAATCACTATACGAATCCGAATGTGAGTCTGTTAGTTTGCTTAGAGCTGAGTCATTAACTACTCAACCGATCACCATGCAATTTGTCATACACGTTCTCAGGGTTACTGGAAAAGACATAGGGTACCTTTCATCCAAAAAAATTACGTTTCCCAAGGTACACACAAAAAACTTTTACGCAATCGCAATCAAAAGCTAGTTTTTCATAATTGATCCTCCGTGTAAAGATTATTGAACAACACAGAGGATTTACAAGTGATGATATTCGGACGATACCATTTTTTTTTTTTAAAGAATACTAGCAACGTGGTTCACACATTACTAGTATTCTTGTTAACCCCTCCAGCTAAGCTAAATGCTTGTGTTAGGAGTGAGTTCACGCCGGTAGTGCACTGGGTGGGATTCGAACCCGCAACCACTTGATCGCAAGTCCGACGCCTTAGGCATTACGCTAAGCCTTGATTGATTCTCGTTGAATAACTCGTTACATTGCCGTTCATTGGATTTACAAAACGCGCACTGGCTATATTACCGGTATTGTAGGCATCGCTTACCGCCAACATAAATGTCTATGTTACTTTAATATATTACTGCTAATTTCATGCTCAAAACATAATTGAGGAATATTTGAAAGACAATTTTTAATTATTAATAACCGCTATTATACATTAAACAATGACTGATGTGTGACATCAATTTATCAATAAAAAGATCGGCTCGCTCGATGGAATATAAATAAAATTGTAATAAAAGTAACAGTGTTTTGTAATAATATTTCAAGACAGGCTCCACTATAGTGCAAATCCGGAAAAGCATCGTGTAAAGTTGCATGAGAAAGGCATAATTCGTATTATTACATTCGTGTCTGACACTAATATCTCGTCTTGCGACCGCTCGGGGCAACAACAAGCAAACAATGAAACAACTTTAATAAAAGTAGATCGCATTACCACCTAACTTGTTAAGCTCGTTTATTGTCGCGTCGAGTGATGTGCAACTGTATATTAATAATTGTTAATTGTGCATTGGTTTACTATTGTGTTAATCTAATACACATAATATCCTCAGTTAATATATAAACTTTTACATACATTGCATGCATATCTACTAGCATTATAGACTTTTATTAGATGACTAAAGAAAATCACATCAATTAACTAAAAACTAACCTAAAGAATGCAATCTTTATATTTGTTTAAATCATAGTTATATAGTTGGTTCATATTTAAACTTTTAATAATCATAATCATCAATTTAATTTATAAAAAAATATTTTAAAATAATTAAACAATATTTTTTTTTAATAATTAAAATCCAGTAAACGTACACGTAATGGTTATTATTATTATAATTGATGAAGTTTAAAGTTTAAATATTATAATTAATGAAGATGTAGTTCATATTTATTTGAGTTGCAGCCACAAATATTTTGATGTGGCGTTTTGCATCACTTTCACAGTGAGTAGAATTCAGTAATATTAGAGTTATGATGACGGTTTGTAAATCCAAGGCATTAGAGGAGCCAGTCTTCCTCGATGGACTTTTGTTACATATTCGGAATGATATGTAACTAAAACACTCACGGAGAAATAGAACGATTTTCACTATCTAGATTTTCTCCTGCTTAATAAAGACATTATGAAATTATTTAAAGCATATTTCTCTTAAACTTAAAATGTAATGTATATAAATGGTTGCCATATGTATTTGAAATATATTTACGTAAGTCCCGATCCCGTGGGAATATCGGGATAAAAAGTAGTCTATGTGTTAATCCAGGTCTCCATCTGCCTACATACCAAGTTTCATCACAATCGGTTTAGTAGTTTATACGTGAAAGAGTAACCATCACCACCAGAGTAAACATCGCTACAACTCACAAACTTTCACGTTTATAATATTAGTAGGATAAACCGAACACGAACCTACATAAGAAACCTTGCCTCCTACATCGCATTCTTGTCAATACTTCCACTTAAATAAACTGCTTGTATTAAGAGAGGGTCATGCCGGTAAAATACTGATTGAGGTTCGACCCACTGTCACTATATCAAAGGTCCGAAGGTCGAAGATATATTTTTTAACTTCTGGAAAATAAAATATCATAAAGTAATTATAAAAAAATAACACAATGCGGTCATGATTCGTGTCACATACAGGAGTCGTTAAAAATACTGCTATTCAATTGACAAAAAAATATTTATTCTTTAAATGTTATCTGAAGTTGGTAGAGAAAGACTATTAGGATTAATTAAAAAAATAATGCTTTAAACTCTTGGATAAAGTAAAGTAAATCAGATATTTTTTCTGTATTATTGGAAAAGTAGTGAGCTTTTAGGGAAAGAAACGGTTAAGAATGGAAAATTTGTAAATCTTTATTGATACAGTTTTATACTGTTAATGACGTGAACAACACATGGTCCGCCTTGCCGATGCCGCAAGATTTAATTTACACGCCACATGACGCATTATTAGTGCATAACATATTCTACAGTCCTACTATTCCACACCAGTCACAGATACCCGTTAGTAACATATTAGTTAAATGAAAACGTTTATAAAAGCTTGGAATAATGTAATAACTATTGTTTCCATGATGTTACGATTTTCCAGATGAGAGAGTGTCTACTCAGGTAGCCGATATTGAATGAACTATAAAAAACCTCCACAGTGTATATAGTGTGAAATATTTACACAGTGGTTCGACAGCTTCAACGTTTTGAATACAACACAATGGCTCTAGTTTGGATACTGCACAAGTTTGCTTAGGACGTGGACTCATTCACTTCCATCAATCCCTTGCTCCCATTATTTGTTTACGTCGCAAGGAATGAAAACGTCTCATCTACTTTTCTCAGCAGACACACTTTACACCTTAAGACGTTATACTAAGATTGACGTTTAACTTTAAAGGTAGGTAACGTATCAGGAGTAACCAATGTTCAGATTTTGGATACTCGAGACCTTTCGCTTTGTAAATCTGAGGAAAAGACTTTCAATATTACAAAGGAGTGAGCGAAACATAAAATTTGTTTTGAAAAGTTCTCGGTCTCTCAATACTAGGGTTAAACTACGAGTAATTACATTTGTGTTTCTTTTAGGCTTTGACGAGTTTTATAACATTGTAAAGGGTGTAGAACACATTTTAAATCCTCGCTATATGGCATCGTGCACGACCAGCCTGCCATGTGCGATAGTGCTTAATCAAAACTTCAATTAAATTTTCGTAATACCTTTCGTCGAGCGTCCTCGCTCGGGAGAGCCCACAAATTAATACCTACGTCCCGGAATATGTTTTAATTTTAATATATCATGATACTAACCGATGATTGTTGCTTACAGTCAACCTTAAAACGTAATATTTCTGGCGCAATGTTGACAAGCAAACCTTTTTCCACCAACATTTTTACTTTGTCACTTTTAATTACGAGCGCTCTCTGTAAATTTAATATGACTAAGAAAACAATGCGAACTTAGTGGAATTAAGACTCCTCGTTTAAAGTCTAAATTAAAACTACTGAAGAATAATAAAATACTATAGTTCTCAATTAAAACACAATTGTGCTGAGGTGGCTTTATTTTATTTTTTTATTCGTATAAATGATCTTGGTAGGAAAGTTTGTTAATACTAATAAACGGGCCGGCAAAGGCGCCAACTCTTCGCGCTTCGCACCATTTGTCTCCGAAGTAACGAGTACGGACTAATGGGGGCCACGGCCGAACCTAAGTAATTTAGAAAAACGATTCTTAAGATAGACGACTTCCCGTTTTATTTACTCGAGAAAATGTTGTACGAAATTCAGTCACCGTACGTCTTATTTTAGTAACTACAAAAAGAAGGAGATACTGTGTTCATCGTGTATGTTTTTTATGTATGTTTACAGTTTTTTAATAGCGGCTAAATCGATTTTATTGTATAAACTGTATTTCATTAAGTGTGTAAGCATCATATATTTTTCTACACTATTTTTAACTAAATTATGAGAAACCACGTGAATAATAATATGTCGTAACAGTAGGTGTTGTCATAGGCGTTTCTGGAAATGTAAACACGGACGCGTCGTATTAAAGAATAATGTGCTTTTATTAATCATGATGCATTGCAGCAGCATTCCTGGAAATATTTAAAAGCCCTAAAAGTGAGTGAATATAAACTCGTAAAGGTAAAGTACGTTCCCCCCTCTCAGCGACTTCAAATTATATTTATAAATAATTACGTATTACATAATGTATTACTTATTTGTACATTCACTAATTACAATATTTGTTTATGAGTGACGTCAGAATCATATATTTCATATTACTTTTACAGTTAAAGTTTTGTTTACTTTCACCTTTGAAAAGTTGGTCTACGGCAGCGTGTTAATAAAGTATGTTATTGTGCAAGAATTTCATAGAAAGTTTTTAAATTTAATGTACAAGGTCTCTGAATTAGTTGTTTTTTCTTGTCGTATATTAATTGAGACGTCTCGCATCACAAAATGAATATGGTTGCCTTCTGCTAAATCTGCAATTAGTAGTGAACGTATTGACGAGAAATGCTAAGTATGAAACAACTTTATGCAACTAATATATCTTTATATATTTCTTGCGGTTAGGGTCATGAGAACAAAGAACATTTGAGCTGCACTTTTTGTGCAACCACTGCTGATTACTTCGAATACCCTTAATTTGGGTCAGAAAATTCTACTGTACATTCTATTCTACATTATGATCACTGATGACGTCTTGATTTGGATCTCTTTCTACCTTTTTTTTTTCTTCTTGTTTATTATCTCTTTATACCACTTGTAGACGATTTTGGATCATACATAAATAATGTACCTGTACAAGGATAAATAAGGAAGTAGAGCACGTCGTTAAGGAGGCAAGCTCAAGCAGGTTTTCGACCATAGTTCGATTTGTAGTTGCCCCCCTGAGGTAGTATCACCACCCTATAAAAGACCACCACTGCCCCACAAAAGATAAGAGCATTGTTCTTCTGCTTACTAGCATCGGCTATGAGGGTCGTACGAACACTGTGGCGATAAGGGTCAAGAACGACTACTCCCAGTTGTGACCAGTGGCTTTGACACCACTGAGGATAAATGGAAAACATAATCCCGACTGTCACTAGTGTATAACACATACTTTCCCAGTTGTAGCAACTGGCTTTGTCACCACTGGTGACACCCAACTATCGCCAGTGAGGACGGTTCTGGTCGCAGTTTTAACCTAAGCTAAACCTAGCCATTTCTGTTTAATTGACCTACCCTACTAATGTCGATTTTACAAAATGACAGTGGTGATAAAGCTAGTTGTTACAACTGGGAAAGTATGTGTTATACGTCACCAGTGGTGACAGTCGGAATTATTTTTCCCATTTATCCCTAATGGTGACAAAGCCAGAGGTCACAACTGGGAATATACTATTAAGAAGCGCAAATACCTTAACTTGCTTTTGCACCGGTAACTGCCTATTAGGCCCGCCGTATGCAAACACTCTCTCTCGGCTATATCCCCGTAGGTGTACGCAGATTCGTATTAAACACCTACATTTTGACAACTATAATTTGGTCCCAGTTGTAATAGGGGTAAAAGGGGCACTTTGGGAATTAAAAATAGAAAAATGCGGAGTATATTAAAAAGGAAAGGTATTAGTAGTACCTAGTAGGTAAAAAGGCAAAGAAAAGGATATTCCTGATGCGAATGGATTGGGGAACGTGCCTAAAAATACCCCTGTATTCATATTTAACAAAAATGCATTTCCAATTTAAAAAGTACTCTCTATTTCAATATTAAAACAATCCCATTTTTTTTTTATTAAATATGCAGGAGTTCTGCTTTATGAATATTATTGTGTCGCGAAGGGCCTCATGGACATTCAAACAACAGACACAAAGAACACTCACACTCGGGAGAACTATTTGTAGATCACACAAATTTTTGTCCCGTTTGGGATTTGAACCGACAACACTCGGCGCGGCGTAATGGCCAGATGACCACTTAAACCGCCATCCGTGCATTCCACATAAGCAATAAATCATAAGGCTATAGAGGACTCCATTTACAAAATCATAAGTACTTCGGTTTATTCCTAGCGAGGTATATCCTATGACAATACAAACGTCATTCTGTACAAACTAATTTACAGTTAAATGATAATATCAGTACATTCAATTTATTTTGCAAGAACAAATATGTATGTCTGAAGAGAGAAATGACATCGCGCTTGGGGTTCGTGACATGTAATTAAGAGTACGATTGTCGACGATTCGAAATCGTAATTTGAGTATCTGCATATGCTGTATTAGCTCCACTGACATTATAATTAAAAGAAGGATAATCTGCAGTAAAATAAATATATTAAACACATATTATTTTATAATACTGATGTTCTTTTGTTATATTTACTATCATCATCTGGTGTTATTGGAGTGAGCAGCGTAGGACGCTACACACGAGATGGAAAGATCGCAGATCGCGTCCAACCGGTCTTATGGGATGTCATTTGTGAGGCCTATGTCCAGCGGTGGACGTCGTATGCCTATTCTTTTACGCATTTTGTCATTGTGCTAAAACAAGAGAATAATGAATCATAAATCAGTCTTTGATATAGTGTCTAACAATTTAATTAGTTAGCCTGTTGAATATTTAAGTTGTCTATGTTTGATTTATATTTTGGAGTTATCTCGTATATTTTATTCTTTACGGCCGAAGTTATGTTACATTAGTGTTGAAACATAACTTGATGTGCTTACCTGTAAGAATTTGATACACTAGGTTATAAGTCTATTGGATATATATCATATCATTGTTATGTGACCCACGTTAGCTAGTGTTTTTTGGAAAAAAAATGTTCGGGAGCCAAATCATCATCAATACATCATTACAAATAAATAAAATTGAAGTGTCTGTTTGTAATGTCAAAGTAATAGTTATACCTATACCTAAATTGTTTTTAAAATTTTTGTCTGTCTGTCTGTCTGTTTGTTTTGGGTAATCTCCGGAACGGGTGCACCGATTTCTACAGAACTTTCACTGGCAGAAAGCTGGTATTATAAGGAGTAACTTAGGCTACTTTTATTTTGGAAAAAGATTTAGGGTTCCGCGCAAAATATAGAGATATGTACACGCGAGCGAAGCCGCGCGAGAACTACTAGTAAATAAATAAATAAACACGAATACTTGTAAGCTTGTATCTTTTAAATAACTGCCTATTTCGCTTTACCGCTTCCAAACATAATATATATTAAGTAGAAAATTAATATTATTGGATATACAATAAATAAAATTAAACAGTTAATAAATAATCAACCTCCGAAGGATAGAAAAAAAAATCAAATAACGCAATCTCTCAAATCGGAGCCAGACAAGTTAAGAAATACCTCCATGATTTAGAAACTCGACGCCAAAGTAACCCAATATTACGTTCTTAGGGTAAGGAGCATCTCCAATGCTACACGAGGAGACAGTCAGGCAGGCTAAGTATAAATACTACTTACGTTACGTACCTACAACCAATTTATAAAGCTCATAAATAGAAATTAATTGATAAGGGATCTCAATCCGGAAAGTTGAGCGTTTGAAATCACGTCTTTTTTCAGTCGCGGTTTCTATAGCCTGTATTTTTTTATGGAGCCTTTTTGACCACCAGTGTACTAATGTTGAGTTTAATACCGCGTTTCTCATAAAGGGTTAATACCCTTTATGAGAATTGCGTTATTAAACTCTACAGTGCTCTCTCCTCAGTAAAACATTATGTGAATTTTTAAAGTATAGTTTAAACATAACTAGGATTTAACCGCAATATGTGTTATGATGATGATATATATTATATATATATGATGAAAGAACTATACCCATCACTTTTATTTAAAAGAAGTTAAAGTGATAAAATCATGTTTGTAATAGAGAAACCAAAAGGGCATTAAAAGAAAGAAAAAAAATGGTTTATTCCATTAAACACAGCAAAACAAAAAATGAAAGATAAATAATAACATATACAACAGAAAATAAAAAACCATTGCATTTTCTGATTCATCCATCATGTCAATCGATTCTAAAACCGTCACTACGTAGTATAACGTCAAAAACAGTATTTTAATATTAATTAAGACATCAATGGCAGAGAAGGCAATTAAGGAAAGAAATCCCCAACGTTATTGGTAGGAAGTCAAACATACTACACACGAAGTTTACTTAGGACTGCTCTCAAGACACAAACCAACAGACAGCTAGATTAACCACTTAACTATCATGTTGCAAACCACTGATTCTGTATTGTGTTACACAGTAACACTGTGATATTGTACAAGGATATTATTTACCTATTACATGCTGTGTTACTGTTATAACGACACTAGTTGAGAAACTCTTGAACATTTGAGTACATCGTAATTATACGATCAATTAAGTAGTTATATTTTTAGGTACTGAAATATTTTTACACAAAGCTTATAATCATTCCAATGGTTTTGAAGCATTGGCAATAAATCTGAGAAGAATGAATCTTTGCCGCTTTTTCTATCAGAAAATGAGCTCTGCTTACCAGTTAAAAAGCAGCACAATCTTAGTCGTACTCTTTGCGGTCTACTCTAGGTGACCAGATTCCACTTCACTCTAGGTGACCAGATTCCAATTCCAATTGTCAATTCAAACTCCAGATGAGTTAATGGTCTAAAGGAATGAAAAAAAAACATATTAAAATATATATTTTTTATTTATTTATAAAATAACTTGTATGTCCAACAGCTTCTCATTGACGAGATGTTTGATCCTCCTTATATCGATGCAGTTCGAAGTGAGTAAAACAGAAGTAGATTTCTTAATTACAGGCTGATACAATTTATTTACGTGTAACATATTAAAAACTTTATAACAATCGTATAAGACTTCAAAATTAAATAGATATCTGCAGACTAAGCTGTCCGCTGAAATTCCTCCGTAGATTGCAGTCAAAATAACTTTATACTGCGGTCCTGTATGTAACACAGTTGCTAGTAGTGCACTTTAAGGAGGCGTTGTGCTATCAACAGAGGATTTATTTGTTTTAATTTTGCTTTCAGTGCAACCACCTTGAGACAAAGTTTAGACATTTACTCAAATGTCTAAACATTTTCTCAAGGTCGTTGGACTGCAAGTAAGCTAGAGATGTAGCTGCTTGGACGTTTTATTCATTGCACTTACACTATCGTGACCATATATGACTGAGAGTTTAATTGTTTTAATATATTGTGTAGGGTATGTAATACATTTTATTTTTTCACTATTAAATATTGCACTGTATACAATCACATTTAAAATGAACTAGTGTTCGTAAGGTCTTCCGAACTGCATAGAATTTGTTTCTTAACTAATCTTTAGTTAGCAATACACATATCGCTGGTGTAACAAACTTACATAATCTATAGTATCATTGATCATCACTATGGGCATTTTTACCAGCAGAGATGAATAAAATTCATGAAACTACAAAAAAAACAGTTGTTAATAGATAATCACTTAACATTTTTTTTAGGTTAGTTGTAAATTTTATAATGATAAACCAAAGAACCATGAGGTATTACCTATTTTTATGGGTTATTAAACTAGCCAAAATTACGGACATTTATATATTTTAATGGATAATACATAATGCTCGTGGCTAAGTGGTAACCGACTAGGTTAGCACATTGCAAGGTTAAGTAATACTAGCCAGGTACGCATTGAGACCTCTCCGTGCCTCGGAGAGCACATTAAACCATCGGTTCCGGTTGACATACGAACATCTGTGGCATTTCCAACCTGGTCTAACTACAGAACTTCGATATGGCTTAGTAGCCTTGGGTTGTGGAGGTTTGATGGCAATCGCTTCACGTAAAATATCGAAGTTTGGCGGTAACGTAGTCACACTGAAAGCCGACCCCAACTTAGTTGGGAAAGAAGGGAGAAGGAGGAAGAGACGTAATAATAGTATGAGTTGGTACTTATACTATTATAAGTCTCTTCCTTAATGCTGTGGTCAGCATTAATAATGCGTAAGTAATCTTGAAATATTGTGACTAAAATAAAATAAACGAAAATACGGTCTTCAGTGTTCATGTATTGTGTACATTAAATTTACAAGGTACTTTAAGTCGCTATAACTTAATGTTCGTATTATCACAATTAGGTACTTTTAACATTTTGTATACCGATTACTAATTATTTACTAACAATAACAGTCCCAATTACTAATTAGGTACTGAAGGATTCTAATTCAAATGTTTCTTGTTTCAGTTCAACCCGAGTTCGATACATTCTACTGTCTGTCTAATTAGGTAAGTACCTTTTACCTAATTAATGATCGTGTTTCGTTCTTAATGCATGGTTTCATGTGACATCAGAGAATTTTCTCTATCGTCACTATCGAGGTGTTCATTTACATGTTATTGAAAATGAAGACGGAAATTGCTAAGATTTTATGTGACAACAATATTAAATAAAATAAAAATCTTAATGTACTTTATCTCATATCACACTTTTCTGTCCATCGTCGCTACTTGAGAGCCTTTTCATACCAACTAACCTTGAGCGTTAGGGACGCAAGGCTCTCAAGATGTGGAGAAACACCAATATCTGTGTATATTCAGCACTATACTTCGTATGGCTAATTTTACAGTAATTTAAAAACCTTTGAGTGTTGTTTCCATCATTCAAACAAGAAATACTTACTAAGTTCTATCACAAAGTTACTTATTTCTTAAATTTTTTGGTTTGAAGAAACAGTAATACTCTTGTTGTCTGAATTATTACCTCTTGTAGCAGAACTTTTGTACAAGATATAAAATGTCTCGTAAATAAAAATATTTCGTCAATGTAAGTGAGGAAATATTTATACAATTTTCCTGTGAGCCAAATATAATGAAACAGAATTCGTAGCGGTTAGGGCATGATTGAGTAGCAAATATCTTAACAAACTTAAGTTACGCCTACGATTTGGTCTGCATCGTTCTCTGTTTCCGTGTGACTATAATTTAGTCACACAGAAAGAGATCAGAACAGAGAGAGAAAGAGATACTGATTCAACATATTATTATGTTGAATCGGGATGAAACCTTTGATGAGAGAGATGTCTTAATAAAAGCTGTTCCCGGATCCCTCTTTTCGTAGCAACAGTATGGCACACCGTGTGGTTTTAGTTGGTTCGATTTCAACACAACACCGAAAACCCCGGTGGAGTAACGGCCCGATTCGGTTTCCACACGGACAATAAAAATAAGGATAAAATCTATATACCCAAATGTTATCCAAATCTGTCTAGCCGTTAGTAAGACACACATAAGCAGTCACACACACACACGCCTCCACAAACTTTGACGTTTATATTTGTATGATTGTAATGTTATTATTTCACGGAACATCTAGTATATAATCCATATTGACAGGCACGTGTAACAGGAATGATAGCATTACGTGCTCTTCTGGAGCGTGAGTTATCGTAAGCGAATCCATAACTCACTCGCGACATACATAGAGAGACTTACAAAGTCTTGTAATGTATTTATTTCTTTACATATTGATATGTTTAACTAACATATTCCCAATAATTTAATGAATCAGCCTTATATACACATTCTAGCCATAAATACTGTTACAATAAAAAAAGTATTATTACATTTGAATTAGGAATCTGTCATTTTCATGTGAATATGCATTGTGTTTACACATTTCGCGCCAATTTTTGTTAAATATTCTTGTGATATTAAAATAGACTGGGGTGATAAAGAGAACCGAATTGCATGCATGTGATAGAAATGCAATTTTTGGAACTTTGCATCCACTTGGTATTAATCGCATGGTGCCATTGATAGGTATAGTTAAACGTCCTCTGTTTGTGACAGACAAAGATCCACGTAGTATTCGTACTAAAGAGGCGATCAAATAAAGAAATCGTGTCCGAAAGCAAAATATTTTATCCAGGGAAATTATTATAGTACCCAGAACCCTGTGGCGTATTTTAAAAAAATAATCAAGACTTGTATCTTATAAGAGACACACTAGTCATTACTAAACCAATAATTTAAAAATTAATAAAGTGGTGAAATTGAAACAACTTCTTAGGCGGTACGCAGAGGTAGGTCCCAAAAAAAAAATACTGACGAGAAAAAAATACTGACGAGAAAAAAATACTTTCGAGGAACATTTTCATGAGCAAAATAACCGAGTTTATGCTCGTAGAGAATCTTCTCAATTAGTCAGGAGGGTAACTACAACGTGGACATTATCTGTTTACTCTCACATTATCTGTTGTGGCTTCAGTGATAAAAAATGTACAAAAACACGGTCCAGGAGTATCAAGATACGATTCTTCATGGCACGAAGATGGTTAAGCCTCTTAACAACACCATAGTCTATAACCAAGACTGGTACTTACAGCAAGACTCAGCACTGGGTCAGAAAATTAGAACGACACAAGCGTCTCTGGAAAGGAATATTTCTAACTTCATCAGAGTAAAAAATTGGCCGTCGTTTAGTTTCGATCTTAATCCGCTTCATTATAATTTATGGTCACTGTAAGAGAGCATGGCAAGCTCTAACGCCATGATAATTCATAGTCATGGCTGTTGTTTGTTGTTGAATTTAAAGGATTGTATTGAAGTCAATGGAGATTCTTTTCAATAAGTTTCATATTTTTAATATGCTATTATATTAATATACTAGCAACCCGCCCCAGCTTCACACAGCTTTCAGAGACATCTTCAACAATCATCAACATATTTCGATCAATTTACACAAAACCTTAACAAATTAAACACCTAAACCTTCCTCATGAACCGCTGTGTCTATTAGTGAAAACCGTAGTTTTTCAGTTTATCAGTAACAGAGAAACAGACGCGGCGGGGGACTTTGTTTTATAATATGTAGTGATAAACTAACGCACACTGCAGAAAAAAAAAGATGTTTTCCTTGTAACAGTATTTAGGCAAGACTGTGTATTCTTACAATGGTACAGAATACACACAATTTTGGAAATGAGAATTAAATACGCACAAAATAAATTATATTAATCGTCCATATATTTCTTCTTTAATCGTTGTCTGAACTAAGTCAGTCGTTTATTGATTGTCGCTAACCGAATGAGTGAGGTGGCCCCGATCGCGCCGGGCATTGTTTGTATATCGTGTCTGGCAGGCGGCGAGTTACCGGCTTAAACTGTCTGCAGCACCTACACAGGAGTTTCGTATGACAATGAGATAAGCCTAGAGAAGCGAGACAATATTATTCTAGAGGAGTGGATTAAAGACCGCTAGCAGTAATGTTACAACATACCATGGAGCGACGAGAGAACTGCGTACCGCTTACAAAGTTTTAAGGTGATCCCACAGAATGGGTAAATAATGTTGGTAGAGGGTCATAAACAGGACTTAAAAAAACTGTCAGTCGTGACTGCATGTCAGAAGTGAAAACACATACACACATATATATACTAAACACAGACACATATATGTGTCATCTGAGCGTGACAGTCACGCGAGTTCAGTTCACGCGGTTCCCCATACCATGATAAGTACATACAGATTCCGGTATCCCTGGATATTTCGTGTCGTTAATTTTGTCACTACGTATTTATTTCACAAGTTTATTGAAGTAAAGATAACACTTCCACAGACAAATTAGTATGTTGTTTTTACTTTCATTAAACTAATTATATTTTTAAAGATTAATTAATACGGAGCTGAAAATACTCAATGTTTAGATAAACGCCCTTTAGTGGATCTATATATGTATTATTAGCGTGACGGTAACAAGTTCACTGCTTTTTCCCCATAGCAAAAGTGCACAAACGTGCCTAAAGAAGATTTCGCTTCAAAAAAAAATTAAACACTCCGTGCCTTGGTGGACAATTTCAATAGTTCAAAAGCTACTGCTTGAAGTCTTAAAGGTGTGTAAGTCGATTAGTCTAAGTCATCACTGCGAGTGGCTAACATTTCTACTATTTTAGCGTTATTTACATTACTACGAAAATAATAGTAATTTGTTGTACAACAATGATATTAAAAACTGCTTATTACCGGTTTGTTAGTTACGAATAGCCCAATTTGCTTTAAAGTAATTATGTCATTTAGAACTTGGCAGCTTAAAGAAAAATATTGCTCTATCTTACTTCATAATATTACAAACTGTTTACTTAGGAATTTGAAATCCCTAAAACATTTTAACATGCTATAAGATCTCTAATGTTATGGCTCGCCATCGTATTATATACTTTTACAAAGTTATTTATGCAGTTTGTGTAAACAGAAAACGATTGTTTTTACGTTTTAGTTTTCCCATGCTTTATAGGCTTAACACTTATTGTGTTAAAAAATTTTAGCTTGTGTATCCGCAAGAAGTACATTTGAATTTTGATAATCGATGAGTGAATGAATGTGTTATTTACAAAATCATGGAACTTTGACTACCAATAGTTCTTAAAATACAAGTCAAATTAAATGTATTTGCTTGTAATGTTAGTGCTTCTAGCTTTATACAACGAAGTTACAAGGGGGTTAAAAAAATCCTGAATGGTTTTGAGAAAACGATGATAATGCTGTCTTTTGTTTTTTTTGCTCGACTTGGTGTGCCCGTACCAAACATCTAGAATAATTAATTGATATCCTGCTTAACTTTGGGCGTAGGTGCGATCTCAACCCTAAGCCTATTTATTACTATTTGTTCGAAACAAGTCATCTAAAGAAACGAAATCAGTAATAATTTTGAATAAAATAGTATCTTGATGCTTACATTAAACAAAATTAAATCCTTCGTAGATTATTTGATCTTGTATAACTGTTAATAAGATGAGTCTGGAGTGAAGTTTCTGAGCCGTTACAATATTTAAGCCTTTTCGGACAGTCTGGACAGAAGTCTGTTAGAACTCAGAGCGCTCAATATCTAGTATTTGGTTCTATCTGTATTACACAGGACTGAATACTAGATACCGGTTCGGTTGAGAAGACATCAATTATTTCGACGTCGATGCAAGGCAGTCGGCCGTGACTCGCTACCAGATACTATTGAATTGCACGAAGTCAACTTGCTTTGAATTCACGAGATATTGAGCTTAGATACCAATTACATGATCACAATAACAATTTGTTTTTCGTGGTTGCCAATAGTTTGTTGGAATAAAATGTAGAAAATTGATATTGTGCAGCTATTAGTAAGTAACAGACTACTAGTCAACCTTTATATGGCTTCAAACAGTTCAGCACACACATTATCCGCGCCATTGACCTGAAATTATACGCAACAAATTGAATATTTACGTGTATGTGTAATTATGATAGGGTTAACGGCAAATGGGAGATCATTTTTGTGTTTAACCAATGGCGAATCATTAATTATATTGTCATTTTCCCTGCAACGTATAAAGTTTATTCAGTATGTTTTTTTCCCTTATCTAAGTGGTTGGATGAAGTCTTTGCCAATGTATATGGTTCGTCATGCTCACTAAAATGTCATTGCTTGCGGCGTCGTCATGGGGCGGGTCATTTCTTTCCCTCTGATATGGCGAAGGAGATGATGGCTGGTCCATGCGTCATACTCGTGAACGGGTGCTGCTTGGGGTGACTGGTCGGTCTAGTCAGCGATGCTTTAGCCTATACTATTATTTTGGTTCGATCAACTGCAACTCTAGCCTCTCAATCCAGTCCCGAATTATTTTTAACAGTAGATTTTACAACTAAATGAAGGTAGATGTGCACCTTGAATGATTTCTATGTTTAATAGGTTCAAACCTTCAACGGTATCACTGAGTGATTGTTATTTTTTAGTGCGTTAGCTTTTGGAGCATTTCAGTAAAATGAAATTCAGGTGGCATCAGCTTGGATCCTGTTTACCTTTCGTGTAACACTAACACTATTGTACCTGGAGATCTGACTTTTAAAAAGAGTGGTCATGAGTTTCTTTGCCAGTATTCTTCTCATAAGGCACTACGCTTTTTGGAAACTTCAAGTTATAGATCGACACAAGCAGGCAGTAGATTTTGGTGTTATCACCTAATTTACCTCGACAATCCAGTACATGCTGTGGCGTCTGTTTGTGCCGATCTATGATTTTAACTCTAGCTTCAATTTAATGTTCATAAATGTCACTTAGTGTCTTAATTGAATAAATGGTTTTGAATTTGAATTTGAATATAAAAAATGTTACTTGTTGTAGTAATTTTAAGAACAAACTGTGTGTTTAAATTTGACAGAAATCAAATTCAGACGCATTATTTACGTGATTGATGTGCTGACATGAGTCCTTATTAATTAGAGTTCAACTGGACATACTATTACAAAGTGTAGCACATAAACGTTCTCAAAATCTACTAAAAGACATACCTAAACCTTTTTTTCCAGCTGCGGAGATAATTACTATTTAAATAATTTAATAGTTTTTCGCTTGCAGAATCTTACTTTCCGACACAATTGCACAAAACAAACATAGAAACAAGTGGAACAACCGCCAAAAGCTATCACCAAAATTAATATACGAAAATATTTTGTAGAGGTTAACATTTGTTATTTTGTACGTGTTGTACAAAATAACTAATCTCAACCACTATAAAATATTTAGGTAACAGAACTAACATACAATTACACATTTACGAAACAGAATTTATCTGGCAAATTTGACAAACAGAAAGCAGCAACCAAGCACATATTCCATTATGTACAAAATAAAATTACACTACTGTTTATTAATTTATCTAATTACTTAAGATCAAAGTAAAATAATCGTACCTACTTAACTTTATCTCAAACGTGTAATAACACCATACTGAACAAAGCAAAAGGTCCTATGTCCTCAGTAGGTTATGCTAATACTAGTTTAATACCCTAGATACATATGTACACATTACGGCATAGCGACAACACGATACTTAAGCTCGCTAACAATGGACATAAAGCACCAAGTACAAAGTTGGCTATGGTCAAAGTTCTCTTCAAGGATGCACATGGCGACACTAAAACCCACTTAGCCATAATGTAACTTTGCCGCTAAAACAGCAAGTACCAAACATTATTTTATTATTTGACACAATATTGAAATAGATGGATTTTAAGCAAAACGTGCCGAAAAAAAGGTTTAATATAAGGTCGTAAACAAGGCTACGTCTATATTGTTCTTATTTTATGTAAAATTGTTTGGGGGAGTAACTGCTACTTAACTTTTATTGAAAATCAGAATCATATATGACGTTTCATTAGTCTTTTCAAAATAGTTGTATTTTATTTAAAAAAAACCAATGATTAAAATAACATTTGGAATTGAAATTTTAACTCGATTCCGCACTACAAATAAACCGCACGCGGTTTAATTGGCATAAAAATAACGATGTAATTGAAATTCACGCGTTGTTGAGAGCTGAACACGCCCTGCAACCAGCTACCTACTCGTTTTTAAACGCATTTCTGATATTTGTTTTATCATTAATCAGTATATTTGATTAGGAGAAATAAAATTATAATTTGAAAATTATATAGATTCTCCGTTATTCGTAGTCTTATTTACACACTACGCCGTAGCAGTGGCGTAGAGATATTTTCCGTAGCTATGTAGTTAGACTTACCGGTGACTTGCCGTAGGTATGAACTGCCGAAAATAGGACCATGGTTTATTAACACAAATAAAATTAGCGAATATAAACAACTATGTTAAAACAAACACTCCAAAAAGACGATGGTCTTGGCGGTTTGCAAATATTATAATCAACATAACAAGTATTTTTGACTAGTGAAATCAAAGAACCCTTTCAAATCCATTATACATATATATTTGAAATGATTGTTGGAATTAGATGCTCTAGTGCAGACTACAAATGGCATGTACCAAGTTACAATTTAGATCAAACACAGTTACTGCCCACTTCAAATTTAATACGTACGTCGGCGTGGAATTTACAGGTACAAACTAGGACTAGTCAAAGAGATTGCAAATACTGTTCACTCATTTCATGATTAACACTTGTAGATAACTTGTCATATGAAATACTGCGTTACTGAATTTTCATTCTAAATATAAACATCAATGTCAACACCTTCAATGTCCTCATCACCTTTGTTTCACTACCTTCAAGATACCAAGTAAGTAGGTAGTAAGTCATCTTCTACCCAACGAATAATTATAGTTTCGTAACAATGTTTTTTTTTTTTTTCAAAGAATACTAGTAACGTGGGTCACACATTACTAGTATTCTTGTAACCCCTCCAGATAAACTAAAATGTTTGTGTTAGAGTGGGTTCACGTCGGTAGTGGATCGCAAGTCTGACGCCTTAGCCATTACGCTAACTTGGTTGCGTTTAGTAAAAACATTTCAATACTGACCACCGCCCGCTACATGTATGTAATCTAATATAGTTTGATTGTATAGAAAGTACTTTGAGTCAAGCTTTAGCTGAATAATTCTGAAAGGAAAGCCGGTTCTACAATCTTCTAAAGTCAATTTCAGATTGAAATTCTAATTTCCAGGAATTGCCTGAGCAAGCGCTATCACAATTCTAAAGTACAAAATTGTAAAAGAAACGGCAAATATATAAAAAGTAATTCTTTGAAATGCCGGTGTAGTTGTTATACGAACGATTTGCATGAAATGATGAAGTTATTTAATAAATATACATTTATTTATATTCGTGACACTTACTTATATTTTATTAATGCCTTAAGACACTCTTGTAAAGCAATAAAAATATAAAATTAGCCCAAAAAAAGGAGCGTAATGTTTGCAAAGTTCATGTATTAGAGTAGTACTAGCTGCGCCCCGCTGTTTCACTCGCGTAAGTTCTGATGCCGTAAGAATATCAGGAAAAAATAGTCTATGTTTTAATATAGGTCTTTAGTTATCTACATACCAAGTTTCATCGCAATCGGTTCTGTAGTTTATGCGTGAAAGAGGAACAAACATCCATACATCCTCACAAACTCTCACGTTTTTAATATGTGTGCGACTTTCTTTATTCCACCATATCTAAATGCCTGAACAGATTTGGGGTGTCCCTAGAATTCTTATATCATCCCGAGTGATACTGGTTATAACTTCTTTGAAAAAAAAAATCAATACGTACTACTGTATCCAATATAAAAATTAATTGGCAAGGCAGTCGTGTTTTTTATTTTTTTAAATGTTACTTAATGTGATTATGTTTCATGTGCTCTTATCAATCTGTTATTACGTAACGTGTAAAAGCTTTCTACGGCCTTTGAAAAATTATACTGTAGTCTCTTTTGAAAATATAGTAGGATAGTCAATTAATTAATTACTTTAGAAGTGTAATACGTAACCATTCTGGTTGTATTGTGAGAGACAGAATATTTCCTAACGCTAAGAGGTTCCATAATACTTGCGAGGATAACATTTACTGATGCTCATGACCAGAGGTGATAATGTAATCCCATATGGAGCAGGACTTCGAATCCACGACGTGTACTAAAGCAGCCTTTTCTATGTATAGCCTGCCATCATCCATAACCTAAATTAAATAGACATACTATTTATTTTGAGTCTTACAAAATCTTTTTCCTATTTCTGCAATAGGCACGAAATTAAAACCAATCACTTGCCCCTTTAATGTTTATAAGTATCTTCTCGATAAAGATGATTAACCCTCGAAAATAACGAGTCAGCCATCTTTGTTGTACCAGACAATGTTTCTCAAGTTTCTATAAAATTACTTTCCTCATAGTCTAAACCTTAATGGGTGCGTAAAATTACTGCTTTATTTTATATTAATCACTTGGAAAGAAAATATTTGAACAACGGAATAACTTTTTTAATGTTTGGCTTCTAGGAGACCTTTGTTATTTGGTAAATTTAAATAACAACATCTTTTAATTTAATCGCTAATAGTTAGTTCATTCTTTGAAACAAATTATCAAAGTAAAAAATATATATTCCATGCACCAGCTGTCGAGCCAGGTTTTACATCGTGGTACACAAATTTACATTTACTTCTAAGTACTATGTCTGTGTGTCTATCTGTTAGGTCTTCATTAAGAAACTGCTGAACCAATTTTAATGAATTTTGGTAAAGAGCTAGAGGGGACTTTAGAGAAGGATGTAGACAATATTTTGTGGTGAAATTTTACCTACCACTGATAAACCTTAGATAGGTTTTTTGTGAGTAGGTTATGATATTTAGTAATCTAAGTAAAAAGTTTTGGAAAATAAATTAAAAAAAAAAACGAAATGTGTAGAAATAGGCGATGAAAGTTTGTTGCTTGTGGCGACTTCCACATACACAAAAACATACTCCAACATCATCTATCGAATACGAGCAGAACTACGAAGTAACTACTAATCCTGCATCGCGCTATGAGAGTTCTCGCGCCGATTAGAATATATAGAACTTCTCAACATCAACCGTTGGTCCGCGGCCCGTCAGGCATGATCACCTCGGTTGGTCAGAGGATCTTCCCTTTGTGTTGAAGGCACAATAACAGCCGTTCCTAGACATATTGAAGTATAAGTTTCTTTGTTACGCTTTCCCGCCGTAAATATTGCAAACACGTTGTCAAGCGTTCAGAAAGATCTAAATTGCTATCTATGATACTATACTAGCAGCGCCCCGCGGTTTCACCCGCGTAAGCCCCGGAACCGTGAGAATATCGGGATGAAAAGTAGCCTATGTGTTAATCTAGGTCTTCAACTATCTACATACCAAGTTTCATCGCAATCGGATCAGTAGTTTTTGCGTGAAAGAGTAACAAACATCCATACATCCACACATCCACACATCCATACATCCTCACAAACTTTCACGTTTATAATATTAGTAGGATTATCTTAACTAAAATCTGTTTATTTATAATATCTATATATGTATATTATATGCTATATATATGTACAAGTATTTGCCTATATCTCAATTAGTACGCCATCGACTACTATGTTTTAATAAATAATTTTTTTATTATCTCCATCCAAAGGTTGTCTGGTAGAGATCGCTTTTAGCGATAAGACCGCCCATTGTATTCTGATTTGGAAAATGATTATTTGTTTCAAATGTATTATGGTGTACAATAAAGAATATTCTATCTATCTATCTACTTATGTATCATCATTTCTATTCTAATTTTGAATCATCAAACTGTTAATGCGTATACTTCTTAAGGAATGGTACTCGTAAATTGATAAAGGTTTGGACTTATTCAACTTTACGTCGGTTAGTTTGATTTTCTATTACTCATGAAAGTAAAGTTTGATATTGTGTATCAAATATGACAATTCAGTTTTACTGCTAAACACTTAATCAACCGCAACCGGCATTGTGTCACTTGTGGGTCTCCAACTTTACTTACTTATTGAGAATTTGACAGTTGAACACAACCTAGTACCCCCCCCCCCCCTACCTTCCCGCTGATCCCCTACTATCCATCACAATACTACATTTTTTATTGTACATTCTAAAATCGGTTTCAATGAATCTGTTTGTGAAGTACTAACTTAATACTATTGTGGGCATTAAGGAGATCGATTGAGATGATCCTACCGTTTTAGAGCGCTCATCCCTTTTCTAATTATTATTGCCATGTTGTTTCTTATAACACACAAAACTCAAACTTTTCTCAATACATTTTTCGTTACATAGTATCCATGGTATGGAATGGAACCTTAATAAACTAAAAAAGAAACAAATTTAATTAAGGCAATACTTTTTTAATTGAATAATCCCCTTTTCCCGTCATTCAATTCAATTTAATTCTTTATTATGCATACAAAATGTTTACGTAGGCGTAAACACTTAAAAATAAGGCAGTCTCAATAGGGTAGATGACGTCACGCCTTACTGTTGTCAAATCTTCCACTTTTAATGTTATGTTAATTTGACAACTATAAAATAAATTAAAACTGAACCATTTTCAGTGTTTTAAGTTATTCTATTGCCCCAATAGACGAAGTAATTTATTTTGACCATATACCCTATTTTGGGTCCTTACCGGCTTACTTAGTCGTAGTAGTAATAACATTTATTTTAATATCTACTGACTACATTTTATTCATGGAAAAGAAAAATCGATGTTTTAAGATTACTAAAAATAAAATGAATAGGTTAGGTCATTACTTTTGACTTTTCCGAAGTACTAGCATCGAGCATAGAGCAACTTCGTAAATAATGCACAGGTTCAGGTTTAACAGACCTTAACACTAACTTAGGTCTTGACATGCATAATCTGATAATATAATAATCAATTCTACAACCAACACAAAGGACGGCAAATATGAAATCCATAAACGTGTACCATTAAAGTGTTATTATCAAATATATATCACACATAACTATTTCCGAAGCGTTATTGTTCGTTTTACCATCAACGGTCAACCTAAGCTTTAAAAATGGAAGTGCTTGAAAGCTAATATTTTATATTAGTATACGAAACAGTATATCCAACATAAAACTGTTACCGCGTGATATTGAATAGTAAAACTTCCCGAGAGCGTTCATATAAATGAGAATATTAGTAGGAATATTTTATGTGGCCATTGTTGGCTGGAACTTAAGCAAGATTTCCCTCGACACCACAATTTATAATCAGCACCATGTTTCATTAATCTAAAGTTCTTTTGTCGATAAAACACGCGAGCTTGGAAAGTGATATGGTATGCCTTTGATAGTTATTTTGATAGATTTTCATATATAATATAAAGTGTCATTTGTGATTTTACAATGCCATAGTTTGAGATATCATTACAATAAAGATATGTCTTATGTATATTTTTTTATAAGTAATTTGACTAAGTAGCTTGCGGGCCCATCTATTGGTGAGTCAAGCTAGCATATGCAAGTCGGTTTGAGATGTCCAACCTCAGGCACAAATTGCTTTAAAAATTTGTATTGTTATGTTTTGATTATATGAGTGTTGAATGATCTACAACATTGAACGGAGCAAACTATTATGTGTTGATCAATAATTTTTAGTATGAAATAAAGACGATTTTAAGGAATTTTATGAAAAAATTTAATGACTTTGAAAATGACGCTGTTCACAAATGAGCTCCACTTGTGAAGACTTTGGTTTTACCACCTTGTTATATAGAAACGTTACACATAGCCGTTGAGACTATACTGATGTTCATTTGTTAAAATACTGGATCTGATGTAATATGGATGATATTGCATTGCGTAAATGCGTATCTGTCACTTAGAAAAAAAATACATTTATTTACGTTGCACATCTGTGTTTGGATTACAGTATATTTGTACCAAATTTCAACTGCGATAGATGGACAGACAGACACACGAGTGATCTTAAAAGAGCTCCGTTTTTTCTTTCGGACTTACGGAACCCTAAAATCCGTCATTTTGTGATTGAGATATAGAAAAAAAAGCTCAGACGTTCCACAGCAATGTATCTACCAACTCTTTTAAATTGATAAAGATCTTTGCAAGATTGACAAACACAAGTATTTACTTTAGATTGGTAGACTATCATAGGCAAATTGCTTACTGTCGTTGGTTAGAGGCTAGAGCTAAATAACATTTCTACCTTTATTACAGTAACAACTTTCATTATCGTAGGACTGCTACAAAGTTTTAGCTGGTATGATAGCAGATAACTTCCCCTCAAATAGTTTCTGCAAAAAAAATATTCAAAGAATACCTTACCAATAAGCTGTGTAGCTTTTAAGTTAAGTCCATCTCCATAGTTTGCGTATTTGGTGTAGTGCTTGCATGGCGGGTAACGTAGGTGCGACGAGGATGCTAGCGGCGTTGTGTAGGTCCGGTCCGAGTCAGTCGACGCTGCGTTGACTGCATAGATAATTTAAAATATGACTGTTGTAAGCCGATCGTCGCGCAGTCCTGCGGCTCCCCGCGATCGCCGTGAACATGTGTTGTGGCGCGCATCACGACACACTAATAAATTATGTGTGATGTATATAATGTGGCAGTGTGTTTAATAAACGTATTTTCTTTCTTTCTTTCATATTGTAGTTTAGTATATAAAATAAACTTTTTACAAAATGTATTGATATTTAGTTAAGAACATTAGGTATAGTTTTGTGAGCTGACAGGATCCTTTAAGTCACATGCTTAGCCGTGTATAGAAAGAAGCGATGCCGTTTCAGTTGTTAAAATATTTATGAGGGGAACCTTTTCTCATGGTTTTTTATACCCGTATAATGTGAAGAATTTACTGCTCCGATCCTTTAATGTAATTGAATTTATAAAATCGACAAGATACCGAACATATTTTTCAATGGTCAGCTTTTGATAGCTAGTTTTTTAAATGAAAATATACTCTGTTAAAAGCTAATGAATTTTAGTAGACTGTTTCTAGGGGTCCTATGTATACAGATAAAATTGCAAAATTGTAACTTTACAGGAGAGTGTAGCAGTTTGGAGTATAGATAAATTATAGTAACATGCCTACAGTTCACAAATTACTTTCGAAATATACATATTTGTTACACAGTTTCTTATTAAAACGTATCTTAATAAGAAACTGATTCAATGAAGGTAGATGAATACATTTACTCATATGACGATGAATGAATACATTTACTCATATGACGATGAATGAATACATTTACTCATATGACGATGAATGAATACATTTACTCATATGACGATGTATTTTTTTGATTATTTTGCTAAGATCTTAAATACTTTCGTTATCATTACTCTCTCTCTCTTAAAAGGTAAACAGAATTTTAAAATAAAAAATCTTTTTACCTTAAACATTAATAAATATTAATTTGTTAAATTATTAATTAATTAACTATTAATAAAGTAAATACAAATTTTACTCTGATAACTTACTTGATAAGAGCACAATGAGATACGAGTAGATATAATCAGAATTGAAGCACCCAAGACCGCGATGTTTCTTTGCATCGACTATTGTAGTATGTAGTATAGTGTTGTTTGGTAGGCGAACATACATAGAATGTACCTCTAAATAAAAACTATGATGTACATTCACATAACATTGAATTTTGATGTTTTCTTCTGAAGCTCCTTCTTATAATATAAATAGAGAAGATGCAAAAAGTAAAACAATGCAATACCTACATCAATAAAATTCCAATAAAAAAGTTACGCAGCTGTAGTGTTTAAATACTTTATTATTTTGGAAAATCTGACATAGTTTTCGCCGTCAAATAAAATAAAATCGAAATGTATATTTATTAACACAAAAAACCTGCGTACATTAAATACACAACAGCAACTGTTGAAATCCAAACCGATGCTCAACACATTACTATGTTTCCGCCACACTTTTCTACAACCTTATTTGTTATTCAACACACGCCTCCCCATCGTAACGAAAACGATTTGAGAGATACAAAAAAATAGGCTCACAACATTAGCACACGATGTTGCTTAAACCAACACAAATTTGTTTTATCAAAACGTGCAAATATTCCCACCGATATCTGCCACGACAAGCGAAACGGAAAAAACAAAAATCTAAGCGGAGTTACGGAGTTGCTACCTGCGCGTAGAGCGACCGCCGCCCGTGGCCGAACTACCGCTAATTAGTTAGGTATTTTCACGCGAAAACTTCAATTAATTCCGTCAAAGCCACCACCGGCGGCTAGCTGGCCTTTTTGTTGGCGAGAAAAGTCAAAGGCGCGCGAAAATCGGAATGAAGTAATGAAATTTCTATTGGCGAACCATTTGAAAATCCGATGGTTTCATATCGTATCGTTCAGTTAATTCTTTCTGAAGTAAATCTATAATTTAACGAACGATACAATTTCATGTTGAGTTTATTTTCTTATTTCGAGGAATGATAGATACAATTTAATTATCAAGCACAGCATTCGATTCCTAATTCACCGACAAAAAGCACAACACTGTAGGGCGTGAACTTATCAAAGCGTGCGTCTACAAATCGCGGACGTCGGGATAATCTCATTGGAAGATTTGATTTTCCGCTAAATTAGATAGAAGTAATGAAATACTCTCCCCAGATATCATCAAACTCGAAAAGATATTGAAAGGACTTTAAATTGATCTTGTAAAACGTATACATGCTTTCAATGTTCGATCTGATTAGATATCATGTGTGATGGAACTGCATGTACGTTTATACTATATACATACATGTTAATAATGTTATTCTCAGATATTACTAGATGATACATGACATGTCTCAAAGAGACATTACAAAATATTTGCCAAACATACTCATAATTATTTGTTTTTAGAATAATGCTATCAACCGAAGCCGATTATAATTGCATTTTTGTTGATGTGATACCCCATCATCATCATCATCATTTCAGCCATAGAACGTCCACTGTTGGACATAGGCCTCCCTTAATGACTTCCAAGAAGACCGGTTGGAAGCGGCCTGCATCCACCGACGTCCTGCTATCTTTACCAGGGCGTCTGTCCACCGCGATAGTGGACGTCCTACGCTGCGCTTTCCGGTCCGTAAGAATATGTACTTTATTGTAATATATTATGATATTCGAATCTTATTTTTTTATTTTATGGTATAGGGGGCAAACGAGCAGACGGGTCATCTCATGGTAAATGACTACTGCCGCCCATGGGCACCTGCAACCCAAGAGTCACAAGTGCGTTGCCAGCCTTTGGGAGTTGGGGTTGGGTGGAAGAGGGGGAGGAGGGAAGGGTTGGGGCCTCCGGTAACCTCACTCTCTCGGCGAAAAGCAATGCAAGCATTGCTTCACTGCCGGTTTTCTGTGAGGCCGTAGTATCACTCCGGTCGAGCCGGTTCATACGTGCCGAAACATGGCTCTCCCACTAGAGAAATCAAAATAAAACACAAGTTTCTAATAGAAAGTTTCTATTCCAAACCAAAACCACTGATACAAACTTACATATTTACGAGACGTCAAACAGTGTCTAAAACTTTCTACATAATCATAAGCTAAATCTGTACGTCTTCATAATCCATTTTCGGAACAATTTTGACAAACACTAGTTTCGACAAACTTTAACATTTCATTAGGACAGAGCAATAGCTTATAAGTGGAGTGTTTCACAGTTTAAGCGGCATATCGTCCTCACGTTCCGACTCCCGTCGCCCACTCTCGCGGGGGTATATTCCGTGCCTCTTATTCAATTTGTGAGCGAATCAGTTCCGCCAACCCGATTATCTTTCACGTCGAGATTTATATGCTCACAAGAGAGCTTTTTCCGAGGTTTACTTCAAGAATGTTTCAAAATATTCACATATAAAATTGTCTTATGAACCCAGACGAAAGTGACTAGACTATTCTCTTTAAGTACATTACTTATCGTTGTACTATTAATTTTGTTCATGGAGAATATTAACAGAACTTTAGTATATCATAAATTACCTAATACTTCAGCATAACAAAAAGACGTCTACAGAGACGATGGAAGCTTCTAGAGAAACGTAAATACAACTGATATTGGCTATTAGTCTCGTTTTATTGGCTCATTGTGCTATAGCTGTGAGTTCGTGAGAAAGCAACTAGTACTTTTCTATAATGGGAAAGTACTTGGCACATGTACAGAGCAGAGAGCAAGGGGCCACTCGGCTCAGTCAACATTTGCCCAATAATTGCGAGTCCTCAGTTACGCTGCAGGAATAAATATACGCTCTCCCTGCGGGGAACGCCGTACATTCCTTTAATTCAAAGCATTTCTTTATTGGACAAAAGTCATGGAGCTTATTGTTTTATTAACGAATAACTTGGCAGATTCCTTGGTTGCTCTGTAGACACATTTACCTACCCTAATAGAATTGTATTGTAGCTGTAATGTTTGTGAACGTACTACCACAAAGCTATACGTCTTTTACGGTTTATAAGCATTTTTGATTAAAAAAAGTTGTTGAAAATGATGGCATCTTTTACACACACAAACTATACAGCGCTGGAAATCAAAGCCGTAAATTATGCTTTTGTGTTGCTTAAAATTTAAAAATATTGAGTAATATAATTTACGAGCAGCGCCCCGCAGTTTCACCCGCGTAAGCCTCGATCTCGTGAGAATATCGGAAATAAAAGTTGCTTATATGTTAATCCAGGTCTTCAGCTATTTACATTCCAAGTTTCATCGTAATCGGTTTCGTAGTTTTGCTATGCTGATGCTTTTTATCTCGATATCCTAACGGCATCGCTACTTACGCAAACTCCGGGGCGCAGCTAGTTTTAAATAAATACATAATTTATACATAAATACTGTATTAGCCGAGAGTATTATTTATTTCCTATCTTCACCAAAAAAGATTAAAGAATTTCCAATTAATTATTGAACAGTGAAGAGGGATCTAGAAATATTTTTATATCTGTTTAACATTGCTACAAGGGCAACCTCCGAACATCTGAGAAAGAATTTTTAAGTAACTGTAAGTAAGGAAAACGTAACTTTAATTGGATCGGGTCGAATTTAAGATTCATTCATTCAAAGTATAAATATTATTTACGAGTCTTTTTCCTTTTATTAAGTTATCATTTGATCGTAAAGCCGGTCCTACCGATCTCCATTATTAAATCTTGAAACATAAACTCTCTGATGCTTATCATCCTCAACCGAGCCATGGGCGAAGATTGTGGCCATTATTGGTGCAATTCGAGAAATAGCAAATCGTTCACGACAATTTCCATCGGCGGCCTCTCTCCTTGTTATTCTACACCACTGTATTCTTTAACAACTTTATCTTTCATTTTCACATTTATGGACGTTTGTGGCTTCTTTGACATTTGGTAGATAGACTGTTATGGAATTTAGGTTTATTTTTTAAAACTACGAGCTTCTTATGCTTTTTCGTTTGTTGAAACGCGCTAATCTCTGAAACTATGATTCAGATTTAAATAATTCTTTTTGTATTGGATAGAGTATTGGTTAAGGAAAATTATAGGCTATCTAACACCACGCAGCGACTCTTAGGAGCGGAGTAGTGACCATAATCACATGTGAAACTGCGGGAACGGCTAGTCCCATAAGACAATAAATATTTAAGAATATTATAGAAACATATAGTAAAGACTAATGATGTATATTCCAGGCAAACACATAATGCATTCGTTTAATTAAAATTGAAATTATTTATTTCGGACTTAATCCGTACTATGTTAGTAACAGTGTGTCTTAAACTAGTGTTAGTATTGAATAAAATTAATATAAAAAGCTAAGCTTTAAAAATCAATACAAAATAATGTGGAAAGCATTTCAATTTGGATGTAAGTCCAGTCTAAAATAACATCGTCCCACTCAATTTGTAAAAAAATCATACTAACAGATAATCAAAGGATTTAAATAAACACATCGTCAAAAAACATATTTGTACTAGTGATGTTCTGTTTTCTAGTACTTCTACTTAATTTTGTTAGACAATAAGTATGGTCTGGTTGCCCTGGAATCTTTGTTTATTACACTAAAAGTTAGTAAGTCGACATGTAGTATGCATACAACCAGTGAAGTAATGGTCTATCTAGAAACTGTTTTCTTTTAGCATTAATGATTCTCTTTGCTACAAAATTCATGAACTGTAACTATAAGTCATAATTATTTACTCATTACAATACTATATTCGAAGGAACTATTTGTCGTAATTATATATATATGTAGAAAACTTTCACATTTGAACTTATTAAAATTTTGCTGTTCCCCGTGGGGCTTCGCGCGCGTTTACATATTTATATATTTTGCGCAGAACCCTAATTATTTTTCCAAACTAAAAGTAGTCTAAGTAACTCCTCATAACACCAGCTATCTGCCAGCGAAAGTCCCGCGGAAATCGGTGAACCCGTTCCGGAAATTAGCCAGATCCAACAGACAGATAAACAAAAAATTATTAAATTTTTTTTTGGTATATGTACCGTGTAAACATTCGGATGCATTTAGTAAAATGCTGTTATATATAATATAACATTACAAATATACACTTCAATTTTAATTTATTTGTATAGATAAAGTTAAAATCAAAATTGAATATCGTTTGCAGTATCTGCCAGTGAAACAATGCACAAATCTATACTAATATTATAAATCTGAAAAGTTTGTTCGTTTGTGCGGTTGAACGCGCTAATCTCAGGAACTACTAGTTCGAATTGAAAATTATAGATACACAAACTGATTTCTAGAATGTCATTTCGAAGTTAAATATCAATAATATAAACCTCACATCCAATTATACGGTATCAATAAGCCGTTATTATTTATTTATTAGACGAATGCAACGCAATATACTCGTAAGTAACTGCAATTAGAGAACATTAATTATTTGTAATGTTAATCGTGTTCTGCTTTGAGCAACTGTAATATCCTGTGTGTACAGGTTTTATATCAGCTTACCTTTATATGTATTAGATGTAGCAATAATTTCAGAAATTCAAGCGTAATGTATGTGCGCAAGGAAATGTATTTCAAACGTGAAACATTCCCCTTTAACGTATAACGATTCAAAATTACGTCACATATGTTATGATTAGGTTTACCGAGCAGGCTATGCTCATCAATCTTTGCATAAACTTGAAGAATTTGTATTTCGTGTTATTCTATTATGTTTAGAATAACACGAAATGTTATATGTAATACTAGCTACCCGGCCACGTACTGCTGATGCTATGGTAATTTGCAATAAAAAAAAACTATCCTATCTCTCAAGTTGAACCATTATGGAAAATTACATGAAAATCGATTTATTACTTTAGGAGTTCGTTGGAACAAACAAAGAGAAAAGAAATTTTTACATAGATAGATATTAGAGGAAGTCTGAAAGTAAATAGTAGAGCAATAGGTTACCGTGATAGGTCATGCAATGCGGAGTGATGGGCAAAATATGGTAAAGATTGTTTTATGTATGGAAGTTGACGGGTACAAGAGAAGACGACGACCATAGAAAAGATGGATGGACTGTGTGAAAGAAGATATGGCCAGAAAGGAAATAGGCAGTGAAACGAAGAATCAATCGATCAATCAATCAGCTTATCATAGTCCACTGCTGGACATAGGCCTCTCCCAATGTGCCACAGCAAAATGAAATGACGAATGAAAGAGTAGAATGGAAGAAAAAAGCATATTGCGCCAACCCCAAATAAAATTAGGACAAGTGTAGGCAGGTGATGATGATATATGTTTGTATTTCTTACAAACAAACATATCACTATCACTACATATTATAAAACAAAGTACCCATCCGCGTCTGTCTGTTCGCGATAAATTCAATAACCACCGAACGGATTTTCATACGGTTTTCACCAATAGACGGAGTGATTTATGAGAAAGGTTTACGTGATTAATTCATTAAGGTTTAGTGTAAAATGGCTGAAATATGACGATAACTATTGAAGATGTAGGAAAGAAATCAATATATGCTTTGCTACCCGTGCGAAGCGGGTTGGTAGTTATTGTAAAAAGTAATAGAAACGCAATTATAGCCCTTGTTTTAAAGGACCTAGATTAAATAATCACTATTTCTTTTTTTACATAACGCAATCCAGTTACTCTCCGTGTTATTGAGTTCGATATTCTAAATAACAATTATCTCATGTAATGTGTCAAAACATTATTTCGGATCGGATAAAAGCACAAAACGAATATGCTAAAATTACAAATATTCAAAATGAGTGCTTTTTATGTAAGTGAAACAATTTATAATATAAACAATATAACGAATCGACAGTACTTGAGTTAATATAAGAGAAAATTGGGTGTTTCGTACGCTTATTCGGTAGGTATTCAAAATTAAATTAGCATTTAGTAGATATCAGATCAAATTGGTTCCTCGTGGGTTCAATCGCCTCGGTTTCATGTTTATTTATTAGACCCTTGAAAGGATACGGCTAATAATATGCTGAGCTCAAAGAATTTACATAACTAATTTGGTACTTAATGAGAATATAGTGGAATGTTTAACTGGTGTGAAACGAGCCAGTTAGGTGTTAACTCACAAACTCTTTGTTGATTGTTGTTGTTTACTATTACGTAATAGAAGCTGACTTTAATTTTGTAACTAAGCTCAGAGAAATAAGAGGTGAGGCATAAAGTATATAATTAAATTGTGAAAGTTCACGGTTAGGAAAGCCGACAGATTAGGATCTTAGCACAGTACTGTTTGTTAAAGTCAACACATTCTTAATCAGAAAATAACAAAGACTTTTCACCTTATTTTCAGTTCTCAATGATATTAAAGATAATATAAAAGTGGAATCAAACAAATTAGGTACTTAGAAGCTGGAATTGTGCGACATATAATTATGTCTCAAAGAGACATCGCTATTTATCTACGTAACACTATGTGAACGTTATATAATAGGCACACGTAACGTGTATAGAAAATAGATATATGTGAGTGTTTCTAACTTCAAAAGTAAGGAGATAGGACATTCAGAACACTTCTAATTTAAAAAAAAAATGCTGTTAAGCAGCATCACTAGCATAAAATTAAAATGTTTTTTTTTGGTGGTGATGAGAGTCACCAGAGAGATTGTTAGAGATAATTTTGACCAGGTACAAGTAACAATACAGGCTATGAGAGGGTTTAAGGGCGTCCTCACCACCATCTGTTTACCATTGTGTTTTAGTTATGTAAAAAAACCCGGACAATAAGGTGTCTGACTCATGCACCAAAGATTCCGTTAGCAATCAAACTTGTATGTAGATATTACATCCATCTCGGGAATCAATTGTCGAAGTAGTTTGCCCGTTGTTACCAACCGCAATCGTTTGTAATCACAAAAGCTTTTGTTTTTGTGATATAACAAGAAATTAATGACTTCCGGATTTTTTCTTTAACTAACTAACTATGCAGTTCTAAAAATCATCGATTTACGACAAAGTCAACTCTTCAACCGCAAAATATAAGTTTTTCCTTCACTTGTGCTGTAAGATCTTGCTTCTTCCAAGTTTCATGATCCTAGGTCAAAAGGAAGTTGATTTTTTTACAGCTACAAGGGACGGCAGACTTAAGTATTTTATATTAATTTCAACTTGATACGTCCACGGATTCCTGAGAAAAAAGATCTTGACAGAGATACAGAGGACAACAAAGTGATCCTACAAGGGCTCCTCTTTTTCCATTTGAGGAACGGAAACCAAAAAACATACAGAGTGTTATAATTTAATATAATTGACATTTAACATTCACCTTTCTTCATTTAAAATTCTGTCTGTGACTTCATTAAATTGCCATGGACTTTCAAAAGCTCAGTTTTTATTACCCTCTTAAACTGATATTCCGATTTCTTTGTAGCATTATCTTTTACAATTTGAAAGGTTTATTATTGTCAACTGAAAAGACTACCCGAGGGTTCAGTGTCAGGGTTTATATTTTTTAAGATAAAAAGTGTGTAGCTCTGTGACTTGAATATTCCTATTTTATATTCTACTAGCAGCGCCTCACGGTTTCACCCGCCTAAGTCCCGATCCCGTTCGAATATCTTGATAAAAAGTAGCCTATATGTTAATCCAGGTCTCCAGCTATCTACATACCAAGTTTCATCGCCATCAGTTCAGTAGTTGTGGCGTGACGAGTTACAAACATCCATCCATCCATCCAAACTTTTACATTTATAATATTAGTGGCATTAGTGGGATTACATATTTTCGTTAAGATAAATTAAAACGTGAAGACAATTCTTTTTACGCATTTTTAAGACCAAATCGTGATCGGAGGAACGTGTACTTTTGAATACTGAAAGAGGCGCCAGCTTTGTGTCAGGATCGTGGCAAATGGCGTTTTATCGTCTCTGCCTTCCTCTGACAGGAAGAAGGCGTGAGCATATGTATGTATGTATGTATGTTAAAGTTCAAGTATTGGAGAAGTGCAGGAAGCTAAAACTTCAAGCAACACGTATAACAAATTGAAGATTAAGTACCTAAGTCTAAACAAAGACAGTCCAAGTTATACTGGCCAATTAAACAAAAAAATGAATACTTAATGGATGAAATTCGATTGCCAGGAGATCTCGAGTATTTATTATTATGAAGTCGTGATGCAGCGCACTAGAACCAACAATATTTTTCGACAGTACACTAAGGTACTGAGATACCTACTGGAATTACTCAGAGTTAGATCTATAACTAAAACTGAAAACTATCCACGATCACTTATTCCAACAAATCGTAATAAAAAAAGTGTGTGTGCAATTCACACACGGCAGAAGTGAAACTTCAGAAAAGTAGAATAAAAGTAATTTTAGATCATTTATATAAAATTGGTTAAATAATTAACATAAATTAATTAACCAACAAAAATTCGTAGTACGCAGAAGATTATAGGAAACACTGCATACTTGTATTTAGGTTAAATCCTATTTATGAATATGTTTGTCTCTTTTTTTTCGTAATACGCAGGCGCAAAGACACATGCTGGCATACGAGTATTATAGGACACACTGTATACTCGTGTTCTATCTCATTCTGTCGCAGGCTAAATCCTATATATGAATGTTTGTCTCTTTTTAGTGTGACTTTTTCGTTTCATCGAATTTTCAAATCACAACGATTCTAAAGAAGTTTCACAATTTAAAAATAATAATTATTAGGTTTAAGTTAGAGGGCTCGCACTTCTCGGCAATAGTCAGTTTGAGTTACAGGTTACCTTTCCAAATTTTTCCCACTTTATTTCCCAAAGTGCCCGGTTGGCGGTAATAAGTGCTGGGCAATAAAGCCTATCACGTGAATGGGACAAAATTAAAGTTGTCAAAAAGTGGGTGTTTAAAACGCCTCTGTCTATCCCTTCATATACAGGCGTGAGTGTATGTATGTAGTTCGTTTATTTTTGCCACCATGTGCTGTGAGCAAAGTTGTTACGCGTGGTTATAAACACGCGTAACCCAGTACGTTATGGACCTTATTACCTTATTAAATCTAATTGTATAAAAAGTTAATTGAAACTCCCTTCTTCTTAACTCTAAGCAAAAAAGTATATAGCATTCAGTAATTTTCACCCCCGAGATAAATATAAAAATAGTCAATAGACATTGCTTTTGGTGTGTCTGAAACTTCCGAATTCGTAATCGGCGCATTGCGAACCCGACCAGTTTGGGCATAATCAGAATACGAATAAGTATTATCACATTTATACTACGTAGTATTTAAGTGTCTAAAAAACAGCGTCCTAACATCCCTCCCAATAGTCAACCTAACCCTTGCTTTCATAAATGATAATGAAGCAACATATTCAGGTATCTTCGTAGTTATTGTCGTTCAGATTTGAAACTTGTGAGGACACTCCATGTCATGTCTATTAGCTGTCATATCATGAAAGAGCTGCGTAATATCTGGAACGTTCTCATACAACAACACTTATCTGAACGGTCCTCCGTTCCTTACCATTCTTGTGACAGTGACAAGTGCTTCCGTGAACATCGACCGTTATGCTTAACAATGGCTACCCTACATCTCTCTTCTACTATCGTATTACTACACTTTCTATTTGATTTGTAAGCGTTTCCTCTCGTTCTAGTTTAGATGTTGTGTCCTGTTGACATGTTTCATCAATGTTATCAAACTTTAGATTGTCAATCTAGTTAGTGTCCATCAGCCCTATATCAAGTTTCGTGTCTCCAACACACTGTTAGTTGCGTAACTCCATTAATGAATGACTAAATTTTAAGGACCAGTTAGGTCCTTAAAATTGTCAAGTAAGCTAAACTTGCTTTGTTCACTTGACAATAATCTTTAAATCTTAGAATTTTGTAACACCGGGAATTTGTGGTTTTCATCAACATTTCGTATCGTCATAAAGACCAGAACAAGGATTCAGTTATTTCAGTAAAAAGTAACTTAATTTTGAATGGTTTCTACGTAGCTACCATTCATATCGTATAGTTATCTATTGGGCTTTGTATTTTTTTTGGTATTATGCTCCGGAACCATGTACCATGGTCTAATTGAAATGAAGCATTTATTCCACAAATTGATAGTTGTGTCGGAGTTTCCGTCTCTTGTTTTATACTCTATGAAAACAAAACAAAAGTGCAACAGAAGTTATGGATACATTTATTAGCTGATTCAACTTCTTACCTACTCAACATCTCAATCTTAGCAAATTAGTTGAAAATCAGTTTAGGCAGCAGGACGACGACACAGTTTAAGGATAAAATTGTGTTTCAAGGAACTACTTAATGTGAACTGTTGTAAACACTATTGTTATTTTCGTAGCTTTTCTCGATTAAAAGAATCTCCAAAACAAATTATTATATGTACAAAATTACAATTAATAAGAAAAGAAATTAGGCAAATATTCCAGCGAATTAAACTTAAGTGTAGTGAGACCAAGCAATGAATCGTTATCTGTCAACATTAAATAACATGCCTTATAATGAATCTTAATCATACCATTAAAAACTTATATTAAAAGTTAATAAAACTTATATTAACGGTTGTATCCACCCTTATCATTGACTTTTTTAATAATTACATAAAATAAGAAACTTAAATACGATCTCTTAGCGAAGTTATTGCTTAAAATAATACAAAGAAGTAGTCAAATTAAGAACCTCCGCCCTATTGTAAGTCGATTAAAAATAATCAAGTTTCACTTGGGAAGTCAGAACATTTATTTTATTTTATTTCATTTTATTTTATTACATAAGTATAGTAACAGTAACAGATTACAGGCAGACCAACACATACACAAAAATACGGAGCAGTATAGATTGTTATCAATATATATCAATTATAACTATACCGAACTATGACCGACCAGTTTACTGTCAAGTGAGCCATTTGCAATTTTGTGTAGAGTACACATGTCACTCATTCATCTCATCACCACCATTGGTCGTCACCCCTCTCCCTCTTGCCGCTATCTCTGGTTTATAATTTAACTGTTGATATAGAAATTCCTTGGTCGGACAGACAAATTTCAAACCATAATAATATTGGAAATAACGCGTTTAATTTGGCTTTTGTATAAAAATACTGAACAGACATGCTCAGCGTTCACGAAATTTACTTTTTAATAAAACGATGTATTTTTTATAACATTGTTTTTGACATGTTTCACGAAAGGGTTTAATTTTCACGAGGTGCTTTTCCAGAAAAACGTTCTATGTTAATATTAAACATGACAATTAATAATTCTCAATTTCTCCGAGACAAAGTTTTCTCATCGCAGCAAACAAACAAGTTCATAATTATTTGTTAGCCTCAACGAACTACTGCACAAATTTTAATTGAAACAAAACAACCAAAATATGAAGCGCGCTTGACCTGCTACTGTGAAGTTAATTTACAACTGTATTGTTTCTTTATCAAGAAATGTCGTCTTCTCTTTATGTAGCAGTTGTAGGCTGCTGCAGGGCTTAGAAATGCTTTAAAATACCACTTTATACGGGAGTACCACTTTTGATGAACAACAACAGCAGGTCACAAAGTAACTCAAGTAAATTAGTATAAAATAGTAACAAAATGTATTAACAATTAAGCCACAAATTGATGAAATTCAAATATTATTATTGTCTTCGCATAAACATATATGAGCTGTGATGGTCTTAAGTTTTATTTATAGAAGACAAGACTAAGAGACGTTGAATATACTGTAGTAAAAAATTGAACTCGCAGCCTGTCAAAAGTAACAAGAATACTTACTATGTCATACTACATACGTTAAATCTAAAAGCCATTGTTATTGATCAGCGACCCAGACATAAAATATTGTTAACAGATTCTTCATGTCATCAATTCTGTCTGATTCCCTCCAATAAATCAATAACAAAATTTAACGGGCTATTATTCTGAACTTATGTTAATTATTCCGATATTTGAAAAGTAATTACAGTCCCTTTCTTGAATCTTTTGTATGAATATTAATATCGTTGTTCTCGATACCGTCTAGTTAGTAATTAATTTAGAAATATCTTATTTTGAATAATAAAATATAGGAACAACGGAAACAACCTTACAATTATAAAAAATTTAGATTTTTTTTAAATAGGTGGGACTGTTTTTAGGTAGATTTCGAAGAAGAGTCTATTGGTATTGGTTATGTACCAGTTGTCGAGTTTTGCAAAAATATCTTCACAGGAGGTCTAGTTATGATCCCTAGACCCCAAAAGAACCGCCAGTTAAAATGTTTATATATATATAATTTTTTTTATATATATATGTATCACAATTTTAACGGCACGATAGAGGTCGCTATTATGCACCGATTGCTTTCAAATTTGGAAGCCAATTCAACAGGGCAAAAAGGTTAAGTTCGTGAATGGGGGATATTCCCCTAAAGCGGGGGACTAGGGGGCAGATTTTCTAAATTTAGTTTTTTCAGCATAACTTTTTTCAGCCCACCGTCTCAATTGTCGACCAACATTCCTTTTCCCCATTGGTCCTTTCCATCGTGTGGCTTCAATGGTCCATCTTCTGTCTGGGTTTCGTGAGATGTGTCCAGCCCAGTCCAGCCCATCTCCACTTAAGTGAGAGTGCGTGCCTGAGAGCATCTGTGAGTTTAGTTTTTTGACGAATGTTTTCGCTCTTAATTTTGTGTATTCTTGTAATTTTCAACATGCTCCTTTCCATTGCTGTTTGACTGGATTTGATTTTTTGTTTTATTTTATTTGTAAATATCCAAGTTTGGCAACCATACAACAAGCAGGGTAATAGGCATGTATCAAATATTGTCCTTTTCGTGTGAAATATGTTGCACATTTTTTAATATGAACCCTAAATGATTCTATCCTTAACTTGGAGAGGGGGGGGGGACCAAAATTTGTTGGAAAAATATTTATAGCTCCGAGACTGTAAACCTTTTTACAATCTATAATATTTTTAAATGATAATATTTTACTCTACAATGTAGACAATTGAAGTTTTTAATGCGACTTATCTTATATTTTTGGAGATAAAAATTAAAAAAAACACAAAATCTAATCGGCAAGCCGTCTCAGCTGTATTTGCATTTACGTTTGAGTGCAACCAGCCCCTCGTACGGGTAGTATAGACATCTCCAACAATAATCAACATATTTCAATCAATTTACACAAAATCTTTACAAATTATACACCTTAACTTTCCTCATGAATCAATCTGTCTATTAGTGAAAACTGCATGAAAATCCGTTCAGTAGTTTTTCAATTTATCGCGAACAGACACACAGACAGACAGACAGACGTGGCGGGGGACTATGTTTAATAATATGTAGTGATAAACGTCTTCATGTGAAATTTGAAAGACATGCTTCCCTAAAAAAGCTATTTGTTTAAAAAAACTAAAAAAAAACAGAAATAATGACTCCAAGGAATTTAGTTACCAAAGCACAACATCTGACCTGTAAACCCCTCCCATAGCCATCCAGGTTTAATAACAGTATTATGTCATAACCCTGGTGTTACACGCGTCTAGATACTTTATGGTACGATTATTTGAAACCACACTCAAAATATAACTTATATGCTGCAATATTAAGTGACAGTAACGTTACGTAGAAAGTCATATTTTATATTAAATTAACAAATTTTCAGCCAGTTACATTAATCTTGGTCAAAAGATTTACAATTTGGAATAATTAAATGATGCACAGCACTCGACTAGAAAAAGAGGGATATGACCGTAAACGTGTCAATTTATGACCATTCCATCAAATAATTCACGACGTGACGTCCTTTCGAGGTGAAGATAAATTGTGCATGATTTACTTAGTGTTCAAGCGTCTCTATGCAATATATTTTGTTATCCAATATTTGTCACAGTTAACAGTTACCTACGAGTACATTATTCAATCTCTGTATTCGCGTAAAGATGACTGGTAAAATGCTTAAGACATTAAGTTGCCATTTCTACGTCCGTGTAACAAAACCCTCACATAAATATTTTATGATCTTGTAACGTTAGATATTTTCTTATTTTCACTTATTTGACAGTTGAGACAGTATTTGAACTCGTGCATTTTGCCATTAGATACATGTTTAAGAAAGTACTGGTGACACTTAGAGTGCTATCGCGACCACGGCTGTCAGGCTATTAACCTCGGAATATGATGTTCAGAAATATATGTGATATAAACATCTGATCATTGTGTGATGAGCGTGATCATTTGTTGTGTCTGGGTGTACCTAATTTATCTATAATATGTATGTATTTAGAAATATATAAGAATGTTTATCAGCAGTCAGGTTACCATAGTACAGGCTCTGCCTAGTTTGGGATCAGACGGCCGTGTGTGAGATGTGTAAAGTTATTATTATTATCTGTATCTGTATGGTATATGGGTGATTTTGAAATGTTTTGATTTAAAAAATAAAACTAAAAGTAATTCTAGTAGTATATATATTTATTCCAAAAATGTTTTTCTTTATTATTTGTCATAAAAAATAAAATGTCTTCTCGTGGTCTGCGGTTCAAACCTAAAACCCTGTTTTCCCCAGCTGTTATCGGTGGACTTATTTAGTATTCAGAATCTTTAAATTCTAGGAATATGTATATTGTCTTTAAATTATAGATTTGGGATTATATCTATAGTAGAAGTAAGAAGGTAAAACATAAAGAGGAGGTAATTTAATTATAACCTTTCCCTACAGTTGCAGTCCAACTACGACAACTTATAATTTCACATTTAATATTACTAGCCTTTGTTCGCAGCGTGTATATCTAAAAGAGTAGTTAGTAGGTAAACAACAAAGTTGCAACACGAAATGAATTTCACAGTTAGGTTCAATTAAAAACTGTCGATATTCAAGAACAGGTTTGGCTTGCAAGTGGTCTGACGCCAACTAACCTGCGGGCCAAACGAGCTGACTTTGTGAAACTCTGAAAATTAGTTCCCGAATTCTGATGAAAACTTTAATTGGTTCCTTAAAGCCAATATGTGGCTGCTAGTGTTAGCTCAATCGAAAATCTATGTGAGGCAGTTCGAAGAAGATTGAACTCAACTTTTGTAATGAGATGTGTTTTGTTTGACGTGTTACTTCAAAAGTAAATAGTCCGATGACCCATTTGGCGACTTTCGTTCTTTTGTTTCACTGTTCACATACGTATCTATATCCAAAGATATAGATAACTTTAACTAAGTGTATTTTAACTGGCACTGGGTACATATGACCCGTCGGTCACTTTGGAAAACTGCAGTATATTTATTTATTTATTTATTTATTATCACAAACAATTGTTACATTGTGTCGGATTTATTATAAAAAGAAAAAAAAGAAACCTAAGTAAAATACAAATCCAATATCAATAATGTCAATAAGTTACACATTACAATAAATACATTGAACAACCACAATTAAATAAATTAAACACTGAATTAAAATCAAAATACCAATAATCAATAAATTGGCAATGAGTAAACTAAATTAGTAAATTTTTAATCCGAATAAATTGGAGTCGGAAATAATTCTGACTCTAATATATCTGAACTAAACTCCACACGAACATCTAACTATAAAAATGGATATTGTCTAAATATTACAATATAACTGAAATATCTTTAAGTTATAAGAAAACATTTAAGATTTCAATTTGGATTTCGTTCTGGAAACATCGGGATACCTGCAACAAAATTCCAAGTTTTTATGTTAACAACGCGAGCAAAAATTTATTGGCAAAATGTGGGTGTATTACATGCCAACGTCTTTGGGAATATGCTTGCGTGAACTTATATAATAATAAAAACTACATGTTATGTGCATCACATCTAGTATTCTTAGAGGGGTTAACCCTCTAGTTGAGCTAAATGCTTGTGTTAGGAGTGGGTTCACGTCGGTAGTGCACTGGGTGGGGTTCGATCCCGCAACCTCTTAATCGCTAGCCCAACGCCTAAGCCATTACGCTACCGACGCTTCAATATTAGTATTATTTTTTCTCCCATTAATCTAAAATTCAGAGTTGAATGCTGTGTGCTACGGCAAGTCACATATTTTAAACTTTACCACCGTTTCATGTATTTTTTTTTTTTAATAACTTGTGACTCCTCGCACACCACCTCCTAATGCCAAACTGGGCAGAGCCTGTACTATGGTAACCAGAATGCTGATAAACATACTTATATATCACTAAATACATAAATATTATACATAAATTACTCCCAGACACAGAACAAATGAACGTGCTCGAATGAAATGAACTAAGCCAGAGCTCACGAGACCAACAGGCTAGTACGTAATAATAAAGACAATAAAACACCTCAAAATAACATTTCAAGTCTCATTTATTTAACATCTAGTTTTACGTCGACTGAACTAACAATAAATATTAGTAAATGATTCACATGAAATATCTCTAAACATAAGAATAAATATATTAGAACACTTGAAGGGGCGGTGTGAGGTCGCGGCGTTATTGTTTGGTGTGCCATTCTTCTTGGCCTCGGCGTCTGTTCCCTGGAATCTGATTAATAGCAGCAATATTCGGGCACTCTACCCCTGTACGTACCGCCTGAATTGTTCTTCAGATGTGTTCAGCTTTAGTTTGTGCTTCTGGTCATAACTCTATGTCATTGCTAAATCTCAATTATTATTGTTAAAACGTTTACAATGATGATCTAATCAAACCTGAAAAAAATAAGCATTATCCAAGTTAAGCTTAAACATAAAACAAGAATAAAAGAAATATGATTTATCAATACTTCTAACATTTTATACACAACTAATGAGTCACCGTTAATATTGTCTCTGACATTACAAATTTCCAATGCTACAATTCGAATAAGATGTCTTTTGTAATTGAATAGGGCATAAATTCGGCAGTAAAAATGGTATTATTAATGTATAATAACAACCTTCTACAAAATACGAGTTACGATATTCATAAGTCATCTCATACATGGAATATTATTAGCGAATGAAACATCAGGAAAACGTGTAAGTAAAGTCTATTAGATATCATTAAGATGTAACTTTACCACACAAGGGAAATACCATTATTGGCTATGCCTATTCGTTTTAGTTGTTGTTGTTTGAATTAATATTATGGTATTATTGACTGATTTTATTTATTATTATGATGAATGTTATTAATACATGATGAATAAAACAGTTGCTACTACAGCTACTTCAGTATATTTAGTCATTGTTAAATAAGTTTTTATGTTTAATAAGTTTCTTTCGTAAGTGTACACACAATTGTCATTTTAGCATCAACTGAGTTAAGGAATCAAACGTCCATGATTTTATGAACTATTAATACAAAAACGGGACTTGGAATTTACCATTCGTGGCGTCTTGGAATTTGATTATGATGTAGAAGTTTGAATGCAGTGATAAGTGTGATTTATTTATTATACCTAAATGACTTGATGTTATTTGTAACAAATGTAAATTAAAACCTTACCTACACTATGAACACGTTACCTCACCTTACATTACTGAGTAATGAAAATGCTCTAAATGTTGCGAATGCAATTATCTTTTCATAAAAAAGGCTACCAAAAATAATATACTTCTTTTGCATAATAATATGAGCGTTATAAACCTACCAAAAGATTGTAAATATTATCTTTCAATCTGAAAATTGGCGAGTAATTCTTTAGAGGAAATAAACCCCTATTTTGTACATTCATTGTTTATTTTGCGGCAATACCCTGGTTCAACGAACAATGATAGCTTATTCGTCAATTTGCATTGTTAATGTGCGCCATATTAATCGTTTTGTTAGTGTTAGCTAATGCCCGGTTCCTATAATCAAGAAAGGATTCGTTTTGCTTACGGACGGTACAATTTTGTACCAACGAATACAAGGAACGAATACAGGTACAAAACGAATCGTTTCTTGATTATAGTAACCGGTCATTTGTGTACAAAATATACTTGTAAATATAATATTAGACTGCTGGGATTTCCCGGCAACAGCCAGTACGAATTACAGATGTGCGACCCTAACCTGCTCGAGCAGCCATTATTATAATATTAATAATAACAATAGTAGTTAATAGTAAAAAATTAATAATATAAAGTTAAGTAGTAACTAATAATAATATATTGTATGCCAAATGGCAGGACATAGCTAATCTAAATACAATGTAAACATCTTTATCTGTACCTATGATCCACAATCAACAGTTTGAAGTTTGAAAGTTTGAAAGCTGTTCGCTTATGCCGTGTTCCTATAATGAAGAAACGATTCGTTTAGCTTACGGACGTTGAAGTTTCGACGAAAATTTTATCATTCGTAAGCAAAATGAATCGCTTCTTGATTATAGGAACCGGGCATTACACTCCCCAATTCATCCGTATGGAGGTCGAACTAAGAAAATAATATTTTTTTTGTTTATTTCATTGGCCAGTATACGAACAAAGAATTGTCTTCTCTTTTGATATGTCCTGTATCCATCCTTATATATACAATATCCGTTTCCTTCCAATAAACTCCTAATTTTCCCGTCATTAATTCCCAAAGTACCCGGTTGACGACAGTAGGCTAGCCCCCTTGTTCCCAAAATATGGGTGTTTAATACGTCTCTTCCTACCGTACCCCTGCGGAAATACAGGCGTGATTATGTATGTAGGTAATTACGTGGGGGTTGACAAAGTTGCTTAACACCTTCACTACAGAGAGTCAAAAAGGTAAATAATAAGTATGATAGTATTTGTTATCGTATGTTTTTTTTACCCCCGACGCAAAACGACAGGTGTTATAAGTGTGGCTGTGACATCGTAGCTCCCTAACGAAAGCACCGATTTAAGTGCGTTTTTTTTGTTTGAAGGGCGACTTGATCTAGAATCAGAAAAAGATCGATTAATTCAAGAAAATCTGCTTAGCCAAGTTCATCAACTCTTTTCTAATCGTTGAAGGGAGCGAGTCGGGGGTGTTTTAAATATTAAATTTGTGATTATTACTCCTTGTGATATTACACTTATCTATATATTAATAAGAGAGAAGAATTCTTTGTACGCATTTTTAAGGAAATTTGGGGAACGCAGGATTGTGAAATTTGCAAAACTTAAAGTTTTTATATAGAACAATTTTCTTTTTAACACTATTTATTACAAATTAAAAAAATACGTGGAAATTGCTACATCAATCTACGCGTGTCCAATCCTTCTTTTTTTGTTTTTATAACGCGGGGAATGCTTTTCGCACCATACCCTCTGTCGGGGATAGGAAGGGCGTGTGTGGGACTCCCGGCGAATCGGTCTACCCACTAAACCACCGCGGCGGCCTACCTCGGCAGTCGGGAGGAGCTCCAGGAACGCATCGGCGGCTTCTGGAGTCCCCCCTGCCGTACCTCACGACTGAGGTATATCCCGGGGTGACTAGAGTCACCCCCGTGGCAGGTCAGTGTCACGCCCTTACCGCTTTACACAGTAAGACGCGGAAAACCGACCCGCCTTGGACGACACCCCCCGGCCGCACCGGGGTGTCAACGTTCTCGGGTCGCCTACAGCGGTCACATCTTCCCTAGATGTGGCCACAAACGACCCTCAGGCGACGATTGGAGCTAGCGGCCTCTACCGCGTCCCCTTCGTTGCCTTCTTGCTCCATAAGGAGTCCGCAGAGCGGGATCGGGAAAGGGCCGATCCCGCTCTGCGGACTCCTTCTGGAGCATAACGTCTTCACAGAAAGAGACCGCGGCTTTCCAACCCTCACTACTCGCCAGCATTGCCGCAATCAATGCTGGCGGTGAAAGGTTTCATCCAATTTGTCCGACCAGAACTCGACGCTCGGACTCCCATGCAGGGCAGTCCTCCAGCGTGTGCTGGGCGGAGTCCCGGTCGGATCCGCAGTGGTGGCATTGTGCCGTAGCCTCTCGTCCAATCCTGTTCAGGTACTCACCGAAGCAACCGTGCCCGGTGAGCACCTGAGTTAATCGGTAGGTGACACAGTCGGTCCTCCCTACCCAAGCTTCGAAGTTCGGCAGAACGGCTCCAACAGCGCGTTGGCTGGCACAGCCCTGGATTTCGAGCCGTGCTTGCCAAGCCTGCAGGGCTTGCGTGTGTGCGTTCCGCCGTAGCATTCCGGGCTCGTGATACGGCGCTGCCCCTTCGTCACTCCGACCGACAGAACGAATTTGCTCGTAGACCATCGTGTCCATGTCAGCCAGAATGTCGAAGGGCGGAGACCGCGCCAGGACCAACGCTGCCTCGTACGAGATCGTGCGGTAGCCCCGTGCGACCCGTATGGCCATCAGCCGCTGCAGACTCCTGAGTTGAGCCTTACAGCGGGAGGAGCCCGCCAGGTCCTTTGACCAGACGGGACGCGTTTTCAATCCTACTAATATTATAAACGTGAAAGTTTGTGAGGATGAGTAGATGTATGGATGTTTGTTCCTCTTTTACGCAAAAACTACTAAACCGATTTCGTTGAAACTTGGTAGGTAGATAGCTGGAGACCTGGATTGACACATAGGCTACTTTTTATCCCACGGTATCGGGACTTACGCGGGCGATACCGTTGGGCGCAGCTAGTAAATTATATGTTGACCTATCATAGTACGTAATCAATGACACAATGGTGACGATTCTATTGTACACTCGACTAAACTAAAACCTGACTTAATTTCTTCATATGAAATCAACCTAGTGTTATTCGTAATAAGGTCTATTTGTTACTAGCATCAATTTCTCAGCACCGCTAAATTTCCATAAAACCTGTCAACGTATACTCAACTTTATTTCCACGCAGCGAGAGTCTTCATTTATTCAAACGCTGTATAATTGCCGTATAAAAACTTGTTCAAAACGAACAAGGATGACGTGTTTTTAATCTACACCTACGAAGACGCTTACTAAAAACACAGAGCAAAAGAGATGGCATTCAACGGATAGCGGCTCTTGCTACGTGGTATTAAAGTTTATTTAAGCGTATCAGACTTTAGTCGACAAATAAATTGCTTATTTCGATAGTGACATATGTTACCTACTTGTTTCAATTTGAAATAAGACCTTGTTTCTAAGTGTACAAGGTTTACTTCTTATATAAGGAAAATTTAGTGAATTTTAATTTAGCGAGTGAAGTAACAGAATTGGGGCCAATGTCAATTTAAGTTATACTGGTAATTGATTTTCTTTTTTTTTTTTTATATATGGACTCTATCCCGCGTGTAGAGTCAACGCAGAGATTCCGCCAATCTGGTCATTGATATTTGTAGATGTATGTAACTGGCAAACAAATGTCATACTCCATAGAGATATAAAATGTCAAGAGATTTCATTATTACAGTCCACTTACAGTTTGATAGTTACTTCGTAGGTCACTTATACACAAAGTAGACAGACATTTTCCACAGCCTAGATTATCCAGCATTAGTTATCCAGATTTAGGCTTGTTTATAGATAGCTCCATGGCTGATATTGTAAACGATAAGCATGTTGAGAGAGTACCCACCTATTTATTTAGTGGCCCCGCGGGATGAACCAATACTGCGGCCAACGATAGCTTATTTGCCAATTTGCATCATTAATGCGCCACACTTAATTGATTTAATATGGAAATGTTGCTATAAAATTTTGTTTGCTATCAGCAATTTTTATTTATTTTGTATCATAATATTTTAAGGTTACAGGTACAGCGACTAAAACAAGACTTTTGCTCGAAATGGAGTCTAAATACGCAGGTATCAGCACCTCACAGGAGATAACGGTTCACCAATGCTAATAGCGTAGTACTGTTTTTGTTGGTGGACTTGTTATAGGCCTTCGTTAATAACGTTCGAGTCAATAAAATCGGTACATAACAGCGTGTTAGAAACAGTCTCAACGCCATTGCTATAAACTATGAAAATCACTAACTTACAGTAACTGCCTTGTTGTTCGTATCTCAATTTGCACTCAAGTCATTATTAACAACTTATATGGCCTTTTATAACCCCACTATTCATCAATATTTATCAACCGACCAATAGCATTCTGTTACCGGTATCATATGTCATAATAATCTAATCTAATAACACATTTTTATTAAGTAATGATCTGTTTTATCATCTATTATAGTTTGCACCGATTTTTAATAAAATAAATAAGAGTTTTTGATGTGGCGACAACAAAGCTCTTTGTAAAAGGCCTCTTAACGGTTTCTATATGAAGGTGTTAATACATGTGTATTTATTTTTTATTTTTTTTTAAATCCTTTAGATGTGTTTCTGTTATTAGCACGGCGATAGGAAATACACTTATCAGAAGAATAATTTACCACCTTTTTATATATTTCTTATTCTGGTTACCCTTAAAATTATATAGTGGAGTCAAACATAAAAAATTAAATGCCAATCTACATTTTACTAAAGTAGCAACTGTTTGCTCTTTTCTCTTTTTATGTTATAGGGGCACTCGAGCAGACAGGTTCACCTGATCGTAAATGAGACCCTTAAGAGGGGTGTAGGGAAAGTTTATGGCCTCCGGTAACCTCACTCACTTGACGAAAAGCAATGCAAGCATTGCTTTACTGCCAGTTTTCTGTGAGGCCGTTCACTCCAGAGTCATGGCTCTCCCACGAAAGAAACTTCTACTGCATTAAAACTTAGATACCTACGCTAAGATAGAAACTATGAGCTCGAATTCCCTTTTCAGTACACTTATACAACATTTTAGTGTTACTTACAGAAGTTTGGATAACATTAGCATTTATCGCCTATAGACAGGATTAACAGCTTCACAAGTCGCAGTTATTCAAAGAAAACTGCAAACATTGCATACAAGTTTCATGATACTTTTAAACAATAACACTAGTAGTTTGAGAGAACTCGAAAGTTCCATTTTAGCTATGTCACAAATTTTTTAGAGCTATGTTTTCGTTAGAGCTTTGTCAAGACTTGGTAGCATAATATTAGATTTGATTTATTTGGCGGGTGAGAAAGTATTTAGGTAATGTGTTAGTAACAGTTTCAAAACCACTGATATAAACTAGGAAAAATCACTAACAGTAACTGCCAAGTTGTTCGTACCTCTGTTCGCACTCAAGTCAGTGTTAACCACTTATTCCTACCCTTTTATAACCCCACTATTCATCAATATTTATCAATCGAATAGCATTGCGTTACCGGTATGACCAGTCAAAATAATGTTTATTAACTTATTTCTATTAAATAGTGAATTGTGTTATCATCTATTATAGTTTGTCTCTATTTTTAATAAAATAAATAAGAGTGTTTGATGTGGCGACAACAAATGATGATGAATTATACGATATCATAAGAGCTAACATTAATCGAACCAACCCGAACGACCAGGCAGGTAGTTATGTTCTTTTTTTTTGAGGATACTAGCAACGTGGTTCATACATTACTAGTATTCTTGTTAACCCCTCCAGCTAAGCTAATTACTTGTGTTAGGAGCGGGTTGGCCTTGAGCGGGAAGCTGGCCCACCGACTCGGTCGCGGCCTACAAGTTTGGAGTTTTGAGTCGTCAGCCCATGTCGTGCGGTGTTCCGCAGGGGTCTGTCCTTGGACCACTCCTGTGGAACATGGGGTACGCCTGGGCCCTTCGAGGCGACTTCCCCCCCGGGCTCGGCGTAATCTGTTAGGCCGATGACACTTTGGTCACAGCCCGGGGGGTGAACTTTCAGGAGGCGGCGTGCCTGGCCACCAGGGGAGTCTCTCTGGTGGTCGGGCGCATCGAGGCGCTGGGTTTGCGGGTGGCCCTGGATAAGACGAAGGCTCTTTTATTTCATGGGCCACGTCGTGGTCCACCCCCTGGCGCCTTTATCGAGGTCAACTCGGTCCTCGTACCGGTTCAGGCCCACGTAAAATATCTGGGCCTGATCCTCGACGGTAGGTGGCGCTTCGACGATCACTTCCTGCAGCTTGCTCCAAGGCTGGTCGGCGCAGCGTCCGCCCTTTGGCGACTTTACCTTGGGCTACGAGACGGCTGTACACGGGGGTTGTCAGGTCAATGGCACTGTACGGTGCACCGGTGTGGGCGGAGGCTCAGACCGCCCAGAATAGGGCGCGCCTCTGGCGCCCTCAGGGGGTTATGGCGGTTAGAGCTATACGCGGATTCCGCACCGTGTCCACGGAGGCGGCGTGCGCGTTGGCCGGGACTCCCCCGTGGGATTTGGAGGCGGAAGTGCTCGCCGAAGTATATCGACGAACGGCTGAGTTCCGGGCGCGAAGCGAAAGTGGCCCCCGCCCGAAGAGGTACGCGAATGGCGTGAGGCCGCTCGCCGAGCCACCGTGCCTCGTTGGTCGTCCCGGCTGGAGGCTCCACGTGCTGGCTTTGCCGCCGTGGAGGCGCTCCAGCCGGTTATCGTTGAGTGGGCAGGGCGGCAGCACGGGACCCTTTCCTTCCGTCTGACGCAGGTTCTTTCCGGGCATGGCTTCTTCTGGAAGTACCTGCACTCGGTCGCTAGGAGGGAATTGAGTCCCGCCTGTCACCACTGCGACTACAGTGAGGACTCGGCTCAGCACACGCTGGCGGTTTTCCCCAGTTGTGCGGCGCAGCGTCGGGCCCTCACTGCAGTCATCGGAGTGGATCTGTCGCGACCGGCTCTCATACGCTCCATGGCCGGTAGCGACAGGAATTTTACCGCGGTCGCAACCTTCTGTGAGGAAGTCATCTCACGGAAGGAAGCGGTGGAAAGGGTCCGGGAGGACGACCTCCACTTGGACCTACTTCGCCGCCGGCGAACCGGGCGGCGGAGGCGCGCTTACCAGCGCCTCATGCCGCCCTGAGTGTGGTTGCGGGTGGACGGGACGGGTTTTCCCCTCCACCCGCTATAGTGGCCTCCCGCGAATTGAGAGGTTTTTTACCCAAAGGTGGTGTCCGCGCTTTTGCGGGTGTCTTAATGAAAGCTGTTCCCGGATCCCTCCTACTTAAGGCGCAGTACGGCACACCGTGTGGTTTTAGTCGGTTCGATTCCGACACACCGCTCCACCGAAAACCCCGGTGGGGTGACGGCCCGAGGCGGCTACCACACGCACAAAAAAAAAAAAAAGGAGCTGGTTGGCCTAGTGGTTAGTGACCCTGACTGCTATGTCATAGGTCGTGGGTTCGATTCCCACCCGAGTCTGGGTGTTCTTTGTGTTCGTTTTTTGTATGTTTGTAAAGTCCCCCGCGACACAGGAGTAATTCCTAATACGGGAGTTGTCTTATAAAACAAAAAAAAAATAACTTACTTCCTTTAAGCCTTGTAAATATTACAGTGTATATCTCTCTATCTCTTTTTAGAAGTACTAGCCTTATTTGAAAAGTCAACACAGTTTTGCACCCTGAACAAGCGTGAGTTACTTTATAAACTCTAACAAACGACATAAGCGTAATGACAAAATACATTTTTCATGCAAAAGTTTCCACTGCATACCAAATTCCAACTACGACAAAATAATTTAACTTTCAGTGGAATAACAGAATTATACAATGAATTTACGTTAAAAAACCCTTTGAAAAAAGCAGCACTTTTAGGGAGAGAATGACAAAATTTTAAATTTGAAAGTCGACTAATGAAAGGAGACGTCGCGTTTGATCCGGTTTCAAACAATATAGATTAGTACTTTGCAAAAAACTACATAGAACTCCGCAGCTACGTTGATGCGTAAAGCTTTTCGCAAACGAAGAAAAATCCAAAGCTAAAATCGATAGATATCTTAACAGATAGATAGGTAGATGTGGTCTTTAGTATTAAAAAATTAAAATAGGATCTAGTTTTGTAGATCCTACTAATCCTACTAATATTACAAACGTGAAAGTTTCTGAGGATGTATGAATATTGTGTGATCCACAAATAGTTGTCCCGAGTCTGGGTGTTCTTTGTGTCCGTTGTTTGAATGTTTGTAAAGTCCCCCGCGACACAGGAATATTCCTAATGCGGGAGTTGTCTTTTTTCAAAAGACAAAAAAAAAATGTGTTGCTCTTTCACGCAAAAACTACTGAAGCGATTGCAATGACAGTTTCATTGGTATGTAGATAGCTGGAGACCTACATTAACACATAGGCTACGTTTTATCCTGATATTCCCACGGCATCGAGACTTACGCCGGTGGAACCATGGGGCCCAGCTAGTATATAATAATCTGTTATGGTCGTAATTGTACATAACAGATCAAATAAAGTAAATTGTTACCACCTAATAGAAACTTACGATCTCTTCCAGGTAACCACTGAATGGAAAAAGAGACACGAGAGGTACTTATAAACAGGACAATCAAATAAATGAATCACAAATAGATTATTTACAGATCTTCTCTAATAATCAGCAGGTCTATGTGTAAGTGGTATCGGTTAAAAAAGAAAAAACACAAAAATTCCAATGTCAGAAATAGTTTAAAATTTTTCATATCTTGCAAACAGTTATATTTTATAACGCCTAAACCCCTTACTGTTTGACTACGGTGAGTGTTATAAATAGAATGTGGAAGAAAATAGGGTACTAATATAATGGAGCGTAACCATCCTCATAGCGATTCTGTGACACAAAAGAATAATAAAAAGTAATAATCCAAAATTACCTCACTGAAGCTAATAAATTATGTAAATAAAAACCACATTTTACATCATCGGCTCACCATCTTATATAGTATGTTTGTAAGTTCTATTTATTTGTTTAATCTTTGATTTATGCAATACTAAAACATTTTGCTTTAACTGAGTTGTTATTCAAACATGGTAAATAAATTATTTCATTATAAACATTAGTCGGTTACTTGTTCTGACAGGTTGGCATAAAAAGCAAGCGCGAAATATATGCGGCACAAAGAAAATAAAAACCCTTTTGAAGTTGTTTTCCTGTAAATTATTAAAATAAACAAATTTAAACGTTCTTTGCAGCAAATCCATACCACAAATATACGCAAAATAATAGCTCATTTACAAAAGAGACGTAAAAGTACACATTGCGAGACATGTAAAAAGCTTTTAGCTTTCAGTGAACTCTATATCTCCGTTTATTTGAGATTCTTTCTCATGAAAAAATCTCAATACAATCAGTAGAAAGAAGTGAAATATCCGATCGTGTAAATTTTTTTATACATTTTTTTAGTTTACATCTGCTCATTCACACGCCCTTGTCTCATCCTTTAACCTACCCGATACGCGAGGTATTTTTATTATATGTATATACACAACAAATACGACGACTTGTTTTTAAATTGAATGTTCTGAATAACATTAGCAAATAGGTTTGTATAGGTTTGTAGTCAATATAACAGACCAAGAACACGGATGAGTCAGTAGGTAAAGTTGTCGGCGATTGTGAGTTCGATCCCCACGTCGCATAGTTGTTCTGAGTTGTTATTCATGCGTTGACAAATATATTAATTAATAAAGCTTATAGCTTTAATAAGTTGCCTAAACCTTGATTTACCTGATCTTCTTAAAGCAGTAAGCCTACCACTACCAATCTCACCATTCAGCCAATAAGTGCACACTTACAACAAACATTCCTATTGTGCATTTTATTTTATTCCACGGACATCTGTCTAGTTTGCGTACCCTTTCGCAACCCTCGTCCAAGCTCCGACACTATTACCTGTCAATGTCTTCATAGATTTTGTTAATATCGTTTTGAATATCTCGTAGTGAACCGCTTTAAAAATCAATATTATTTCGTTAAGTTTCAAAATAAAGCTTAGAAGTGTTAAGAAGAACACAAAGCCTAATAGGCTCTTCTTTCTATTTGCTTCATATCCACATATTATAATTACATATGGTCATGTTAATATGTTCATTGAAAAAAAATACCTACGACGTATTGTTGTAATAAATCAATTTAATATCAGCAATCAATTAAATTTACATATTAGATGTGTAAATTAGGGCTTAATCGCATAAATAAGGTCCGATATATTTTGGATTACCAGACGTTTGGACCGAATTGCACAGATCGTGGTCACGGGTGGACTGATGAGAGCTCTCCATAAGTTGCGAGTTTCGGAAACTATCCGCACTTGGTCTTTTTTAGTTTTGTTCGCACTGTGCGTTGCATATCTTCGATGACGATCGCACTTGCTGGTGACGGAATTCCAAGATCTTTTTATGTTTCTTGATTTCTACCGCTTTACGTTACCTACGTATTTTGGAGTGTAGTAATAGTGACGGTCAGTGTCTCTACACCTGTGATTGATGTAGTTTTTTTTACGCATTATCAATTAATCTTTACTACATATTTATTAATTAGAAAAAAGGTTAGGCGTTTGGAGTTAGGGTTTTAGTTCTAAAAGATCTCCTTGATAATCTACTACCTCCTCCTGTTTACTTACCTGCTAGCAAATAATTTGTAAAATAAAACCACGAATAGTTTTCTCGACCTGGATATCGAAACTCAACTTCAGTAGATATTAAACGCGAGACCTCATGACAAGCGTACTTATGTTAGTTGTGGTGTACATCATATAGTGTGTGTACATCATCTAGTGAAGACGAGGTGAACTACTACTGATCCTGCATCGCGCAATGAAAGTTCTCGTGCCGATTAGTAGAGAAGTTCCCAACATCATTTGACTGGCCTGTTGGTCTAGTGGTTAGTGACCCTGACTGCTAAGCCAGAGGTCGTGGGTTAGATTCCCACCCAATAATTGTGTGAGGAGCACGATAGTTTGTTCTGTGTCTGGGTGTAATTTATCTGTAATATGTATTTATTTAGAAATATATAAGTATGTTTATCAGCAGTCTGGTTACCATAGTACAGGCTCTGCCTAGTTTAGGATCAGACGGCCGTGTTTGAGATGTGTGGAGTTATTATTATTATTGTGAACCGTTGGGCCGCGGTCAGCCAGGCGTGTTCACCTAGCCTGTTCGGAGAATCCTCCCTTTGTATCGTAGGGACATGATACCCTTCCCTTTACATTAGTAGCCTTTTATTTTTTACTAGTTGTCACCCAGAGGCTGAAATACGACCATAAAGTACGAAATCATTGATAACGATAAAGTTTCGTCACGATAGTGATTTCTTTTTATTAATAACACTTCAGCTCGTCAATAGCCACTGAACAAAATACAAAAAATCGGTTTACAAACACAAGAGAAAAGGTACTGAACTGTTTAGTATTTGCACACTTTATTTGTACATAAATAAATTAGAGGAATCTTCGTATGTAACGTACATATTCCAATCTCAATGTTTATCGACGTCCAAAATATAATATAATGTAAATATTTGTTTTGCTATTACATTTAATCAATTCCAGGTTACAAAGTCGAACTTGAGTGCAAAAATATACTTGGGACAGAGATGCTTATTAAAAGCACCGCTGAAAGAGATCCTCGAGAAAATTTTCGGTGTAACACAAAAGACGTTTCGGTTCGTGAACCCACTCGAGAATGTTAGACGTCAAGTGTGGCCAGGGATTAAAGGTACCCAAGTAGCTTCTGGCAATATTACCTATCCCAAATGTATAGGCGTTTTATAAAAAAAATATTATCTCGATTCAATAGGAGGGTTGAAAGAAGTATTTTGTCGTCAAAATTAATTTGTGCCAAGGATAAACATCCCTTAGTCGTTGGTATCTGAATCTTCTACCTAATATAAGATCGATCAACGTGATTTGTAATTTGTCTTAAATTAATTCAATACTAGTTATGTTGAACGTGCGAGTCACATCTCGGGCAATACCAGAGTTGGCGTTTAAACACTCATGGGCAGTATACATGCACACACATGCAGCCAGTGTAGTACAGAGAAGTATGTTAAGGCATCAGCCATATTACGGTGACCCCAAGTTATTGGTATAAGGCTGGAAAAAGTGGTCTGCAAGACATGTCTATCATGAATTGTTATTAATTATGTGTATTTTTATTTATAATGTGGTGTACAATAAATAATTTTCTATCTATCTACCTAATGTTTGTCTTTATAATTTTTAAATTCCAAAGAAATTTCTAAGCATACTTTTGTTAAAATATTGTAAGATTTTTTAACAGTGAGACCCAAAATGTTAATATCGACCTATACATAGAATAAGGTTATACATAATTATAAAACCAAATTACTTTTTTTTTGACTTAACAAGGTTAGAATTATCTATATATTAACCCTTATTCAATCGCTATCTTCGTTACTACAAAAGTTTTTGATTTTTTTGTTTTAGTAGAATCTAACCTTAGGTAGATAAATCTAACCTTATTAATACAAAAAAAGTAGTTTGGTTTTATAATCTTGTATAACCTTATTCTATGTATAGGTCGATATTTCTGTTACGTTAATTTTCTGTGCATTAGAAATTATAAAAAAGGTACCTAAAATATTTACTTTCACTTAATTTTACTTCTACAATACAAAGAGGGAAGTTAAATTTACTTTTTTCATCAAAACAAAAAAAAAATAAGTATTTTTATTGTTTCATAATTCATAACATGCAAAAATGTTTGTAAAATTTATACAAAGTAAAAATAAAAAGTTAAAACTAAAGGTGCCCAAATAAACCCTTTCTCAATTTATCCAGACAATGTATCAATGAATATATGTTAAAAATATTTTCCGCTCCAATGGTTGGTTGCCCTTACGTTAACCGCGACGATGCTCTCTAGCCGTGAACTAGGGCGTGATGGCACGACCCAAGGGACGAAGAGGTAACTTTACATTACCTCACTGAAAGTCGATGCTGAGATATTCTCATTCAAATTTAATAGATGCGTCTCTCGGCCATGTAGATTTTTTACTTTTTTTCTGCAAACTGATCAGGCAATGTAGGCCAGGAAATAATGTATGGATCATTCTTTCCTCATTCTAACAGATAACCTTTAGATGGACAGATGCAATTAGCTAGTTGATAGGTGCTAGTTAGCTAAGAAGCAACACAAATGAATACAACAGAAAAGAAATAATATGGATGTATATATAAACATACCTAACACACGTATATAAGTATTACATACAAACAAAATACATATATACCATTCCACACACATACATAGGAAGATACATAGAGTGGCTTAAGTATCAAATAATATAATTATGAATATCGTGAGTAATATTGATAATTATATTATTAATAGAGTTATAGGATTGCACTCGCTTAAGTACTTTGAGAAAATCACCCGACGCCACTTATTATTTGATAAAGGGTCCAGTGTAGTCCAAAAGTGTGTAGTCGAGCATCCCCGAAATAAACGCGTGGTTATCGCTGTGTAACTCTAGCAATTGCATGTATTAAAATAAGGTATGTGTGTTTATTTTCTTTATGAGGAAGATTGTACGCCTACTTGTCAAAGTAGGGTAGGTTTAAACATAGACCACACCGACTTCACTATTATATTTAAACCAACCGTATTCTTACGCAATAACACGACCTGTCTGAGGGTGTAGTGTGGCACAGCACTACTGTGCACAGTCTCACAACTATTGCTGTAAACTATCAAAATCACTAAATAACAGTAACTGCTATGTTGTTCGAACCTCTATCCGCATTCAAGTGATTGTTAACACGTTATAATGTTAGCATGACCTTTTAAACCTTAGGGTTTAAAAGGCCAACAATATTTATCAACCGACCAATACCATTGCGGTACCGGTAAACTAGTCATAAGAATGTCTATTAACTCCTTTTTATAAAATAGTGAACTGTTTTATAGAAAGAAAGAAGAAAGAAAAAATGATTTATTTTGCTAAAGCACAGCATACAACAAAAATAAAAGTTAAAAATAATAACATAGCTGCATAGTGTTAGTGTATTATTTTGAATTTGGCGCCTTTGTTTACGACATTCACTCCTACAAGGGCACGGCCATTTTCTTTTCTCTTGTTTCAAAGATTGCTTATGCTATTCATGTCACACGTAAAACTAAACTAATAAAGTTATATTGTGCTTTCACAGTTAATTACTAGTTTCATTTAACAGGTTATGGGCCCAGGCACACTCATAACAATTAGTTCGCGAGTTTTATTCCGTAAATTCAGTGATAACATAATCTTTTTCACGGCACTGAGGCCACGTGTTGACTTGAGTCTTCCAGGTGCAATAAAATACATCGAAAATGTCGTCTAATAGCAATATGACATTGATAGAGAGATTACCTGGCAGAGATAACTTCGCGAGTTGGAAATTCGCTATTCGAACATACCTAGAGCACAAAGAACTATGGGACTGTATAACCGGCGATAATGTCGATCCCAAGAAAGACATAAAAACAAAGTCAAAAATAGTGTTACTAGTGGATCCAATAAACTACATCCACGTGCAAGAAGCTAAGACCGCAAAGGAAGTCTGGGGTAACCTATGTAAAGTGTTCGACGACTCTGGTCTTACTCGGAAGGTTGGATTACTTCGTGACCTCATAACAACTTCTCTCGAAAGTTGTCAAGGTATTGAAGAATACGTAAATAAAATTATAGCTACATCACACAAGCTCCGTAACATCGGATTTAAAGTCGATGATGAATGGTTAGGTACCCTGTTACTGGCTGGTCTACCAGAACAGTATAGACCTATGATAATGGCCATTGAAAGCTCTGGTGTCGCTATAACAGCTGATCTCATTAAAACTAAATTGTTACAGGAAATCAAACAATCTGAGCAGGGTGTATTATATGCAAACAAAAGTAAGCAAAAGCAATCTGTTAAGCAAAATGTAAACAAGGATCCAAGATGTTATTCATGTAATAAATATGGACACATCGGTAAAAACTGTAAGAGCAAGACTAACAAGAAACAAAGTGACAACTCGTTTGTAGCAGTATTTTCAGCCTTATCAAGCAATTATGATTTAGGATGGTATGTGGACCCCGGTGCATCAATGCACATGACCATGCATAAAGATTGGATCTATGATGAGACACCACCACCTATCAAAATTATACACTAACACTCCTTCTACATTTCAGCCTTTTATAGTAACTGTTGGTAGCAGAGCTCGCTTTCTTAACAGCTATGAGCACTGGAATGCGGTCAAGCGTATTTTCAAATATTTAAAAGAAACAAAACATCTTGAACTGTGTTTCAGGTCAAAGGAAAATAACATACTTGAAAGTTACTCCGACGCCGATTATGCTAATGATCCCGACACAAGAAGGTCTACTACAGGCTACGTCTTCATGAAAAATGGAGCCGCGGTGACGTGGAGCAGTCAACGACAACCATCCGTCGCGTTATCCACTACTGAGGCTGAGTTCATGGCCTCCTGTTGTGCAACGAAGGAAGCTCTCTGGATTCGACAACTAATGATTGACGTTAACGAATATAAACAGAGTTGTATCAATCTTCATATTGATGATCAAAGTGCCATTTGTTTAATTAAGAATAATGATTTTCACAAAAGATGCAAACATAGATGTAAAGTACAATTTTGTAAAAGAAAAATATATGCAAAAATTAATAGACTTAAAATATGTTAACACTGATAGTCAATTAGCAGATATATTTACGAGACCATTACGTAAAGTAAAATTTCAATATCTCAGAGAAAAACTTGGTGTAATTGAAAACCCAAAGATGTAACAATATAATTTGTTCATTACTTAGCATAGTCACTATAAAAGGCTGAAATGTAGAAGGAGTGTTAGTGTATAATTTTGAATTTGGCGCCTTTGTTTACGACATTCACTCCTACAAGGGCACGGCCATTTTCTTTTCTCTTCTTTCAAAGATTGCTTATGCTATTCATGTCACACGTAAAACTAAACTAATAAAGTTATATTGTGCTTTCACAGTTAATTACTAGTTTCATTTAACACATAGGTACAAAAGAATATAAAAAAAGAACCATTAAAATTTTAATACCATGTAACATTTTTGACGTGTCATTTGTTACATGACACTGACATGTCACATGACGCGTCAATGCCACGTACCCGACCACATTTCTTTGAATGTAAATTACAAAAATAATAACTTATTATGTTACTGAGGGTTGTACGCCGTGCCCAAAAAAATAGGTGGACCCTCAGTATACACTGCGATGGACAAATGCCACCCCAGTACTGATTTTCAGTGCCCACCTTAGCTGTCGACTTGACGCCAACAGCCGCAATCATAAAACTAAAATATAATATAATATACTGGCAGCAATTGACATCTGATGTAGTTCAACGTAATCATTTATTATAGTTTGCAACTATTTTTAATATAATAAATAAGACTTTTTGATGTGGCGAAAACACTACTTGTAGCACTATTTAACCGTCGTCTTCCAAAGGAGACTTACTGGAACTTTACTACTTATTGGAACAGGCAACTAGCTTCACGACCTACTTAGTCTGACTGACTACTAGTCCTGACAATTCAAAAATACCTATATAGGATTAATTGAAATAAATGATTTTGATTTGATTTGAGAAGTCCGTCTTCAACGCGAACAGAAATATTTTAAATCCTACCTTCTTCTTCATTTAAAAAATCTTTGATGTATTATTTTATTCAAATGTACGAAAAAGTGTCTATTTTAAATATATACACATACATATAGGGGTAGTCAGACGCATATTAAACACCTACATTTTGCCAATTATAATTTCGTCCCACTCTCGTAAAAGGGGGCAAGCCTATTGCCGTCTGTCGGGCACTTTGCAAAATAAATATTGAAAAAGTGGGAGTATAATGAACGGCAAAGGAAGGTAAGTAGGGAACGCAACTGAAAGAAAGGGATCTGCTTATACTAACAAACTGAAGAGTGTGACCAGCTCGAGCTGGTCAGGGTCCTATACATGTAACTCAAAATGACTGTTGCTGGAAGTTCGAGCCCTCGAACAAAATATTTTACTTAATTTTACTTAGTTTTCATTGGAAAGAAAAGGAAAGTTAAAAAATAAATCTCTACTTTATAATACGCATTTGTACACGTACTAAAAAACAAAATATCTATATACGATACGAGAATAATATAAAATTATAGGAATGTTTAGCAAAACACTTATATTTGAATGAAAAGCATATATGTATAGGGTCAAAGCGGAACGAATAATAAATACTCTTTATTTTATTTGACAGAGTTGGGACGTCGTTTAACATATATACCCAACTTAAGTAACGAAAGCGGCCTCTCGTCTAGCACAAAGGGGCATACACGGCCACGTCTTGCCCCGGGCACGTCGCGACGGTCCGAATTACACAGCTTTACCAGCTCTTTGTCTCCGTTCGATAGTCATAAATATATTTATAAAATGTACTATTCCTAAGTATATTTTTAAACGTTTTATTTTAACTTGACCTGTTAGTCCTGTAGCTATATACATGTATATGTATTTATCTATTAGTAAATGTAATGCAGTCCTAGTACTCAATATATACCAGATTTCAATAATCAAGATAAGTTATCTCGTACTCCGGTTACTTTTCCCTTAAAAACGTAAAGTAATGATTTAATTTGTAAGGTGTTGAACATTAATAACAAGTGATTTGTCTCATCATTCAGGACACACAAATAAACAAACTACTAATTTGAAAATTGTGATTTCAAAGTGTTAACAGACATACTCCATACTATAATGATTAAAATGTGTAAAAATACAAGAAGAATTCCAGAACAATGTACTATTCAATATTTTGTCTAGTATAAACCTATAAAAGAAAAATAAGTTGATTTTAAAATAACAATCATCAGTAAAAAAAATCCAGAGAACGAAAAACCATGTCTAACTCAGGAAATGGTCGGACGCGAGTAACTTTGAAATTGCGAGCATTTTTAAACCATCCAGGACATAGTGTCTTGTGTACTCTTTTAAACGTAAAAAAAAACAAACAAACAAATTGGTACATTTTTAAAGCTAAACAAAAGACATATGTATCAAAATATCTAATGCTGGGGCGAAACCACAAATTCAAGAAATGTTCTAAGATTTCTTTAAAGTAAATTATAGAAGGATGGTCTCTATATGAGCAATATTCATGTTTCTTAATCCTGTGATTCGGTTCGTATGTGTTTGTATTCGATGTTTAACTGAGTACTACAGTTGTGGTTGTTTATTTATTGTTTGCTGAAAGATAATATTTAATTTATGAACAATACAGTACAAACAATGAACGTAGTCTTGAGCAAACCGTATGTCCTTAGGGGTATAATGTGGGTGGTGAGGTAGACCACAAAAGACTCATACTTGAATTGAAGTCGCTTTACTGTGGAATACGTCCACTCTGCCAAAGACCGCAGTTAACCAACACACAACGGTTATACTAATTTTTAAACTTTCGCGTTCCATGATATAATTATGTGTCTAAGGAAATTTAAGCGATCACGAAAAGGTATTACATACCTCTGAATCGTATGACGTTTCGATCAGGTTGCACTGGCCGTGCTCACAGCACCGCTGAGCTAGTCAGCTTACCTTTATCCCCGAAGGGGTAGGAGAAAAAAAACGAACATACATATACATGTATGTACGTTTTTTTATGGTACATGAGGTAAACGAGCAGACGGGTCACCTGATGGTAAATGCTAACTACCTCCGCCCATAGGCATCTGTAACTCAAGAGTCACAAGTGCGTTGCCGGCCTTTAAGGTGAGAGTAGGGGAAGAGGGGGAGACTGAAGAGTGAGGACCTCCGGTAACCTCACTCACGCGGCGAAAAGCAATGCATTTCTTCACTGCCGGTTTTCTGTAAGGCCGTGGTATCATTCCGGTCGAGCCGGCCCATACGTGCCGAAGCATGGCTCTCCCACGTCTACTTTACTCCTGATTACCGGTTTCCAAAGATGCTCGATATATCAACTGTGCCAGACGTAACGTTTCAGTTTAAGACATTTATGTTCTCAAAAGAATAATTACTATTGTTTATCAGAGATAAAACAAGACAAATATAGTAAGTAACAATTGCCAGAGCGGCATATATAGGCACTTCTGTCATATATTTTTTTACATCTAATCAATGTGTTTAGTAACTTAGTGGGTAGCTACTACAAAACAAAACCATTGACCGTATTATTTATTGCAAAGCGATTTGATTTGATTGACGGGCCTGTTGGTCTAGTGATTAGTGATCCTGACTGCTAAGCCAGAGGACAAATAATTATGTGATGAACGTGATCATTTCTTCTGTGTCTGGGTATAATTTATCTATAATATGTACCTATTTAGGAATATATAAATATGTTTATCAGCAGTCTCTGCTTATTTTGGGTTCAGACGGCTGCGTGTAAGATGTGTAAAGTTATTGCTATATTCCTATCGAGTAACTATTATGGTAGTTTTTTTAGCTTTTATGTTTTTAGTAAAAAAATGTAAATGCAATGATATTATCATAATTTGCATGCTAGATTGTATATGTAACTTTTTTTTTTATTTACTTGTATGTATTTTGATTTTATTGGTTCATGGCTTTGATTTCATTGGTGTGTTCAAGTATTCACATAAATAGGGACCTATTTATTTTTTATTGACCATATTACGATACAAACCCTATTCATCTTTCTCTAAAATTTTGGAGCTTCTACTTAAAACAAAAACAACTTTAGTAGTTCTCAACGATAAATTTATATAATGTACATGACTGATAACTTTGATATTGATCTTACACTTACTTTATTACTGTAACTTTAACTTCAATTTATTTTTTTAATTTCTTCTCAGTATACGCTACTGCATTTGTACGCCACATGGCATAATATAGTGGACATAATAAATGTTTTCATCTACATATATATACCTATGTTAAACAAATGAATAAATTATTATGATTATGATTGGTGATTGTGATGCTCAAGCATCGTGTTCTAAAGGGTGCAGCTACTAAACCAACCAACACGGCTGTGCCCTGCCTCCTTAGAAAAACTTAATTTTTATAAAAAGCTAATGAATGCGAAATAAGCAAATATACTACCGTAATTACTTACCATCAGGATTGTCATGTAGTCGTTTGCAGCCCTAATCCTTAAAATTTATGAAAAATGTTTGAGATAGTAGAAATGTTGTTGTAATTCTGCAATTTAATAAATTCTACTTGTAGTTGTTCCGTAAATAAAGCATGCGGCTTAATGGCGCTAGTTAACACCTCCTAACTAGACGTTTTAATTAAATTTCACTCCACATTGTTACAATTTAACACCCATCGTGATATAAAAAGTAATGTTAATAAGATCCGGCCTCGGGTTTTACGCAGGTTATAAATCAGGCTCTTTTCATTTTGGCAGAGGTGTCTGTTCATTTCTTTTCCGCTCCGGGAGGAATTAAACTTGTCTATGGGCTATTGCGAGCTTCATTCCAGGTTTAAAAATTAAAAGCTGTCGCCTCTACAGGCGCGTTTTTGTGATGTATTTAGAAAATATTTATAAGTTCTTCACCATGTTTATATCACAAGAAATAAATTGTTTGTGCTCGGTGAGCACTAAAATAACTGAACCAAATATAGACTAAGCAACCAGCGTTAGTGTTAGAGTCAGGTCAGAAATACACCTTCATGCTTTTACGATGATTAATCGTCGCCTTGAGCAACGTGCAATTGCAGCAAAAAATACTTGAGCTGATTTACCTTTGTGACATAAGCAATTATTCTATTTTGTCTTGAGTTGGATAGTTATTAAAGTTTATTATTCTTACGCGTTAAGCAAATATTTGGCAACTTAGATTAAAAAATATGGATATCATTAACTGTTGACCAAAAGCAGTACCTACCTAATTTTGATGAACAGTTCAGAAGCTATCGTAAGCAAAATATTTCGAGACCAACAACCAGCCAAACCGTAGTCTCAGCCAGTAACATAATATGAATAGACAAACCATTACATAATAGTACCCTTAAAACATTTTCAATTTTTGGAATTCCGTCACACTACATAAAACAATGTTATTAATTCTCTTCTCTCCATTTAATTTTGGGCATCGTACTATCGCGCTCTTATGTTACCAAGCCTTTTATATGAGGAAGAGTAAATTTTGCTATTATTCCGATCCGAGCATAACCTAATGAGTATATTTATCACATCACACACACACATTTTCTTTTGACTAAAATAGAAGTTCTACGTGTAACACGAGTACCTACTGTTAAAACTGTTTGAAAATAGCGTGCCATTATTGCATATTTTTGCGATTTTCTCTATTTTTGTAGTAATAAAAATATTTTTTTTTTGTTTTGCCATTAATTGTATCTTATGTATAATTTAATAATACAGCTTTTTTTTAGTAAACTTTTCCTACAGTTTACATTTATTGAGATACCTATGCGTGTTGTTTTTATTTGAGAATTTTCACTTTATATTCAATAAAAATGAACAGATTTCACCTAGGACAATTATAATGATAATAATATAATAATAACTTGATATATCTCACACACGGTCGTCTAATCCCAAACTAGGAGAAACCTGTACTCTGGTAACCAGCCTGCTGATAAATACATACAATCATAATATATTATAGATAAATTACATCCACACAATTTATTGCCCTGGGTGTGAATCGAATCCACGATCTATGGCTCAGCAGTCAGTATCACTAACCACTAGACGTTGGTCTAGGCCAGTCATTAAGTTTAACCTTGTACTCGTACTCCTTTAAAACGGCCTTCAAAACATAAATAATTTCAAAGTGATTATGTTTTGACGGTCGTAAGCAAAGGCATTTATAGAGGTTTTCATATTCCATTCGAATCTAATAAACTTCACAGAGTAATCACGTGATTTAATATTTACTTTAATGGTAGATAATAAATATATTCCTGATATTAGTTATTCCCTTAAATAAGAGTACAAAAAGCAGATGTAAACTTCGGTGTTCAACTTGTTTGCTGTCCTGTATTTTAACCGTTCTCCATTTGTTATTGCGTAGTCAAAAGTTCTACAATAATTTCTTAGGCCATCTGTTACCTTAATATGATTTCTCAGAAAATAACATTCTGTCGAAGATTTTACTGGTAGTAAACCCCTTGAGTTTGAACTCATATGGTTCATTTGACGAACCCACCAGATTGGGCTTGGTCTGATGATGACACCAAGAGGTGGATCTCTTTTTTACTTTTTATTCGGTTAGCAATTAAAGCGTCTTTTTTTAGTTTTACTAATATAGAATTATTTAAAAAAAACTCAGTCGTAGGACTGCACATCAGAAGTGAAAACACATATAGGTACATACACATCTATATGTCATCATGACAATATATGTCAACGCGAGTTCAGTGCTTTTACCCATTACCAAAAGTACCCAACGTGCCTAAAGAAGTTTTCAGACAAGTTGGCGATAGACACGTGTTGTAGAAGTGGACTTGAAATATTTGTATGTTATACCTATCGAGCAGAATGTTCAAATAAAGCTTCAAGTATTGAGACAAACGTCTCAATTATATGCAAGCTTAGCAGATATATTCCAGAAATACAACATATGCATAGGCTAAGTACAGAAAGCTTGCATTATTAGAGTATAACAACACTTCCATTGTTACGGGCGTAATAAAGGACATGGTCCTAGGATTATTTTCACTCAATGGTATTTACATTATAGCTAGTTTACTTATCTTCTAAATAATATACCAAACATAATGCTGGATATTACACTAACAAATTCTGAAACTCAAATCGTTTTAGTCGCACATCACGTCAGAAACACATTCCAGCGTTAAGTAGGTATAGGTAACTTATCTTAGTTAAGGTCTTAGTTGATTTCATTTTTACTATAAAATCACGATCCAAAACAACTGTGTAACTCACCCTATATACTACTGAAATCAAGGTACACCCTTGTCATTTCGAGCATCTAACTTGAGGTCACAATTCAGTTTTATTCCGGCAATCTTTTATCGCCACCCTAAGCTTTAACTTTCCAAGTAAATCTATGATATATATTTGCTGCGATAACATTTCTTTCAATTGAAACTCTAAGTTATTGATTTAAAATGGAAGAATCTCGAACAATGCTCTTATGAGATTGAGCTTTTGATTTATATTGCGTACTTAAGTTACCTACCTGCTGATAGTAAGTACATTTTTGTTTAAAATATGGTCTAGCTAATGAATCAACCATATCTAAACATGTATAACTCTCACAGTATAAATCTGCAACAGGAATACATACATTGATGTCCCTAAGCGCACTCCACGCTAGAAAGCCTTTATAATATTTTTAGGGTCATCAGTCTAAACCCCCATGTGTTTAGTATGTGAACATATTATATGAGTCTGAAGTTAGAGACTTAATCGAAGCGGCCGATTCGCAAAAAGCAGAGGTTCTCGAACTTAAAAAATTCAATAAAAAAAACGTCTAAAAAACAGGTAAAAAAATATTTAAACAGTTTCATGTACTATAATAAAAGAGTAAGAGTCGTTTAACAACTGAACACCTTCCAAAATAAAAATGAACAAATTAGACAGATTTTTCACATTCAGCTACTCCAAATAAGTCGCTAATTTCAGACTCATTGTGAACATTTGCCAGTAATTTAAATATTAAGTATATTGTAAAATTGATGATGATGAAAACTAAATATATTTCCCAAACCACAAAAAGACTCGGATACAGTCGTAACGTTTTTATTGACGTTATGTAATTACGTAGGAAAGGTAAAACAAAACTGTTTACGACACCCGTGCCTCTAAAGGTATAGAATATATTATGCAAAGATGAAAAGATGCGAGTTGAAGAAACTGAAATAAATCAGCCCCAATTTAGCCAAGGCACCTTAATCAAGACTCATGCAAATTAACTTTTTGACTTGTAATTAGTCTCATCACCTATGATCCCACGTCGCCACCCTCCTCAGGTTATATTTCTCCTATAATTAGTTAATATTTTCCCTCAAATTCACTTCACAATTCGTTCAAAATTGTTTGCGAAACAATTTACCTATAGTACCTCTCTTAGGTGCTTGTTAAGCTTCGAAGAGATGTGATGTCATGTAACGGTATATGCATGCCTTAACGCCGTGAAACTAAAATTAAATTCCCGATTTCAAAGTTCTGTACACAAGGATTCTTCCGAAATACACGGTACTACACAATTTCGCAAACTTCGGGATGCGGTATGACTTCTGAAAACTTGACATAGACTAGATATTTTAGTTTACCCATTACGAACATATTTTAAGCTTTCTTATGTTTTGACTAGTATTTATTTAATATGTATTTGGAATATAACTTTCACAATATTCGATTGTTATCGTTATTTCTTCAAATTGAATGAAAATATTTATAACGACGAGACTCAGGGTATGTATCTCAAGTCCGTGATAGCCAATTTCAATCGATTTAATTCTGTCAATAATATGCCTATGTAAGTATATCTTTAAAGTGTATAAAGAATAAATGTATATTTAATTTCAAAGTTTGAGGGTTTTTAACTGTGTAACTGAAATAAATTACTTGCTAATCTTTTATACTGTTTTTTAATATGCATAAATGTCACTCTTGTTTATGTCATTACTAGCTGTTGCCCGCGACTTCGTTCGCGTGGAATTTTTCATGGTAATTTTTTGACACGGGTCCCCTATTTTTCCGGGATGAAAAGTAGCCTATGTGCTGTTCCAAACTATAATCTATATCTGTGCCAAATTTGATCCAGATCCATTCAGCCGTTTTTGCTTAACAAACAATCAACCATCCATCCTCACAAACTTTCACATTTACAATATTAGTAAGATTATTTTTCCGAATAAGTGAAAGTGATAGACAATAGTTATGACATTCAACACACCTTTATTCCTGGAATTATAATTAGAAATTTAAATGTATAAACATTTATTCATACACAACTGTTAATATTTTGATATTCGTTTTTAATTTCCGCAATTTCCGCCCTTAAAAGGAAGTGCCATTCAAAAGCTTTGACGGTTGCCAATATAGTCGGTTGCAGAACATGAGTGTATAGCAACAATATGCACCCTATTTTCAACTATCCAGCGGAATCGACCGCAAGCGCACATTTCATCTACATCAAGCTATTGACAAGGCTCTCGGTTAGAATTGTATTAACCACATACTATTAATTGGCTTGACATAGTGCATACCTGCTATGAATATGTGTGTGTGTATAGTTTGGAATCTATCATTTCGCAAGGATTTCAGACAGCTTGATACGTACATATAAAGTTGAAGAGTGTTCGTCGCGGTCTCAGTGTTTAAAACATTGTTACGAGTGACGCACCTTGATCTATAAACGTATATTCAGAAATGAAATAACGTCACCAACCCGCTAGAGTTTCTAGATAAGGGCCTAGAAATAAATTTGTAAAATTTGGTTTTTAAGCCTAAACCAACGCCAAAGCCATCAAGAAGTAAGAAGAAATAGAATTAGAAAGAAGAAATAGAAAAATATTAAAACAGGATGTCATAAGTTTTTCAAGTTCTCGGCGACTAACTGTAGTTGGTAGATCATATTCTGTGACTGTGCTTACATTTCTACATTCTGAAATGCGAGCGTCAGAAACTCGTCAGAACTATGTTTTAGATTTGCGAACTACTTTTGATATTTTTGTTGGATAGATCAATATTTTACTTTTGCAACACCGAAACTGACGTCAAATAAATCACTTATTTTATAAAACTGAATATGTATTTTTTTTAAATTAAATAAGTGCATGATATGAACAAGTACATTATTTTTCTTTAATAGCTATGTTTTTTTAGTGTCCCGAATTTCTTTTAGAAATTTTGTAAGAAAATACCAAATCCAGCCAAGTAAAGGTCGGCAACTTTCAATTGTATAAATATATATATTTCAACAAGACTTTTGAATGAGAAAAAGAAGTCTATGCGTAGAGAGGGCCTGTACTATGAATGCTCTCTAGCTTTATAGTTGTGGTCATAGTGTAAGGAATATAGGAGCGAAGCTACATATATGGCAATGCCGCTAAACGCCGCGGCAGCTACGCGATCATTTCTAATTAGTTGGAATTCACGAAGGGTATACAAAACGGAGGGGAGACATGGTTTGAACCAAGACTCGGATGTGAAGAACTGTGTGTCATTCTTACAGTCGATATTATATTATATACCAACATCAGAAAAAATGCTTTCCAGAATATCCCTTACGAAACTTCTATTGTTGCTGCTGACAGAAAACTCACAGCCTCACTTTGACATATCGGTTAAATGAACTCTATATGTGTACTTACCAAATAGCGTACTTACCAAAAACCATTCCAAAGTGTAGTTTTAAGACTGAGTCATCATTAAAGTACCTAAAAGTAACGGAACGGTAACGGAAAAATAAAAGTGTTTGGCAGACAGTCATACGTTATGTCATTATGTCATGTCAAAAACAAGCGATAATAATGGAAAAAGACTTTTTTTAAATTGGGACTAAAGTGTACAGTAGGTATTGCAAAGAAATATAGAAAACGAATGAAAAAAATTACCTACTTAAAGTGTAAATAACTTGGTGCCTGGGACAGATACAAACACACAGGACAATGCTATTACTTTTTGACGGTGCACTTTCACTTCACACACACTTTTTTCGAGGGAGCGGGCGGCTGTTTGGTTTTTAATGGGATTTTCTGAAGTTCTTCCATAGAGACGATCCTATGCCTCACGTCGTTAGAGTTAAGGATGTAGATAAATCCCTGTTGTATCCAGACCCGCCTCATACCAAACTTTTTCTTGCTGCCATAAAAGCTAAGTGCCGTTGTCTTGTCAAAAACTCTGACACGGTTACACCAGACCCCTTCAAATTGCTTTTGATGAACCAGACCTTATCCCGCATTGTAGTAGATTCGAACTGGATGGCTATAGGTCTTTTCTAAGTGCCACTAGAGGAGCGTTCCATGCGGTGACACCTTCTAATGTTAACAGCAATGAAATTAGGAAATTATTTTTTTTAATTCTTTGTAAAACAAGGAGAAAGCATTAAACACTTTTAAAATGTTTTCCTTGTTTTTTGTTCGGACTCTCCGGAGTAACAAATGCCAGACTAGTTTTAGACATGATACAAAAAAACAGTTCTTACATTACCATCTTTCATTTAAATCCAATAACAGCAGTTTAACAACATTCTGTTTCTTAGAAAACAATCTAGCTTCGTATTTCAGTATGTTAAAGCCTACACAGCGACTAACGCTACGAGATACGTACCTAATCGGATTACTCCACTCTGCAATATTAGAGTACCTACACGAGGGAAATATGTCTAAACACTGCAATCTGGTGCTAAAGCCTTCTGGTAACTTCGGATACCGCGTGCCGCAGTTGCCACAGAGTGATAGCAATGTAAATATGAACTGTCATTGAAACTTTATAGAAAGTTTTATGATTGTTCGGTGTTGACACTTAAATTACTTACTACATAACGAAGTGGTTTAGTTTTGTTTGATTTAATATTCAACAAACATAAATTGTCAAACAATCTTCTTGATGGTTTGATATTGTATTTACTCAAGTAATAATCATATATCTTACGAATATGCGATACCGTCGCCTTAATAAAATTGGTATTAGCTTACGGCTTATAATATCTATTATAAGCTAAAAGTAAGTATACCCTATTATCTGATTCTAATAGCGTTCGTTCGAAATAGTAACTGAATATTTTGTGTTAAAAGTAGTCTTGAAAAAAAGACAAGTGCTTCTTATGGTTATTGAATTATTCGATGGGGTTAACAAGGTTAGCTTTTCGTTTTGAATTAAGAAATGTTGAAAGCATTCAGACCAGCTTCAATGTGACTGTGAGGTATAAAACTATTCCATGATTTTTACTTATCTGACTCGACTTAACACTGAAATAAAAAAAGAATTGTATGCTGCAAATGTTCTAATTACATATAAATATGACACAACGCGCATTGTGTTAAAATATTCTATTTAAAACGCTACCCCTTGCATGTAAGGCATTCCGATTGAAAAGGCGACGTCTCGTATATTCGCTGTGAATTTTTGCAAAGGAACATAAACTCAACGTTGCATCTCTTTTACGTATACAAGAATAAGTTCTTTTATGAGTTGGAAGGCAGACACCGTGAATGAGGCGCGTACGAGGCACACGAAGCAATTAAAAGTTGTGAGTTTATATGTACACTGCGAGTGTGACACAAGTAATTAGACCAGTTTGGTGGTATTCCAATTGACTGTTTCTGCCATCCCTGATCCCGAACTCATTATCAGTGGGAATGTTATTATTCCAAAGAAGGATGGAGTTTAACCGAACAGTTTAATAATATCCGCTTATTGGATTAGTTAATTGGTTTGGATATTGTAGAGGTTTTCAATCGCTTATAATCTTTACCTTTGATATCATGACATTCGTATAACCATATTTTTTTTGTCGGCATCTTTGGCCCTGTAATGTTTGTATGAATTATGATAATATATGATTGCAACCTCACGGTTGATCGATCGAGCCTGGTTTCATTGTCGGGTCAGACATTTTTTTCTGATAGTGTCTATTAGAAAACAGGGAATTCTCACAAGCAGCAAATACACCTTGTGAAAATGCGATGCTCGGACTACCCTTTCGGGCATAAACAGGCTTAATGCCTGTAATAATATCAGATAGGTATAGCGAAATTTCCTATTTTTGATGGGATGCCTTAATAAAAGTGTCTGGTGTGCAACTGAGAAAACAGAAGGTTTTAATGTTGGATTCAGATATCAGCTACAAGGACTTTTAGTAAGAAGCTGAAATCTGTTCAACATCTGCCATATTATGAATCGTCACTGCAGCTTTACACCGACAGATATACCGCATTCCCACATCTTAAATAACGGAAGCAAAAAACACTAATGTAATTAACAAATTCTGAATAACTGCAATAAAGATAGATAGTTATTGATTCGAAAAACAAATTGAACTTAAACCAATAAATGTTAGGTTATTAACTGCCAACCTTGTGGTTACCAGATGATAAAGTGTCATTCATGAGCCAAAAGATCCGCTCCATCTATGCAACCGATCTGAATTAGAAAATAGCCTACATATAATATCTATTGCTAGTTTATAAATTAACAGATTATGATGACCGATATTGATATAACCGGGTATAAAAATAATTCAAAGGTATGCAGAGATTTTTTAATGTTGTTTGTGTTCTATGTTTTTAGAAATCATAGGAGATAATAATAATAATTACTTCACACATCTCACACACGGCCGTCTGATCCCAAACTAGGCAGAGCCTGTACTCTGGTAACCAGACTGCTGATAAACATACTTATATAATTCTAAATACATACATATTTAGATGAAACGTACTTAGATTTATAATCCTTCTCTAAAGCTCTCGAGGTATTCTGAAAACATAAATAAATTATAGTCTACATGGTAGTCATTCGTTCGTATGCAATTACACGGGGAATACATTTACAAACCCTAACATGGACAGTTATCATGAGCAATAGCACTGCATTAGTGCAAGTTGTTGGCAATATTATGCTGTAGCGCACAATTGGCTCCGGTCTCAAAACGAAACAGGGAGTCTGTATACTCTATACCGGCTGTCGAAAGGTAAATACAAACAAACTATTCCAATATTGTTGAACGTTGCTCTACAACGGCTTTGCGCGTTATGGTCCGGTGAGCTTGCAATAAATAATAAAGGTACTTTCTCTATGGAATAATTGCTTTCACTGTACATACGTGATCTGAGGCGTGAATAGCGTATTGCAAAATCAATATCTGCACTAGTAGTAGTTACTGTTTACTCTTTTTGAAATTACGCCCCAAATGAATAGACGTTCCAATCAATTATTAAATACAAACATTGTAATAAGATGTCATGTTTTGATTCTTATTTTGTTTATGGTATAGGGGGCAAACAAGCAGACGGGTCACCTGATGGTAAATGACTACCCCCGCCCATGGGCATCTGTAACTCAAGAGTCACAAGTGCGTTACCGCCCTTTAAGGTGTGAATAGGGGAAGAGGGAGAGAGGGGGGAAGAGCAGGAAGAGCAATGCAAGCATTGTGTCACTGCCGGTTTTCTGTGAGGCTGTGGTATCAAGCGGAGTGGAGCCGGCCTATACGTACCGAAGCATGGCTCTCCCACGTACAACCACCAACCAGGAATGTTATGTTCTGAACATGACTGGTCTTCTATTTAAGAGCATGCTGATAACCAAGTCCATGGCCTGCCTTGTGGTGCCGGTGGACACTCATAACACCAACCATTGGCCATTTTTTCACCCTGTACGGAGTCCTGGCAACCCACCCCACTTATGAGCAGAAATGAATTCAGAAGCAAGACTTTTAATATCATAATAAACTTCTTTGAATATGTCATTGATGGCACATTAGAACATAATAGTGTTTTGTTTTATAAGGTCATGAAGTCAGTACACCATAAACAAAAATATATTATGATCAGTATATTTTAGATCAGTTAGATGACATGGGAAATTTTATGGATGTTTAGCACATCGGAAATGATTTATCACAATTAATGATTAATCCGGATAATTGCATAACCATGTGATAACCTAAACTTTTTGGAATTTACTCCTTAAGAATCGATTTCATAAAAGGTGCCCGTTATGAAAAAAATAATGAAGAGTAAAATTTTGTGATCGGAGGGCAGTGTAACGCTTTGTTGAGCTTTTTGTGGTTTATTGGAGTTTACTAATTACCCATGTAAGTGTGTATACCTTTATGTTTTATATATATATATATATATATATATATATATATATATAGAATATATACTGTCTACAAATCTCCAATGGCCGTTGGAGTAGACGGGTCCTAGAGTGGAGACCGCGAATCGGCAAACGGAAGGTAGGACGCCCCCCAGCCAGATGGACCGACGACTGGATGCGGAATGCGGAGGACCGGGTGCTGTGGCGCACATTGGGAGAGGCCTATGTCCAGCAGTGGACTATGATAGGCTGATTGATTGATTGATACTGTCTACAAATAATGAGAGAGAGAGAGAGAGAGAGAACCTCCAGTAAATGGTAAACTTCAGTCGTGCGTCGAAGCTGACACACACCTTTTTTTTCTGGATGAAGGGTACACTATGTCCTTTTCTGTGCCCCTGATAACGTGTATGCAAACTTTCATGTTGATCGGTTGAGTGTAGGCGTAAAAGCGTAACAAACAAACTCACATAGGCATTCATTATTTTAGCTTTCATGTTCCATAATAATATAATTATGTTGACTGACTGTTGTATTACATATCTTTGATTTGCCTGACGTTACGGCCAGGTTGCACTGGCCGTGGTCACAGGCTGACTGGCTCAGTGGTGCACACCCTTCGTCTCGAATCCGTGAGGTAGCAGGTTCGTTATCCACCCGTACATTTCACTATATAAGTATGTTTAAACAATAATGGTAAGCCGTGACCGTGTCATCCTTATTTATTTTATTTTTTTTACTAATAATATTTTTATTTTTTTTTGCATTACACATTTTGGCGTTACAATATTTTTAATAATGCCAGTGTTAGGAGACTCCGCTCTTCCTTAAAAAAAAAGAAAACATTTGTGTTTACCATAAAAAAAAGGAGCTCTGTCAGCTCATGCTGCGTTAATAGTAGAGATTAAGTTCACTTTTCTGTGGAAATTACCTAACTTTTACATTAGATGTTTGTAACATTTGTGTGTGTCACATTTTTACGATATTTCAAGAAAATTACACCTTAATGCTAACTTGTTATGTTCCTCTTGGTGAAGAAAAATATTTTCATACAGGCTCGAGTATGTAAACTTCAAAAATAAGTCGTAACAAATGTGAAAAATCCGGTTCCTCACGATAATCTGTTTATCTCCCCGCAAGAGTTATAAAAAGGAGGACCTGGTTTATTGGTACTACTGTATATTTTATTAGCCCATAAACATGAAGGCTATATTTTTCTGTTATGAAATGTGTAGTTTCACTCTTTCTATTTCAACATAATAGTATAGGACATCTAATTTCCTTTAACACTAATGTATTTGTATAATATTAATAAATCAAATTGTTCCACAGAAATTATTCAGTATCTCATTTAAACTTGTTCACAATACAGTGCTATAATACACAAATGCTGATACTGATTCCCAAACTAGGCTGAAGCCTCAATTTTGGGAGACAGTATTCAGTCGTGTTATTAGTACTATGTAATTTTAAAGTTATATATATTATGTTAGTTAAAAGTTGGAACGGTGACTGTCGCCGCTCTTTTTGAGATCTAGTTGTATATCTTTACATGTGTTTCCTTGGTTAGGTCGTGTGTGTGTGTGTGTGTGTGTGTGTGTGTGTGTGTGTGTGTGTGTGTGTGTGTGTGTGTGTGAATTTGTGCGCACGTCTGTGTGTGTGTGAGTTATGGTGTGTATGTTCTTTGATAGTCCAGTAACAGTACAACACTAAGTAATGGACTAACATAGGACCAATTACACCGTTAATAGTTCTATTAACGGTAAAGCATATCTAAGGGATTTGAACACATATATTAACCGTCTACCCTGGTTGTTATGTGGTCTATTTGTTTGTCCCATTTCAGTCTACTATCTAGATAGATATGGAGAAAGACAAGAAATGCGTTTTGGCGACGTTTAGCGTCAAGAGGTTCCTTCTCAACCAGCTCATAACTCTAGAGAGTGAGTATTCGGCTCTCTAATTGAGTTTTTCACACAACTCCGTTACACAACGTGTCTTCTTCACTAATATAACCTTCTATTTTAATCCATTGCTACTTTTTAAGTAATCTCTATGAAGTTCATGGGATACACCACATATAAATAGATTAAGTTACACTATAATATTGGTATGATCGATGCCAGATTGCAAGGTGAATATACTAAACTGCTACATTTTCAACAATATTATTTTTAACAATTGATGTAGTTACAAAACAATTATGGTACTTATCATTTCTTTTAATTAATGAGCTTTTTACAAAACTGAAGGTAAATAAGTACAGAATAAAAGTTGTGTGTTATTTTTTTCATGTTGTGAAGTCCAAACCATCAATCATTCTCAAGAAACATTTTGGTCTTTTAAAAAACAACTTGGCACGATATTTTATTTTACGTTTCTTGCGTGTTTGTAATTAAAATAAAATTGTTAAAGCAACGAACTGGTCATTAAAACTTTTGCTGTAATTATTTTAATTCTACTGAGGTTTTTCTGCAATAGTTAGTATAAAACAAACAATCTATAAAAAGTGAACCAGTTACTTCTATTTCACCGTTTTTCATAATATAAACATAGCTACGAATACTTAATTCGTTTCGTACTTTTCGACAGCCTGCTTTTATAACTAGAATAATTTCTTACAATCCTTATCTACCACAAATAATTTATTAAATACGTCGGTACATAAATACTTAGAGTTAAAAATCAATTCAGGGAGTAATTCTTTTATAAGTTTCTAAGTCAGAGTGACGAAAGATATAAAAAAATGTCGCCCAAGTGTTGTTTTAAGCTTACGTGTATCTAAATTAGAGCTTTACGCATTAGAAACTGGAGCCTGATGCATATTCTAAAGAAGAGATGAACTGAATTTTTTTAAGATTATTCTTTAACAAAGCCTATATTTACGTATAATTCCAGTTCTCTCAGAAAAACACGTAATTTATCTTACAGAAATCAGAATTCGGTTTCAAACGGAATAGGCGTTTCTTTCTAATTTCTTAATTCGTTCTTCTTACTGGTTTGGCTGTCACTATGTAGAGTCTACCTTGTAATCAGCATAAACATGAAATTCCCTCATACGGAGTCCACTTAAGTTAGACGTCTTCAAAATAATTAAGGGCCCCTTGATATCTACTTAATAAGTATGCATATGTATATGTATTCATATATCAGATCCGATATCACCCGCATTGAACTAGATCTAACTGGAATGCAAGATATCAATACACTACTGTGTTAAACTGCTCACACGAATTCCTGCGGCCGAAACAATGGCATGACTATAGATCAAATGCTGGAGGCTTAATATGACAAGGTAGTATTCAAATCATGCCAGCAATTTGGATGCTTCAACACTTTTGAATCGTTTAGTACACTGAACCGAATTTCAAGTCACATGCAAGAAGTTTTCAAATGTTTTTTTTTAATGCAGTGGCGTAGCTACCGGAGGGCTAGACGGGGCAGTGCTCCGGGGCCCCCAAGCTCAGGGGGCCCCTCGGAATCTTATTTACAAACTACAAATTGAACTAGTGAAAATTTCTCCCACATTCGGAATATAAATAAACCAGATTTTTAGAACCAGAAGTTATCAGGTTTGTGGTAGAGTTGTAACTAAACCACTATTTATATTAAATTGCGTACTTGATTCAACTACGCAATTTAATATCAATACTATTACAAGTAACTTGAATATGGAGTACCACGTATCTGGATAACGACAAATCTGGAGTACGTCGAATTCGGAATACGACGACGAATACAGAACAAACGATTTTCAATAGTTTAGTTGGGGCCCTAGATTATTTTTTTGCCCCAGGGCCTTTGGTTACCTAGTTACGCCACTGTATTAATGGTACGGTTATAAAAAGGAACATAAAAACTAGTGCTATTTAAACAGTATATTCAAATCTTCGACTTCATATAAGATTAGTTGGATAACCTGATTAAATACACGGAGGATGAGATGAGCCGTGATCCTACATATCTACAACTAATACACACTAAGTACACATAGAATTAAGTTTACATTTTTAATTTATAGCAAAATAGAATAGAGAACTTAACATACCAATAAATCATTTATATATATATTAAATATAGATTATACTGTTTGTTTACTAAATAAAATAAATAGTAATAATGTTTTGAGACATATTACACTGCTCTATCTAAAACACCTGGCGCATATTTTTTTTATTTTTAGAAATTATTGGCCATTAAATGATATGTATATAAATATATTTTTTAATCGAATAATAAAATATTGACATATAAATATTTATGTGACGCTACTTTCGTGATCTCGACAACAATGGAACAACACGAGTACCTACCTATCGTGTATTAAATAAATGTAAATAATCCGAAACTTTTTGTCATATTCCTGTACATAACTTTTAATAAAAGTCCAGAAACCTGCTCAATATGTTATTGTACATGAGTACAGCATTATTTTTTCTGTATGTTGTAGTATATCTTTATGAGTTAATGATCTCGGTCTGTATAAAAACAAATTTGAACGTATTTTTGTACAGAAAGCAACAATTTAATGGAAGCTTATCCCGGACCTCGGAACGTTTACTATCTTTTCTTAGAACTCATTCAAAATGTTTAGTTCTTAAATGTAGTGTATGACACCTAACCGTACATACTTATCTATACCTATGTACATATTTAATTTCTACTATTCACGAGAATTTTGAACCTTACCTATAGAAGTGACACTAGGAGTGATAATTGATAAATCACCTACTGAAAATAGAGTTTGAGCACTATTAGATATCTGGCGATCTTAGTCAACAGCAGAAAAAAAACCACAGGGGTAGTGAAGAGTTCACGGGGTCTTAGATTTCATTTTAGCTACTATAGTATAATCGACGGTTCGATCGTTCTATTAAGGAAAAGAGACTCCACAGAGAGTGAGAGAGAGAGAGAAACTTACCAGAGAAGACGGTCGGTAACATTGAGTAGCGTAGGAGTTTCATGTAGGGATTAGTTTATTAACCCACAAGTGTCACCACTGATGAAATCGTACCAATATTCTACAGTTTTTTTACTCAAAAGCCACGGATCCTAAGTGAATAAAACTCAAGAAGGAGACAATTATAAGTTTAGAAAGATTCACTCACACAGAACCAGAAAATATATATATTTTAGACTAAAGAATGATATGCAAAATACGTTATCAAAATTGGCCAAATACAAAAATAAATACGATAATCTGAGTCAGAAGATAACATAGCGCGACTGTATTTAAAAGGCGGACTTTTATTTCAGAGGATTATTAACTTTAATTGGTTTTGGAACCTACTGTGTAATGATGTTCGCTCTAAGTTCCCTTTAAACTGATTTACTGGCCTACGGGAATATTTTAATTAAATTAATAAAGTTACAACCAACTTTTAAGCATATATTTTATAACCTAACATTTTCACAAATATCTGTAATTATTGCATCATTATTTTTAGAAAAGAGATGATGGGATCTTTAACGGAATAAAGAGACTGCTTGCTACGCGTAATTATTTTAACTGAAAGAGGATTAATTTTCAGAATCTATATAAATAAATGCGAAAAGACATTCATCTGCTAACTGATCACGAAATCTGGTAAATTAACCTATGAAGGCGAAATTTGACAGGGAAGTAGTTTATGACTAGGAGACGTCAGATAAGAACGGATTTTGCAGCAAGCCTGGATGGCCTGGCCCCCGCCAGTGTATATGAAAGTCCTTGGTTTTTTGTACTAGACTTTAAATTGGCAGGGAAGTCGTTTAGAAGTAGAACACCTCGGTTAAATATGACTTTTACGACAGTATCGGATTAATACGACAGTAAGGATATCTAAGGGCTCTCGCAAGTTTGTATGAAAGTCCTTAGTTTTTTGTACTAGAGGCCTAAAGCAGGGAAGTAGTTCATAGGTAGGACACGTCAGTTGAGGACTAAGGGCTTTCGAAGGTTTATATGAAAATATGTAGTTTTTTTTTATTTTATTATTTTATTTTAGAGGTCTGAAATTTGGTCGGAAAGTAGTTTATAGGTAGGACACGTCAGCTAAGATTTTTTTTTGTGACTTGATTAAAGGGAGTCTCCCTTAGACTCCGTTTTGCAACTTTGTGTGAAAGTTCTTGGATTTTACTACGAGAGACAAAGGGTGATGTTATTCTGGTTTAGAATAGAAAATTAATGAATAAAACTGTAAGATTTCTCTTTAAAGAGACACACTAGTCAAAAGATATTTGTTTTATTTGGGCATTATTTTGTTTTTGTGGGGCTCGTGGCTAAGTGGTAACCGAGTAGGTTAACACATTACAAAGTTAAGTAAGACTAGCCAGGTCAGTCTAGGATGGGTGACCATTCTTATCAAATTGAGACCCCTCCGTGCCTCGGAGAGCACGTTAAACCGTCGGTCCCGGGTGCTATACAAACATCTGCGGCATTCGTTACGGGTAGTTGGAGCCCTAAAAAAAAAAGTCTGAGAACCTGGTCTAACTACAGAACTTCGATATCGCCTAGTACTTGGGTTGTGGAGGTCTGATGGCAGTCGCTTCACGTAAAATATCAAAGTTTGGCCGTATCGTAGTTAGATTGAAAGCCGACCCCAACTTAGTTGGGAAAAGGCGCGGAGGATGATATTTTGTTTTTGTTAAAACAAAAAACACGTATTTTACAGGTAGGAGAGGTAGCTAACCTAAGAACAGCTTTTTTTCGCTTATTTAACTTTTGCGGTTTCAGTATTAACAGTTACACATTTCCATATCAAATGTTTGACCAATTAACTCAACCACCAAACACCATCTTTAAATACACCAAAGGTCATTAATATTCCAAGAAAAACAATTTAAGTATTTTTTTGGTGGATCGACCGAATCGAGTTTTTATCATACAGTTTTTACTATATGCTTTTTTTCTTACTTTCTAAAAATTACTGTTGATTACCACAAGACTTACCTGCACCATTCCTTTTGTCAATAATACAGTCAGTTGGCATAGCATATTTTTTAATCAATTTCTTGTTCGAAATATATTAATATATAATATGTATTTATTTAGAAATATATAAGTATGTTTATCAGCAGTCTGGTTACCATAGTACAGGCTCTGCCTAGTTTGGGATCAGACGGCCGTGTGTGAGATGTGTGGAGTTATTATTATTATATTTGATTCATATGTCATTGAAAGTACAGATCAAAAATTAATTACAGAGCAATGACTATCAGTTACACTTTTATTACCTTTCATTAAAAAACGAGGAGAAAATTATACTGAAAATGTAAAGCTCGTCAGTTTTTGGTCGTTCGTTTTTATGTATGATTTCCACATCCATCTGAATTTATAATTTTAAAACTTCAGCTGACATATTGTAACGCCCTTTTAGTACGACTCGGATGCTGAATTTAAATAGTGCCTAGTAGGCTTAAGCCAACCTTTGTTAGTGTTTATGAAATACAATGGTTTTTTCTATTCCTAGTTATCTGTAGTCAAAACGTGTATACAAAGAAGTCGGCTAGTCAGCCACCTAGCTCACTGCTGAAGTGAGTTCTCTACTGCTGAAGCTTGAAGATTAATATCATGACTCCTTTGTCGGCTAGTCCTAAATTTGAAGCGGAAGTACCTACAGTATAGATAACTGAGAAAAAAGGTCGATAGACCTTCTTGCGGATAGAGATGCGAATACTACTGATAATAGGATAAGAAGACCTTTTAGTGAACAACAAATAAAAGCTATGTACACTTATATATACTACTACAATTTAGGTGAATATTATGTGAAGTAATTCAACATCGTTCTTAGTTCTATACTTACTTCTAAAAGGGTCTAAAAGCTATTAGCCTCTAGCTTGTAACGTCAAGTTCGAAGTGCTATTCATCTAAATGTTTAAAGCTTATTCTACAAATATTTATAATTTAAGAAGAAAGAAACTTAGACTAAATTTCCAACATGTTTGATTTTTTACAAGTGATTTTATTGATGGTCATATCATAGTAGTAGTAGTGGTTTGCTTATAAGTAAGTAGTCATAAAAATCATTTTCTTCTGCATTTCTTTTATTTCAATGTTGCACGTTTTAAAATTAAATTATTAGTTAAATTATTTAAACCCTGGTAAATTTTCTTTTAAACACTCGCATTATGCAGAACTCAGTTCAGGAATGGCTGGTCTATGAAACTGATATATAAATAAATCGTATCGCTTCCTTAAACCCTAGTTAATAATATGATAATTTGACACATCTCACACACGACTGTCTGATCCCAAGCTAGGTAGTGCCTGTACTATGGTAACCAGACTGCTGATAAACAAACTTAAATATTTTTAAATACATACATATTATAGATAAATTACACTGGCTCAGCAGTCAGCATCACTAACCACTAGACCAAGAGGCCCATCAAATTTGGGAAACATAACGGATTTGAACCTTTCTAATTACTTAGAAAGGTTCAAACAGTAGCTCATTATCGTGAACGCGTTTGATTTCTCATGAACAGGCATCTAAGACATTACAACAAATATTACGAAAATTCCAAAACATAAATTATTGATGAGGTACACTTAATAATTCTGAGAACCTAATTAATAAAACCTTGTAATGAAAGATATTTACATAAGATATTTCCTTAACCGGAACTCAAAAGGTAATAAATTAACAAATTACTGGCACAATTTATGTTAAAAATATAAATCAATTACAATCAACACAGATAAATAAAATTAAAGTGTCTGTTTGTAATGTGAAAATAATAGTTTTTTAATGCCATACAGTTATTTGCACGATGCCTGTGCCTAAAAATCAGTTTTTAAAATTTTCGCCTGTCTGGCTGTTTGTTCCAGCTAATCTCCAAAACCAGTGGACCGATTTCCACGGGACTTTCACTGGCAGATAGCTGATGTTATAAGGAGTAACGTAGGCTACTTTTATTTTGGAAATAGAATTAGGGTTTTTCGCAAAATACATAAATACGTACACGCGAGCGAAGCCGCGCGGGAAATGCTAGTACAATAATAAAATAAAAAGGCAATGCTGACATTGTGTCCATTGCCATTGTCTTCCTTGCTAAACGGGTATCAGAAATATTATTGATCTACTTTTTTTTCCTTGCAGATTCATTCGCTAGAAACGCGAAATAAAATCGTTTGAGGAGGCAGCTTTATTAACATGTGAGTATTTTATGTCGTCCGTTTGTTTGCATTAATGTCCTGTTATAGGCTATTGGATAAGCTTTACAGTTTTATGTAGATATTACATTAGAAAACCTCATAATATGAAGGAGTACAAGTTATACAGTCTTGGAAATATCGAAACTGGTGTTTCTCCTTTTTATGAGTCGTAGGTATAATTTGCCGTAAATTAATTGTGCCGTGTTAAGTAACAATTACAATATTTTGTTAATACATTCCATTCAATTTCAATCTTCAGATTCCCATAGAAAAGCTGTTAGTGTTTAGTTGACAGGGAAAATAAAAAACCCGGTATGAGACTAGTTTATATTTCGCCCAGTTTTGCAAGACATGCAAAACTTAATGAGAAAAATATGAGTCAATCTGTCAATAACCTTTGGCGACCTATCTACTTTCAATTCCAGTTTCAGTGCTCTCTCTAAGTAGGCGGTAGTTTATGAGCAGGGCGACTATGTACATAATACCTATTTTATCCGGCACCGGCCACTCAGCTCCTCTTTTCACAAATAATCAATTATAATTTCGTCTTTATATGATTATAAGAAGAAAAAGAGTTTGAGATTTTTATTTTTATTTATGAAATGAACACCTCTGACTCGAAAATCCCTCAACGATTAGAAAAGAACTGGTAATCTTCAAACGGCTGAACAGATTTTCTTGAGTTATATCTAAGAACACTCTCGATCAATTCACCTTTCAAACAAAAAACGCAGTTAAATCGGTCCATTCGTTTGGGGGTTACGATGCAACAGACAAACACACAGACACGTCAAACTTATAACAGCTCTCTTTTTGCGACGGGGGTTAAAAATTTTAGAATTCACTTAATACTTAAACGAAATTCAATTATTAAATATAATTTAATTATATCATTAAATACAGCTTCAATAAATTTTAGACAACAACACTTCTTCAAATTACGAATGGGTTTGAAAGCATTTACGTTTTTATTAAATTTAGGGACTCGTTTTAATTAAATAAATAAAAAACAAGTTTTTATCATCTTTGGAAAGCTTTATAGCCCAGTCTACGCTGCTCCAGCGAACAAACACTTTTGAACACATTAAAAAAATTGACGTGTCAGACCTCCTCTTAGAAATCTCTTAATCTTATTAAGGGGAATAATTACGTAAATAAAAAAAAAAACAGTAGGTTGTAACATGTTACGTGCAGTATGCTTTGCAAAGAATTGTGCAAAAAAAAATATAGTTTAGTGAAACTAACAAAACGCGCTGTTATAGCGAACTGAATTAAAAAGTAAAGATGAGTTCTACTATGCACCTCTTGGCTACTCTCAACGCGGAGGAAACGGACGCCCACGTTATCCTGGAGTGCGAGGGAGTGGCCACAGAACGGGCACGTATCTTCGCGGGTGCGAGATCGCTCCTAGAACCCTGTGACCGCCCCAGGAGGCTTCCGTGCTTCTGGAAGGAGCAAGGCTGGCTCAACTAGTCAGCTGGACTCTTGTACACGAATCATATACGCCCAAACTCGAGCGGTTCCTGCTTCCATCATCAGATCTGCAAGGTACCAAATTATGGTACATATACCGACAACGTTTCATTTCGACACGACAAGTAGAAGAAGGTTAAATTGACTTCCAAGATCTTTTTACATAGTTTAAGCACAGATTACTAAGTAGTGTTTAAGTTACAAGACTTGTAAAAGCTCTTAAAAGCGTGTTAAAAAGAAAGAAATAAAACCTGTAGTAGGAACTAACCATTCGGGTTTTGTGGGACTATTAAAATACTAGAACTTGATTAATTAATACTATTTAAATAATAAAAATAGGCATATATAATAATTAATTAAAGTATTTTAAAATATAATATTAAAAATAAACAAATTATTATCTTAAAGGAATAACTCTTACCCTTAAAAACCTGTAGACAGGACCTCCTTTGGATACTGTCGAGGAACTCAAGTGACCCGACGCTTTATTCCTGTCGCCATTATCATCAAGCAGGTCATAGACAAAAAAGTGAATAATATGTATACTAAATAAACACAATATTCTAAAATAAAATCGACCCAGTTGTACATGAAAACGAATTTTGAGTTTTATCACGAACGGAACACGAGGTACTCGAATAAATTTGCATGTATACGATGGACAAACGAATACTTCCATAAGTGCCTTGTTATACATTACTGTGTAACAAGTCTCTAGAAACAATTCAAAGGATAAAGTGGTTAGATGAATATTCAATGAAATACACGTCTCGTCATACGTCACTCAGAAATATTAATGTTACCCGCAACAAGGATTAAAACGGCAAAACAGTATTTCACTCGCTAAGCAAAATGTTAATCGTACACTTTTCAATGTCTAATAAGGTGAAAATTACATTGTAGCTTTTTTAGTATGCTACTAATATTATAAAGTGAGTTTGTGAGGGTATATGGATCTTTGTTGCTCTTTCACGCAAAATCTACTAAACCGATTGCGATAACTTGGTGTGTAGATAGCTGGACAAGTGGATTAACACATAGGCTACTTTTTATCCCGATATTTTCATGGCATCAGGATTTACGCGGGTGAAATCGCGGGGTGCAGCTGTACTTATATTAAATGATTTCTTTATTTAGAGACCTAAATAAAGAAACGATTTAATATAAGTACCGTATTTCGAAAGCTGAAATTTAAAACCTCGGGGTCCTCAGGGTATAGAATTTACACGGTTCCGTGACTAAACGGTTACGGTCCGCTATCATTGTCAAAATCAGGATCCACAGACTTCTCGTATTGACAGTCATAAGCAAGTCATAATTCCCAATAAATCCCAAGAATAACCAGTACGCTGAAATATAATTTGAAAAGCGATTCCTTAAACAGCTTATTGGACTAAAGGGAAATGCTCATGAAATGGACAGAAACTATTAAGAGTCCTTAATTTTATTTAAAATTTAAAAATATATATAAATTGTTTACTAATATTGTCAAGTTTGTTCAACTAGGGTCAAACTATAATTAGTATTATAATATTTAACTTGATATCCGTCTTTTTCGTTCTTAATTATTTGGCATGACTGGGTGACATTCAGTTCCTAAGATAGGTAATAATAACTGACATTACTTACTTAGATTTTGGAAAAAAAACCTAAACTGGCTTCTCCAATAGGGAATATGCATGTTGTTTAAATTTACTTGACTAGTTTTCCCTTGAATCTTTATTGTCCAGATATTATGCCTAAACAATTATTTTCTTATTTAGTTCGTGTTTAATTGCAAAAAATATTAATTAAAATATGCAAAATAAGGGCGCGAAATTCAACTTTGCAAAACGCTTCACCATTGGTCGAAACAAAACATGACGTGACATTCCACGTTCTGTCATTTATCGGCGCCTATATTCGTAGTGTTACGGAGAAAGATAGGTGTTCCTGTGGTTTTTGCTTTTAGCTAGTGCAATTTAATAATAATAAATTTACCCCTTATTAAATAAAAAAAAATTGTTTGTGTTTAATATTTCTTCTCAATCTTCAAATTTAAGAGCTATTTCTTGTCCCTTCAACAAAAATGTTTAGCATCAGAGGTAACTTGCACGTGCACATTGATCGATTAAAAATATATTTTGACAATTGCTGCTTGCTTAATTTTTTTACTGATTTTCTTAGTCAAGTGATACCCCTGGGGGTACGCTTACCACTAATTGGGAAACACTGATCTAGGACAATGACTGAATGTAGTTTTGTCAAAGCACAATCGGACAATCTACCGAAAATAGGTGCATTCATGATGCCTATATATTTTGCATCAAAACCAGATTTTACGTCCGCTGAGGTTAAAGGAGTGAACGCCGCAAGGTAATTATTATAATACTTGTTATATTATAATCTAAAGGATAGGTAAGATATGTATAGTTAGTTATATTCATGAAGTTTTATTGGACTTTTGTTACCCAGTTTAAGTAGACAAGCAAGTTGCCTTCTGCTTGATATTTAAAACAAACGTAAAATACTGCTGACTAATTCACACTATATTAGCAATTTAATTGTAATATGCTTACATTAAAGTAATTTTCACAACAATATAAACACGATATTGAAGATACTTCATCTGTTCTCATTAATGTACACCATTGTTTTCGTATTTTACATTATTATTTTGTATAGGAAAAAATACTGTATTGGGTGTACTTCTCATAGTGTTTTTACACTTAGGGACAAGACAATACCTATAAAATGGTTTTTTAACTATGTCCATCGTCTATTAATTACAATAAATAGTAATTACAACTGGAAATCGGTATACAATCACTGTAACACTTCAAGTAAGTTTATGAAACAAACAATAAGCGTGGAACGTGACGTCATCCAAGGCCCACGAAATATGGCGGCGTTCAAACAGATCAAATTTTATCAATGTTTTCAATGTTATTTTAAAAATTAATTTGAACATTGCCAAGGTTATTTACATTTTGTTATTAGGGTAGAATGATGGAACAAGTCAATAAAAGATAAAAAAAATACATGCATATTCCCCATTAGGTGTATATTTAATTTTTAGTCATTTCGAGCATTTTTGTTTAGCTGATGGGCATTCTCTTTAAACCCTGAAATGATAACAGGTTGCTGACTTGACCATAAAAATATATTGTAATTGAATTTATTGTGGTCCCGGAACTTAAACATTTACAACCACGCATAGCTATTTAAATAACAAAAAAAATGCTCCATCCATTTACAATAAAGCATTCCCATTTTCTGTCATTTAATGGATTTATAAAAAATAAATCAAAAGCAAAAGCTGTGAGTACATTTTGTCGCGAATTCGTTGAACTGAGCTATACGATCCCTGGAATACCATGTTTTATTGTATTTGTTGTATTATATTACTTTAACAAAAAGGCTCAGTTGTGTATGTGTGCCAATCAGAACACATAAACACGCAGGCTGGCTACACATAAATACTTATCTAAAAATAGGAGTGCCTATAAGTACAAAATAGAATTATGCATGCACTCACCCTGGACCCCGTAACTGTGCCAACGTCGTACAAATATAAGTAACCAACTTTAGCAAATGGGAAATAATTTTTATAAACATAAACATTCACTCTTTCTTTGTCTTGAAGTTAAATTAAAAGCTGACATCCTTCAAAGATTACATCAATTCGGGGAATTGATTTCCGATGATTCGGGGAAAATTCGCTTCATTGTAGGATATTAGAAAGTGTTATTTCATTATCTAGAAACAAACAACTTACAATAATTACCTTCAAACATGTACGGATACATACACAATGGAGGATATTTAATCACAAGACAAACGGGACTGAGCCCACTTAAGTTGATCCGTCCACGTAGGGTTATCCGAGGGAGGTCTGTACTCTGTTCTTAGTGCAGTGTAGCTACCCACTAGCAATAGATAATCCGTACATACCATATATCTCGAAGAAAATGATATCGGAGATAGAAAATAATGACCCTTTAAGTACCTAAGTATTGATACAACTGTTTGAAAATGGGGGAATGTGGATAGAAGATAAAGCGATATTGGATTAACTTGGTGAACATGACATGCGATCATTTTCAGTAAGTATGTAACATTTCCATTCATAGACGTTACGATATTTGTACTTCTTGTCAAGAGCTTTTGCCAACTCAACAGGGAATATGCATGTATTTCTTTTTTATCTTATATTGACTTGTTCCATCATTCTACCCTAATAAAAAATGTAAATAACCTTGGCAATGTTCAAATTAGTTTTTAAAATAACTTTGAAAACATCGATAAAATTTGTCTGTTTGAACGCCGCCGCCATATTTCGCGGGCCTTGGATGACGTCACGTTCCACGCTCAGTGTTTGTTTCAAAGTGTAAAAACACTATAAGAAGTACACCCAATACAGTATTTTTTCCTGTACAAAATAATAATGTAAAATACGAAAACAATGGTGTACATTAATGAGAAGAGATGTAGTATCTTCAATATCGTGTTTATATTGTTGTGAAGATCACTTTAATGTAAGCATATCACAATTTTATTGCTAGTATAGTGTGAATTAGTCAGCAGTAATTTATGTTTGTTTTAAATATCAAGCAGAAGGCAACTTGCTTGTCTACTTAAACTAGGTAACAAAAGTCCAATAAAACTTCATGAATATAACTAACTATACATATCTTACGTATCCTTTAGATTATAATATAACAAGTATTATAATAATTACCCTGCGGCTTTCACTCCTTTGACCTCAGCGGACGCAAAATCTGGATTTGATGCAAAATATATAGTCATCATGAATGCACCTATTTTCGGTAGTTTGTCCGATTGTACTTTGACAAAACTACATTCAGTCATTGTTCTAGATGATTTCTAATATCACTAGAATGCTTAAATTGCACTAGCTAAGAGCAAAAACCATAGGAACACCTAACTTTCTCCGTAACACTACGAATATAGGCGCCGATAAATGACAGAACATGGAATGTCACGTCATGTTTTGTTTCGACCAATGGTAAAGCGTTTTGCAAAGTTGAATTTCGCGCCTATTATTTTATTATTTTATATTTTAATTAATATTTTTTGCAATTAAACACGAACTAAATAAGAAAATAATTGTTTAGGCATAATATCTGGACAATAAAGATTCAAGGGAAAATTACTCAAGTAAATTTAAACAACATGCATATTCCCTATTTCATTCATTAAGGATTAAGTGATTGTCAAATTAATTGAATATGTTTATTAAACAGCATTAGTTTCGAAAATAAACTAATCACAAACTAAAATAATCAACGTTTTCCTATTTGGATTGGCTAAAGCTATCTAATTATAAATGTAACTATAGCACAAGTTTCAGTTCAAGTGGGAGAGCCATGATTCGGCACGTACTCGTATGGGCCGGCTCGACCTGAGTGATACCACGGCCTCACAAAAAACCGGCAGTGAAGCAATGCTTACGTTTTTTTCGCTGAGTGAGGTTACCGGAGGCCCTAAACCTTCCCTCTACTCCCTCTCTCCCTCTTCCTTCCCTTACCCTACTCCCAACTTTAAGGCCTGGCAATGTACTTGTGACTCTCGAGTTGCAGGAGCTCATGGGCGGCGGCTGTCACTTACCATCATGTGACCGGTTTGCTCGTTTGCCCCCTATAACATAAAAAATACATGATATTTTTCCTAAGATCCTCATGAATGTCCTCCGCCCTTGCGGAGGCAAAGGGGTCTATCGGACTCTTACTGACTAAAAATAAATAATGTTTCGGATTTGTAATTTGGCAAACTAGTTTATTCGAAGTTTGACTGAAGCCTAAATTTCGTTTACTTTAGTGGGTTAGAATCGAGCTTAAAACTTTGGTATTCCACTTAATGCTGACCAAATCAAAATGAAATTGACTCAATTATTTAGTAGTTTGTAATGTGGAAGATGCAAAGTGACGAAAATAAATATAGTAATATAGCCTTCTGACCAGTAAAGTATATATTTTATTATCTTTCCTAAATCCGGGGATTAAAATGCTCTTATCAAGCTACATCAAAGTAACTCCAATGATATTTTAATTTAATAGTTATATGTATTAATATAAATATTTTACCCGTACGGGCCAACCTACCTACCTACGGGTGGTAGGTAGGTAGGTTGGCCCGTATGGGTATAATACTTGAAGCAATGGACTGCCATCCATTGAGTGGACTGAGCTGACAACCTTAAATCCTACGCCATTCGTGCGCATTTTTTAATGCCCCTTAGTGTAAAAATCATACATACATACACATGGGCGTACCAAGGGGAGGACACGGGAGGGCAACAACCCTGTGGCTTTAGCAAGCTTACGTAGTACCAAGGTAATTTTAATTTCTTCTTAAATTTAAAAAAATATTGTTTCTTAAATTTAAAAATGGCATTAAGCATCCTTCGTAAAGATCGGCTCTTAATTCAATTTCACATGTCGAATTTCCAATACAGATGTCGAAAAACAAACAAATATATTCAGGGCTATACCTAAAATCATCATTAAAATTAAACACCACAAGAGCAGTTTCGCATGCCGGCATCACATATTCACATGTCATGTGAGAATTCGCTGTGAATATATTGTTACCCATAACTAGGGTTGCCAACGGTCTAAAAGGCTTAGTCGCACTAAGCACGATAGTTAAATAAATGGTACATTTTTTCAGAGTGTGATTGAACGAAGTTAAACCTAGCATTTCATTTCTCCTGTAAATCTGAAATTAAGTTTTAGAGAGAAATCAAACCACAGGATACTAAAAGATTCACGTACCGCTTCTAACATACGCAAAACCCAGACGGTGAATGAAAAGGTGGATGCAAAGTATTGCAAAGCCTAATTATCTTTTAAATATCTAACGAGAGGCCCCCTCTGGGACCCCTCCAGTTAGAACAATATGATTTCTTTTCAATTTTAGGCGTTAGCACAAGCTCTTGGTCAAGTCTAGACGTTAGCTGACAATGTACTCGTATGTCTCTACTCTTTCAGGACTCTTTTGGACTTACAATTATTTGCTATTACAACATTATTATACTTACTATTTACTTATAATGTCATAGTTCCACGACTGTTAAAAAGTAAAATCCATTTAGTTCAGTTAAACCAATAATAGGTTTGAATTGTCAGGAGTCAGTTAAACTAAGTCAGTTGTGAAGCTAGTTGCCTGTACCAATACGAAGATCCTATGGAGAAGAACAGGCTAATCCAAGAAAACTCTTTTTCAAAATATTTTTTACAAGTTTTTTGGCTACGTTGCTTTTAAGCGTAAATAAAATATGAGGACAATGTAACTTATTATTCTAAAATATAAATAAACGTGCTAATTACTACTATACATATTTAAGTAATAGCAGACCGGAAATGACCGACCAACTACTATACAACTAAGTAACTACTATACAACACATTTGAGCATTTACTAATAATAATCCCTCATAAGCAAGATTTTTCTAGTTGGTAACCCTGTAGCGCCCGCGTTGACCGTTGTCAGGAGATTATGTGCACGCCGCCCGGTGACGTGTGGCGATCCATTACTTTTCATATTTTACACCGACCACAATCCATCATGACTAGTTTCGTCATAAATTAAACGTTAAGCCCACCGTGACCTGCACACGTCATTTATAAGCTACGAGGTCGAAAGGCTAGCTAAGAAATTAAAAATCCAAAAGGTACGCCATTAAATATTGAAGAGCAATATCTCTGAGCTATACATTTCATTGCGCATTTACGTTGTCACTTTTCCTATTGAAAAATGTAATTACTTACTGTTCGAAAAATAATGTTAATGGGGTTAAGGGTTTCGAATTCGATATCTCGAAAGTGTCCCTTCGTGCGGCACCTGGGAAAATCAAAATTATCTATTTGTTTATATGAAAGAAAAAAAAATCTAAGAAAAAAACATTTACACAAAACCTACCGGGGTTTTAATAATAGATAAACGTATTTCTTTCTTATATCGTTTACAATAGAAATCCATCATTATGATTTGTTAAAAATGAGAATTTACGTATACAATGCTAACAAGCTCCTTTGTTATATGAATCTTCCATTAAACCTAAATTAGCAAGATTAGAAACAGAAAGAGCCAACAAGTTAGTACCATGAGTTTATATTATGATTTTGTAGAATTGTTTGTTGACCCAAATAAAAAAAAAAACCTTTTCACTCTTATTCAGGCGAGCCATTAGATGTTTTACAGGAAAACCAATAAATTTGCATTACAATTTTACTAGATTTAGTTCCACTACCATGCGAGAACTGTACGCCAATTGCACACTACAATTTCTCTGACAAGAAAGTGTAAGTAGGAAGGAATGTTAGTTGCTGGACTATTACACAACAAGCATTTATATTTTTTTATTTTATGTATTTTTTTTATATTTGAGTTTGGTAATCCTACATTATTAAAACAGAAACAACCAGAAAGGTACAAAGCACAGCGAGAACCAGCCCGGCCCTGGACCAGGGTAGAACGAGATTATATTTCAGCGCCCAATTTTTTTTCACTTTACCTAAAATATTAGTTCAGTTTTATGTTAAATAAACATAACAATTACCAAATTTTCAAAACTTAACCTTTGTTGCAAATATCAACACTTGGTTTGGATTTAAATGAAATTAAAAAGTTCTAATTATTTATTATATCCTGCCTCTTTAGCATTGACAAAGTTCTTACCGCTATTGGTGTTCAATTCAATCAGTCGCTAAATAATAAAATATATTATGTTACTTGTGTTGGTATTGTAATGACTAATTTAAGGGTAGCCACACACCCTAGCACGCCTTTTTAAAAAGCGTCATATAAATTTAATTTTCTACTGGAAATCTTTTTTCGCATTTAGGTTATTTAGGCATATATTTATTAGGCATAAAATGAGTGAGGAGGATTTTATAGTTTATGTAAATAAGTTCAATACTCAAGACTTAAAAGGTTTATTTATTTTTTGCTTCCTTTTTGAAGTTTTTAATTGTGAATGACAGCGATGAGGATGTTTACCATTTTAGCAATCCATCTATACGAATATAATAAAGCTGAAGTGTTTTTTGTTTGCTTCTTTGTGTGTGTTTAAACATATTTATGTATCGGATAGAGTATTCATTGCAGAAGGTTATAGGCTATGTAACATCACGCTGGTACCCTTAGGAGCGGAACAGTGACCATAAACGCAGGTGAAACTGCGGGAACGGCTAGTCACTACATATAATAAAACAAAGTCCCCCGCCGCGTCTCTGTCTGTCTGTCTGTTCGTTATAATTACAAAAATACCATTAGCGCAGTAACTTAGGTGCAAGCAATTCACTGAAAAATATTTTGATATTCTCGAACGTGCATAGTTTACTTCAGACTCGTTGAGTCGGAGTCTGCCAAGCGAAGTTCGTTAGACACTGCACTACGCTTGTCAAACTACCGTGTACAAACAAGGGATGAAGTGGTCCATTAGTGCTGGAAATCTATAAGGAAAATGCTCGAAAGCCCTTTATTTGTTCCCACTCCTAGTTTTCATACCTTGGAGGGTGATAAATAAACAACTAGCTAATAAAGAACACGTCCTGACGTAATAAATGTATTTTTATCAAGCAATGTCGAGTCGAACATTGATAGGCCAGGTTTTTGATGGATTCTAGGTTAAAATACAACCATATTATATACGTGAGGTGCTTGTTTTATGTACATTGACTGAAGGCAAATACCTAAAGTGTTTTACTTTTGCAACGAAGTTCAGACGCTTGGCGGCCGGCTAGTCGGAAAAAAGTGTTAACGCAACGAAAAACACTGACCGCGAGTTGATTTATTTTATTTTTACGTTATCTGTAGATTTTGCGCGATACTACTGTAATAACTTATATACTAATGATCCGTATATCATTTTTTTTTCACTACTTCGGCGGCAAATAAGCATGCGGCCCGCCTGATGGTAAGCGGTTACCGTAGCCTATGAACGCTTGCAATTCCAGAGGACTCGCATGCGCGTTTCCGACCCTTTAAAACCTAGTTAAATACTCAACACACTTCATCAAAAGGTATTGAGTATTTAATTAAGTACAGCTAATACTTAACTAAATACTCAACACCCTTTGATGAGTAATAAATATAATAAATATTGTAAAAACTCTAATTTTTTTGTTATGTTGGTATTAAGTAGTTACATAGCATAGCCATAGCCATTTATTGGATGGACTACTTACCTTATCTACTTTAACACTTAATTTCTTATGCGTTCGATAGACTGATTATTGAATGTTAAATCAAGTGGCATCAAAATAAAATTATATTAAACATCGCTTTAGGTCCATTGCTCTTATCTAAGCGAATTAACAAACTCATTTCAGTTATTATACGGCCAATCCTAGGAGCATTCGGCTTTAAAGCTGCTTTGCAAAGTGTATGTATTAATTTTAGTACAAAATTAACTACATCATCTACTAGTAATCCGTGTTCTATACATAGGTTAAGGTAGAACCTTCCTTTGTTAGTTAATTCAATCTAACTTTAATTTAAAATAAATGAGTTTCAATGTCTTTAGAAAAAATGTAAATAGGTACTTAGTTAATGGATCCTTACTAATATTATAACTAAATGTGAATGTAAGTTTGTTTGTTTGTTTTACTTTCATATCCATAACTACTAAACCGATCGTCATGAAGTTTTGCATACACGTTGTTAGAATTACAGGAAATGGACACGTCTTTCATACAGAAAAAAATACTTTTCACATTTAAATCAATATCTTTATGTTATAAAATTGGCCATCTTTTTTTTTTTTTAAGTATACGATACTAACAACGTGGGTCACACATTACTAGTATTAATGTTAACCCCTCCAGCTAAGCTAAATGCTTGAGGTAGGAATGGGTTCACATCACACTTGATCGCAAGTCCGACGGCTTAGCCATTACTCTACCGCCGCTATTTATTATTCGAAATAGTCAATTTATAAAAAGAATTATAGTTAAAAATTATAGATCAACACATACAGGGTCACCGCAATGCAACGATAGGTTGCTTTGCGGTGACCCTGTATGCTTTGTCAAATGTAAAATAAAAAGAAAGGATTACAGATACTACCACATCTGCCTGGGTCTATAACCGCCCGTTTCCAAATGGTTGGCCTTGAGAGAAGAAATGTCCCCGAGGGATATCTAAATTGACTGACAAATCTGCATGACCTAAAAGCTAGTAAATACTAATACCAACTGTAAAACAGTTATCGTGTTCTTTGCAATATATTTCAGGAGGTTTTTTGGTTCTCTAAACCAGAAAACCTAAAGAAAGCAATAATATTCTACACCTCTCTAGTCTGAGATGTAATCCTATATGGTGATGGAGTCACTTTCCCCATCTTCTCTCTGTTTTTTATCTACGAAGTTCACCAACTTTTATTAGATATATTTAGCAAGTACCTACCGCTGTGGGTAAAGTATTGCGCCTTCTGTATCATGTCATCTGCAATCTTATCATCATGCAAAAATAGAAAAACAGTGCTGTGTCAAAGACACGCCATGATAGTTTTACCTGACTGCACATAACCCTCCTTCGGTTATGGTTTTCGAGTGCTTGTGGTTTTTCTGGCACATCCTAGATCCTTACGGGCTTGATGGATTTATGTGACGTGCTATTTGAATCTTTTTAACAGTGGGAATGACATAGGGTACTAATTTCAAAATAGTGAAGTTCAGAAGTGAACTTTAAATCCTACCAATATTATAAAAGTGAAAGTTTGTGCGGATGTATGGATGTTTGTTAATCTTTCACGCAAAAACTACTGAACCGATTGCGATGTTTTATCTTGATGTTTCCACGGGATCGGGGATACGCGGGTGAAACCGCGGGGTGCAGCTAATATAAAATAAAAAAAATTCAAACCCGACTGCATTGCATAAATAGTAACGGGTAACTGAAAAGCAATAAACAAGCTTTGTATCCTATAAGTAAGTAGAAAATGATAAGAAAGATGATTAACATAAATATTAAAAGTAAGTACCTCCGTAAGTGGCTGTCTAAGTGCCTAGTGCCCCTGCTTTTTTTACACTACCAAGAATCTACCTACATTAGTCTCCAATACGGAAAATAGCGTTTATTATCTATCTTGTTAAAATATCAAAAACAACAAATAAATACTCCGACATACCTGATACGCCTATATCTTTCAATATTCAGTTAAAGATACCCATCAAAACAACCAACCCCAACATATTAACTTGATAGTTCATTTTTAATAATACAAAGATATTTACCTCATCTCATAAGTACCTACATATTTTATATACCTAGGTATATCTGTTTTCATAAATATTTCTCATCACATTTTTCATTGTAGGACTGGTACTATTATGTATTCTGTGACGTAGGTAAGAATGAGTAAATACTTATCTGTTTCGCAGACAGAAAAGAAAAAAGACGCCACGGCAATCAACCCATCGTTATAGGTCGAACGAATTAAATAGCGTAGAATAAAACGTTAATTACGTACACTGTAATAGGAGCCGTTGGAGGGCTACATTTCTACATAAATACAAATATTATGTACCTTCCTACGTACCTACTTGCTAATCATTCCGATTAAGAAATTTTGTCTATGAAAGACATGAGTTTTGATTTGAATTTAATTATAATCATTATTTTTTAAATTGACGATTTCGAATAATTGATGGTAAATTTTACGAAAAAAAGATTTTGAATTTGAATAGGTTCGTCAGGTTAAGTCTCATAATGATAACATGTGGTTCTAATGATTACGTTATTAGACGTATAATTACGGAATTAGGTTATTTTAGGTTACCTACTTAATAAGCCCCGAGCATGGATTGGTAGTCAGCCCGAGGACATTCGAGGGCAGCGTGAGGTTGCCGATCCACCATACCTCAATGGTCGTCCCGACTAGAGACATCATGTGCTGGTTTTGAAACTGTCATAATCGAGTGGACGGAGCGGCAGCACAGGACTACTACCTTCCGCTTGATGCGAGTGCTTTCCGGGAACGGTTGCTTCCGAAAGTTTGCAGGGCAGCAGGAAATTGTGTCAAGCCTGCCGCCACTGTAGCATTCCAAGTTCCATGGCCATAGAGATCAGTTCTTCTGCGAGGATACCTTAAGAGGCCCTTTTAATCCCTAGTAGTAATTTTAACATATTAATCAGTGGCAGCAACGTCTCTCCCTTGACAAGGACGGTTACGGTCGTTGGTCTTTGTCGCCCAAGTTGGGATAGGAAATGTTTTTTTTAGTAAAGCCCCTAATGTGCAACGAACCTTGCCTTAGTTTGCAAACAAGTACTCGCCCTGCTGTTTATACATATATACAACTAACAATATGTATAGTCGTAAAAACCGTTTTACATTTTTCGATATATACGTCATAAATATAAATGTTAACTTTTAACTGCCTAACATTTTGACTTTCAAAAGTCACCCTGTGACCCTAAGCACCAGGAAAATAGTTAATAGTTGGACCTGGTGGCTAGATTCACGTTCTGCAGGATTCAATACTGGACCATTCAGGCGGCTTCTATTCGGTCAGCCTCCAGTTTAAAATCCAAATTAAGTAATTGCAGAACGTCGCTCGTAATACTCTTCTGATAGTTTTATATTATAGAAACCATTTGCAATAGAAGTACCTATCTCCATAATAAGTAAAATGTAAGTAAATTTAAGTAAAAAACATTTAAACAAAGGTACATATATCACATGGACATTTATTAGCCCGGGGTGATTTTCAATTTTTCAATTTTCAAAACCTTTTCGTTTTCACTCTTAGTGTTGCAGAACTGTTTAGTGTTCTTGTATTGTTCGCGAATCAAGTAAGCTATTTATAGATAACTAGCAGTTCCCGCGCGGCTTCGCTCGCTTGTACATGTTTATATATTTTGCGCGGAACCCTAATTCTTTTCCCAAAATAAAAGTAGCGTAAGTTACTCCTTATAAGTTAAACGACTTCAAGAAAGATTTCTACAGAAGCACAAAACAACAAACATAATTCATTTATAATATTAGTAATTAAATAGGTAAGGGCTTTTACGTTTCTATGAAAGTTAGATATCAAAGTTTCATAGGTACCTACTTAAAAGCCTTGGTGAGTTGCTTTCTAAAAATTATATTCAGATTTATTAATACTTACAGATAAGTTTTCTGGTATTATTTGTTACAGAGTGAAGGAAGAGGAAGATAGGTAGGTAGGTATATGTATTTTGTGAGGTAAACGGTACCTCAGGAAATATTCCGTCGAACGACATTAAACGGCGAACGAATTTGCATGGGACAAAGCATTCAACTCCAATATTGCCGTGCGGGGACCAACTGACTTTTTTTTGTAAAAACTTTTTCGTAAAAAGTAGCCTAGCTTTTCTCTGTAACATTTTTCATAGTGTATCTAAGTTTAATTGCAAAAAAAAAACATGGAGAATAATTCTTTTGCCTTAAAAATATTTTTACTTTACTAATACTAGTTAAGTACAGGTGTTATGTCTTTAACCATGGTTTCCATACCTACCTAATTGTTGAAATTAACTAACATAATATTCGCGTTACTTACTACCTACACCCTTGGTTCTGAACGTATAAGTAAATTTTGTGACCGATATCTTATATATTTTTGTACTCTCTAGTAGGTAAATACTATCTGAAATAAAAGGCGTCAGCAGAATGTCAAAGGAAATGTTGAACAGTATCTGTACGAGGAATTTGTACTATTCTCTCAATATTGGTAAGTAGTCCATGATTCAAAATAGAAACGATAGTCTCTTTATGGATCGAAATCAAGACCCTAGATGTGGAAAGGAGTAATTTTCAAGTCTGGCGCAATGACCCCGTCTCCTTATTCAAAGCACGCCGAAACCAGATTACTTAACAGCACAACAAACATTTTGAAATGAAGTTTTATCATATTTCACTATTTACCTGTCAATATTTACGTGCTTACAATGCACCTACCCTAATACTCTTTTAGGATAGTCGCTTTAGCGTTCTTTATAGACCAATACAATTCCTAATTATAAAATAAGTAGGTACGCGTACGCATTTTCTCTAAAAAAAAAGATACAAATACAATTAATTTAAGTTTTACGTTAAGCATATTGGTAGATCCTGGTCATTTGTATATTTATTTGTGACTAAGCGCTCCGTGTTTCTTGTTTGTATTTTATTCCGAATTGTAGACATATAGGTATTATCATAAACATTGGGTGTCATCGAGTGTCCATAATGTTCATGTCAGTATTGGTAAAACATGTTGGTACCTACCCTAAATATTAACTTAACGAATTTGCAAAAAAATAGTAAAATAGTTAATCAATGATCAGTGGGTTTACCTACTAATTTTAAGAAATGTTTAAGGTGATAGGAAGCTCATAATATAAAATGTTGTCTAATAAAGAGTCATAAAATGTGCAGTATCGTGTGTAAAGGCATTAGCATCCTGCTTTACCAACAGAAACTTTACACTGTCAAAATAAATACATACCGCCGCCACCAGAGGCGCTTCTGTCAGCGTTTCTCTCTATCCTCTATTGTTTATGACAATTACAAGCTTCACACCGACGCGTCACCGTCGGATTTTATTTTAATTTTATAATTATAAGTGACAAAGAAAATTGTGATAAGTGTGATTTTTATACACATCTTGGTGATAATATTAGTGTTAAGATTGGTTAAGTTATTGTTGCACCGTGGAAAACAAACGAGGTAAGAAAGTTGAAACGCGGTTGTCGGGAGATATTGTTTGGGATTTCTGGGATCGATAACCTGGTCGGTTAGCCATGAGGCGCGACGCTGAGGTTATGTCGCGAGCCGCGAACAGGTATTGGAGTTCAAGTAACGGTCCCTTCGTCCGGAGCGACTCGACTCGTGTTACAGCCGCAGAATCCGGTCGCACCTAAGACCAGTTAGTTCATATTAGCGTCTAGATCCTCATTCGCCGTCCTGATTCCGTTACGCTTGCCACCGAAAGTCACTGTAAATAAATATCGGTAATCGGCTTCGCTTTTTAAAAAGGAAATGTGCCCATGCCCCAAACCTTTAGATCGCTCGAGACCTGTGGACGTTCCTATTGAGATGTGCGCCTGTTTTCCAGCTTACCCTGCCTGCAGTGCGTGCCACGAGCCCCAGAGTCCCAGCCATTAGATTGAGTGGAGTGTTCCCTGTGTCCGCCCACACATAGTCCCGTACGCAGTCAAAATTCCGCGAGACACAACGGACACCTCCTCCAGCATGGAACTGGAGAAAGCCCCTACTCTTCATGAGGAGGACTCCAAAGTCACCCTCACTATCAGACTGATTATGCAGGGGAAGGTAAGAGATAAAGCAGTCAAAAACTTTTTTATAATTGGCACTGTTAATTTAAAACCTTTTGAATTTATTTCAAACTGTGAAAGTGTACATTACCTTCTTCTAAATTCTTTAGTTCTTATCAAGAAAATATAATTATATGCTAATGAAGTTTTTAACTTAAGTAGATTATCAGTGTGGTTGTGAATGTCACAGTGATCCTGTACTACAGTTAGCTACGTGTTTGTGTGTTGCTTCTGTAGATAGACTTATTTATTTTTGTCAACACTTACTATTTATTGTTGTATTTTATATTCCATAATGTTTGTCTATATTGATAAAATGAACAACTCGCAAACTTTTTTAGTTACACTGTGTATATTCTCATATGCTATTTTAGTATATGCATTTATAAAGTATAATAATATTCATGTGAGACATTACTTATACTGTCTTATCAGTCTAGTAAATTATCTTCATTATTAAAATAATAATGGTAATTGTAAGTCAAAGAGTTGTATTTGTTTGAACATAACAATATGGTAATCTAATATGACTTTGGTATTTCAATCTTGTTAAGAAACACTTGTATGGATGCTCAACGCAATATCCTGTTTGTTAACCATGTAGGCTTGTTTAACGACTAGGCTTTCATTTTATTATTCCTAGCAAATATTTATTAGGTCAATAATTGAATTATACACCATACTAGGAGACAGTATTTTTTTTTAAGATTCATCTACACAAAATTTTATTAAATATTTCCAGAAAATAAATAAATATAGTCCTAATGAGCATATGCTTTGACTTGGCAAGTGAATGTTATATTTGCATGATATAATTTGCATCTGAGTGTTTTATTTAGGCTTACATTACTCAACAGCATTACTAATTTAGCACACCTAGATGTCGCTAGATTGCACTGACATGTGAGATGTATTGATGCTGACATTCATCTATAGCTACTTTTACATCGAGGTACTTTTAATTGGCCATAATCCAATACAAAGTACATTTGGCATGTGGCCAACTATTGGCACTCACCCTGTTCATCAAACTTGTCGATTTGTACCTTTTCTAATTGGAGTTACATTTGATATTTAATGTGGTCTTTGTGTTTCCTTGTCACTTCCTTGTTCACATTGTCTGGGATTCTGTTTATTTTTAATACAGTCAACTACATATATAAATTACCTTATGCACTTTACTTATTTAACACATGAGTTTTATGTTACTGGCTTATTCACACTGACATTTGTCAGTATTGATTTTGAAGTAAATATTGGAAAATTATTTTAAGAAACCATTTAACTATATTGAAATTTTTTTGTGAACCAATCATTTAAATTGTTTTAAATGGTTGCTTATAATTTATTGATGAATCTTTTCTAATATCATTCATACAATATTTTTGAAATTTAATATCAAGTTTAGTGTAAGTACATTGTTAGAGATTATACCTGTTATTTATTTATACAGATAAATATTAATTTAAGATAACGCATTCTATTATTATCTTCTTTTAGATGCCAAATATCATCCAAGAACTGTCCATTTAATAGTTAACAAATCCAATCTAGGATTTCTCTTATTAATTATTACATTAAAATTCATAGTGATGACTAAAAGAGTGAAATCAAATATTCAACACTCATCCATTAAGTGCTTGTTAATAATTCATCGTCTCAATGTAACCAGTAAAATGATTTATTGTTTATTTCCCACTCAATAGGTTCTTTGAAGTGTGTATTTTCAAAGACTTGCTATTTTAATTGTATCAGCCCAAAATGTGTTAAGCAACAGCGTTGTTCACATTCTGCAGAAGTCATGATGCTCAGTTGCCAGGATGATACAACATGTTCACTCTAAAACTGTCTCATTGCAACTCCAATACGTCTTACTGCAGCAAAGAATCTATGCAGACTATTATTGGCTACCAGACAGGAACTCTTTTGTACTATAAATCTCATCGCGACTGCATTAATTACGTGTGCGTGCGCCTGTTGCACAATACTTGCCAATGTACTGATCCCTTTGGTTATTTTTGAACAGGCATTTAATTATATACTTTATTTTTGTTTATAATGTTTTCTTCTTTGCAGGAAGTTGGCAGTATTATTGGCAAAAAAGGAGAGATTGTTAAACGGTTTAGAGAAGAAGTAAGTTATGGTGCTTTCCACATTAGAAGCCTTCACATACCAATATAAGTCTTTGCTAAAAATTGTTAATTTACATTCCTAATCTGTCAAATATTAGCCGCAAGCATTTCTAATGTATTTTTTTTAGATTACTTGGCTATCGCCTTTACTAGGACATACCTATTCAAATTTAGTTTGATTTTTCTGCTCCAAGAACATTTGACAACAGTTTTCACAATTTACCGAAAAGAATATAGAGCAAGGGCTCATAACGAATTTTCGGAAGGTATTTTAGGGCGTTAGATATTTTAAGCAGTAAAACTTGAATGCCGTTCAAGTATGGAATGGAAAGTCCGGCTGACCAGATCGGCACTCAATCCTACTGCGCATGGTGCATATCCTGCAAAGTATTTCAGCAAAAAAAGGTATTTTAGGTCGAATGCGACTTAAAGAAATAAAAAGTAGACGTATTAATTAACATAAAAATAAAAGAGCTACATATTTTAATTTGTCTAAAATAAGAGCCAGACTATCCTGAACTTGTATTAAAAAAGTGCCAAAAAAAGGTATTAAAGGTCGAATGAAACTTTAATAAACAGAAAGTAGATATATTATTTAACATAAAAATAAAAATGCCAGAACTTTTATGTTGTCTAAAATTAGTGCCAGACGACCCCGAACACGTACTAAAGTTCCCAGAAAAGGTATTTTAGGTCGAATGCAACTTAAAGAACTATAAAGTAGGCGTATTAATTAACATAAATTTCAAATGCGAGTAATATCTGGAATGTTAATATCAAACACATAATAATGGTATGTTTTCTAAACATTATAAAAAAAAAAAAATTCCAATGAAAAAAAAAGCCTATATTAATATTAATGTTATTTTACTACTATGTGGTAAATGTCGCTGGTGTCACAGTAACACACACTTATAAGTAACATTATTTAAAACTATTTACTGTGTCGCTGTTTATTTACCTAAATAAATTAAAAAAAAAAATAGGAGATGACTAGCCCCCACCCAACGGCACTCGTTCACGAGCATGACGCACGCGCCAGCCGTCGTCCACTTCAACCATATCAAAGGCAGCCGAACGACCTGACACATACGCCACCATCGGCAGGACGTCTAGGCGAGCATGACATACTCAGAACTACCAGGCAATTTAGCAAATTAACTTAATATGTTATTGGTGCCGATTCTATTGTACACTCCACTAAACTAAAACCTGACTTAATTTCTTCATATAAAATCAACCTCGTGTTCTTCGTAATAAGGTCTATTTGTTACTAGCATCTATTTCTAAGCGCCGCTAAATTTCAATAAAACCTGTCAACATATACTCAACTTTATTTCCTCGCAGCGAGAGTCTTAATTTATTCAAACGCTGTATAATTGCCCTATAAAAACTTGTTCAAAACGAACAAGGATGACGTGTTTTTAATCTACACCTACGAAGACGCTTACTAAAAACACAGAGCAAAAGAGATGGCATTCAACGGATAGCGGCTCTCGCTACGTGGTATTAAAGTTTATTTAAGCGTATCAGACTTTAGTCGACAAATAAATTGCTTATTTCGATAGCGACATATGTTACCTACTTGTTTCAATTTGAAATAAGACCTTGTTTTGAAGTGTACAAGGTTTACTTCTTATATGAAGAATATTTAGTGAATTTTAATTTAGCGAGTGAAGTAACAGAATTGGGGCCATTGACTACACAGTTCTCACATGTACAATTAAAAAATTTCTAAATGTAACATAAACATTGATTTCAAATTCATTTCAGATAATGTCTATGTTTTGTAAATTTAACAATGTCAATAATAATGATAAAAAATATTAATGAATAACATGTCAGATAAAAACTAGTATACTACTGAATATTTATATATGCATATTTCTTAAGAACACCAGGCATTTACAGTGTGGCTGTGGAGCAGGACCAGCATTTTGCCAAGCATTTTTATCAGCTAAATAATCTTCTAGTTTATAATATGCTCGTTTACATAGTGTGCGTTTAATGCAAGTTTTGAATTTCTTCTCATTAAGTTGAAGAATATAAGGAGGTATTTTATTATAAAATTTAATACATTACCCCATGAAAGATGTTTGCACTTTTGTTAGTCTAAATTTTGGTTGTACTAATTTATTTTGTTCTCTAGTAATGTAATTATGTCTTTGACATCGTTGAGTAAATAGGTGCAATTTTTTTCGGACATACATAATGTTTTCATAAATATACTGACAAGGCACCGTCAGGATGTTAATTTCCTTATATAGATCCTTTAATAAAAGTTCAGGATGGTCTGGCTCTTATTTTAGGCATTTTAAAATGTGTGGCCTTTTTTATTTTTATGTTTAATTAACACGCCTACTTTTTATTTCTTTAAGTCGCATTCGACCTAAATTACCTTTTTTGGCCGAAATATTTTGCAGTACTTGCACCATGCGCAGTAGGATTGAGTGCCAATTTGGTCAGCCAGACTTTCCATTCCATACTCAAATGGCATTCAAGTTTTACTGTTCAAAATATCTAACGGCCTAAAGTACCTTCCCAAAATTCGTTATGAGCTCTTGGGCTATAATACCTGTATTTGAATTACCTAATAATAATTAAAGATTTATACTTATTTTTAATTGACATATTTAACTTTCGTAATTCAAGCAATAACAATTATTATTTAGTCTAAAATATATAATTATTCTCATTTTGGTTTTCAGTCTGGTGCAAAAATCAATATATCAGATGGATCATGCCCAGAACGCATTGTCACTGTTACTGGCAACACAAGTGCTATATTCAAGGCATTCACACTTATATGCAAGAAATTTGAAGAGGTTTGTATACTATGCAATTTAATGATTGTCACAAAAAATTGATAATTACAACAAAATTACAATATTTCTTATCACATACTTATCACGTTCCTTTATGCACTGTGTATTATATGGTTTTATTTAGTTTGTATCCAATTTATTTTACATTTTTAACATATTTTTTAAAATGCACCTACTACGTCTTCTCTCTACATCACTCAAAGATTGAATGGCAGAGAATGCCTTCGGCATTAAGTCTGCCTATATACCAAATAAAAACAAAAAATTAATGCAAATCCAATGAACAATAAGGATAGTATCAAATGCATGGTCAGCTGCTCAGGTTTCAACATCAGGTTTTTAACTATTCTGCACTCCTCATAGTTTGTTTTACCAATTCTGTTACCCTCTCAGTTTTTAGTTTAAAAAAAAATTATATATGATCTGCCAGCAAAAACAAGCTAATCTGGTAAACGGTAAACACAAATTGAAACTTGTAAACCAAAAACGAGTGCTACTAGAATTATGAAAGTGTTAAAGACGCAGTAAATTTATTTTTGTGAATATTGTTTGATTTATTTAAAATGTACCTACTGGAATGAATATTGTTTCCAGTGGTGCTCGCAGTTCAACGAAGGCGGCGGCGGCGGCTCGCGCGCGCCCATCACGCTGCGCCTCATCGTGCCCGCCTCGCAGTGCGGCTCGCTCATTGGCAAGGGTGGATCCAAAATCAAAGAAATTCGTGATGTGACTGGCGCTAACATTCAGGTAACTTCACCATTCATAGTAAAAACTGCTCTGGGTACATCCCACATATTACTCGACTACTATGATTTAATAAGTAAAAAACGTATGCGCCCCGCGATTTCACCCACGTAAGTCCCGATGCCGTGAGAATATCGGGATAAACAGTAGCATATGTGTTAATCCAAGGCTCATCTCAATCGGTTCATTAGTTTTTTGCATGAAAGAGCAACATACATCCTCACAAACTTTCACGTTGATCATATTATTAGGATTCAATATAGGGTGCTAACTTGTAAAGTATATAAAAAGTAGCAAATTTTAGTAGATCGTATGGTTTAGTTTAACTCTGACAATATGTCAGCAATTAATTTTTATCGGCAATCCCCACTCTTGATAAATTAGTAGCAAAGTTTAAATATGTATATAAATAAAATGGTTTTAAACTTTCGCGATTTGTTCGCATATTAGAAACACATCTAATTGTTGCTATAAAAATAACAAGTTTACTTTTTCGCTGCGAATGGGTTGAGGGCAATTATTTTTAAGCTTTCTATACTTTAATTTGGTGTAAGATTTGGGTTGTCAGCAGCCAGATGGCAGATAAAACAATTGGTAATATTCCAACTTGATTTTTTTCAAAATAAAAGAAAACAAGTACCTAAATACATTCTGAATAAATATAAATGTATCAAACAATTGGATATATTCCAGTTTGATTCATAAATAACAACGAAACAACAAGTAAATACATTCTGAATCAATCTGGACATTCAAACGACAATTAAAAAATTAAAGAAATGTCATTTTCTGTATCTACACATGTCAGGCCTAACTTACTTGGCGGGTGTAGTACTACCCAAAAAAGTAAGAACCATGCTCTCTTCGCTCCGCAATATCTTTGACTTAATGTTCCAAAAACTAATCTGTTTACCAACAGAACAACATGTATTATGTATCGTACCTGGGAGACTGAGCTTCGCTCGTTAGTTTTTTGTAAAATCATTTTTTTTATAAAATTGCGTTTCTGCAGGAAATACAACTATGCAGTTGAACTTAAAATGCAAAACTGTTATGTATACAAAATTTCATCAAAATCGTTGTAGCCGTTTCCGAGATTCAGATTATATATATACAAGAATTTCTCGTTTAAAGGTATTAGATTCTAGGTTTAGATAATACTGTGTAAGGGTTAACTCAAACTGAGCGGCAAGATGCTTGACCACTTTTAAAATAGTAATAAAATAAGAACCTTATCCTTTTAAAATAGAGCTAAAAATCGTATGTAAATAGTATAATCTAGTTCAGCAGACGGTGGCGTTGTGGTAGTGGTGTTCGTTAAACGCGCGCGACTGTGACAGGCTGTAGAAGCAATTGCCGCGGAGAGAGGAGATTTTTATCCGCTCAATCAGAGTTGGCCCTAATACAGTATTGCTATTATTTATTTATCATAAATAAATTTTAGGTTATTCAATGCTATTAGGGGAAGCTATTTTTATGCTGTGTTAGATAGAATCATATTTTAAAGATTGAATTTGGAACTTCGCTATTTCATTGACAGATTAGGTTTAGAGAGAGTTCTCTATGTCTATTTCCAATAGTAGAATAATATTCAGTCGTCGTCCATCAGTTGAATGTGTTACTGAGAAGACAGCGAAAGTTGAAGAGTTATAGGGTTGTAAGTCATACTTGTAATTTATAATTTGCTAATTCTTGTTTAAAGGTATTTTTTGACATATTATCTGACGGACTGAGTTCCAGCAAACTCAATGATATTAAAATCGTAAATTATAACTAAGAAATACAGGTGAAAGAAAAAAAAATCTGCATTCTATTATGACAACCCTAAATATGATGACATATAGTTTGTTTACAAAGATTCTATATCCAATTTAGCTCAAGTATAATTTCTTTTTAAATTTATTTGTTATAGGTGGCAAGTGAAATGTTGCCTAATTCAACAGAAAGAGCAGTGACAATCAGCGGTACCTGTGATGCAATTACACAATGCATTTACCACATTTGCTGCGTTATGCTAGAGGTAAGTAACACCTGTCTTAATAACAACTTTTATATCTATAGACACATGGTTATTTTTATACACAAATATCCTGTTATTTGTATTTAACCTACTATGTAATTGGTCGAAATTGGCACAAATGTCTAAGCCATCCATAGTGTGTAGTTAAATTCTCGTGAATATGAATTATTTAATGACAATATAAAGACAGTACCTTCATCATAGCTGTTTTTTCGGAGCATGTCTTAACTTCAATGGAGTAATTATTGTCTTTACAAATAATAAAATATTTTTAGCCAACCTCACCACACAATACTTGTAGTAATTATTAACGATTATGTGTACAGAGTATTTGTACTAACCAATTTATTTACTGTCAGTTTTTTATCAAGCACAATGATGGGAATAGTTCCAGCGTACAAATCAGTAATGGTCAACGAATATTGTACTACTGGAATTTGACTTTAGTCCAGAAGATAGTAGAAGAGAAGTAGTAAATTTCATGCAGTGTATTCTTGTTCCAGAGCCCACCAAAAGGAGCCACAATCCCATACAGGCCAAAACCAAATGTAGCTGGTCCAGTGATTTTAGCTGGAGGACAGGCATACACTATTCAAGGCAACTATGCTGTTCCTGCACAAGATGTAAGTGATCATTGTGTTACTTTTTAATAATAAGAAAGCACTGCCAAAACCGTTAAGCAATTTGTCGTTATTTAACAAAATAGTAAAGTATGGACAAAATAAGAAACAAAATAAAATATGCATTGATTAAGACATTTAGATAGAATATGTAGGGCAGAGTTAAGCAATATCCAAAAACTTATATTACTTAGTAGTAATAATAATATGTTTATCAATCATGAAATACATATTAATAAAGCCTTCTTTAATGAATATTAGTATTCCAAACCACTTACACAAAACTTATGGGTTATGGGTCCTAGCATATGGGTTGATGGGTTTGGGAGAGTGACGTTCACCGATAAAAAAAGAATTATTAACTTAAGACATTTTATATAGTAGCACCGTCTTCTCATTTACTTCGGAATTTTTCGTGTATGCTCTTGATTTTCCATACGTCTTATTATAACCCTTCATATTTGAAATCTAGACTAATCATACGTTATTAAAATCAAACAGGAAGCTTCATTTTGTTAGTACTGAACGTGCTCCTTTCATTTACATTTATTTTATAGTATTTGGGAAACACACCAACATTTTTATTTATTATTTATCTTATTTGTGACTAGGTAGTAGGTGTTCTAAATTAATTTTATTTCTAATTATGTATATATACGGGAATTAACGTGATCACGAAATAGGCAATAGGCAATCGAAACGTCAGGTAATTCAGAGGTACGTAACACCTATTTCGTGATCAGAGTCAGCCTATGACTACGGTTAGTGCAATCTGGTCGAAAGGCTTGACAATTTAGAGGTATGTAATATTTATTTCGTGATTGCGTTAATTCTCGTATAAATATATGACTTATAAAACGCGAAATTTTAAAAGTTAGTAGAGTTTTATTTCATTGGTATTCAGTGCATATAATAATCAGATATTATGTTATCATTTCGCAAATCGTCAAATTGGGATGGTGATTAAGTCAAAATATAGTTACAATAATATAATATATAGGTAAGTTTCCAGAAATTTTTAATGGTTTTTAAAAATTGAAATTTAATAAAGTCAACCTTGTGGTAAACTAGCCTGTGATGGAAATGAAATACATCTGGAGGACAAAGATATTTTTTTTCATATAGGTCACGTAATTAGTTCGATATTCTTATTTAAAAAATAAATTTGAAAAATATACGTCTAATGGAAGAAATAGGTAAGGGATGGTTTTACATACACCTTTGTGCGTACTCTGTGTCATATAATTTTAATTATATTATATTTTATAATTAATATATGTCATTTACATAAAGGATCATTACTTAGTTTACGTTAATTGTCGGTAAGAGTGGAGCTCTCGTTTGTTTGGTTGAGCTGGAGCGCTAAGAGTGAGGGTTAGGGTGGGTGCGGGTGTGGATAGTGCGGAGTGTAAGTTGGCTGGGTGCAGGCGGTGTGCGCGCCCGTGTTCCCCCTGGCGCTGGAGGTGAAGCCGCCGCTGGTGGGCGCGCTGCCGCCGCACCACCTGCTGCCGGCGCCGCTGCACGACCACCACCTTGTGAGTGACGTCCTCGCCCCAACCTCATAGAGACACTCCATTTATACTTGTAATTCTATATCGCCCGACTCCTTGTTTATTCCATAGTGTAACTAATTAAAATGTTTGACTTCCTATCAGTTTTTATCAATACAAACTGGTCAAATTACAGTATTAACCTTCGATTTGAAATCAGGGTCATGAATTTTATTGGTCTGTAAAATTAATATTTGCAATGCGCAATCTTATGTACCGTATCACTTTTGGCAAATTTATTTTCTTTGAGGTATTGATTTACTCCAGCATGAAAAGCGGACTTACGCGTATCCCGGATGACACGCGACCTCCAACTGAATGGAATTTGTTAAATGCCAGCCAAATTACGTATTACAGGATTTCATTTCCAAGTGGAGTGTGCCCAATATCATGCAATAATTTTTTTTGAAAAACTTAAACCAATATATATGAAACTTAATATACGGTATCTGATGTTAACTTATTATTCGCGTTGTTACGACCACAAATCTCCAAACTTTCCATATCTAGATAAATATTCTTGTATTGAATCTATTTTTCTAGACTAAACTATGCTAAACTAAACATCCTGTAGAGTTGACTATCTCGAGTATTGTCCATGACATCGTGTCCAAACCTTTTCACGTTAAAGTAATCGTAGAAATTTATCTTCTCTATGAGGTTGTGTGGAAAACTGAGTGACATTATGTGATTGGTGCTGCCCCAGAGTCCCCTCGAATTGGATGTGTGGTGTCAAATCCCCGTAGTGGACATGAATTAACATTGTACATGAATAGTTTTAGAACCCCCGGTGATGTGGAGTTTAGAAATATATTCCATTTTATTTTGTGCTGTTATTTTACGCCTTATGCTTGAGACATGAATATATTCTTTCTTGTTTGCACGTATCCCCTATATTGTTATGATTCTTGTATAAATTTGTATCCCCATGTACCGATCCGTAGTAACTAGCATTGAATAGTTTAGCAGATTTGAATCACATGTAATATTTGGACAATGTGTATTGGCATACACATTCACATTCAAAGCTTTATCTGTTTGTTTTCTGGTATTGCCAAGATACGAGCATAATTTACTTCAACGTTGCTCGTATACACAACAATCATTAATGATTGTTATCAAAATGTTCCCTTACTTGCACCTCTCCTTATTTTGCCTCTGCCTTGCCTTTCCATCATTTTAATTTTTATTTTCCACACGAGAAATAATAGTGGTGATTAACCATGGACGCGCATGGCTTAACGTGATAAGATAATATTTATATTTTAGAATACAGTAATTTATGCCAATTTTGTATTGTAAAGGTGCATTTTCGTGGGCAGCACCAGTCAAGTACTCACAACGTGGAAGTTAAACTTTCGAAAATTCGCAAGCTTTTTTTTCAATTCCATACTTTCGATTTGAATACCAAAGCACTGATGTGTTGGTATTAAAATCGAATGTAGAAAAATCTAATGTGATGCTAACGAGGTCGAACGTTAATAAATTTGTATGTTTGCGAATTTTCACGGTATTTAATATTTAGTTTGTAAAATCAAGTTTCTACCCAGGTTACCCTATCCAGCGATCCCATCCCGGCCATGTCAGAGAAGATGAAAGAAAACAAGCAGCTGGAGCTATTATATATTTAAAATGAATAAATGCAGATGATATTTTCAATGTCTATTTTTTCAGTAAAAACTACTTACCACATAGTGTAATTTCTTCCTATTTTATAGTATTATATTTGTTTTGGTTTACATGACCCTTTAAATATCTACCTATTCAGTAGAGTAATTTAGTACAGAATATAAGTCATTCTGTAACTTATTTATAATGAAATATACGATTATTAATGTAATGAATATAATTCATTACATTAATAATTAATTAATATACTAAATGATTTGAAAAAAAAAAAACAATATGAAATTGTACAATATTAAGTTTGGTTTGGGTAAACTAATATACACATACTTTGTTCTCGTTGTTAAATAAGTCTGTAATGTTTACAATAGATGGGAGGATTGGCCAAATCACCTTTAGCTGGCCTAGCTGCATTGGGTCTCGGTGGTCTTGGACCAGCTAATGCCGCTGGACTTAACCCTGCAGGTAACTCAACAACTCATGATTTAAAACGACATACATACAGCGTGTAAGTATCACCGTCGCGAATAACTTACAAAAACGTCTTTCTTTGGATACTTTTATCACAATGCAAAAGTCAGTTCATCATAAAAATGCGAGACTAAAGATTTACATAAATAAATGTTTTACATTGCAGTTTTTGGCCGTATAGGGTATTTACTGGTTTTATTTTTCGGTAAAATGTTCTCTTTACTCATTGTGATATCACTTTTAAGCTTAAAAAAAAAATTATGGAATTTCCAATGATTTTCCACTCAAAATGATGGTCTGAATACACTATTTCAGAATTCGCTACGTTGTCACACACTCTGTATATTATATTTTACAATGACTGAGAGGCCTACTGGCTATGTGATTTGTCACATAGCTAGTAGGCTTTTGAGTATGCGGTATTTGATAAATCTTTCAAATCGCTATATTTAAAAAAATATAAATCCTTGTTTTCGATCAAATTACTCTGATCGTCACTAAAACGGTGATCGCAATTGACCGAAAGGTAGGTCATAGTGTCTTTGATTCGAGTTAGTTTTATAACATTGGTTTAACTAAAATTAATGGCATATATAAAATTTCTGATCTCTCAGCGTTAGCAGCATTGGCGGGTTCACAACTGCGCACTTCTAACCAGGCGCGCAACCAGCCCGCCACTAACCAACAGTCGCATGAGATGACCGTGCCCAATGAGCTTATAGGATGCATCATTGGAAAGGTAATATTATTGAACCTAGGTATATATCTTCAAGACATAACTTGGCTATTAAACTTTATTGATATTTGTGTTAATATTTTAGTATAGAAACATTTAAGGTAAGTACAAGATTTAAGAACACTATACGGCAGGAAAATCCATTAAGCCATACTTCTGATAAATTATGTTTTTTTTTACTCCAGGGTGGCACTAAAATTGCTGAAATACGACAAATTTCGGGCGCCATGATCCGGATATCTAACTGCGAAGAGCGTGAGGGTGGCAGCACTGACCGCACCATCACCATTTCTGGCAACCCTGACTCCGTGGCACTCGCCCAATATCTCATCAACATGAGGTAAGCAATTTACATCGATATTATTTAATATATATCATGTGCAAAGTCTCCTCCTTACAAAATTTCCATCCGAATCTCCAGCGGAGTATTATTTTGCCCATACATGTCCATTCAAACTCTTGCCTAGTCCATTTCTAAGGTCGATTTTTTTGAAATCCTGTAATCTTCCTCTGATTTATTAACCTTATGGGCTATTTCGGAAAGTTATTTAATGTCGAATTGATTCGAATTAAGAAAATAGCGTCTGACTCGAGTTCTACAAACTTATCTTTATTAAAAAACATCATCTCGGGATATTTATTTCTTAGATTAATAAATATGTTACGTGTAGTAACAGTAAAAATCAAAATAACCAAACAGGGCGGCTCGGGACACGTCACGTTTTTCAACCAATCAGCGCGCAAGGTGCTTTCCGTCACCAAGTCAAGATCAGTTCACAATTTGACAAGAAATAATAACGTGAAATTTGAAATGGTGGGTGCAATTCATAATTTTTCGTCAGTTATTATTATCACGAGATTGTTTATGAATTAACGATGTTGACAATCTTACGAGGACAATTCCAAAAATCATACGCTTAACCATAATATTTTTTTATCTGTGCACACACTAATATGTAGTGTATAAAAAAGTCGTGACAAATCAATAGCAATTAATACAAACCCTAGAGGCCATATCATATAGCTCGCCATACAAAACTGCCTTCGACGAAAACGTTCTTTTATTTTATTTATTTCTTTGGTCAACTCACAGCATATACAGTGTGTAAGTATCACCGTCGCGAGTAACTTACAAAAACGTCTTTCTTTGGATACTTATCACAATGCAAAAGTCAGTTCATCATAAAAATGCGAGATTATAGATTTACATTCAATAGTTTGATTTTCCGCTACGCAATGTCACGCAACATACGTACTGTGCGGTACGGTGAACGACCTACAAGCGCTCGGCGCCGTCGAAGCAGATGATTTCATAAATGTTGTTTAATTGATTACATTGCAGTTTTTGGCCGTATTTGCTGACCTTTTTCGGTAAAATGTTCTGTTTACTCATTGTGATATCACTTAAAAATAAATGAAATTTCCAATGATTTTCCACTCAGAATGATGGTCTGAATACACTATTTCAAGATTCGGTACGGTGTCCTTACACTCTGTATATGTAACATTTATGGTAAAATCTGGGTAAAAAGGTGCCACTTATGAGCTAACACAGCATTCACAGTTTAGACATATTATAACAAAATCATTTTGTTATATAGAGATTGTTATAAGAAATTAACTGAGTTAAAATAGAAAAATAGAAACATTATATTTATATATAAGATCCTAAACATCAATTGCGTTTTAGATTTAAAAAATAGCACAGACTAGATAGCTTAAAATATATAAAAAAGATCAAACATTCCATAACATTTTACTTAATCCAGTGAGTTTATTGGTTGTGTATAACGATTATTTATATGTCGAGGTTTGCCAAATTATTTCAATATTTTTTCTCAATGTGGAAGGGTCACATCGTTATCTTAAAAATTTTAGCTGCTTTACTTAATCCGTCTTATATATACTATCGTCGTAAATAAAAACTTGATAAATATTATTGTCTCTAAAAATAATTTAATATTTATATAATGTTTATATAATAGTCAGAGAGTTTATTGATAAGCCTAATTTGCCCAATTTACAGTTAAAACAAATGAAGATATTTACAAAATTACGTTTATTCGTATCAATGAAATATAATATATCTAAGCAAAAAGTAAATCACAATATAATAGCAAAATCAATAAAAAAAAAACCTCATCAAAATGTATATATTTACTATACGAAATAATTATTAACATGTGGACTGCCTGAAGATATAAAAGATTGATAATTGGTGTTCGGTTGCAATGTGTATGTAACTCGAGTCAGCGTTAAACTCGCGTCATTTAAAGTCAACGGTACGCTCGAATAGGCCCAGACGGTCGCCTGACCCTTACATCATTCCTGTCCCGCTCCGGCAGTGTGGAGCTTCAGAAGGCGAATCTGGAGGGTAGCTCGGGCTCGGGCGGGAGCGCGAGCTCGTCGGGGGCCAGTCCGCTGGCGTCCGCCATCCCGCTGGCACAGCTACTGAGCAAGTCGGGCGCGCTGGGCGCACTGAGCTCGCTGTCGGCGCTGGGCGGGCTCACGGACCTGCTCAGCGGCTCGGCGCAGCCCGTGCAGACCACGGGCGTGCACCGCAACCACAAGTCCTTCAGCCAGCGCCGCCAGGATGACGACGCGCCCGCCAAGACCTCCAAGGAAAGGAACAAGTACAACCCGTACTAGGCGCTCTCCGACCGTTCGATCCGGACTCTGTTCGCCGCGACCGAGTGACGCGTTCTGTTCGTTACTTCCAAATCATGTAACTACAGTTGTCATCGTAAGATTTTATTTAAATTGTTAAGGATCGAGTCACCTTTTCGTGTCTCGTCACGTGACGTGGCTTCCGTGAACTCGGCGACTGTTCGCTGCATTCATATTTTTCATCACATCTAATGCAGTTATCTTTATCGCTTAGTATTACTTTTAAGATTAAATAAAAGAAATTCTTTTATTTTTTGAGAATATCTGTTTTCATCTTTTGTAGTTTATTCAATATATTGATGAATTTCATGATTTGTTGCAATATTGTTTTTTTAACAATTCATCTTTTAAAACACATAATCTTTAAAGGTCGTATGTGTATATGCTAAATATATATACTAGACATTGGAGCTTAAACTTTATAAAACTCATCGATATATTTTCTTTTATAAAATACATAGATATATATTCATATAATCATATCATAAGCAGAGTGATTCTCTATTTGAACGTATAACAAAAATGAATCGAGAATTTACACTGTGCCAAAGGTACTTGACCTGACAAAGAACGATAAATCAAAACAATTGTAAAGCCTTTGACCTACAGTTATTGACAAAATTAATTGAATATATACAAGGGTTTGCAGAATTCCTCGCCTAATATGTAAGACCGAGGAATTCTGCAAACCCTATAAAATAAAATCACGATGGTGACACTACCGAGAAAGTAGGGTTACATGATGGACTAAATCAACAAAGTTTGAATAAAATTATTACGAATAATGACAACTAGGAATCTTGACAATAGTAGAGAATACGTAGAAGCTAATGGCTGTAGAATATACAGAGTGCTTTTTCGGACAGATATAATGAAATACCTATTTGGAATCTAAATACAGGGTGTCAAATCAAACAGATGACGTTTGTCAAGCGATACTTCTACGACACGAGCGTTCTAGACAACTAAACCTATTATAAGTCACTTTATATGTACACAATCATTTTAATACGTAGAGAAGTATTGTTTGGTGACCTCAGTACCTCTGTATTGAACATTTTAATGATTGGATGATGATTTAAACATTTTAAATGGAAGATCAACTTAGATTTTTGACAGAATTATTATAAATCATCTCAGTTAAATATTTAATGATTCATTGCTAAATTGATATTTCTTAAATGTTTTCTACGCGTATTAGAAATCGAAGAATCGACAATGTGAAACACATAAGTTATTACTTACATTATGAGAGTGTGTATTCATTATAGTTTTATAGTGTTGATAACAATCATCTATGTATGGTGTTCATTTTGTTAGAAGCTAGGTTACATTTTGTTTGTAGATGGTGTGAGACTTTCTATTTGCGCCAAAAATATTTCGTAAAGAATGGGAATGTTGGATGTTTTTATTATTTATTATACATTTAAAGCTACTGATGATTCTACTAGAAATATTATAAGTGGTTTGGACTGTTTTATATTTAGGTGACCTTGTTGGATAACGACAAACAACGTGTTACAATTACAATAGAAATAGCGAAGCTATAGCGGAATAGTACAGTAATGGCGTTGTTCTGTCTAAACATTCTTTAGTGCGAATTTAAAATTGAGGTCCAATTCGTATGTTTCTAAAAGTAGTTCCGTAGGGAATGCAAATTATTTAGCTATTAATATAATTTTTATTTGTAATAAAAATCATGTTAATTTTAAGGTAGTGAACGTTTTCGTATTCGTTTCAGGTTTATATTACTCGCTAGAATCGTTAAGCAAAAGTGTATTGTTTTAAAGTACATACTTAATAAAATAATAATAGTACGCGTATGTTTTTTATTATGAGATTTACTTACTTCCGGTATTGTAGTATTAAGTGCAGGTAAATGTATGATATTACGTTTCGAACATAACGCTTCCTCAAGCACCTTGGTCACAATCCTGCCCACCTAGGCACCAAACATTCCCGTGATACCCGACATGCTGAACTCTGCTCCATCGTGTACCTACATCCTACAGCTCACTGGATCACCCAAATTCCTGGTAAGAGTTTTCCTTACGTTTAATTTGTATCCTAGTATCTCCATATTTTAAACTGTTTCTTAATCATAATTTGAAAAAGGTTTTAAGATGGAACCCCTTACAGTTTTTTCCTTTATTTCCATTTCCATCCAAGCTATCGTTTGATTGTCATCTTGTACGCCCATTAACACGAAGTTTTAACTCGTCACTGGCTCCCAACGAACGGGCACACACCTATTGTTATATTGATTGACGAAATGTGACTTTAGAGAGCTTAGTTTGTACTACCCAAAAGCATGTTATACAAAAGTGTATCGAATGTTCCAGGATCACGATGGAGACTGCTGGACTCCCACTGCCGGGCTATCACTACATCGCTCCGAACCACATCGTGAAGGCGCCGATCCATTGAATGGGGCTCCGCGGCCAGAACCCCAGTGCTGCGTACAAGTTGTACCACGCTGACCGCACGTTTCTCATGCAGCCGCAATACGGGGCTCTGGCTCCGATATATTTCTTCAAATGAACGTGACCAAACAATCTCTAAATCGAGGTGAAACAATTGAGCATTGGATCCTTGCTGAATGTATGTTTACATTTGTTACGAGTTTATAAGTATTTTAGATATTCTTATATTTATTCTCCACTGTATTTGATTGATTGGAGCAGACTATGTCAGTGATTTATATATCAATGAGACCAGGTACGAGGGTTTTGAGAAAAAAAGATTAATAATGAAAAAAAATGACTGACATTTTAAAATTTTTACTAATCCGTGATCAGTGAACGCATGTCAAATTCACAAAACACTTATTTTCAATAATAAACAATTGAATATTAACATTTTTGTTCACGATTCACTGCTCACGGCTTATGAATTTATAACAAAGTATGCAACAGGAGATAGCTAAGCTGATCGAATTTACTATGGATTTAAGCGGTTGAATGTTTCAATTGTCTATTGGATTTATTTTCCATTATGATCAGTACCGACCACAAGTAATAATGTTCAAAGTAAGTTTAATCGAGTGTCGGCGTACAGTAGATAGGTGTAGATGCGTTACAATATCGACCTCGGACTCGCTGACGTAGCGTAGTGTTAGTATAGCGAACAGAGTGAGAGGGTTTAAAGACAATATTTGTAAATAAATAATCGTAATGACCTGGGAAATTAGGTATTACAGTAGTTGCGGCGCACGGACGCGACGCGGCGATACGAAACCGATGGGATCAAATCCTTTAAGAAAACTTACTTTAAATCGAAGACAGAGGTGGAGTGAACATTTCAGTATATCATTTAAAGTCGTCTGATTCACAAAAAAAGACGTTAGGTGTATAAAAATAGTGTTGCTAAATGTGATAGTCTTCTAATTTATTTTACATTTGAACTATTAAGATCTCTTACGTATACACAATGTGTCGATACATCGGCTGCTGGAAAAAAATTAAGTCGAATAAATAATATTGGTCTAGGGATCAAAGCCAAAGATTGTTGAAGTTTGTTTAACATTAATAATGTTGTGGATTTACGCTAAATTATTCTGGAAGTAGTTAATGTTTAGTAATGTAACTTAGAATGGTTATTTTGAATTATTTTATTACCCTCTCCAGACTGCTCATTGTATTTAGTCTTAGATGAAATATAGTCCTGTGGTAATCGAAATATTTCCAAAAAAAAAACTAAAAAAAAATCACATAGGTTAACGTAGAGTAAGATAACTATAGGACCACTGTATTAAAAGATTCCCAGTGAATGTTATTTTACTTGCATAAAGAACAGTGCCACGACACCACAAATATCGAGTGCCAAAAATACTTTCGATATCAATTTCGTTAGTAAGGCGTGATTAACACGCGTGTATTTTAAACACAATATATAATTAAATTTACAATAAAAATATCAGGTTAATAACAATTACTTAAGATTATGGTATTATCCACTATATCTACTTATTAATTTTGCACCCTAGTTGTAAGAATATGCAATTAGACTTAATATTCTCGAAACATATCCCGATAACATATTTCCCAAGTCTTCCCCTGCAGTATTTCAGTAATGAATGTTTGTGCCAAAGCTGCGTCTAAAATTTATTTATACGTATTTGAATGTGACATTGTTAGTATTGATAAATTAGTTCGTATTTCGTTTATATAGTCGGCCGTTAAACTAGTCAAATGATTCTGAAAGTAGAAAATTTTAAAATTTTATGAATGCTAGTCAAAATTTTGTTTCTCTATCGGTGTATTTGCGTTATGTTTTATAAATTTTATTTATTTTTATTTGTGCAGCTAAAAGTTTAGAACTATTTTTGTGTGGTTTTGTTTCAAGTAAATTAACTTAGCAATAAAATTTTTGATAAAATCAATTATTTATAGTCTATTAAATTGCAATTAAGACAATGTATAGAGCTTTGTAAAATAAGTACCACACAGGTAAAATAGAATTAATCTATAGATATAAATTTGTGAAAAGATAATTTTGAAAAAAAAAATTAGTCATTTACTAAAGAGAAGAGATTTCATAGCTGTGATTAACGTTCGGGGTTGCACTTTTGTGCAAATGCAACGTCAGGATTGCTGTACACGCGTTATCGGAATAGAAATGCAGGTAGTAGTGATTAGTGCACGCTAATTAGTTCATGTCGCAGTGAACACCTTTGGACGAGGATGAACTATTTATGTACATTCATTGACAAGGCAATTGGAACGCAAATGCTTTCTGATAAATAAGTTATAAATACGTCATCGGTGTTTTCAATGATATTATTAAAATTTAGTACAATGCAATTTCAAATGATTAGTGAATAATAATTAGGTGTTAATTTACTATTATACTATAATAATTGTATTATTACGTTCAAGTGACGTATCATATATACAAAAATTGATATTATCTTTATTATACTCATTATATAGAGCAATTATTATGATTCATATTGTTATTGTTGTTTTCATTTGCTCAATTTTTTCAATGTTAATGTAAGCTTCGAAATTATATTTAATTTGTTTATTTGTTGTCAATAAGCAATATTATTGTAATGATTTAGCGTGTGCAACACACCGTATTAATGTGCGATGTAAGTGTATTATTTAATAATGATATTAACCTTATTATACTTGTTTATGATTCTCACCAAATGTTATAGGCAGGGATACGTTGCTCGTTATGTTAATAATTAAATGAAATAATTACATATTTACAAATAACTCTGTTATTTATCATTATACGTTTAAGATTTTATTTACACATTTCTTAATCGAATACGTATCGTGGCCTATAACATTCTACCATTTTGGTTTATAACTCTTGTATGTCATTGACCGCTGAGTTTTTATTCGCATGAATGTTCAGATAACTAAACTTTAATATGTTCGACATCAAGGCATTGAGTATATCAGCAAATGAAGGTTAGCTTACATCCAGTACATCTAAACTGCAGTAACTTGAAACAAGAGAAACGAGTTCTTTTGGGATTTGTGTTGATTCACAGTTTGAACTAAAATATTGTCCCTAAATGAATGCTGAGCTCTTTCTTTCGTCTCTAAAGCGCGTGTTTAAGACACTTAACTAAAAGTTGGTGCCTCGCTTTCCAAGATTTGTTTTCGCATATTATTTGATACCGTAAGACGTACGTGTACGTATCTTTTGTATCGTGTTATTGAATTATTAGCCTTTATTGACAGGGTCGGACTGCGCTGTATAATAGTGTAATTTAATCAATTTTTAGCAAATTTTTATTAATGTAATAGTGAATTTCTTTACAATTGTCGTGTTAGCACATGTATTTGAGATTCTTATTGCACCGTTTTCGAGAATCCCCTTCTTGAATTTTACGGTTAATACATAATATTAAAATTTGACATTATTACATTTATATATTATAATATTTTGAATAAAAGTGCTTAAATGCAGGCCACTTCGTTCACGAGTTTTAATTGGTACATTGAAGCAGTATTATATACACACATAATAATATTTTGCTATGTCTTACTAAAACTATATTCAGATACAGGTTCGAGACGATTGGGTAAAAAGGGTTGTGTAGTTTATTATGCATATACAATATTCACTATATTCGCTTCAGTCCCCTTCTAGGTACACTACGATTAAATTAGATCTACAAAATATTCATCTTATATAAATAATGTAGTGAACCAGGGTAAATATGATACAGATGATTTCGTTATATATGTTTACTTTATCTTACAGTTGTATAGTTCAAATGTATGTATTCGATAAATAAATTATATTTTAAACAATTACGTCGTCACAGAACAATAAGATGCGTGTTAATATATAATGTACGTGAGTTATCGTTTGTTATGTTTCGTCGGTCGCAATAAATGAACAACTTGATATGAATTTTTTAGCCATAGTCTACGGTGTATATGAACACACTATAGTAAAATTATTTACTCGCTGCAGACTCGGTCATAAACCACACGGTCTTAAACACTGATGCTCCGCTCCGTACTGATTCTCATCCCGCCGCTAATTCAAAATTGCCATTGTTATCTTACTTCGATGAGTTATGACCGAGTCTGTAAATAATTTTACTATAGTGGTGTGGTTCAAACATTGGCTATGTAGAATTTGGTAACAATTTTCTGTCATTGTATATGTGAGTAGACTACGTTGATTTCTCAGTTTCAATACCTTTAGTATTAAAGTTAATAGTAGTTATTGACTGAGTATAGTTAAGTATTGTAATATCAAAAATACAACAAAAATATCTGATGTTTTTGTTTTACTGCTGTTACTTCAATAAGCATTTAATTTTTATATTCACTATGATTAGTAACCATAAAAGGTATTTTTCTTCTTTACATATCTTCGAATAATTAAGTGATCTGTTAGTCAATGCCGTAACTATTGATTAAATAGTTTTTGTGTCGGTCAGTATTTCTACTGACCTAGTAACGTTTCAGTGTCATACAGTATTTTAAAAATTCTTGTAACTAAATACGCTCACATTACATTAATTCCCCGATCGCATACGCATACACAGTGTAGTTTCAATCTCCAAAAAAAACACTATATTAAAGAGAAATGCCTCTTATTTTGACTGAATCGTTGGTTTTAACTAAAGACATGTATTATCAACTGAAGTGTCAGTCTATTTAAAACCCGTTGAGCCGAACACCGTAAGTGATATTTGGAAGTTTTATAACTAGACTAATAGATCGAGATGATAATATGGCTGTAAGTGTATGAGAATTTGGTAAAGGTAGATATTAAAATCGACGCTACCATCGGGCGGCATTTTAAGCGAGATTACACATGTTAATAAATCATTTTCGAATGTATGGACACACCTGGTAAATGGTGGAATTGTGAGGATATTCATGAGTGAGAGTTGGAACTATAGTAATAAATATTGGTTGTGCAATTAGATTCGCTAAATGTTAGATTGCCAAAATGTCGCCGGAATAAGAGTATTAGTGATTGTGTATTACCGAATTAAAACTAATTAAAATCGGAGTAAATTAGTATCCCACTCCCACGTGTATTGAAGATGCATAAAACAAGCGGAATAATCTAGTTTACTTTCTCACATCACACGCTCGAAGTTTTCACCATGTCGTCATATCTTTTAAATAACACTGTAATTATCTACATATCTAATCGTTTTGTGAATTAAATGTTATGAATATAAATGTTGTACTTACGGTTACAGTATACTGTCATTTGAGGTTCATTTCAATATGATATTAATGTTTGTTTTCATTATGTTAATTCAATAAAGTGTGTAAATAAAATAGACTTTTATTGACTGTTCGTCGGACTAAGTTGCTTGGTTCTGTAGATCATAAGATCTAGATTTATTTGTGCGTAAGTGTCGTGTGCGTGTCTTATCTTCAAGTCTACCCAGCATTAGACTACATATTGTAGCACTAATGGATCTTGAGCACATATTTCAGTTTATACGCGGATATTTCAATTAATTTAACCTACTTTGGAGTGGCCGGCCTGGTTATAGTTGGACCTACAAGATCGTCTCCTATACAGTAGTAATCAATCGCCCAAAATGTATGCCAAGACTGTTGAGAACTATACAGGGGCGGTGCGGACGCACTGGGCGCTGTCAACCGAGCCGAGGGCGCAACAACCCTCAACAAGTAGGGGCGTCCAAAATATTTTTTATGAGGACTAAAAAAAAAGGTCATCAAAATCTTTTTACGGCGAACAACATTATCACTGCTGCAAAGTATAGGAAAACTTAAGGTTTTGAAATTATAGGGGCGCCACTTTAGGATCTCGCACCACCTAAAAATGTAGCTAGGGCCGCCAATGGAACTATATTACTCTCGCTCGCATATTATTCTTGCACTTGGCTTGGTAGGTATATCTTTCCCTCGGCCTCGCTCCCACATCTACTTATAGACCGGGGTAGAAGCCTTTAAAAATAATAAAAAGTGAAAAAAAAAAATAGTAGGATGAAACCCATTGGAATAGGAGGAGAATATTATAAAAATTAAAGGAAAAATACTTTACGGGCGATCTGAGGTCGGGAAGGAGAAGGGGGTGGGTTTTAAGGGTAAAAAACGGTTTATCTCGATTTCCGGCAAAACTATAAGTCTTATGGAAAAAAGTCAAATGGCAAAGTTGTAGGTAAAAAAAAGATCTACAACTTTTGTATATACACTTTTTTCACATAACCTTAAAATTTATGTAAAAAATTCAAAAAACCATATTTTTGGTTTTTTATTTTTATCTTTTACAAAACATTTTTTTTTTCACGAAATTTGTTGAAAACTTACCTTTTATGTCCCAAATACACTGTAATTTATTTGATTTGAAATATTTATTTTTTCACCTTATTTTGACTTAATATCGAAAAAGCCCCCCAATTTTCAATCGAAAATTCACCCGTCAAAACATCTGCTTTTTTCAAAAGTTGGTGTGCTTTCTGTTAGTTGAAATCTCTACTTTGAGATGGTGTAAAAATATATATATTGCTATAGTAAATCTTCTCAGAAAATGCAAAAAATCGAAAAAAAGTCGAATTCAAATGAAAATTCAATTTTTAATAATTATGTACAATTTTGAGCTATTTATTAAAATTTACACTTTAATTACTCGAAAAACGTAAGATTATATGTTACATTGATAAACAAATAATTGCAAATCGAAATATACTACTATAATTTTATTAACAATCAAATAAGTTAATAAAGTTAATATTTATTAACTTATTTGAAGAGAAGAATATTCTCCTAATTTTCCAATGGGTTTCATCCTACTATTATTTTTTTTGGTTTAAAAAATTATCGACCTTGGTCTATTACTTGGAGAAAATAAATACACTGGCAAATTAATTCCTCGTTAGGTCTTATTTGCTTTGTGTGGTCATTGCTCATCCAGGTATCCTACGGTACAGCACCTAAGTAGCTATACCAGCTTGTTTAGTTTTGTAAAGAGGAAGGGTCAAGTCAGGCTTCGAGGCTTGAATTAAGTAGGTATACTGTTTTTTTTTTAATTTCAGTTAATAGGCGTAGCCAGAAATAAAAATTGCTTGTTTTTTTTATTCTATTCCTACTTTTCCCTTTTTTTAAGATGATTATAGACGTCTTTTGTTTATGGTTATCAGTTTTGGGCCTCTAGGAAATGAAAGAACAATACCACTTTTTCCTGATATCCTACCAAAAGTGGTGGCTTCTATTTCAGAGCATGCATCTATAGAGCATTGCATGGCTGTACCTATTGCCTCTCCTTAGATGTAACAGGATATTTTTCGAGGCTTTCTCCTACTTTACAAAACTTCATAGTTTCGGACCTAGTCTTGATCCAAGCTAAGGGCGTCCTTGTCTTTACGGAAAGGTTTTAACTTTGTAAATTTTGGTAACTGAAGGTAACTAAAGGTTACTAAAGAAGAAGATAGAGCCAGTTTTTCTATCCAAATGACGAATTACCAAATCAGTCCGGCTTTTAATGACTAAATAAGATGAAAATGAAACCTAAACCTACCTATAGTCTGTTCCCTGGGAGTTGATAAAAGAAACGGATAAAAGAAACTCATTATAAATAAGCAGCCCGCTAATTAATTATTTATTATCGACAGATAAATTAAAGGGAAGCACGACATTTTTGTTTGTAGACTATTATTGTCAGGCGGACCATGACTTTGGGGGGCTGTGGGCTACCACTACTTAGGGGCCGCCAAGTTTACTGGCTAGGAGCTCACCTATTTAACGAAACTAATTGCAGTTCTGGCAAAAAAAAAAAACTCAATGTATACTTAGGTATACGAAAAAGAAATAGGACAATAAAATACTTATTTTTATTTAAGTAGGTAATATGATTTAGGTATTCAAAAAAGGCTATTGCTTTAATAAATTTTCTTTTTGGGGAAACCAAAAAAAAAAGCAGCTAAAAACTCGAATATTGGTAACTTTGTATGGGAATCATCCCTGAAACTGTCATTTCCTTCCATCGCCACTTCGGATTTTAATACATTTAGGTACTTATCTATCTTTAACTTAACATTTCAAATTAATTCAAATCATTTTTGTTTTTTTTTTGTAATGAATTTAAAAAACTACTTGGTTAAAGTGACCAAAATAAATCATCGCAAAATGTACCTAACATTTTGTGATAATTTATTTTGATCTGCCATTCTATTTAGGTACCTAAATTGACTGATTTAGACATAGACTAGAAATTTTAGCCTGACTAGTCAATCAAATCTGATAACTTGAAAACCTCAAACTAAGTCCTCGAGTTTGAGGTTTTCAAATTGACTGCACGAATGGCGCAATGGTTTAAGTGGTCTCCTCGCCACTACGCCGCGCCGAGTGTTGAGGCTTCAAATTCCACACGGGACAAAAATTTCAGTGATCCACAAATAGTTTAAAAAACTAGCGCCGTGCAAGTCGAAAAATGTCGTGTTACTAATCCTTAACGTCAAATGTCGTCAAACAACGTTACAATAACTAACTAAAATATTTGAGGACCGTATCCGTATTCGTGGATCTAGACACTAATAATCCCTATTCGTATCCTTATCCGTGGATACACATTCTTTACGATCCGGCATATCACTAGTATTAATAAACTTATAATTGTATAGGTTGGACTATAATTATCTTTGAAAGAATTTTATTCTTAAAACAAAAAAGTATGTATATACTATATGTACACCTACGCGTTTATACTGTAATTGGATTTTATGAGATAGGTACATAACTGAAACGTCGAGACTGTTCTCTGTTATCTGTAAAAAAAAAACTAACCTAGAATACAGAAATCCAAATTAACTTACTTAAACTTTAATCAGTATAGTAGTATTTAGTTAAGTGCCTACCTAAACCTTTCGAGTAAGTATAGATGTTTGTACCCATTTATTTGAACTACCTGTTTGAGTAAGCGTTGAGTAAGCTCCTATCACAACACACAGGTGACAAATCACTGATTTGCGAGAATATCGACGCAATTTAAAATTCAGTCGAATTGAACTAAGTATGCCAAACGATCATAAATCTTTGATAGTTTATCGTGAACAGAGATGCAACGCAGACTTCGTGCTAACGTTCGCTAGAAAGCGTTTTGTCTCAAGGAAATCGCAAATTCATTGCCATTCTCTAAAAGTCAATAATTTTGGTTCCGTCGCTATTCTCGCAAATCAGCAAAACGAAATGTCACTCTAAACCGTCATCCAGTGAGAATATACTTATATCTAGGTAGGTAGGTACCTACCTTATGAATTATGATCAGCGCAATCAATGGTACCTGCTCACATAATAGATTAGGACTTAATTATGTGAACATGGACATAAATTCGCTACCTACTCACCAGGTAATTGGTTCTGGTTCTGTCAGTACCTACCAATTGCATGTCTTTGCCCCGTATGATTTATACCGTACAAGCGACGGGCGTTCACCTATTCCTGGACAGGCGTTCGATATTGATCAATATTTCAACGCTATTCTCCACCCAGTATCGGAGTTCACCTACTAGGGCTCACTTTATTATGTAGGCTAGTATTTACGTATGTGTTGTGGAGTTGACGAAGAATTTAGAATTTAGATAGGTAATTAGGTTCATTCCAATTAAGTTGCACTGTAAATGTTGGGCTCTAAACATAATTTTGAATTACATGATATATATTTATAAAATAGACTAAAATGGGAATAATTAACTGGTCGTATTAGTCACAGAATTGAATTTGTTTTGAACCTAGCCTTTCGCACTAAAAACAATCTTACACAGAGAGGAACGTAGTTACGTACCTAACATCAGCGGAGATGGTTAACATTATGGATAACTTCTGTTATCCGGGGATTATTTACAGTCCAAAGTAGTGACTTTGGAGGGGTGTCTTGTAAACTATGCTTAGATGCTTAAGAAAACCAATAACTAGAACAGTATGATACCTTAAATAGGTATTTATGAAAAGATTTACTAGATCTTGGTGGTAGAAAACACTCAGTTGTATTTTAGTGCTAAATGGCTATTTTGTCGGACAGGCGATCAAGTAGTTCTTGGTTCGCCCATCTACTAGACTACTGAAGTGAACCAATACCTAACATAAGCATTTTAGCTTAGCTGGACTGATTAACAAGTATGCTAGTAAAAATACGAATACTAGTGTGACCGTATCGGACACACTCATCGGCAATTCTACCAAAGTCTAACGTGCAATAGAAATTCGCATATGACAGGGAATTAGTCAACAATATGGGACTTGATGTGAATCCTTTAGCATATGTTAATACGCTGTTACAAATACGACGCCGCAACGTCGTAAAAACATGTAATAAATAAGTTGTAAAGATAAAAAGAACAAGCTGTTACAATACACACTATACAAATATTACACCTTTAATGCCACAATAACGTTATAATAACACGTATAGTCATACGTATATTTACGGAATGATGGTCTTATAGCGGATAAATTTATCTAATGGCTCTACAGTCGAAGAGGAAGCTAAAATTCCTAGGTAGGTATATAGAAATGTTTATATTCCTTGGGTGTGTGGTCTAAAATATACTCATTTAATAAGCCAGGCAGTATCATTTAACTGCCATTCAACCATTTTAAAGCATTAGTATCAGTTCGAAGTCTTTCCATCATTGTTTCACCAACTACATTAATACTGTTAAGTATATACTTTTTTACGAAGTAGTCTGGCAGTAATACAGGTCTTCATACATGTAAACCAGGTACTGAAAACATTGCTATAGTATCCCTCTGGAACAGCCGCATGTCTCCTTAAAGACTTCTATAATGCAATTGCCATTTTCGTTCATTTCCATTCGTTGTCAAATAGGATGACAGTCTAGGCTAAAGAGAGATATACTCCTCCGATGGGATCAAGAGAGTCGTCCGCCTCGTCGCCGTCTCTGTGATCTCTAACCTAACAGCCCGCAACACTTAGTAAGCCGAAAGCAGCAATTCTTTCCCTAAATTAAATTGCTATTACAAAGCCTTAACAAAATTATTGTTGAAGAGTAAGTAAAATTTATTAGTTTATATGCATGTAGGTATTACTTACCTGTTGACTTTTCAGCTTCGCGAACTGCCAATATTGTCTGTTACGTTATAATATTAACTATTAATACTAATGTGGATCAATGCTGAAAACGGAGCGTGGGAAATCCACGAGTGCGGTAGGTTGACGACATTAGGCGATTAGCTTGATAGGTGCGAGACGGATGCAATAAACATAAACTCAAAAACAACAGTTAAAAATAATATATCCATCATAAAGCAATAATAAATAAGCCTTTCTAATATTATTAATAGTGGAATGTGATTTTTTTTTCTCATCATAAGAAAGAAAAGAAAAAGAAAGAAAATGATTTCTTTTTGGCCCACAATTACACACAAATACTTAAATTTTCACTACATAACAATAAAAACAAGAACATAATAATGTAGACTAAAAAGATAGAATACAAAAAATAAAACTAAAAAAAAAATTGGGAGTTTATCATTTCTGCTCACTGGCAACACCACATCTTCCGCCCACCAAGCGGAGGCGGAAACCGCCTCCATTATTAATATTGGTGAAGGCCAGTATTGTCAGTGAGCAGCGATACAACCTTAAAACTATTTAATATCTTTATAATTTAAATTATAACGACCTTCAAACCTTCAAGAAAAGAGGGTACTCCTATCTCAAAGGCGGGCAACGCACTTGTGACTCTTGAGTTGCAGATGCCCATGGGCGACGCTAGTCACTTACCATCAGGTGTCCCGTCTGCTCGTTTGCCCCTTATAATATATTACTATTTTGGGATCAGACGGCCGTGTGTAAGGTGTCTCAATTTATTATTATTTATATGAATGTTCATCGACACTGCCGCGGGCATAAACACTGTCTATTTTTAATTTTTTTTTTTTTTTTATTTTAATACACTTCCTGCAGATACATTGCATGGGGCGGACTTAATGCCGTAGGCATTTTCTACCAGTCAACCTTTGGGTGATGCGGAGATGTGTGTGGCAGGTGTAAAATTTAAATAAGAAAAAAAAAAACGACATAAGATAATATGATATAAAGAATATCATTGTTACATAAATAATCCTACATAATTATGTATACCATATATACAGATTACACTTACATATATACATATAAATACATACCATATACATACAAATAATTATTCAGATGACTCTGCCAAAAAGTTTGTGTAGAGCTGACGTACTTTAACCTTGAAAGTTAGTCGGTTAGTGGCCATCCTGATTTCTAGTGGGAGCGCATTCCAGAGGTTTACAGCTTGGACGGTGAAGGAGGAATGGACTATACTGGAATTATGGGAGGGACAAAGAAGGAGAAGATTATTAGAAGAGCGGAGATTTCTGTCATGATTAGAAGACAGGTATTGGAAAAGAGATGCTAGGTAAGAAGGGGAGTTGGGAGAGTAGAGAAGAGAGTACAACGTAGTCAACGCCCTTAAGCTGCGGCGTTGCCTTATGGGTAACCATGACAGTTGGGTGCGGTAAGTAGATATGTGATCGTACTTTCGTAGGTTGAATATGAATCGAATGCAATTGTTGAGAAGTCGGTCGAGTTTATTGAGTAGATCTGCATTCAAGTCGAGATAGCAAACATCACCATAGTCAACCACTGGGAACACCAAAGTCTGTATAAGCAACGTCTTTGTCTTGGTTGGGAGAAAATTTTTCAATCGATACAAACTACGCAAGACGTTAGTTACTTTTTGACTGACGTTTGAGACCTGAGTTTGCCAGCTTAGAGTGCTGTCGATATACAGACCTAGATCCTTAAATGAAGGACTGATGGGCAGAATTGATCCATTGAAAATTATGTCCGCAACGCTTGTAATATCAACTCTGCTCATCATTCTAGGGCTTCCTATTAAAATTGCTTGGGTTTTAGAGACATTGACCGTTAAGCCAAACCTATTAGACCAGTTTTTAATAGCCTCCAAGTCAAGATTGATGCTGCGTATCGCGTCATCCAGATTGTCTACTTTGGCCTGTGAGTATATCTGTACTGTCCTTGTACTCCTGTTCACATGATCTATTACATAATATATTTTTGTTTTGCTGAGAGGGCCTCGTGGCTAAATGGTAACCGAGTAGGTTAGCACATTACAAAGTTTAGTAATATTAGCCAGGTCAGTCTAGGATGGGTGACTATTCTTAACACATTGAGACCCCTCCATGCCTCGAAGAGTATGTTAAACCTTTGGTCCCGGGTGCCATACAAACATCTGTGGCATTCGTTAGGGCTAGTTGGAGCCCTAAAAAGTCCGCCAACCGCCAACAAGAACTTCGATATCGTCTAGTACTTGGGTTGTGAAGGTCTGATGGCAGTCGCTTCACGTAAAATAACAAAGTTCGGCCGGTCGTAGTTAGACTGAAAACCGACCCCAATTTAGTTGGGAAAAGTCGCGGAGGATGATAATGATTATTTTTGTTCTGCTGAGACTTTATTTAATTTAATTAGTCTGATTAGAGCTCATCACTTAACCTTGCAATGTGCTAACGTACTCAGTTACCACTTAGCCACGAGCCCCTCTTTACTATTCTGGCAGGAGCAAATTCTTAAATTAAGAACGTTCCATCATTTTAATTTTATTACAATACTTGTTTCCAATTCTAATATGTAGTATATCCTGCAATTATAATTACGTAAGTCATATACTGTTATAGTAACCTGCCCTGGCTTCGCACGGGTACAAACTATACACCTAAACCTTCCCCATGAATCCCTCTGTCAATTAGTGAATACCGCATGAAAATCCGTTCAGTAGTTTTTTAGTTTATCGCCAACAGACAGACAGACAGACGCGGCGGGGGACTTTGTTTCATAATATGTAGTGATTTTGTAGTGTCAAGTAAATTTATATGTACCTATAAATACAGGACAAACTAGTAGTTGCTACCAGTGGGGATAACTTGGTAGGGATATATGGAAGAGGCGGTAGAAAATAATAATATAAAACCATTACTTACCTTAACTTACCGCTACGAAATCCTTTCCTTTGCTACGTGCTACAATAGGCTACGAGAGTTACATCTACGATAAACTTCCTGATTTAGTATTTCGTAGACAATAGGTTTGACTGTCAAATCAGGTTCTCTTTAACATCAAAACGGTACCTACCGTTTGAAGAAACCTATTTATAAAATAACAACCTATGATGTCAAACTGTGCTATATTAAATTGGTATATAACAAGAGAAAAGATTAGATCTTTTCTCTTGTTATATAACAATTTAAGAAGCACTGTTAAATAATTTATTTTAACCGTAAGAAACTATCCTATTCAATAACAGCTAATCTAAATACATAGTTTTTACGATAAAGACTTTTAATGAAGCATAGCTTTGAATTTAGCATACATAATATACATATGTTATGTCATAGTAACGGTTATGGTATTTATAAAAGTTTTGTAGTAGTATGCACTACTTATAGGGTGGGTGGACGACTGTTTCTGAAGACTGATCACTCTCACTAACAGTCATCATGTCTGGGGTAGAACGCCTCTGCCTACCCTTTAACACTTACACTTTGTCCACTTCATCATCATCATCATTTCAGCCATAAAAGGTCCACTGTTGGACATAGGCCTCCCTTAATGACTTCCAAGAAGACCGGTTGGAAGCGGCCTGCATCCACCGACGGAATACGATCTTTACTAGGTCGTCTGTCTACCGCTATAATGGACGTCCTACGCTGCGCTTTCCGGTCCGTGGTCTATGTGCCCCGCTCATTGCCACTTAATTTTGCTGACCCGTTCGGCTTTGTCGGTAACCTTCGTTCGTCTGCGTATCTCCTCATTTCTGATTTCCCAATTTGTTAGAAAGCGAGATTCTTTTGTGAATATAATGCAAATGCGATTGGAATCAAATACGCTTATGTAGTAGAATATAAGATACTATTTTTAAATATACAAATATTGTGATTATAAATTTATGAATTGAAACAATATCAAAGTTCTATTCAACTCAAAGTATTCACCCGTTTTGGCCACTTTGTAGATTATAATATGGTCCTACTTAGTAAATAGTGGGCAAGCCTATTTTACCAAATTAGTGTGAAAAACTACGCTAGGTACGTATTATCGCGACTAAAATTACATTATATTGCATTCCTAATCCTGCGATAATTTTATAATAATAAAACTAAAAATGTTTTCTACATCGCCACAAATTACATATATTTAAAGTTAGAAGATACACTGTGAAATTATGCAGTTGACAATATTGTAATTTGTGGGAGATCTGGAGTCTAAACTAAGCCTAGGCCTGTATTTTAGAACTCCAGGCCCCCGTTAAATTTATATCCAGTGGCAATTTTGTACAATATGTTCGCAATATGCACTATTTACTTGCCACACTGCCAATGCTACTTGCATTGACAGTGTAAAAAAAAATTCGTTAAATACTTTTTTAACCTTTTATTTGATTTTCTACGCCTTATTTGATGTGGTAGGTAGGAAGCGTAGTGCTTGTTTTTATGATATTAAAGGGCAGCGGGTGGTATAGATTCAGCAACGCACAAGTATCGTCATTGTTGTTGCGTATTAAAATTTAAAAGCAGGAGAAGACAGTGTAGGAAGGCTTAAAATGGCATATCCATCCAAGCCGCCGCCTCGTAACAAAATGAGTCCAAAGCCGACCCGTAAGTGACATTTTGTTAGAAAGTAAGCTTCTTCTAAAAATAATAGATCGGAAAAAATTCTTTTCGTATATTGTATGTGTAAAATTGAAGAAAAATCTTTTTGGTTGCACTGTTTGTATCTGGCTGGTTTCAATATTCTCAAATATTGGACTTTCAGAACTAGAAAAAAAGGAAAGATTACTTTCCCGCTATTTTTCAATTGTTTTTCTATCCACCAAAATTAGTGAATCTAACGAAGAAATTCGATACATATTCTGAAGTTTTATTACAAAAAAAAAAACGGCCAAGTGCAAGTCGAACTCGACGGTTCCGTAAAACATTTTTATTATACGATGTAACTAAAAATTTACAATTTTCTCAATTTTTCCTTTATCTGTGCTATAAAACGTTGCTTTGTACCAAATTTCAAGATTCTGAGATTACGGGAAAAGTACCCTGTAGGTTTTTAGTACCTTGCGAGTGTCGAAAATTTGCGGAAATTTGCGGCCAGCGGCTGTATCTTTTGATTGCGTTGGGTTAGAAGTTGGATTTTTTCACAACTCCAAGGTACAGTAAACCTGAGTATTTGATATAAATTTCAGCTTTATCAAGCGGACAACAAAGTGATATAAGGGTTCCGTTTTTTCCTTTCTAACCCTAAAAACAGCTGGCCTAAAACGCCTAAAAACGGCCGGAATTGCTCAATAGAAAAAGAAGTGGTCTTTCATAATGATAACGCCAGACAACACACATTTTTGGCAACTCAGCAAAAATTGAGAGAGCTTTGTTAGGAAATGTTAATGATTGTATCCATATTATCCCGATCTTGCACGCTCAGATTTTCAGCTGTTTCGGTCTCTTCAGAATTCTTTGGGTAGTGTTAGGTTAACATCAAGAGAGGACTGTCAAAACTACTTGTCGCAGTTTTTTGATCAAAAATCCCAAGATTTCTACAGCAACGGGATAATGTCACTACCGACAAGATGGCAATTAGCTATCGAACAAAATGGCACTTAATATATTTGAATTAAATGTAACAAAACGTTTAAAAAAACGTCTTGAATTTGTATATAAAATAAAAATAAACTTTTTTCCCGATTTATATAATGTAAAAAACGATGGACATTAAATTCGTCTGTGTAGTGGAAAAAAAAATCTAGATACATTTTTAAGTATACAAATATTGGATATTAAATTTACGAATTGAAACAATATCAAAGTTCTATTTAACTCAAAGTATTCACCCGAAACAAAAAGAAACAGTTTAAAAATTATATCTACTCGTAGACCAACATACGTCATTCGTTTACACCTAAAAAACAGTTTATTTAACTATTTGACAGTTTATTTAATCCTACTAATAATATTATAAATTGTGAGGATATATGTATGTTAGTTGCTCTTCCACGTAAAAACTACTGAACCGAGTGCGATGAAACTTGGTATGTAGATAGTTGGACATCTGAATTAACACATAGAGTACTTTTTTGACCGATATTCCGGCATCGGGACGGCTTTGGGAGTTACGCGGGTAAAACCACAGGGCGCAGCTAGTTATTTGATAAAAACAAAACCCGAGCTTGTTTTAAGGAAACACGGAAAACTTGTGTAGTGCAGAGGTAATTTCAAAGTTTTGAGTCTGGGGAAAACAAGAGGATTGAGATGGCTAGGGACTTATCTCGTTAGTTGAACAGTAAAAACAACACGAAAATATATTGTTTTGTCTATAAATTTGAATTCATTCTTCAGATCTGACCTGCTGATAATATGATACGCTAACTAATGCTTCGTCATATTGATTAGGTATAGTTTCAGAAAAAAAAATATTTACAACCGATCGCGCTATATCGTGACCTGCTTGCAAACCGAGGGACTGAGTAAGTGAGTCTGTTTGAGAGGGTATGTTATTGTCATAATGTATTGCTAGTTATTATGTTTACATATGTAAATATCAATGAATATTGAGTACGCAGTAACTGACTACTCAACATTGCCCTGTCTCTATAAAAACTGCCTGTATTATCTATACACAAATCAATATCCTAAAACTTTGTTCGTTTTATTTGAGTCTCTAAAATAAAACGTGATAGCAGCTGCTTGCATAAATGTTGTTTAATTGCTTACATTGCTGTTTTTGGCCGTATGGGGTGTTTATTGATTTTTCTTTTACTCATTGATGATGATGATGATTTATTCCTGTTTACTCATTGTGATTCACTTTTAACCAAAAAAATGTAAAATTAAAAAGAAAAAAGAATTTTCCGGCAGAAATTTCCAATGATTTTCCACTCAGAACGATGACCTTAGTCTACTATTTCAAGATTGGGCAGGGCGTTCCTAACACCCGTTATATATATTCCAAATGCTGTCAAAATAATTTCAATTATTCCACTCACTCAAGAGTTCTAGCAGCCATCTTTAATTATAGATAGGAGTCTGTGAAAACACTTCAAAATTTCGATCAACACCCGCCTGTCAATCCTTCTTAGACAGTTTGAAGGACTATTGTGTTTGGTCTTGTATTGTAATAGGTATATATACGATTGGCTTTAGATAGGATTGTGTAGAAGTGAATGGACCGCACTTACTTTTTACATGCTTTATAATAGCTTACCTGAATCTATTTCTCTATCTATTTAACGCAATCTTTCAATAAAGTTCAAGACGTCCGATTAATTTGAAAGTTTGCACACGTATGGAAGAAAGGACCGATGATAATAAAATAATTTTATTACTTTGGCCTAATATCCTGACATAAAAACAAACAAAACGACTATTACCATTTACAAGTTAGGCACATGCAATCCATAGGACAACGGTAAATGTTGTGTACCTACTTAGCAATCGAGTTTCTTGGTACTTTTGATGCTGTTTTGAGATAAAAAAAAACTAAAATTTAAAAACACTAAAACACACTTTAATAGTTAGTAGAAAATAATTTTTGAATATGAAGAGTTTGTTTTATAGCGATTATGTCGTTGGTGTACAATAAAGATTATTCTATTATATAAAGTTCACTCGGTCATTATAATTAAAACAATTCTAACAAGTTTAAAATAAGAATTAATTCAATAACAAAATAATTAATTTCATAATAAAAATATAGTAAAAAGCCCTCCACTGATCTCCCAACAACCAGTCCTACTTGTTTGAGACGATAACGAAGAAAACAGTAGAGTAGATACAGTAGATCACACTGACCCTCTCTTGTATATGAGCGCTAGTATAGTATTTAGTTATCTGTGGTATGGGTCCTTTTGTAATGTTGCACTGTAACGGTACGTAACGATATTTTTAATCGTCGCGATTTTACTGGCAAATCAAATATATAGACTGGTATGAAGATGCGTTTTTATTTTTTCGACGATGTACCTAAGGGCGTTTTCTTCATCCACTAAACTACATTACAACAGCTATGGCAATCGCGCAATCTATCCAATCAGCGTTGCGTGACGGGCCCTAATATAGGAGGTATACTTTATACTATTGTTAAACATTGACCTTGCCCCTGGGAGAATATAAACCGTTACTTTAGCCTGTAGGTGGCTAGATTTGAACAAAGCGTTCTAAGAGCTTAGTCGTACGTAATAAAACTGAAAGGCTTTCCTGGTAACAAATGAAGACCGATAACAATAAAAATAATTTGTGAAGTTGACGATAACATTTATTGGTACGTACAAACCAGTAGTAGGTACTGAATCGAAAATCGAAGGAATAAGCACTTGTGGCAATTCCATCAAGAATAGAAGGCAAAGTAACATTGGTAGATGAAATTGGAATCTGCTATACCGACAATTGACTGGTGTCTCATCATTAACTAGTGATCTCTAATTTGTTTGATGTAATGAACCCATCTAAAAAAAATCTTCCAATCATATTACGTAACATACGAGCAGGTTCCAAATAGGCCCTTCTACGCTTGAGAACAGTCCTTCCAATTTCAGCAAACGGACATTTATCATCAGCAAGGCACTTAACCGCTATTTATTTACCAAATATTACCTACCTTTGTCTTAAACGAGATTGAAGATAGCGTTCGCCTGTTATTCTGCTATTATCGTGGTTTCACGCAATGTCTTGGCGCCCTGACCTCTATACTCGTTTCATTATTGACTTTTCTCTTTTCTTACAGTTAATTACTAAGTGGGTCAAAATGTAACGGTTAAGAAAAATAGAACGGTTTAAAAGATTCATACATGAATCTGTCTTTATGATAAAGTATTACTTTTACAAGTTGGCTCAATACGTAATAGAAGCTTAGTAGATACTACATGTGTTAATTAGGCCTGATAGTAGTCGAAATTGTTGTGTAAAGACACAATGAATTGTGAGGAGTAAGAAAAGATTGATGACGACGTAAGACGTACGTTACCCGGCGCCAGGCGTCGTCGGGCCGACGTGCGAGTTGCGACGGCCGCGCGCTCGGCGAGTGGTAGTGCGCATTGCGCATGCTCGCCACTGCGCCACTGAGCGGCGCGCTGCCCCCTGGCGGACTCGCGCCGCAGTGAATTGCGTAACAAAAGCACACTTGCCTTCTGACGCTACGGTGAAAACTTTCGCCCGCCCGGTGCGCGCCTACGGAATGGAGAAACGTAAAATAATATAAAAGTTTTCCGCGGTGCGCGCCGTCCGATCTTAATCTCTTCAAAGACAGATCGGACAATTTTCTAAACTATCGGACAGTAGCTTCTGCCTTTTTTTTTAGTTGTTAAAGTTTTCGTACAAAGTTGACTGTGGCGAGAAGTGTACCGATGCGGTTTTCGCCGACCGCTTATGAAATAGTGTGGACGTTCTGAGTGTGTTGTGTTCATTTGCTTTGTTTTCCTTTGCTTGCTGGCGAGTGGTGGCGGCCGTTGGCCGGTGGGACTGCGCTGGTGGTGGGAATCGATACTGCGGTGGGAGCGGCGAAGGTATTTCTTTTTTATTACTTGCCATTTGTATTAAATTGAGTACAGCTCTTCGAGGTAATGCCAGGTAACTTTAAATTGTATGATTAATGTTGTGTGAGGGTAAGTCTATAAATCATTTTGATAGTAATAAGTCATTCCTCGGCAAAGGTGGGTTCGCTCACAGTTCATTATTCAATTAGTACTTTTTACGAGTTTATTTTTTTATATTTTAATGGTTAGAAAGATACCTACATTATAATTTAACTGTATTGTTGCTTTGCGGTGGAACTTAATAGAAAAATAATATGAAATCTTAATGACGAAATACATTGTTTTCTTTGTTTGTCAAAAGTAAAGGTTGTTGTATAGCTAATATTAATATCAAAATTGTGCCTGCAATGCTATCATTATATTAATAAGTGAAGAGAATCCTTTGTAACCCCTTTTTAAAAATTTTCGAGAACGTTGTAACGTGAATTTTGGAACACATATTTACAGTTATTATAAGAAGAAAGAGAGCCGAAAGTTAAAATTTTTAACAATATGTCTTATAACTTTAAAAGTTAAGTGAAAACGTAGTATATGTGATTACCTGTCGTGGTAAGTAAGTTAGATATGACAGCTCAAGTTATACTGGAAAAAACTATGGTCGAAATTCGACCACCGACTGTTTAAAGTTGTCACACCTAATAAATAACAAGAACTAGACACAATGACTTTATTTGACGAGTAAAAGTTATGGTGGTTTTGTTACCAAACCTTAACACCCTGTCGGGCTTTTAACCCACATATTGCTTTTATTTTCCAAATTTGGGATACAGCCAAATGTATGACGTAGATATTCCTCAGGAAACTAGGTCAGATGCTTATATAGGTCTGAAACTACAACTTTTACATCATAAATAAAATGTTACATTGTTATTACATTAACTACAACGGTTTTATAACGATGTTTGTATAATTAATGAATAATCGAAAGTATTTATTTGAATAGTAGCAACCCGCCCCGGCTTTGCAAGAGTACCAGAGATATCTTCAACAATCATCATCATATTTCAACCAATTTACACAAAATCTTAACAAATTATATACCTAAACCTTCCTCATGAATCGCTCTATCTATTGGTGAAAACCGCATGAAAATCCGTTCAATAGCTTTTAAGTTCATCGCGAACAGACAGACTCGGCGGGGGACTTTGTTTTATAATATGTAGTGATTATGTCATAGGTGCGAACGGCCTTTTTTAATTTGTTTGCCATGTCTAAAAAAAACAAAATTATTCATGTAGGGAGCTCGAAACGATTAAAGCGACCTCATCCATATATTAATCAAATGCATTTCTAAGAACACATTTTATCTTCCGTTGAACATTAAATTTATCTTCGCACTTCGATGTATGAGGGTCGTTCTCTAACACACCTGAGAAGTGAAGCCGGTAGGAATGTGGATAAATCTCTTGGCACAGCTATTGTACAACATATAAAAAATATTTTTTTGAATTATATCCAAGAACACTCTCGATCAAGTCACCTTTGCAACAAATCAAATTAAACTTATACTTATAACACCCTTATACTTATAACACCCTTATACTTATAACACCCTTATACTTATAACACCCTTATACTTATAACACCCTTATACTTATAACACCCTTATACTTATAACACCCTTATACTTATAACACCCTTATACTTATAACACCCTTATACTTATAACACCCTTCCTTGTTGCGTCGGACGTTATAAACACTAGCCATATGAACTAATGTACGCCTTGTCTATAGGCTATGCTCTACTGTGTTCAGTCGCTTTGGCGTGAAAGAGTAACAAACAACCTTCCATCCATCCAAACTTTAACATTTATAATTCTGTACATCTTTGTGAAATCCTAATTTTTTTTAGATAAAAAGTATCCTATGTGTTAATCCAGGTAAGTCTGTGTGCGAAATTTCATCTAAATCCAAACATACAAACTTTCTCGTTTTTAATATTAGATAGTAGGATTGGCAATGGTTTCAAGTCTAGTCTAGGGACTACTGACTTCCTATGTCAGATAATTAACTTTTTAAAAACGTATCACCGACTTCAATGAGCATAAATCAGGATAGATTGTGATGAGCTATATTCTTCATCATTTAATTTTCTACCATTCAGAGGGGCTCGTGGCTAAGTGGTAACCGAGCAGGTTAACACATTACAAAGTTAAGTAACACAAGCCAGGTCAGTCTAGGATGGGTGACCATTCTTAACACATTGAGATCCCTCCATGCCTCGGAGAGCACGTTAAACCGTCGGTCCCGGGTGCCATACAAACATCTGTGGCATTCGTTACGGGTAGTTGGAGCCCTAAAAAAGTTCTACAACCTAGTCTAACTACAGAACTTCGATATCGCCTAGTACTTGGGTTGTGGAGATCTGATGGCAGTATCGTAGTTAGATTGAAAGCCGACCCCAACTTAGTTGGGAAAAGGCGCGGAGGATGTTAATTTTCTACCATTTATTTTATTTTTCACATTTTATTTTTAGAGGTGGCATATTTTCTTCAAACTAAAGAAAATATTCTGCCTCTTGCAACCGTGAGTAGGTATAAAAAATTCAATTTAAAAAATAATTATTGAAATCGGTTGATAAATGGCGAAGGTATCGCGTAACAAAGACAAACTAAATCGAATTGAAAACCTCCTCCTTTTTAAAGTCGGTTAATAAAATTAGCTTGATAATCGGGCACGTGGTATAACGTCTTACAATTATTCCTCTTTACCAAACTGAAGCACAAGAAGAAACGAAATAAAGAAGTATATTATGCATTCAAATAATAAATGTTATGGCAAATAAATGTTGTCATTATTATTATTATTACAACTGGCTACCCGGCCACGCGTTGCTGTGGCTAAGTTATTTTGCAATAAAAAATATTGTGACTATAAATTGAGATAAAACCATCCTATCTCTTAAGTTGGACCAAACCGCACACAGTGTGCAAAATTCTATTAAAGTTGGTTCGTTAGTTTCATCGCGAACAAACAACGTGACATGCAATTTTTATATATAAAGCTGCGGAGTACCAAGACACTTTATTTAATCCAAGTATACATACCTAAACTAGTGGTATTCACCAAAAGCACTCGTAATTCAAGAAATTTTAAATAACAAATACCCTTGCGTAATCAATAAATTCCCTTTATTGATTACGTAAACTGTCATTCAAACTAGCATATCTAGATACATAAATTATCATAGAACATAATACAATTTTCAAATTGTACTCATAGATAAAAAATTGGAACTTTTGTGGGTAGATGTAACCAGAACATCGCATTGAAAAATATTTAACAACGTTATATCAATGTACCTATCTTTACGTTCTATCAGTGTGTTTATTATATTTTCCATAGACGATAGATGAATAAAAAGAGAACACTGCTATACGCAGTCCTTCTGTCTCCTTTTAGCCGCGATTGCGCATCAACACAGCGTATCAACATACAGGCCACGTCCGACAAGGATAGATAAAGCAGCGTTCTCTTTTTATCGAGCTATCGCATCCACTTACACGATATTCCGATTACTAGCGCATAACCTATGAACTAATCGTATACTGACATTAGGACAAGAAGTAATTAGAAAACATAGGCTTCATCATATTACAAAACATATTATAAAACGAAGTCCCCCGCCGCGTCTGTCAGTCTGTTCGCGATAAACTGAAAAACTACTGAACGGACTTTCATATGGTTTTCATTAATAGAAAGACATGAATCATGAGGAAAGTTTAGGTGTATAATTTGTACCCGTGCGAAGCCGGGGCGGGTTGCTAGTATAATATAAAAAGATATAACGCTATTCCTAAAATGATGCACATAGGTTAATAAATTTGCGACATTCAAAGAAGCGATGCCACCGGCGAAAGTTAATGCAACAAACATATCCTGTACCTACACACTAGGTACATAAGATATATAAATAAATTACAAGATTATGACTGCGAGTGGATCACTCAAGTGAACTCTCATTCTAATTGCATAAAACATAAGTCTGTGTGTCTCATTTTACGTGTCAGTTCTGTTGGCGCCATTCGCACTGGGTCTTGTTGTTTGATGAACATGTAGTAAAATTGTTAATGGGCTATTGAACCGCAAAGTGTGTACTACTCATTGTAGGATTACAACTTACCTACCAAGTTTTACGTTGATTAAATCACTCATATAGGTACGTAAGGGATGTGTAGGTATGTGGAGTCGTATGGTTTCACTACCCAGTCGATAGTAAGTAGTTTTACGTAGTAGATTTACTTACGAACGTGTCTGTTACTCCTGAACGAAAATGGTTCACTTACTGGCTTGAACACAATTTTATTAATAATAGATGGATATCACTTTATTTATTATATATACAACATTATGTTCACTTCCATTTATAAAAAATTCAGAAATTACTTGTAGCAACATTTAATAACAGTTTAAGGTTTTAATATTTTTTTATTTATTTATTTTAATCTTCATGCGCAATATGTACAAAGGCGGACTTAATGCCGATGGCATTCTCTACCAGTTAACCTTGGCGTGGTAGAGAAATCTTATAAGGTAGGTGCACAGAAATCACATTAGAAATTAATCACATTAATTTTTACCTTTGTATGTTTTAATATACTTCAAAAAACGTGGAAGTGGTTATATATGTATGATACCTACAGGTGTGTTTTTATAAAGATGAAAGAGAAATTGAAATTTTCCAACTATAATATATTTATCTAAATCTATGGTGAAAATATAAAAAAAACCGGCCAAGTGCGGGTCGGACTCGCGCATGAAGGGTTTCGCACCATCGTACAAGAAAAATTGAGCAAAAACAAAAAAAAAACACCTTTCTAGTAAGGCTGCGCCCTTTAATTTTTTATTTATTTTATTATTTGTTGTTATAGCGGCAACAGATATACACATTCTGTGAAAATTTCAACTGTCTAACTATTACGGATCATGAGATACAGCCCGCTGACAAACAGACAGACGGACAGTGCAGCGGAGGCGTAGTAATAGGGTCCCGTTGGTTACCCTTCGGGTACGGAACCCTAAAAAACACTAGGTGTACTTTAAAGGCAATGCTAATTTACCTGTTACATTTTTTTTTTAATTTTATCCTTTAAATCGAAAGTGTCCTCATCTAGAAAAGTATCGTTAAGTCGCTTTGAATTTTCTTATAAAGATCGCTCAGGAAGCCCATGTCAGTGTCGATCCTAAGCAAAAAAAAAATACATTTTTAGAATATTCTAAAATTTATATTTTATTTTGTTCGGTCATCTGTCAAAGCGATGAAAGTCTATCATCAATTCTAAAATGAAAACTTAAGGATCTTTTTGAAAATAACTTATTTCAATAATCTCTAAACAACTACAAACTACTTACATAAACCACTCACTATCTCTTATTAAATCGTTTTCTTAGATTGTTTTCAATTAAAAGTTATATTCACGGAGAAAACGTTAAAAGAACAAATACTTCGCTTTATATTGAAGTACCTACCGTTAAATTACTCCGACTTTCAATTCTTCTGTTTCTAATAAATTTTAAGTAGATCGGAAAGCGACGGCAACACGTTTAAGAAATGTTTGACCTCCGACACGAAGCAAGCCTTTTATTGGATAACTCGCAATAAGGGCCCGAACTGAAGGCTTAGGGTTATATTTTATTGTAATCATTTTTATTATTACTTCATTAAATTTCATACTTGACGAAGTTCATTCCAGAAAAGGGTTAATACATAATTGTACTGATCAAAAATCTAATATAGAGTACATCGAATTTGCTTTATGATAATTTGTCTTTTCTAAAAAATCGTTCATATAGCACTTACATGTTTTAATCTATAATCTTTTCTTTAAAAGCTGTTAAAATAAATTAAGGTTTTGAAGAGAAAACACTATTAGACAAGTTAGCAAACAAGTACACAATCTAACAGTAAAGTGAATAACCAGCGTATTTATTCTTTCACGAAGACAAAATATATGGATGGAAGCTAAAATGAACCTTTTAATAAATGGAGACTCCTCGGAAACCTACCTCGTTACATTAGAAATGAAAATGCTGGATCAATCTCACAGAGCGGCGTTAGACGGCTGTCTCTTTGACTAACAAAGTGGCTCGTTTATGTGAATATTGCACGAACTTCTGCTGCACTAGAGCAGGTAGTAGGTACTATGTAAGTAGGTAGGTAGTAGGTAAACAGATTTTCTCGAGCTCCGGATTCTACGGTCAAGTACTGTTTGATCCTTTAGGATTCTTTCTTATAGTTTTTTTCATTTAATACCGTAAGTATTCTAATCCGGTGCCTACTATAACTTCATAAGATGAAATAAGTAAATTCTGAAGATTTAGTTTATATTATTATTTTTATATTTATTTCATGATAAAATTAACTGGTTAATCTCATTTAAATTTTTCGTCAAAAACATTCGTCAAAAAACTAAACTCACAGATGCTCTCAGGCACGCACTCTCACTTAAGTGGAGATGGGCTGGACTGGGCTGGACACATCTCACGATACCCAGACAGAAGATGGACCATTGAAGCCACACGATGGAAAGGACCAATGGGGAAAAGGAATGTTGGAATGGAATAAAATAATGAGCAATTCTGATAATAGTTATAGTTCCTTAGGAATCTGTTTCTAAACGTTAAATTAATCAACCACCAACTAAGTATACCTATGTATGGGTTGGGTCTATTTTTTGTTTTTTTGGTTTTTGTTTTATTTAGTCGGCAATATAAAAATGCACGATCTGTTAAGTGCGAGTCGGACTCGCAAACGAAGGGTTCCGTACCATTATCTATACAATCATTTTTTAGTTTCACCTGGCCCGGTGTCTGTCTGCAAAAACGGTAAAAAAAATCACGATTGTTGTATGGGAGCACCACTTAAATATTTATTTTATTCTGTTTTTAGTATTTGTTGTTATATCGGCAGCAGAAATACATCATCTGTGAAAAGTTTAACTATCTAGCTATTACGGTTCATGAGATACAGCCTAGTGACAGATAGACAGACGGACAGTAGTCTTAGCAATAGGGTCCCGTTTTACCGCTTGGGTACGGAACCCTAAAAAATACCAATAGTATTAGAATGGAATAGATAAAATAAATACATACAAATTTTATTCATCATTTGTGGTATAAAGATAGAATGTGTAGATTAAATAGTTTATATAGGTTTTGAAATTATCGATTATTTATTAGACTTATCTGTCGTTATCGGTTCTGAAAAAAAGAGCTGAAGGTTCTCAATTCGACTGTAAACATTTATATTTTGTTAAACGGTTTTTGTCTTTTATTTTTCTTCTAGTTTTTCTCAGGAATAAAACAAAATGCTGAATAAGATGTTTCTTCAACGAAATGTAAAAAAGTATAGTTAATTCAAAATGGAATAGGTGAAACAAAAAGAAATAATTCGGCAGATTTGTTGGATTTTAGCGTAATTACTCATTTATTAGCATTGTTACAAATTCTTAACACTCGATTTGCTTTGGCACGGTAAGAAATACATGTAAATATAAAGCAACTGACAAATCGGGCCCATTAAACCCCAGGAAATGTAAGCATTTTGTAAGAGTGCGAGTGAGACGGCAAATTATACTTGCTTGTGCGCAAGTAGCGACGCGACAATACAACTGCATTCGTAAATAAAAATATACTTAGAAGCCGCTTCCATAATTTGTTATCCAAAAAATAACTAGGTAAATATGCATCCGATTATCCGATCTCTAGTTATAACAGTTTCTATGTTGGTGTTTTACAGTCTTAGGCACAATTGTTTTTAATAGTCTTATTTGTAAGTTGAAAAATTTATCTAAATTTGTTTTGCACGTACGTCCATAACTGCATATACCATATCTAACAATACTGTCAGCCAGTGCCAGATATAATAATCTTAGAATTTTATATGGTATTTTATATTTAATTTTTGAAAGTTTGCTCAGTATAGCTCTTAGTTTGTTGCTTATGTAGTTAATATGTGGTTTCCAACTAAGTCTATTGTCGATTATAAGGCCTAAGTACATGTGTTCATTGACTATATCTAGCCTGGTACAGCAATCATTATGACAATACCGCGTATTATGTTGACAATTATGGCTGTGGGCTATTATATTAGGTGTGTAATCAGTCTGTCGTGCTTTTTGAGACGACTGAATACACATTAATTTAGTCTTATGTGCATTAATAACCAAGCCCATATCGTGCGCCCACCGACACATTCGATTGAAGTTCTCCTGCATTTTGCGTTCAGCACAAGACAGGTAAATGACTACCGCTGCCCATGAGCACCTGCAACTCAAGTCACAAATGCGTTCCCAGTCTTTAAGGTGGGAGAGTAGGGGCGGGGGTGCTTGACAGCCGGTTTTCTGTGAGGCCATAAGTATCACTCCGGTCGAGCCGGCCTATACGTGCCGAAGCTCGGCTCTCCCACGAACAAAACTTATCCACACTCGTCGATGTTTGTCAATTTCGTTACAAAATTAGACCAAGTATCTCGACATTCACCTCGTTCATGACAAATTATAAATAAATATTATGCTCCATACTATTTACGTGTTGAAATGTTTTATTTTTATGTATATGTATAAGTAATGGTTGCACGTAAAGAATGAGGTCAGCTAATTGCACCATAGTACATCATAGTTGTTTATTTATTTACAAAAGGTTTTTTATTGTTTTTTTATTTGGTTATGTTTTTTAACAAGATTCTGGATGGTTATGTGTTATTTATAAGCTTAAAACATTATATTTAACTGTGAATTAATTTTATTGAAAGAAGTGTCTATGGCTTCGTCTAATCCCGGCAATGTTCGAAGGCTAGGCTTTTTATAATATTAACTAGCAACACGCCCCGGCTTCGCACGGATAGCAGAGACATCTTCAGCAATCATCATCATATTTCAACCAATTTACACAAAAACTTAACCAATTATATACCTAAACCTTCCTTATGAATCGTTCTATCTCAGTTTTTGAGTTTATTGCGAACAGACAGACAGACAGACGCGGCGGGGGATTTTGTTTTATAATATGTAGTGAAAGGTATAGCGGCCCAAGACTACGATATGTCTTTTGAAAGACATTGCGTATTACTGATTGCATATTACTGAAACGGTCATTGAAAATTTAGAATATTTTTAGGGTTTCGTGCCTCAAAAGGACAAAAAAAATCAGTTTGTTGTCCGTCTGTCTGTCTGTCAAGACACTTTTTCACAGGAGCCCGACGCATTAAGTTAAAATGAATACCAAATACTTATGTCTGCGGTCCCTTGAAACTGTAAATTGAATTTACTGCACTTTTGGATCAACGCAATCAAAAATTACGGGCATTTAAGCCTTAGAAATTGACAAAATATGAATACATAATGTAACAAATAGACGAAAAAATAAGAAATATTTCCTATCTAATAAATATTATTTTTATATGAGAACTTGTGAATTAATACAGTGTTATCTAGTACTGTGATAGCATTATGAGGTACCTTAAGGTAGCATTATAAGGTTCTGCACCAACCATGCTTATAGATATAACATTTGCAAGCTTTTCAAGCCCACTTTCGTAAATAACTCTTAAGAAGAAGAGAAGTAAGTAAAAGACATGTTTATACCCCTAGGTCCCAAACCGGTTCACGGCCTGTCGTTTGTAAAATTAGATAGTTACCGGTTCCTTCTTTATTTTTTTTTATAACTCTATGCCCCTTCCTACCGAGCTTCTTTCAATATTACGATTGTAGTGCTCTTTAACCACGGGTTTTCGTAGACCGGTGGTACTTACGACCACTACCCAGTTGTAAATAAATTAAATCTTGCTGAGCAACTTTCCCAGCTGACTGACTACGTACGTACGCGTGTGCAAACAAATCCAACCGAGTGATAAACCGAGTGATGTCAGTGACGAAAACATCGTAAACACAAGTCTTCTAAATCCCAGTGAAAACTCACTGGGATTTAGGGAAATTGCCAGTGAACAATTTTCATGAGCCATTGAAGCGTATACCTACAATACATACAGGCATTTTGCAATTCCAGCAACGAATTCCAATGTTATTGATATTATACATTGCCTCGGCACATATAGGCCGGCTCGACTCCGCTCGATACCACGGCCTCGCAAAAAACCGGCAGTGAAGCAATGCTTGCATTGCATTTCGCCACGTGAGTGAGGTTACCGGAGGCCCTAACCCTTCGTTCTCTCTCCTATTACCTTCCTTTACCTCTTCCCCCTTCCCCCTCGCCCCCTCTTCTACTACTCCCACCTTAAAGGGCGGCAACGCACTTGTGACTCTTGACTTACAGGTGCCCATGGGCGGCTGTAGTCATTTACCATCAGGTAACCCGTCTGCTCGTTTGCCCCCTATACCATAAAAAAAAACAAAAAAACCTCATTACCATTATACATATCCGTATGTACTTATTTACCATAATGAACTTGTGCCTTATTACGGTATGATTTTTTTTATTTTAAAACGGGTGGCAATGTAGCTAATCCTAGAGGTAAGGATTAGCTACATTGTCGCGGTCTAGATTTCCAGATAGATGACCAATTATAAAATTAAATCGTTGGTCTTAAGTAGCGTATACTAAACCATATAGGCATTTGGTTATTAGTAATAGAATATTAGTTTTTATGTATTAAAATTTACCTCTCATTGCTGAAAAACATACAATATAATAATTAGTTTTAAAGTAATAAAGTAGAAGTAGACCAGTAGAGGGCACCTACAGAGATCAAACTGTTTCCCACCCAGGACAAATGATTGTGTGATGAACACGATCATTAACATTTGTTCTGTGTCTGAATGTAACTTATATATAATATGTATGCATTCAGAAATATATAAGTATGTTTATCAGCAGTCATAGCATTGTACAGGCTCTGTAAGTTTGGGTTCAGGCGACCGTGTGTGAGGTATTTCAAGTTATTATTATTATTATCATTAAAGATGGAATGAATATACAGTTTCAAAGTCTGGGTGAAAGTAATTAAAGGAAGAGTGAGAGAGGAAACTGCGATAATACAAAACCAATTTGGGTTTATGCCAGGACGCGGGACAACAGATGCCACATTCGCGATACACCAACTATATGAGAAGTATAGACGCGCACACAAAAACACGCATATGGTGTTTGTGACCTAGAAAAGGCATATGAAGGGTACCCTGAGAAATTTTGTGGTGGGTTTTGAAAGAAGAAAGAGTGCCTGCTAAGTATATGGATTCGTGCTATTGTACAGACTCGCTTGGCAATGAACGTTGAGGTACCCGTAGAGCGTATCAAACAACAGGCCTATAAATTATAGTTAATATATTGGCAGTTAAATTGAATACTTTAAGAAATAAATACAATAAAGAATTCTTGAAAACTGGGAAATTTCGTTTGACGTTCCACTTCAGACCCTCGCGCCGTCCCTTCTTTCAAATCTAACAATTATTCATATTTAAAATATAGTAAACTTAGTGATTCAAATATTATGTCACCAGCCAGCTTCTGACAAGTTCAATGGAGGTTTGAACACTACACTATGTATAGAGAGTCCAGCACTCATGGTCGTGATCGGTCGCTGGAAACACGCAGTGTTACAGACACACTGAATTTAAATTATAGTTAACGGATACAAGAGTAGAGGACGACCAAAGGAAAGATGGATTTACTGTGTGAAAGAAAATATGGCTAGAAATGGAGTAAGCATTGAAAAGACGAATGATAGAGGAGAATGGAAGAACAGAACACATTGCACCAACCCCAAATCAATTTGGCAAAAGGGTAAGAAGATGATGAACCTCATCATCTCATAAGTACCTACTTATGTGAAGTCCAGTTACTACTAGAATTTATACAGATCCTGTTTTATAACATAATATGCTACGGAATGAAATGCTTACTGTGGACTAGTAAAATGTCGTAAAATACGTTATTCTACGAATCAAATGTAATCGGTTCGAATAATATCATGGTTTAATTTCAAAGAAATGATTTAACGAAAAAAAAAATATTGCTTTAACATAATCTTTCATAATATATTCAATAAAGTTAAGTAATTGGATACAAGGTCTTTACGCTATTAACTAATTGTCTTTTCTTTCATATCCCTTTACGGTGTGACGCCAAATGGTAAAAAATCGATAGATATTGGGAAAGTAAACTGCTTCATATATACGTACACAAAACAGGGCAGTGACCTTGCGTGTGACATATTCTATTCCCCGTAGTTTAGGTGCTATGCTATGATTGTGTATTTATTTAGCCACCTACGTTTAAAAATATATTTTGCCATGCTTCAATATCAGCGCACTGGGGCGTGCTCGCATGCGGCCCTCACTATATTATGACGTCTTATATTTCACACTATTGAAAATATATATGGAGTAAATTTTGTAGGTCCCTTAAGTTTGCATTCGTATTTAGATGTTGACTTAATTACAAAATACGTTGTAATTGATTTAGACGTATTAAGAGCACGCTAGTCGACGTGTCTGAAACACGTCTTCAAACTCAGCTCTACTCACTGCACTGGTAATGAAACAATTATTATTTTTTGATAAAACGAGAGCGCAACAAAACATCAGATAAGTTTTAATAAATAGCCGTGTCTTTTTTTAAAAGCAGCTGTTTACTTGTTTCCCACTGAATAATGCGCTAGTTAAATAAAATGACGATCAAAGACAAATCACTTGATTTATCTTTAAAAAAGGCGGCCTTCGGATTAAGCTTAGTAGAACGCAGATACAGCGTAAAAGCCATTAATATCGAATAAATCGTATCAAATATGTTGACAAACACATATAAACCAAAATAAACATGCCTGACAATCATTGTATTTTCTTTTTTGGAGTTGGAAATAAAATTCACCAAGTTACCCATACAAAATTAAACAGTAAACATTAAGTTGGATGAAAGGTAAGCAACCTAGACAACTGCTATGTTTGTGTGTTGTTCTTTCAACAAACAATCCCGCGGGCTCTTGCGTCATTTTTATTCGTTGAATTTATAATGACATTGGGTTTATGTTCTATTACGTCACCTTAATATTGTAAAAACTGTTGTGTATAAAAAGAAACCTATTTTGCCAACACCAGACACAATTTTTGTAATATTATTACGATGACGCTTGTACTGATGTGTTAGTTTGAACAGGCCTATGTCACTCGATGTGGGTTGCCAACAGCTGCATCGCGCGCACACATTTTTACTTATAAATTAGAAAAAAACGTAATACGATATCGTATTAATATATTCTTTAAATACTGTTAAATTCATAGTGAAAATTGACACGTTTGTTTATGTGCAGTATAAATAAGAATGTAGATAAAGTAAGGGAAAAAAAATCTGCCAGCACTATTTATAAAATTATAAAAAAATATTTTTTTAACCCCATTTGCTCTTGTTTCCATCAAATTATATTATTTATGAAAAACTTTTGTAAGGTTTAGAATATTTTCTTCCATACAGTTTGATAATCGAAATTTAAGAAAAGGGAAGTAGTATATTTATCTTTACGTAATGATAAAATACATGTAGGATTTTTGTATACGAAAACTTTGGAAATGAAAAGTAAACGTTATGTACCTACTTAATTTACATAGCATTTTTTTTTTTTTTAAATAATTATAAGAGGTATACCTACCTGGGTTACCTCTTCAATTAATTTTTAAAGCCACACATTTTAAAGCCCGGAAAGAGTAGGTAATTAAAATGGTAGATATCAATATTTTTGAAGGGAGTGAGTTACCTGTTATATACTAACTACTTGGTAAACTGTGGTTTGACTGTCTGTCTAATAGATATGATAAGGATCGCCCTGTCAGCTACTGACTTATGAGAGGTATCAGGGGCGTTAGCTTTTGACTTACTATTCTTAACAAATCAGAGCCTAAATGAAAAAGATTGCAATCAATCAAGAATATTGCTATCAGCAGCACTACATTATCATTGATAAGAACTTTTTGTAAATATTATGTTTTCTGAATTCTATTTTTTAATATTTATTTTAAACTAGCTGACACGATGTTCTCCTGCCGATTTTCGATCGTTTTTATTCCATAAAAAAAGCACTTTTCCATATGCTCCAAAATTTTTTACCTGTAATTTTTTCTTCATTTTTTATATATTTTGGTTTTAATATTACGCGAATTTTAAAACCAAATTTAGCCAAATCCGTCCGGCCATTCTCAAATGATGCGCTTACCAACGAGCAGCATTAAGTTTTAATTATTAATAGAAGAAAAAATTATGCCCTTTTAAGTGCTCATCTTGGAATGTTACTTTAAAACAGAATATTTAGCCTGTTTTATACTTCTAGCTCAACTTAACTTTCTGTAACATATATAAAACTGATACGAAGACATAGAAATCTCAAACCAGTCTCTTAAATACCCTATAACTTCTAAAATTAGTTTTTAATTCATGAATAGCGCATCCAAACACGGTTCATCCACTTGAGAGTTACAAACACTTATACCCGGTTCTTAGATTCAAGTAACGATTTGTTTTACTTAGGGACGATAAAATTTAAAAGTAAAAACGAAATTTTACCGTCCGTACACAAAAAAATTATTTAAGTATAATTTCTACATATATTATCTCATCTACACATATCCTCAATTTCGTTAACACTCACATATTTTTATGTCTACCAACTTTCAGCCATCAGATGTCTACTGCTCAAAATCTAACGTAAATTACCTAAATGAATTAACAAAAGGTTTGCTGCATGTTGAATATAAGTAATTAAAGTCCATTAGAGTAATACAAATGTTACCTCTGTTCATCCGCGTGATTGAATTCCTAACAAATGACATCTATGACGTTGAATTGTTTCACCTGGATCTAACTAATATGACTACAATAATATCGAAGTGATATGAAGAGCCCACACTCCACTCCGCCTTATTTACCCAACTGATTTTTTTTTCGGTATAGAGGGCAAACGAGCAGACGGGTCACCTGATGGTAAATGACTACCGCCGCCGCCGCCCATATGCACCTGCAGCTCAAGAGTCACAAGTGCGTTTCTGGCCTTTAAGTTAGGAGTAGGGGAAAGGTGGTAGAAGGTGGTAGAAGAGGAGGAGGAGAGGGTAGAGGGAAGGGTTAGGGCCTGCGGTAACCTCGCTCACTTTTCTTTTCTGTGAGGCCGTGGTATCAATCCGGTCGAGTGGGCTCATAGGTACGTGCCGAAGCATGGCTCTCCCACATAGTGGTATATAGGTATTTACTATTTAGTATTCAAGCCTACGTAACAGAGGACCTAGTTACTTTAATGGTAAAGGTAGATACAGTATAAAAACGTACAGTGATTGATGCATGCAGTTTGAAATATGTTAACTATGTTGGAATCAATCTCACCACTATAGCTATAAACTATCAGATTCACTAAATAACCTACCTACCTACTTCGACACTCAAGTGATCGTTATATCTCTTATAATTAGTTATAATACACGCCTAGCCTTTCTACCATTACTCGCAATGGCGTTGCGTCACCGGTATAACTAGTCATAATAATGTCTGTTAATTCATTATTAAATAGTGAACTGTTTTATCTTCTACTATAGTTCACCCCTATTTTTAATAAAATAGTATGAGTTTTTTGAAGTGGCGCTAACACTAGTTTTTTGAAATATCAAAAGACTAGTGTTATCGCCACAATTTTTGCGATCAGGCGATCTCTAAAAAATATTTTTAGAGATCGCCTGGTGGCAAAAATTGTACAGGTAAACGTAAGTGTCACCCTTCCTCTGCATACCTTAGATAATATACAAACGTTAAGATTAAAATAACTGAGGAAATGCCTGTTAGCTTATCCCAGTGGCTCTATCTGTATGTACGTCCATACACGTTTATGGGTATAAACTGGTATAAATCTGGTAGGGGTCCACCAGATCCTATTTAGTCAATAGTGATTTTGCCGTGGTGTTTTAACTTTATGCAATAACCCTTCAACAGCACATACGTGCAACTGCAAAGTGATGTAATATGTTTTTAATTCTTTAAATACGTACTTACCCGAAAAAGCATAGCTAAAATGTCATATAAATAACTATTCTGATTCTCATTTAAATTTCAACGCTGTTTACAAATGCAGTCATCATAAATTTTTTCGCCCAGTTAGTCTCACAAAAAATTGTACACAACACTCATTTGTGATTTTGAAGCAGTTTGACATTTTATATATGTAGGATTGTAGGTATACACGTTCATATATTTGTACACCTAACGCAAACTGCGTCCATTACGTCGTCGTAATTTGGCTGTTTGGCGAAGTAGTTGCTCCACATGGTAAATAAACACTTGAATTTCAACTTTGATTAGGTAGGTATATTTTTCAAGACTGTACAAATTAATAATAATTACACGAAATAAATAATAACGATAGTGTTGTGAGGCGAATACAGCTTAACTACAGCCAACTACTCACGCTAATTAAATTCAAAATTGAGTCTCGGTCTCATGTCAATAAGCACGAGTCTCATGAACTTGCGACTGGCAGCTATCTAGGAAAATGAATGCAACTCAATCTAATCATTTAAATATAATTGAAGTTATAAATACTTAACGAAGTAGCCTTATTGATTATTACTACAATTAGAACAAAATCTTTCGTGAGTGTTATTCTTCTTTATTTATTGCATAATATGGCATTTAACACTAGCTGCGCCCTGCGGTTTCATCCGCGTAAGACACGGTGCTGTGGGAATATCGGGATAAAAAAGTCTAATCTACATAGCAACTTTCATCGCAATCGGTTCGGTAGTTTTTGCGTGAAAGAGTAACAAACATCCATACATCCATACATCCTCACAAACTTTCACGTTTATAATATTAGTAGGATGTACGGTTTTATTCACGTGTATATCGATGGTCCAGTAAAGTATCGAATTTACAAAAACCGCATTTTTTTTTATAACTATTTTGAACTATCAAGAAAGGTAATTTTACCAAAACGTATTCAAAAATTAAAAAAAAACAAAGTTTACGTGGTTTTAGAGACGTATTTTATCGAAACGTAACAGTTCATCCGGCGTATAACAACGACTGTTAAGTTTCGCGAGATTACGCTGCATCGGCGAGGGTGCGACAAGCACGGAACTACCACTATCGCAAGTGTACACCGGAGTGCATGCGCCCCCATCATTGGAATTGCGTATTATTAGTCTTATAGTGGTATTTTATTAATGTTTTCTTAAACTTTATAACCAAAATACTGTGTGATGAGTCAGTTACCTTTTGTGTGATTAGTCAGTTACCCTTAAATATGTCAAGATCGAAGAGAATTCTTGATTCAGTGCAAATAAACAGTGAGAATGAGCAACAAAACTTTGAAACAAAATCAGTTATTTTGAATGCGGGTAAGTTTTAATACTTTTATTTTACTAACACGTAATTGTAACTTATACTATTTTTGATTTTAAAGTATAGCTTACCTAGATGAGGTTTTATTTATAATTATAATTATTGTATTACTTGCATTAAAAATGTTTCCCGCGAAATATATGGAATCGGGTAGATTCGATTGTTTATTACGGGTTGTCATATTCTTATGTAACGAAAGTGGCGGTTCCGATTATGTACGTGGTTTTTTCGTAACGTATTTCTATCGAAACTGACGATTTCGATACTGTACGTGGTATTATAAATTCAAATCTTTATTGAAAGTGCCACTTTCGTTTATTTTGGATGAATTTTATTTATTTTTTTGTAAAGATTCGATATGTGTGCTTAATAATAAAAATGAAGTAACTTCCTTTTTCTGTGTTTATTTTCTGTGATTCATTAAACTGGGTTTTTATAAATGAAACTTTAATTATATTATATATAAACAAGAACCCGAGCCTTCAGAACAGTTAGGTGAAATGAATTATGCTGAATCTATAGCATGATTACCGAGTACAGACTGTTCTAAAACTAACATCGGAAAGATCTAGGTGCCCCGAAATGTGGATTGATAACAAACGAAAATACTTATGAAACTCTGGCCAGCAACACCTCAGTAGAAACGGAAAGATTAAAAATAAAAAATAACTGCGCCCTATTTGTTTAACTTCATTTAAAATAAAATGTTCTGATACAGACACTCGTCAAAATATTCTTAACAATTTTGGGCACTTGCGGATCATACTAAGCAGTGGGAGTTCATCAATAACCAGACCAGTTTGTTAGCACTGCTTATTATAAAATTAATCAAGAAGGGATAACGTTATCGGATAATAGGGGCAAACACTCCAACCATCCAAACGTCGTAGATTCTGCAATGATTAAAAGTGTTTGTGATCATGTAACTTCCTTCCAACCTGTGAATTGCATTACACACTTAAAGACACCAGTAAGCTCTATTTAGATAATAATTTAAATATGAACAGGATGTTTTCTATATACAAAGAATGGGAATAGCTTTCAAATTATGACAATCAAACACAGACCTTGGTTAACATGAACGTTGGATTTTTTATTCCTAAGAAGAATATAATATATGTGGTAAGTGTCCAAGTTATTCTAACAATTCATCTCTGACAGAAGAACAAATACAGACTCATAATTAACACTCAAAGAATAAGACAATAGCTAGAGAGATAAAGAATTATGACAAAAAGCAATCAAGAGAATCATTTGATACTGCGTGTGCTAATTTCGACTTAATTTTTTTTTAATTGTCCACATGCAAACGTTGGTTTGTTTTATTATAAGCGTAAACTTTCTATGTTTATCTTCACCGTTTTTCAATTTAGCTTTAAAAGAAAGTACATGCTACATGTGGATGGAATGTACCGGTTAAAGAGGAACTAACGAAGGCGAAGTAAGTAGCTGTTTAATGCATTTTGTAAACGCAATGATAGAACAGGGTGCTAAGAAGTTCTTATTTTGGTCCAATAATTGTGCGGTCCAGAATAGGAATAGAGTCGTATATTCGTTATACATATACTTGTCAAAACGTTTTGGTGTAGATAATACTCATCGTTTCTTAGAGCAATGCCATACTGAGAACGCCAATGGGCAAAGGTTGAAATTAAACCCTACAATGTTGTAGAAGTAACCAAGACTGATATTTATAATTTTAAAATTTTATTAAACGACAAAAATTGGAAAAAGACAATAGAAATGAAAATGTAAAGTGGAACAGCATTAAAGAAGTTGTAAGAAAAAAGGAACCAGATATTCTGTATTTTAAATACGATTTGAAGTGGGATTATTTGTGAAAATACTACTGTAGACACAAGAAGCCACAAAAGTGTCAGCCTACGGAGTTAAAAAATCTTTATAATATTATTTTATTACCTAAGGTTTCTTTTTATCTCAAAACTACAATACATTTGTTAAGACGAAGTTCGTGATTAATTATGTTAAAACGTATTCTTTCTGAATTACTGTTACCTACTACTATTTTTGCTGTGACGTAATAGTTTGTAATCCCAACACAACGGTGTATTCAAATTTTTATGAAATTCTAATCATTAACGACAAAGTTATGCAAAAAACTAACTTCAAATCGCTCTCCTGAAAAGTAGCATTTTTCACTTTCGATACTTTACCTAGGGACCATCGATTTTTTGGGGATGCCCGTCGTCGGGGGCCGTCGGTATCAGACGCTACGCCGACGCGAAAGGTCGCTTGACCCCTTGACTCAGGGCTCCCGTTATGTCCAAAACTAGTCGGGCAATCCCGAAATACACACGTGAATAAAACCGTATATATTTAATAGATATATCTCTGAATTTTAATCAGACCAATTTACTTTAAACCATTTGGGATCCTTAAGTAAGATTCATCACACCGAACGGGCCGCGCTGGAGTGCGTCGAGTCACACCTCTATAGCCGAACGCAAGTGGGCGGAGTCAACCACCCGCGGCGTCAAAAAGTGCCATGCAAAAATGAATTTTAAGTAATAAAAGTAAACTTCAATTTCCATCACCGTATTAAAAACGCGCTCCAGCGCGATCCGTTCAGTGTGAGCCGTACTTTACTTATTAAAATTATTCATAAGTCGCTGTTGTAGTCACTACACTAACTAAACAACAATCGATCACTGTCACTTTTATTATTTATTACAGATGCCATCATATATTTTTTAGTTTTTCGCAGGAAATAGTAACAAATTATAAAATATGTTACATAATTTTTATTAGTTTTCCTCTTTAATGTTACTATGGAATATTTGCTATTTCATTCAACCATTGAAAACTGCATAGAGCTCAGTTTTCAATGCGAAATAATAATGACAAAATAGTAGCTGACCGTAACGAAACAACCTTAACCACAGATTACTAAGTACTTAGTAAATAACCTTTACTATGTAAACCCACTTACCACTCACCTTACATTCAGGAGATTTTATAAATCTCTTCCATTATAGAAGAAAAATGAAAGTACGGAAATGTCGAAGCGAGCTAAACCGAATATTGGAAATGGAGAATGAATGAATGAATACCACTGCACCTGAGTAAGCATACTAGGCTGGTTCTAGGACCCTGTAGCTCAGTTCCTCTTCAGTTCGATGAATATAATTCAAGCTAATATAATATGTTTTTCCCTATCCTCTTAAACATAATTCCCATATCTTAATAATTACTACATATTATATAAACAAAGTCCCCCGCCGCGTCTGTCTGTCTGTTCGCGATAAACTGAAAAACTACTGAACGGTTTTCACCAATAGACAGAGTGATTCGTGATGAAGGTTTAGGTGTATAATTTCTTAACGTTTTGTGTAAATTGGTTGAAATATGATGATGATTGTTGAAGATGTCTCTACTACCCGTGCGAAGCCGGAGCGGGTTGATAGTTCTATTATAAATGCGATTGGATGGATGTTTTTTACTCAATCACGCCAGAACGGCTTAACGGATCTGGATGAAACTCGGCACAGAGATAGATTAAAGTCTGGAAAAGCACATAGGCTTTTTATCACGGAAAAATGTACGATTCCCGTAGTATAGATTTGAATTCCTACGCAAACGAAGTCGCAAACAACAGCTAGTTACCAATAATTACCCAAAAATACATCATTTATCAAATTACAAAGATAGTAGAGGAAAACCTTCACAAATTTGAATTCCTTAATTACGACCATTTATCAAGTCTCTGTGGGGCGAAGACTAATCGCTTATTAGACCCGATAAATTGCAGTGCGCCGAATTATTCACCTCAATAGATTTGGTGTTCACCATCGAACATAAACTGTTTCCGAATTCCGCTCCCTCTGTTCGTAGATTATTTCAAACGATTAATTAATTACTGTACCGCAAGTTTAATTATCATATACAGCGTGATTTTATAAGAGTGATAACGTTATTAGCTTTTATTATTTTTATACTCTAGGAAGGAAGTCCTCGAGATTCTGTCAGTAACTGTTAGCGTAGTTGCTTACAGTTTGTAAGATTGTGCATTTGATTATGGTTACTACTTACTGCTTTACATCTATATGTTTATATATAAACAATTCGTTTCACGTTGTTTATCCGCGATGAACTTATAAACTTTTTTTAAAGGTACCTACATTATATACAATATCAATTGGAAAATAAATTGTTACTTTTTCAAGGTGGAGGGCTGACAACTTGAGATACAGGTTCTTACCTAGTTCACGTGCTAGTCCACCATAATCAGATTTATATCAAAACTGTTGTAATTCACAAATTTCTTTATGTACCTATGCATAATGGTTACGGCGAGAAATAAAAGATTATGAAAAAAAAAACGATTTTATTTAAATTTTGCTTACTGGGCAGTATGGTCCAACTTGAGAGATAGGATGAGAGTTTTTATTTGAATTTATAGTCATAATATTTCTTTATTGCAAATTACTTTGCCACAGCAATGCATGGCTAGGTAGCTAGTTGTGGCACGCTATGATGGCCATTTTGACATATTACAATAGTGATGTGAAATGTCAATTTATTCTCGAAAAAAATATAATGAAATCTATAAGTTTTTATTGCAAGTAGTACCTGATTAAAAAGCTTTAATAAAACAAAAATATAAATGCTTACTTAATATATTCGAACGATCTGAATATTGGAATGAAAATGAATATACATACTTTATATGCACACAAGAAACAAAATAATACAAAAAGAGACCAAAAAAAAGGTGCCACAAAAGGCCATATAGTCTTCAGTCTATAAAGGTTATAAAGGCCATCCACATATTTTTTGTTCTTTATTCAAATTTCACTCATCATCTCATAACCGCAACTTCACAAAAGGTAAACTTGGATATAATGGCTCTGTGTAGATAGGTATCGAATAAAACGGGCCATCCAATATTATTATACAATTTAACACGAACCTGATCTGAGGAAAGTAATCTTCTGGGACAGCTGTCGTATGAAAGAAATGACGAACCCGTATCGGTAACATGATAATGTTCTTTATACACTGATATTTAAATATATTGAGCTCACGTTTACCATGAAGACTTAACTTTGCTGAACACGATATTTCCAATAAAATATTTGACTATTTTCTTTAATATTACAACGAAATTTAAATATTTTTCAACATGCGGTAACCGCTTATTGTAGTTTTTATCGTGATTGTTCTTTCATTTAGGTTGTATAAAAGAATGGCGAAATTAACCTATTATTATAATAAAAAATATTATTGTTATTTATGACAGACAATTCATTTGAAAAAAATGTTTAGGTCAAAATATTTGAGTGCACTTTGCCCACCGTTATTTTATTAAAGCGTTTTTACATCTAAACGAATCTACTAATCAAGCAAGATTTCCGTGCTCGAAGAGACGGAAATCCTACCTACCTACTTTTATCAGACTTTTTCAATATTTAGCTTAATCACCGTGTAAGGTATCAACTTGTAAAACATTGTCCTAACACATACAAATTACAATCAAATCACACACATACAAATCACGCCGATCCTGGGCGGGCAAAAGTGGACTAGGACATACTTACACGCACTAAGTCCCGTTTTAGGAATTTTCCTGTGTCGCGGGGGGCTTTACAAACACTTAAACAACGGACACAAAGAACGCCCAGACTCGGGACAGTACTCGGGACAGTCGGTACAATTTGTGGATCACACACATTTCTGTCCCTTGCGAGATTTTAACCCAGCACACTTGGCGCGGCGGCGTTGACTTAAACCATTGCGCCATCTGTGTAGTCAATATGTAATTATATTTCCATCCAACAGTTGTCTTTAAACAATTGCGTACTGCATATCTAACAATAAGATGGACCTTACTAATGCTTCCGTAGTAATTTGTTATTTCGAAACGTACAAAAGTCATTGAATGATAAAAGCTCTATTGTGTTACCAGCCGCGTTCGTGCCTTTAAAATAGACTATCATTAACACTTTTAGAATTACAAATAAATGAAGGATACAATTCAATACAAATAAAAACTTTTTACGATTAAATAGAAAGGGTACATAATTTATTTAATGTATACTAACGAATTGTTGGCAAACTCCCATAAAATGTTCTACCCATATCAGCATTATGAATGAGGGTGCACTCTGTTAAGCCAACAGTAGTAACGTTATAATAATAACGTTTACGCCTAATTTAATAAAGTAACAATCGCGGCGGCGCGGCGGTGTATGCTTTGCAGGGCTGCCAGTAAGGACAACTTATTTTATACCGCCGAGTCTCAGAACTTATACAAAATCACGTACTATTTCACAAAATCAGTGTTGTACGACACGGTACGTGACGTACCGTCTTTGGGGATTTCAATAATAATAATCATAACTCCACACATTTCACACACGGCCGTCTGATCCCAAACTAGGCAGAGCCTGTACTATGTATTTCTAAATACATACATATTATAGATAAATTACACCCAGACACAGAACAAATGTTCGTGCTCATCACACAACTATTTGTCCTGGGTGGGAATCGAACCCACGACCTCTGGCTTAGCAGTCAGGGTCACTAACCACTAGACCAACAGGCCAGTCAAAATAAAAAGTGTTTTAACTTTAACGTATAAGGATTTAATCGTTTACCACAGACATGACTTGTTTTAAGTATCTCTATGTGTATGTACGTACTTATTACGCTATAACATCAGTTATGACATTGTATCCAATTTTACAATGCAATCTACTATACAAACAGGATACATAAGATAACCGAATTATACGAATTTTGTATCCAATTATACAATCTGGCAGCCCTGGTGCTTTGTGTAACGTTACATTTCGCTCATAATATGTCATAATCTTGTGGAGAAAGTAACACAATAAGGGCTTCTTTCAAGACTGTGGGGTCTAATTATTTTATTGTCACAATCTGAATTGGCTATTTGTAGACCACTACAGTGGTAAGTAGATATACGGTCCGCCCAATAGTTTCTGGTCACAATAGACTATCCACATAAAAATAGATATTTTTTAACTATTCGATTTCAACTATTCGATAAAATAGATAAAAAAAAACTAAAATCATCAATTAGAAAAAATTACGGACGATAATTTTACGTGATATCGTCATAAGAAAACAGTGGAAGAGAGATAGATCAGATGCGTCACAAGCCGAACGCTTAGACCGATCGTGCCTCTCTATCGCTTGTTCCGCGCTCTCGCCTGTACGCTCGGCTCAGGCGGAACGTGACAATGAGTGATGCTTTTCGTGCGTGTAGCCGGCGTTCATCTATTTATAAGACATTATCACGTCAAAACGTCACCACATGTTACAATACTATAAACCGGAAACATACATGAGACGATATAACGGTATGTTTAATAACCTCCTAGAAGTGATGCGATCTGCAAGCCAGTCATAATCCACCGATTCCCCACCAACGACACTTGAATAAGATTATAAAAGTACAATTACGAAATACAAGATACGCAAAAAGTTATTAATTCTAGATCAGATGTTTGCGAATATTATTTTCAATAGTAGAAGATTGATGCGTTTTATTTAGGCTGATTAAAGCTGAAAAAATAGACGCCACCAGATCTACATGGTAGCCAGCAACAGCTGGCTACCATGTAGAAATCTGGTGACGTCTATTTATTATGTCTTGAGTTTAAACCCCTGTTTAAAAGTTATTGTTGTTGAAACGGAGTATCTACCTATAGGGAGAACATCAGCATGGCCCGTAACGAAATAATAAAAAATACTGCAAACGGACATGCTAAATCATAAAACCAAAGCTCAAAACACCACTGAGTTAACCACTAACTGAATCTTTATGTCTTTGTACCAAACTGTGAAAACAAAAAAAAAATAACACAAATTAAAAATAAAACAAATACAATCAGAAATATCGGTGGAAAGAAGTTTCATATTAAGAGAATAGAACTCATAATCTTCAGTCATTTTAAAACACTCTCAATCAAGTCACCCTTCAAACAAAAAAGATCATATTGGTTCAGAATTTTGGGATATACGATGCCTAAGACAAATATACGTTAACAACGGCGTTAATAAAATCCACCAAGACAAAATCATTTGGTTGTTGTTTGTTTGTTAACCTACCGAGCCTTCTTTATATCCGGCATAAGATAAAAATATCAATAAAAAAAAGTCTGTCAGTCGTAAGACTGCACGTCAGAAGTAAAACCATAACTAAAACTTATACATTATACACATATACATCGGTATGTGTATCTGAGCGTAACGGTCACTCGAGCTCGGTGCTTTTTCCCCGTACCCAACGTCCCCAAAGTGCCTAAAGAAATTTTCATTTCAAAAACATGGTCTGGATAGATTTTTTGACTTAAAATTTAATTTTCCTTTGGAAACTGTTTACAAACGTCAAACATTTTCAGCGCTTGGGTACTCAGTCGCCACACTCCAGGCCTCCAGGCTTTTTACTTTTGATGTAATTCATGTAAAACGGGCTATATTTAAAGTAGACCTGGCCGTTTTACTTATTATAAATAAACACAAAATAAAAATATATTAGTAAAACATTGACTACGTAAATTTGTAACTGATACTCTCATTTTATTTTTAACCGACGAAAAAAAAAGGAGGGTCTCAATTCGACCGTATATTATTATTATTTTTTTTATTTTTTTTATGCCTGTTCAGCCCTCACTCCGTTATTTATGAACCGATTTTGATTATTCTTTTTTGTTAGATAGGGTATACCTCAAGAGCGGTCCCATGTCAAGGAAGTCAGGATCTGATGATGGGATCCTGAAAAAAAATATTTTCGTCGGTTTAATTTTTTGTTAAAAAGATTTTATTATTTTGCCACATGCTATAGGTTAACTGCTTATTAACTTAAAGAACAATAAAACCTGTGACCTTTCCCATAATAAGTTTTAATACATAGATTTATATGTGTGATAAACACTATTAACATGCCAAGTTGAGAATTTACGTCAAAGTGGGCTCAGGGTGGTCATAAGCTGGCAAGAAGCAGATAAGTAACTCTTAATTACACACAAGGGATTTTTGTCTTCTTAGAAGTAGGTACATTATTCTACAGTCTGTAGTTTGAATTTTAGATGACGGCGAGATTGCCACTTTGCCAATACTGTCATAAGATTTTCGTTGAAAACAAAAGTCACAAGAATACAATATGAGTGACTGTGTTCAGATGACGGGTGTTGGCCGTGCGTCAAACGCGCATTAATGGTTTTTGTATAGTTGCACATGGCAAGCGTATCTCGGGTGTTAAACTGAAGTGATGTTGGCCATAAAAACAAAAAATTTAAACAGATTTTAATTTACCCATAAATTCGGGTTCATTTCTTGTATTTCAGATTTTTATTTTAAACAAATCTAAAATGTAAGAAATGAATCTGACTGACCTTTTATTTAAATGTTTGAATCCTTTTCCCCACATTTTGTCGCACTTCATATATTTTTTTTTATGGTATAGCGGGCAAACGTGCAGACGTGTCACCTGATGGTAAATGACTACCGCCACCCATGGGCACCTGTAACTCAACAGTCACAAGTGCGTTGGTAAGGACGGGAATAGGGGAGAAGGAAGGGTTGGGGCCTCCGGTAACCTCACTCACGCGGCAAAAAGCAATTTTTTAACTCCCGGTTTTTCTGTGAGGTCGTGGTATCAAGTGCAGTCGAGCCGGCCCACACGTGCCGAAGTATGGCTCTCTCACGTGAGCATGGCTCTCCCAAATTACAAGCTCTGACCAAAATAAAGAATAAAAATTAAATCTATATATTTACATACAGGGCAATTCTTTGTACGCATTTTTAAGAGGGAGAGGAGGGAGATTTATTTCTATGCTAATATTATAAAGAGGTAAAGTTTGTGAATTTCGATGTTCGGGGTAATCTCCGGTACTACTGATCCGATTTTGAAAATTCTTTTATTGTTGGATAGCCCATTTATCGAGGAAGGCTATAGGTTATATAACATCACAGTACGACTAATAGGAGCGGAGCATTAATGAAAAGTGTTGCAAAAACGGGGAAAATTCACAAACGAAGACGAAATCGCGCGGCTCAGCTAGTTATTTATAAGAAGACCAATTGGCCAATTTTAGTATGGATTATGTATTTGCACATAATAATCTGTCAATATTTTTTTACTAATAACACCATTGTTTTGAAAGATGGTTTTAAAGCTGCTCTACATAGTGCCGTATAAACCAAAAGGTTCCTATGAGTTGTAACAATGCTTTTAACATTTCGTAGCAAGGTGACAGGTGACCTTTATAAATTCTGTTTCCAAAGCAGGCTACCAAGTAAGGTCGATGTTTCAACGTTTATTTCCGAGACTAGAACTAAAGATTAATCTATACATACAGGGTGTAAGAAACACCGTAATAAATCCTGAACTAGTGTATTCAGACCATGATTCTGAGTTGAAAATTATTCGAACTTTCTGCCGGAAAATTCATAATTCTTTATATTTATTTTGCATTTTTTTTGCTTAAAAATTATATCACAATGAGTATACAGAACATTTTACTGCACTGTTCTGCAACTGCAACGTAATCAATCAAACAACATTTAAACATTTTATGCAATCAGCTGGTCTCGACGGCGCCAAACGTTTAAGGTCATTAACCGTATCGCAGAAAAAGAATACCTACGCATGTTGCATGTTCATTGCGTAGCGCCAAATAAAACTAACTAGCTGTCCCCGCAGTTTCACCTGCGTTTATGAGCACTCCTCCGCCTCAATAAATGAGCTATTCTAAAAATAATTTTTCAATTCAAACCAGTAATTCCTGGGATTAGCATGTTCAAGGAAACAAACAAACAAACTCTTCAACTTTATAATATTAGTATAGACTATAAATCCTTAATCTCAATTTTTATGATGAACTGACTTTTGTATTGTGTTAAGTATAAACAGAAAGAGGCTATTATAAGTTTTTCGCGTTAGTAAAACTTACACACTGTATAAAAATAGATTAACACAAACCAGATCAGTTGAGTTTGGATTTAGATTGACTAAGCTTTCCTTATTATCACTAATTTAATGAATTACAACCGAATTTTGACCTCATGGCGACCATATGTAGACAGACAACTAAAACCTAAATTTATTACTCACTTCAATTAAAATGGACTTCTTCGACTGGCCTGTTGATCTAATGGTTAGTGATCCTGACTGCTAGTTAGACGCCGTTGGTACGATTTTCACGGAGTACGAATAATTGTGTGATGAGCATGATCATTTGTTTTGTGTCTGGATTTTTTCTATAATTTTGTCTATAATATGCAAGTATTTAGAAATAAATAAATGTGTTTATCAGCAGTCTGGTTTCGATACGTTACAGGCTTTGCCTAGTTTGGGATCAGATGGCCTGGATATTATTATTTTAAACGGGATAGCTAAAAGCTAAACTAAATAAGCAGTTCACGAAGTACGTTTAGATCGAGGATAATAGTAATGAGCCCTTATCACAGCCCTTATGTAAACGTTTGTGCGCACTCCTCTCATAATAAATTTACAAGTTACGATCGTAACCCCAACACGTGGTAATCAAGTTTCACCAAATCCGACATGTTATTATTGTCGGGATTATCTTGGGAACGCGCGGAATCTCATTCTTCCGACTCTTATCGTGGCAGTAAATATTTTACTTTAACTGCTAGTCCCTAATCTGTTTTATTACTCTTCACAAAACAGAATGAATACTTAAACATCCGCGGACATTTTGTTGTAACATTGACTGATATGGGAAGTGCGTAAAAATTTATTTACAATTTGTTTAGGTGAAAAGCAGATGCTACGTCGATGTCAGGAGCTACATGATATAACGCAGCAGGTCGTTTCACAAAAAAAAACGGGCATTCCCATTATACGAGTACACAAGTAAGTATAAAATGTATAATAAATAACAATTGTTTATTTCCAACATATAAAAATGTCCAATGTCCCCACATTAGGCAAGCCTGTCCTGTGGGTACCTCGGTCGACATCAATGATAGCTTAACATTAGAAAACAGATAATGTCAGATTTATACACTTATTATAAGCTAGGGAAGAAGAAAAAAAACCGGACCCACAGCAGAGGTAGATTTCGTGTTTTTTTAAATTTTATTAAAAAATCTGCCCCCTTCATTTTCGCCCTGTTGATTTGTCGTCCAAGTTTGAAAGCAATCGGTGCATAATTGCGACCTCTATCGTGCCCGTAAAATTGAGGTACATACATATATGGTTAGGGTTACGTATGTTATTTTTAATATTAAGTCTTACATGATTGGAGGGCAGATGTATAACTAAATTAGATTTTTTTTTAATTAAAGTATTATCGATCGTAAAAGACATCAGTCATCTGTTTCAGCAGTAGGTTACGCAGTAACGAAATACGAATTTAAAATCACTCTGTAGTTAAATTAGTCTTTAATAACTGACTGATTATTTTATTCAGTCACTTGACATACTTAATGATAGGTGAACAAAATACGCGTACTTGAAGTAATGTACCTACTTAGAAATGCTAGAAATTTTCGTTATTATATTAATTTCAACGCTCGTGTTTTGAATTCGTGTTTGCTTTGCACTGATATAACATTCATATCGTGCAAAAGGTACAGTTATTACGAGTATATGTGGAGCACACTGAAAGTTTCTGGAATTACCCACTTACAATGAAAAATATGAAAAAGCAATTACGGAATCGGATCAAAAATGGAACTCTCTCCGAATTTGCGTGATTGTCGATTGTTTCTTCTTTTTTTTTGTGGCTTCCTTTAGGAAAATGTGTGTCTTCAAATGTCTGAACTGATGACACAACGCTAAACAGCCCAGACCTGCGTTTCTTTATGTTTCCTAAACTTAAAGACAAACTTAGAGGCACACATTTTACTAGCCCTGAATCGGCGGTAAAAGCGTTTCACGAAGCCATTGAAGAGGTTGGACCTAAGGAAGACTGGTTCAACTTATTTTTATAATAGTTACAGCGAGTTTACGTGGGAGAGCTATACTTTGGCACGTATGGGCCGGCTCGACTCCGCTAGATACCACAGCCTCACAGAAAACCGGCAGTGAAACAACGATTGCATTGCTTTTCGCCGCGTGAGTGAGGTTGCGGGAGGCCCTAACCCTTCCCTCTGCCCTATTCCTGTCCTTCTCCTCTCCCTCCTCAAATCCCTCTTTTCCCTCTTCCCACTCATCCCCCCTCTCCCCCTCTTCCCACTCTTCCCCCTCTTCCCCATCTTCCCCTACACCCACCTTAAAGGGCGGCAACGCACTTGTGACTCTTGAGTTACAGGTGCAAATGGGCGGCGGTAGTCGTTTACCATCTGGTGCAACGAGTAGATGGGTCACCTGAAGGTACCATATGGGCCATAAAAATAAATTATAAATTGTAAGGCCATAAAACAAATCCCACTAATATTATAAATGTGAAAGTTTGGATGGATGGGTGGATAGATGTTTGTTACTCTTTCATGCCAAAACTACTGAACCGATGAAACTTGGCATAAAGATAGCTGGAGACCTGGATTAACATATAGGCTACTTTTTATCCCGATATTCTAACAGGATCGGTACTTACGCGGGTGAAACCGCGGGGTGCTGCTAGTGTATCATAAGTAGAGATCGGATAATCGGATGCATATTTACCTTGCGCACAAGCAAGTATAATTTGCAGTCTCACTCGCACTCTTCCAAAATGCTTACATTTCCTGGGGTTTAATAGGCCCGATTTGACACTTGTTACAACGTAATAAGGTTCTTTCTGCTTCGTCAAAAATCACTGACAATAAAAGTAGGGAAAAGCAACCATTATACGTTGTAACAGAGCAAGTGTCATTTGTGTCAAACTGGGGTTTATTACATCTTACGAAGTATAGGTACACTTAAATTTGAATTTCCTGGAATCGCGGGATTCTTTCGATAAAAAAGTGCTTTCCATAATAGCCCACATCTCAACTTTAGATAAATATGTATCCGAATATCCGATCTCTACTCATAAGTCTAATATCTTGTATTATTTATCAGAAGCCAGAAACTTTCTGTACGACCTTAGTATACTTTGTAAGAAATATAATGTAACTAATTAATTTTCTCTAGCAGTCTAACTTAAACAACATTTCAGGAGAAAAACGAAAGCTTTATTTTTTAATAAGTATGACGAACTTTGCCTAGGTAACCTAAACAAGACACTAATAGGATAGGGATTATATTATCGACTGGCCTGTTGGTCTAGTGGTAAGTGACCCTGACTGCTAAGCCAGAGGTCGTGGCTTCGATTCCCACCCAGGACAAATAATTGTGTGATGAGCACGATAATTTGTTCTGTGTCTGGGTGTAATTTATCTATAATATGTATGTATTTAGAAATATATAAGTATGTTTATCAGCAGTCTGGTTACCATAGTACAGACTCTGCCTAGTTTGGGATCAGACGGCAGTGTGTGAGATGTGTGGAGTTATTATTATTATTATTATTGTTGATTACGTGATTAGTTTCAAGTAAAAACTCTGCAAGTAGTCAAAAGCTGCATTATTCAGTAGATGGATACAAAAAATTTTTTAGGTATAAAAAGGCAGGCTAGAAGAAGTCACTCAAAGTAGGATACAATAAATCGAAACACAGACTAGGTTGTTGCGTTAAAAGAGTAAAACTTTGCAATCGATTTATCCGGCGGGCTCGGCTTACATTCCAACTTGTATCCGGTCATAAATCCAGATATTTCCGATTGGCTTCGCTGTTGCCGATACAAGACTTCTCGAAGTATTGTTTCAACTTGAGTTTTCTTTTACAAAATGGCTTGCTTTCTGTGCAGTGATTTAAAAAATGAAAAGAAAGTGACTATAAAGACATATTAGAAGATTTTCTTCTGCATATCACAATGCCTTAATTTATGCTATTTATGAAAACAAATAAATACTCATTTCTCAACATTTCATTTTGTTACTACAAATCGTAAGATTTTGAATATCTTGCTCATTTATTTTATACTAGAAAGCAGTCTTTTATTACAATATACATAAGAAGAGGTTTGAATAAGGCATAACGAGTCTGCTCGAGCCAGTGATGAAAGGACACTGGAAGAACGATCTAATGAATAATAATTGTCGCCAGTAAGCAATGGCAGTCGAGACAATCTGTGAAACATAAAATGATCCATTTCTAATGTGTTAAAATATTATTCTACAATCAACGTTACTTTTGATGAATCCGAAATAAATCTTGAAATATTTCTGAAATATTCTACTAATATTATAAACGCGAAAGTTTGTAAGTATGGATGGATGCATGTTTGTTATCTTTCACGTAAAAACTACTAAACCGATTGAGATGAAACTTGGTATGTAGGTAGCTGGAGATCTGGATTAATATATAGGCTACTTTTTATCCCGATATTTCCACGGGATCAGGACTAACGCGGGTGAAACCGCGGGGCGCTGCTAATATGTACATATGTTAAATTATCTAATTTGAACTTCAGAAAATATTTAAAAATAAAAGTGTATTGGAAGTATTTCTAAAAAAATAAGTCTTGGAAAATCGCTTTTTATAGCAGAATAATTTTGAATATTTAGGGTTTAATTAAATGACCAAGTTCTTAATATACATATTAGTTTTAACAAATAAGAGCACTTAATTCATAAAACATAAAATATTAAATTTTACATTTAAGAAATTAAGAGACTAAATGAATAAAGAAAATAAAATATTATAATGTTTGTTCTACAGGTCATGTTGCAGTCGAAAAATAAACAAATATCTAGCTTCGATAAAATATACGCCGAAGATAGATAGTTAAAAATTAACAATCTACCTCTATGATATTGATTAAAAAAAACAAATGCGGCTCAAACACTTGCTGGTTTAGGTATAGGTAGGTATGGTATGTATATTGTGAAGCTTAATAATGGTACCTACTTAAAAAGAAACAACACGATAGAATCATTTTATTTGACACTTGATTACCCTATTCTGTAACAACCGATATAAAAATGGACCTATTCATAGAATTATCAGATAAGCTTAACGAGGGTTAGTAACGCGACACATGAAATACAATAGAAATCTACCATAGAATCACTTTATACGGTCTAAACCTAAACGCTAACATCTAACACCAAATCTGATGTCGTTACAGATATATATATATATATATATATATATATATATATATTATTATTTTTTTTTTTTTTTCGCAGACGAAATCGATACATAACACTATTTTAAGTACAAGTTTAGGCTCTAGTTTGAATTCCGATAGTTGTTTACCGGACTAAAATTTTGGATAACCATCTGGTATACCTTTAGCATTTCTAAAAGCCTTCTTCAAAGTAGATAATTAAGAATATGTTTGAAATAAAAAGGAGATGGATGCAATGATTTTTATTAGACTTTAAATAATGTAGAACACTGTTCTAAATTTTAATTTTAATATTGCTGAAATAAAGTTTTGTAGTAAAATACGAAGTGATAGCTATGTATTTTGTGAAGCGGAACAGTGAAACCTATTTCGTAGAATGTTTTTGTTGTTTGCTTTGGCTGGCACTCTGTCTTACATAACTTCGTGTTTGTATTATTTCCATAGCGTGTAAAATACAAATATAGTTAGACAAGATACAGACGTAATTGTACTATACATATATTTTAAATTAAAAAAATAAATAATATAATGTGTAATCCTAAAGCATTTTTGAAGTTAAGAAATGCTAGGTTACTATCTACTTCAAATCGATTTTATAGATGTGTGTGATATTATCAGTGATATTATCACAAAACAAAAAAGGACTATAATCTGTTGTGAATAATCATTAAAAACAGAGATACTCTACCTTTATAATCACATGCTTACATATTATAAAAAAATTGCCAAAAAGAAATACTACAAAGCCCTTATAACACGCCACATCGTGAAAGGTATATCAATGAAGACTTCGTTCATCCGAGGAATCGGACTCTGTCCGGCATCGGTCCAACATAGTGTGTATGTTGTGTATGTGTATGTGTGTTATGTACAAATAGGTATAATATATCTTTATTCATTAGTAACACATTATGGTATAACTATATAGACACATATAAAACACACGCAACGCCACAACCGTTTTGGCAAAAGTTCATGTAATCTCGCATTGGCGAAGATTCTTATGACACGATTCCTATCGGCTTCCTTTTAGGGATTTGTAAGCGAATACTTGGACAAACGGCTTTATTCGTAAACATGATGGACAATCAGTAATTTATTTATAATTATTTGGAATCCACTGCCTGAGTTTTTAAGAATTCCTGGTACAGAACCGCCCCACCTAGAAAGAGTTAAAGATTACAGTACAGAGCAATCAAACTAATCTTATGTTACGTCATCGCGGTGATTAGGGTATCGAGATCTCCATAATGAGGCAATACGTGACGCATCTGTTTACGTAAGCACTTGCATGAATCGATGCCTTTAGGGTTGGTTACGTGACAGTGAAAACATGATAGCGCACGATAAAACAATGCTTTTTTATATTATTTCTGTAAATATTGTTAAACTATCCGGTGATTTAAGAGTAGAGTGGTGAGTTTGTTTACCCGATTTCTTCTCACGGGGCAAACGAGCAGACGGGTCACCTGATGGTAAATGACTACCGCCGCTCATAGGCACCTGTAACTCAAAGAGTCACAAGTGCGTTGCCGCCCTTTAAGGTGGGAGTAGGAGAAGAGGGGGAGGGGGGTAGAGGGTAGAAGGGAAGGACGGGAATAGGGGAGAGGGAAGGGTTAGGGCCCCCGGTAACCTCACTCACGCGGCGAAATGCAATGCAAGCAGTGCTTCACTAGCGGTTTTCTGTGAGGCCGTGGTATCGAGCGGAGTCAAGCCGGCCCATACGTACCGAAGCATGGCTCTCCCACGTAAAAATACCTATATTTTCTTTTTTCGCGCTGCGTTTTGTATACGATCCATGTGATATTTTGTTTTGGTATAGGGTAAACGAGCAGACGGGTCACCTGATGGTAAGAAACCACCGTCATCCTTGGACACTTGCAACTGAAGAGTCACAAAGGCCTTGCCAGCTTTTAGGGTGAGAGTAGGGAAAGACGGGGAGGGGTCTCCGGTAACTTTACTCACTCGGCGAAACATAACGAATGTTTTCTGAAAGGCCGTGCTATCATTCCGGTCGAGTCGGCCCATACGTGCCGAAGCATGGCTCTCTCACAATTAAAATTATTCACAACGGTAATTAGTTATTTAGCATAACCTCATAACCTAGATACTAGTACCTACCATTATAGAATAAATGAAGAATGCCTCACCGCATGAAAGAACATCCTGCATTGCACGCAGTTTATTTGGATGCTTAGTACTGACAAATATGGTAATATATTTCGTAATGGTGACCTAGTTAAAAAATAAGCCCTTAAAGTCTACACCCATGTTTACTCAAAGCCACTAAGTAAGTTATCTATATAACTAAGTACACAAGTATATAACTAATGGCGCTTGTTGATTTCACAGCACGCCCCAATTTTCAAAGGCCCATCTAATGAGTTTTCACTCCGAGCTGCGCCTTTTCACTGATATTCCGGTCCCAATTTTCGTGTTATCTAAAACTTTGAGTAGGTTGAAGAATATGTAAGTACTGTGTATGTATTTTATAATGTAAGTGCATGTACGAGTACCTTCTTGTAGTTCAATTACCTAGAAAGAGGATCACGTCTATATTTGTATGTTTATTAGAGCTTTGCGTAACTTAACCGAAGTGCTAAACCTTGATGAAGAAGATTGATTTTATTATGGAATTATTGTTTTAATTACAACTTATTTGTACTTATTACTTACAATTATTAAAGTGAATTTCCTATAAAGTATCAACAACTTTGCAAAGCTTTGTATCAGACCTGATGCCGCGAGAATATCGGGATAAGAAGTATGTGGTAATCCGAGTCTCCAGCTACCTACATACCAAGTTTCATCGCAATCGGTTCAGTAGTTTTTGCGAGCAACAAACATCCATACATCCTCACTATATTTCACGTATTAACCTATCTATAATATAAGTATATAGGATAACTTATAATATACGTCTTTTATTATTTAGATATCTTATAAATTATAATTATATCTAATAGATAATAATAATCATTTGGATTTACTTTAAATTTATAATTTAGTACACAGATCAATTTTATTACTTTCAATCTTAAATTAACAGTTGACGAGTTATGTTTTAATGATGTTGTGTTTAATATAAAAGAAAAAAGTAAATCCATAATTATATATTATTATACTTAATATGAAACACATTTCCCTTTTAGGCAGTTTTTAGCATCTCATGTAAATGAATGAGGGCTACAGAGCGCAGCTAATGCATCTCCTGTCAGTTGATGGCCTACCGGAGGTCAGTTTTCCGGTTCGTTGACAGTTACCGGCCGCTATAGTCCAAATTATCTATGTAAATGATAGCGTGAAACCCAATTGAGGAAAAGCGTGCATTCCTTCTATTTGTGGCAATCATAAGCTTTGATTTTAAATCGATAATATCCTATAAACGACTGCTATAGTATATGTCTTTGTAATTGACAGTAACAAACGCTCCTGTTTTTATTTCTTCGTGAATTGTTAGCTATTATTTTATGATTATGAAACACTGTACTACTCTTAGGACTTTGAGTTTATAAAGTCGTTATAGCGTTAGAGACCGCACAGTATGTACGCGCCTCTGATGTACGAGTATGACGACAACTTTTAATGTAGTTATGTAGTAACTACTTATGCCGTTTCTATTATGTCCTATATATTAGATTCGTTTTGCTTACGGACAGTAACATTTTCGTTGAAATTGCAATGAAATTTTACCGTCCGTAAGCAAAACGAATCGTTTCTTACATATAGGAACGCGGCATAAGTAGGTACTACATAACTACATTAAAATGTATGTACGTAAATTTACGTAAACGTACGACAAAACGGCAAAATCTACCAATCTAACTAAAATGATTCTTTCTTTCTTTCCTTTCAAAATCTAAACCAAAAACGAATCGCGTAGCCAGAAACTTAGGAGTAAGTAAGAATCTGGTTTCGCGATATGATGTATAACGATTTATTATTTTTTAGTTTCTATTAAACTTATAACTAAAGAACAAATAAACTGTTTTTTTTATGGTATAGGGGGCAAACGAGCAGACGGGTCACCTGGTGGTAAATGACTACCGTCGCCCATGAGCACCTGCAACTCAAGAGTAACAAGTGCGTTGCCGGCCTTTAAGGTGGGAGTAGGGGAAGAGGGGTAGAGGAGGAATAGGGGTGAGAGCGGAGAGGGAAGGGTTAAAAAAGGGAAAACAGTGCAAGCATTGCTTCACTGCGGGTTTTATGTGAGGCCGTCTTATCACTCCGGTCGAGCCGGCCCATACGTGCCGAAGCATGGCTCTCCCAGAGTTTAATTAGCACTTTATGTTCAACGCTATATTTTTAAGAATAGTAAACTCTTAAGAGTGTCTTAATACCATGAACCTCATTAATAAAATAAAGCACGCCTCGGTATTCCAAAATTTTACGCCTGAGAACAGAGCCATTTAATTAAAAAGGTTTGTTGAGATCCGAGCCCCTTTTAATTTTGTATAATTACCTTTTATCCCTACAAAAAATAGAATCTGAGATATTTTTTCGAAGAAGACAGAGGCGATTGCTCGGTACGGACGAGGTCAAGACGAAAGCAAACATCGAAACCATTTACCGCCCGCAGGTTGCTCCGGTTAAGTTTCTTTGTTGTTTCATACATAGTAAAGCACCATCTCAGTAATAAAATATTTAAATTTAAAACCAAGGCTACTTTACGAGTCCTTGTGGATTTTGGTCCTGCGGCCCTTTAGAGACAACATACTGCGGTGGAACCTTTCCAAAAGGTCACACGATTTGAACAGTCACTCGCCTATTTCAGTATGCTGTCGCCACAACAAAAACTTACAAAAACTATAGTTTGCCACTATTTTATTAAAAATAGGGGCAAACTATAGTAGATGATAAAACAGTTCACTATTTAATAAAATTAGGTAATAGACAATATTATGACTGGTTATGCCGGTAAAGTAATACGATTGGTCGGTTGATAAATATTGATGAACAGTGGGGTTATAAAAGGGTAGGAATGTATTATAAGTTTATAACAATCACTTGAGTGGGGAGAAAGGTACGAACAACATGGCAGTTACTATTAGGTAGTTAGTTAAGATTCGATTATAGAAAAATATTGTTTGTATTGAAACAGTACAGAATTTACAATATATACATTAGTATCCCAAAAGTCAGAGTCACCTAATTTAGCAATAGCCTTTCATACAACCTGCCATGGGACAGAATAATGACGTATAATAAAGCAATAATAACGACCCATTCGAGAACGGTACCTATTCAGTCTTACATCATACACCAATATTAGCTATGTTAAGCCAATAACTTACTCAAACATACTCCATAATATAACTTTACCACAAAACATATTTGCTGGAACTAGTGATTTCTGAATTGAATATTTGTTATTAAATAAAACCAACGAAATGCGAAAATGTATTAGTTATTAATTTTTACAACGTCAGCTGCAATGAGCGCGAGCGGTATCGATCGTTTGAATAAAAATAACTCTGAATGAAGCTAATTGGAGAAAATACCATTCAGTGTTTTAAGTCAACAACATGATAGCTCGATGCAGTTTGCATGATCACAAACGTTTTACTTCAAGTAAAGTAAGGAAATCTCAATCAAGGGGTTCAATAAGTCGTTGGTCGTTGCTAGATGTAGTGGTGGGACGTCCTGCGGTGTGTATTGCGCTTCTCACTCCATGGTGGTCATTTAAGAATTTTCATGCCAGCCACATATACTGAGCTATGTCGGATGTTTTGGCTCTCGTACCGATTTTTTATGGCGAATCCTATCTCGAAGAAAAACGTCATCATCCTCCGCTCCTTTTCCCAACTAAGTTGGGTCGGCTTTCAGTCTCACTACGATACGGCCGAACCTTGATATTTTACGTGAAGCGAGTGCCATCAGACCTCCACAACCCAAGTACTAGGCGATATCGAAGTTCTGTAGTTAGACCAGGTTGTCGGACTGGGCTCCAACTACCCGTAACAAATGCCACAGATGTTTTTATGGCACCCAAGACCGACGCACACTGGGGCAGGCTATATGAGGTCGATACCCAAAACCCAGTAATGATTCCATAATGGTTTCTGATAATTTATTATGCTTAACTATTGATATTTTAAGGAAAAAAGCTCTTATATAATAACACTACTTAATATTTTTCAACATATATGTGGGTATATAAAAATAATGAGATGATGGCTGGTCCATGCGTCATACTCGTGAACGGGTGCTGCTTGGGGTGACTGGTCGGCCTAGTCAGCGATGCTTTAGCCTATACTATTATTTTGGTTCGTTCAACTGCAACTCTAGCCTCTTAATCACGAATTATTTTTAACTGTAGATTTTGTAATTGAATGAAGGTAGATGTGCACCTTGAATGAATTCTATGTTTAATAAGTTCAAACCTTCAACGGTATCACTGAGTGATTTTTATTTTTTAGTACGTTAGCTTTTGGAGCATTTCAATAAATTGAAATTCAGGTGGCATCAGCTTGCATCCTGTTTACCTTTCGTGTAACACTAACACTATTTACCTGAAGATCTGACTTTTAAAAAGAGTGGCCATGAGTTTCTTTGCCAGTATTCTTCTCATAAGGCTCTACGCATTTTGGAAACTGGAAGTTATAGATCGACACAAGCAGGCAGTAGATTTTGGTGTTTTCACCTAATTTACCTCGACAATCCAGCACATGCTGTGGCGTCTGTTTGCGCCGATCTATGATTTTAACTCTAGCTTCAATTTAACGTTCATAAATGTCACTTAGTGTCTTAAATGAATAAACGATTTTGAATTTGAATTTGAATTTAATGAGAACTTCATATTTAAAAAAAACAACAAAAACTCGACTTATTCATAAATTTCTTCTACTAACATATTGATCACTTCGGGGTCAAAAACATTTCTTTTTGAGCTACCGGGTGAACTCCGCATAATCATAAGGCTTATGAGCGGGTCTGACGATATGAACAAGCGACTAAAAATATCAGTTAAGTGGTCGATCCTGGATGTTTTCCTGTTAAAATTTGCTCTATAAGATTTAAAATCTTTATTCCTGGCCTCTTGGGATTCCTCACTTAGTTGTCCAATCGGATGTAAAGCCAGATCAATAATTTCAGGACCATGGATAAGGATTTTATGTATAGTTGGTGTCATTGGCCAGGGACGCAACAACAGGGGGTGTCCAGGGTGTCCGGACACCTCCCAAAATCCTGAAGGGGGTCCTTCGAGGGTGTCCTAATATCCCCACATATGTCGTAATACCAAATTATTTAGTAAGCCTTACAATACTTTGAAATACGTCAATAAAGTGTTTTGATGACCTTTTTTTTTAGTCTTCATATAAAATATTTTGGACACCCCGTAATTTTCGAGGGTTGTTGCACCCCTGTCATTGGCATCCAAGGATATAAACTGACATAGAGAGTGGCAGTCTCTTAGCAATACTTTTTGAACTTTACTCTATTTATTTTAAAACCGCTTGATATCGTTTGGAGAATAATATATAATTTTCTTATCGACTCTTGACCTATACGAGTTTATGCCGCAGAGATTACATAGTTTTGGTAAAAACCGCGAGCCACATTGCTATCTTTGCTATTCCCAAAGCCCGATTTTGGCCTATCGACTATAAGAGACAATTTATCTTTAAATTCTTTCTGTATACGTGTTTTGTTTGACTGTCTGTTTATTTTCCATGAGAACACTACATTTTCGATTTTTGTTCTCAAAATCTTTGTATTTACTACTCAGAAAGATTTCTAAAAGAGTAATTTGAACTTTAGAAGACAACCCTGAAAGTAATGTGCAAAAAAAATTACAGAAATCGAACGATGAATTTTCTAGTTTTTGATGTCACCAAATATAAAAATTACTATTTTAATTTCGCGCAACTCACTTTTACTTTTCAACTCAAATTCATAACAAGGAAGGTTGAGTGTATTAAAAAACATATATAATTTTAAAAGCCTTTTGCGCGAATTGGAGAAAACATGATTTGATTAATATTTAAAAAGAAAAAAATAAAAAAAATATTGTAAGTCATTGATATGAAATACAGTTCAAAAGTTATATAATTTAAATAGTACTAACCTTGGTCTCCACCCAACATGTTTTAGAATTAAAATAACTTCAATAGTAAGACAGATATTAATTATCAAAGAACTCAATAAAATATGGTGCAAATGCAAAAGGCAGAAAAACAATAACTTTGAAGATGTTTCTTAGCTAACTGATAACCTTTTAGTAGAAGTTACTGTCAAGACTGCATGCGACAGGGTCTGTAATACAATAATAGTACAGAGTTTTTTAAAACTATCTTCATTCATAATATCGAGTTTTGGGTATCGACCTCATAGAGCCCGCCCCAGTGTGCGACGGTTTAACGTGCTCTCCAAGGCACGGAGAGGTCTCAATGTGTTAAGAATGGTCACCCATCCTAGACTGACCTGGCTATCATTACTTACTTACTTTGTAATGTGCTAACCTACTAGGTTACCACTTAGCAGTGAGCCCCTCCCTATCTTGAAGAAAAACATTAGGCATATAATTTTATATTTCCAATATAAGGAAATATAAGCGCCTTATTAGAATTTGCAAATGTGTACATTAAAAATTTTAACATTATGGGATTAAAAATTGTATTTCAATGGCATTGCTTCAGTTGATTACAAGGTTACGTTTAGCTTACCGCGTCAGATACACCGGTCTTTTTAGTTATGCGGGTATTATTTTGATTATGCTGCGTGCATAGCTGTAATAAAAAATATTTTTAATACAATCTTTACTATTATTTGTTGATTCGTGTTCAATGACCTTAACCCTTTGTACGACCAATAATAAAGACAAAAGATTAAACTGATTGAAAAAGGCGATAATCTTTAATAACTTTTGATAATTAGGTACAGCACGAGGTTTTAATATTCAAAGTGGTTGAAAAACTTAAACTTCACATCTATTCTTTCAACGAATTATCGCTCAAACATTCATGCGCTACCAAGTTTATCGACTCTTTGACCTACTTCATTCAAACTGCTATTATATCACCTCGCTGAAGTAGGAAAGATAAACACCGGTGGTTTAACGACTGCTATTTTCACATTTAACCAAGAAAAACCCTTATATGTAGAGCTGGATATCAGGAGACAGATGGGGATAATAACCCGATGACTATTATTGGGTTGAACTCTATAGCTTACCTTCGTGACTTCCACTGATATCGCTTCGGGCATCGCTCTAAAAATTGCTTTGTTATCAAAGCAAGTACCTAACAGTTTTATTCCAAGGAAAATAATTCGAATCGTTGTGGTTCCCTGAAAGTTAATGTGGGGTAACATTATAAGCAGCAAGAAATGCAGTGAAAATAGAACTCACCTCACTTTCTCTCTGGATAATTAACTCAGATTAGTGTTCTCTTTTTTATGAGGGTTTGTAATCGCAGAGAAGAATGGAACACTAAGTAGCTAAGTGGACGTGTCGGCCTAATGTGGAATATCTCTCTTTGGGTTACATTAATGTAACCTAACATGTTTCTCAAGAGTATTTTCGTTAAAAGGAACATTTTCTAATATACATATTTATCAAATATTGAAGACTCTGTAGAATCATAATATTAAAAATTTACTATGAATATGGAAATATTTCTTTTGTGTTCTATACAAATATTGGAGTTTCACAATAAAGAAGTAAAGGAACTATATTGGTATACCTATATAGTTCCTTTATACAAAAAAGTTTTTACTTTTATAGGTTTGTTTACTTCTCTATAACCTACTTTTTGTTATGTAAGATAAAACAAACAAATTATAGTGAGTGATAATATCGTTCGCTTTTTTGCTGTCTGGAGACACAATCATAGCCCGAGTGTTATCGTAATCCTTGTCACTCACATGGATTTTTAAGGGAACAATCCTTACAAATATTATAAATGCGAAAGTAGCTCTGTATCTGTCTGTCGCCCTTTCACGCCCAAACTACAGAACCGGTTTACATGAAATTTGGTACACAGATAGTCTAGAGCCTAAGAAAGGACATAGGCATACATACATATATACTTTTTAATGCGAAAATTGGGGTATAAGGGGTTGAAAGGTGGGGATGAAAAGTTGTATGGAAGTATCGTCAATAAGCCTGAATAATTAAAAAGTTTACCCAAAGACACTATTCCACGTTGATGAAGTCGCGGGCATAGCTATTTTTATATAAGTGCGTTTAAACTTTACCAGAAATCAGGAGGAACATAATTATTCAGGTACTTGAAGGTTAGTTATATTTATTAATATAATAAATTTAATTTTTCTTTCAGTGTTTTTAAAAACATGAAAAGATTTACTGAATTTTTAAGATCTAAACTGTTGGTATTGACAAACATTAAGACGCTATGATTATTTCGGTTGCAAAGACTAGTAAGGGAGGTGAATTCAACTTGTACGTCCACATCTGGGTATCGATATCTCGTAGCCAGGACAATATAACTTTTTTTGTAGGACATTACAGGATTTTCCGGTCATAGAAACGCTGAATTCGGCGACGGTGATTGGAAGACTTACAATCCTAATAGATGTTGTTATCCTCACCGCGTTCTAGCCGGTATTATGTCACTCGGAGCTTCTTACACGGGATGCGAGAGTGGTAGTAATTTTCTTTGTCTTCTCTTTGATTTTATGGATCAGTAAGTCAGGTAAGTCGCTTAACATAATGCATCAATATGTTAAGCTAACATGTTATCTCAGGATTAGAAAAATACTTATAAATGGACCTGAGATCATCGGAAAATTTAAAGCTGAAAATGCCCAGACATTCCACACAATTCACCGACAAGTCCTTTTCGGTGCAAGCAGTTCGACTGTGGAATAATTTACCTTTGACAAATAGAGAAGCCAAAACCTTGAAATTATTTAAAAAGAAAATGTAAGAAAGTGTTACTTGTCATTATGAATGCCGATTTACTTTATTTTAATTAATTAAGTGCTGTTAAGTGGGAGAGCCACGCTTCGGCACGTATGGGCCAGCTCGACCGGAGTGATACCACGGCCTCACAGAAAACCGGCCTAACCCTTTCCTCTGCTCCCTTCTCCCCCTCTTCCCTCATCTCCCCCTCCCACCTCTTCTCCCCTCTCCTCTTTCCTCCCTTCCCCTATTCTCACCTTAAAGGTCAACTGTATTACTAAATTTATTATTTTTTCATTATTTCGAAAACCATTCTTAAACTGGTACGAGTTCAGTAACTTTCAGTGCTGACTGTGAAATTCGTCATATTTGAAAGACGGATGAAAACAGATGCTACTTTTTCTAAATATTTATAATTTTTATGATGTTGGCAGTGAAAGGCATCTGAAGTAATCCGCAAGATATGTATGTGTTGCTGTTTTAGTAAATTATTCATGAAAACGTTCCTCACTGCGCCCGAGGGAAATAAAACCGTGGTCTGTGGTCTACCTTTCATTGAAAACACACGGGAATTTATTTATCATTGGTAATAGCGTTGTGTTCAATACAAAAGTAGTGATTTTTATACAATGTAGATTTTAATTAATCTAATAATAATAATAACTTCAAACACCTTCATACCAAAATAAGACATTAATTTAGTCATTAATGTTCTTTAATTCTTGCTAAAAATAAAGACGACTTGATAAATCGTCTTTAGTTTTAGTAAGAGTAAGCACATCGAACGTCGCAGTTCCTCTTTCAATTATTTTGGAGATTATTTCCCCTAAATTACAGTGCCAACAACTAACAGTTCAAACGAATAAAAAGCGCAGTATTACTTCTAAACACCTTCTACTTTTTTATTAGGTAATAAATAATTTATATTTCGGATTGAAGAAAATTTTGTTCTGAACTAAATTCCTTTGTCGAACTGAAGACGAAGGATGGAGTTTATCTATCCGTGTAAGATTAGCGGCAACTGAGACTGAACGGCTGAGCAAACATTGTATGCAATAGTATAATCTGGTCTAACGGGCAGCGACGTAATATTTTCTTACCTAGTCTTTTAGGGGATAAAATAATATTGCAATATATCTAAACAAATATTTATCTGGAGCTTACAGTTATATATTTAAACAGTTAACCTCATATACGTATAGAAAAACATAATTCTAGTCAGGCACATAAAATATCGGTCGTTCGTATTGGAGCCACCCTACTTACATCCTACGAAGAATAGGGTATTGCTATCCTCTTCTGCTTTGGAGTAAGGGGGCCAGAGCTTCTGGCGTGAGGGATAGAGATAACGCACAAGTGACAGCGTCGATTTTACTAGTTTTTTAGGGACCTATAACCACTTAATATCGGGCGGGTCGATCATCAACTCGTTGGTAAAAAATAATGTGACAAGAGTAAAATAGAAGTTGCTGCTATTAATTCCCAAATAGCCAATAATCTTAGTGGAACATGTACCCAGGAAACATTGCCTAGGCCAAGGGATTGCAACAAGGTGATTGGACAGGAAAGATCGATATAATTAAACAACTATCTGCGTGCCAAGTTGGCCAGACTGCCCATGACCGACATTCAAACATAATACGCTATAATAACGACTGCTCCGCTTTCATTTCACTGTATCACAATGGTGTTTAGTACTTCCAGAATACGAATAGAAGAAAGTGCTACTAAAACTTACCTCATTCTTTGGTCAGGTTTATACATAGGTATTCGCCTAAATTACGATCTGAGCTTTATAAGCCATTGTAATTATATGCATTAAAAACCGTTCCAAACTTCCATTGTTTCTAATACCGCATTTCTAAGCCGTAAACTGTAATAGCCTTATAAAAAATGACTATGTCAGTAGATCGAACAGCTAGATTAGACCTTTTAGTGCTTTTCTTCATACCCACCTGCTGACTGAAACAAGAAATTCAAACTTATGTTTATTTAGCGTTCTTTACGAAAATTAAGACTACGCGAGAGGATGCGTACTATGCGTAGAGCTTGGCTACAATGTACACAGTCTCATCTGATCCGGGTTTGGATATATGGAATAGGCTTTGTAATAAGCAAATAGAAGGTAATGCTCCATCTCTTATTTAAGTACATCAAATACGTCGTAAAACAAGAGCGTAAAGACCTTCGCCTAATGGCAGTTCATGAAATCTTTGACCAAACGTGAAACTCTGAGTGTATTTATGTAAAGCAAAATAATTTAAACTTATTTATTGTTTTAATTACTTTGACTTCCAGCTCATTTTATTGTAGATACGTCTGGTCTAAAGTTGTAATAAAATCTGTAAACTTATTTTTAACTTTACTATTCTGCTTGCAGACCTATACTTATAACACGACAAATCGATATTATGTTTAATTTTGGACTCACGATTTTACACAGCAAAGCAATTCACCTTCGAAGTTTGTAGGAAATATAAATCTACTAGCGGCTACACGTAAGAAGGGAGGGAGGGGAGGGGAGGAAACGATTGTTATTTTTTCCGTTGTAAGTGATCCGTATTTTAAAACCAATGTAAGTATGAAGTGTTAAGTTCTTTTAAAAGTAATTACCAAAGAAAAGTTCCATTACAATGCACGTAACATTCATAACGCTTAAAATTTCAACTTGTACTCGTTCCATAAAAACCTTTACTCAGATAAATTTTACTCAGCTGCATAGTTATTTTTGCAAATAGATTAGTCAGAATAACCCGTATTGTATAACTTATAGATATATTTAGGTTCCTTTTTAACCCTCGACGCAAAAAGATATAAGTTATAAGTTTGTCGTGTCTGTCTGTCTGTGCATCTATGTGTCAGGCCGTAGTAGTATCGTAGGTCCCAAACGAATGGACCGATTTAAGTGCGTTTTTTTGTTTGAAAGGTAACTTGATCGCGAGTGTTATTAGATATAATTCAAGACTAGCTCGACTCCGCTCGATACCACGGCCTCACAGAAAACCGGCAGTGAAACAATGCTTGCATTGCTTTTCGTCGCGTGAGTGAGGTTACCGGAGGCCCTAACCCGGGAATAGGGGAGAGGGAACTCTCCCCTATTCCCGTCCTTCCCCTCTCCCCCTCTTCTCCCCTCTAATCCCCGTCTCCCGTTTTCCCACTCTTCCCCCCTCTGATTTCTGAGTGGAGGGTGTTTTAAATTTTAAATTTATGATTATGACATAAACAACTACACAACCAAGATAGAACAAGTTAATTACGCAATTACATACACGTTATATAAATAAGCTTTACACTTTTATTAACCTTTAAAAATACGACTACCTGCCCCCGTAGTTTCACCCTTTTTTATGGCCACTGTTCTGTTCATCAAGGCCTTAATCGTTGGCTGGCGACAAGCTTTTATTGTAACGTATTATAAATTCAAATCATGCAAAAAAAATGTGTGCCCGCATTCTGCAAAACAATTAGGACCCTAATTGCCTATAATAATAGCAAATTTACAACGTTGTCATTTTTTGGATGAAAAAAAAAGATTTTATAAATTGATTATTATTGTCTAAGTTTTCTTAGGAATAAGTATTTTTGTTATATTTTTTTTAAAATTTTTTTTTTTTTGGTGATTTTTAAACAGAAGCCGATTTTCGTGTGAAAAAAAGTAAAAAGTATATATATATATATACTTTTTAACTGGCGACTTTAATTGTTTTGGGGTCTAGGGATCGTAACTAGACCTCCTGTGAAGAATTTTTTTAGAAAACTCGACAACTGGTACAAAACCAATAACTAGACTTTTCTTCAAAATCTACCTAATAATTATTAACAACCAATCGCTAATTCCACAAATTAGCGCGTTCCATAAAAGAACAAATTCACCAACTTTGTTATATTAGTAAAGAACGAGACAAACCTTTTTGAGAGAAATCAATATCTGACTCGTGAGGTTAAAAAGGTCAAAATGTTTTAGGAGAAGGTAACAATAGTCACTACCTACATCAAACTAGAAAAATGACCAGTGACAGCTTCTTCGTCGCTTCGACGACCAAGCGTAATGCATACTAACCAGGGAATAACAGTAGATACCACAATTCTTGATGCAAACGAGATGGGCATATAAATGACCTATAGCCCGAAGTGTCGTCATTTTTTACACAGTTTATATTCATCTGAACTTGGACTACATTTGTATCTATCCATGAATACGTGATATGTGGAGTATTATTAGATGAACTTATACGAGTATGAATCAAAGTGTTGGAATACCGTTATAAGTATATGTTATTACCGTTGGTTCTAAAAATATTTAAACAGTCATTAAAATTAATATACAGCGTGTAAGTATCACCGTCGCGAATAACTTACAAAAACGTATTTCTTTGGATACTTATCACAATGCAAAAGTCAGTTCATCATAAAAATGCGAGATTAAGGGTTACAGTCAATAGTTTGATTTTGAACTACGCGATGTAACGCAACACGCGTACTGTGCGGTACAGTGAATGACCTTCAGCGCAGACAGTTTCCATCAGTATAGGAGTGGTTAAAGGTTTCCCCAGGTTGTTGCACTAGATTGGTAAGTTTTTATATACATTGGTAAGCTTCGAAAAGTCGAGGTGTACTTGAATCGGATTCGACTCTGCCTACCTCTTAAGAACTAAACAGGCGTGAGGCAATAAAATAAACATGTATTAAAAGGAGTCTTGTTACACTTTCTTTAACTGGGTATTACGTCTAAATGTTGCGTAAACATGCAATTGGATGCACACACATGCAATTTTTTCAATAAGCGACAGTAGTTTGTCATCTTAGTGTCATGGTAAAGGCACTGTCTGGGGACCAAGATGGATTATCGGTAACAAAACCACTTGGTACCTGGAAACATACGTTTGCTTAAAAGATAATGGAATTTGACTGTCAAGATGTGTCGTGAAAATTGTAACTTAACATACACCCAATCGGAGCAAATTTTAAATCAACAGCATGTTCTCTATTTTTCAGTTCAGGAATTGTTCGTTTACAGGACGACAATAACTTTAATGGATAACCCACTTGAAGCCAGTCATTTTGAAACAATAAATGAATAGTTTAGAATTAACTTTTAATAATATTATAATATACCATTAAAACATGCTCAATAATCGCTACCAATACCTTAAAATATCTTGATGTTCCTATTTGTTTGCACAGAATATCGATTTTCCTCTCAGCTGTCGAGAAGAATTATTTATTTCACCAAGCTAGCATTCCCAGTCTCCGAGATTGACAAGTACCTTTATGTGACCCGGATTCATTGCTCTCGAGTGTAGATGGTTACAAAATATCATTTTCACATAATAAAATGTAAACTTACTTCGAGATAAACAAACAAAGGAAGTGACGGTAGTACCTACATACAGCTAGCCACGACCACGTGTTACTACGTGTTTGCCACGTCATTACTATGAAAAAATCAACGTTTTACTGGAGTGATTTATCGAAACTTGCTTTTGTGATTAGTGGGTTGCCAAACAATACATATCACAATTTATAATATTTCCAATCACTTGTCTGTTCATTTAAATTTCTGAACGCACTCGAATTCTAAGTGCGTGTCGTCGCACTGAAAACTGCAAACCATGATTGTAGAGCCTTACCATCAACGTAGAGATAGTGTCGGTAGAGAGTGCCACACCACGACAGTACAATTGACAGACAGACAGACAAAATTTTAAGTAAGTGTAACTAAATTACGTGTGTTAGTTTAACCATTCATGTGCCTGTTTCGTTTGAGTTATTGCACATTTATCATCACTACATATTATAAAACAAAGTCCCCGCCGCCTCTGTCTGTCTGTCTGTTTGTGATAAACTGAAAAACTACTGAACGGATTTTCATGCGGTTTTCACTAATAGACAGAGTGATTCATGAGGAAGGTTTAAGTGTATAATAATTTGTACCCGTGCAAAGCCGGGGCGGGTTGCTAGTATCAAAATAAAGTATGTGTTAATTCAAGTAAGCAAATTATACAATAATTTATATATATATATATATATATATATATATATATATATATATATATATATATTAAAACTCAACCAATTCTGATAAATACTCAAAATTGTACTGTAATTCATAATATAAATGAATATTATTTAACTTATTTACAACTAAGTTGGTGAAGAAGCATACCTTTCGCCTGATGGTAGGTAAGCAATTACAAACACAACTAACTCTCTAACTCTTAAACAAACACAACTCAAATGATGTCACTTGTACGTTGCCGACCCTGCCTTCGCACTACACTAACTTCTTCTGCAATAGGTACCATAGTAGTAGCTCTTAGCAACTATCTCACACTATTGCTATAAACTATCAAATTCACTAAATAACATTAACTGCTATGTTGTCCGCACTCAAGTGCGAGTGGCTCTAATGAGCTATGACCTTTAAGGACCTTTAAGGTCATAGCTCATTAGAGGCACTCGGCACCCGACCCTCACCGCCTCACCTCGTGCGATTAGTATTCTTTATAAAGACTTCTATGGATATGAGCTCACTACATCAACTCGGTAGCGTCGCTTAATCGCCTAGATCGCAAGCTGTACACGCGCGGGCAGTGAATGGGCCACTCCGTGAAAACTCGCTGCCCGCGAGGACCATGCGTTGGTGATACGCCGCTCCCCATCTGACTCCTCGAAAATTCGTGGACCACGCTATGTCCACTCGTTGACCGCTCTATTGAGCTATGACCTTAAATCTTATATCGCACGCCTAGTCTTTTTATCACCGCACCATTGCCTGCTTTTTGCCAGATGATCACAATAATGTCTATTAACACATTTTTATTCAATAGTGAACTGGTTTATGATACTACAGTGTACTATCCCTATTTGTAAATAAAATAAATACTAGTTTTTGAAGTAGGGACAACATAGCTGTGAACCAATATCTATTGTGCCGTACTTAACTTAAAGTTCCTCGCGGTGCTTAAATTATGCAATCAAAGATCATCACGTTTATTATAATAAACAGTTACTAGAGCTTCATAAGTTTTCAGTGTGCTTGAAGCTGTAGTACTCGGTTCTAATCAACGTCAAGTATACACACCGCAAAGCTTCACGGTTAAAGCAGTAATAATGGTACTTAATTATGTTTCCTGGTACTGAGAAACTTACAATAGACACTTAAGATAGGATGATAACGCCTGCGGTTAAGTTTTAAGTTAAGCATTTTCTTGCTTGCATATAGATAGGTGCATAAATCGGTACGTATGTTTCCTAGTAAACTATTTTTTACTATTTTTTACATGCATAATATAAAAAAATTTCATGACATGAAATACATGTTTAGTAAGGGGTTAATATATTTTTAATAAGAAAAATTTTATTTTTAAAATGTAAACAACTCATATACTTCAAATTTATATTTACTTAAGTATATAGGTTCTGAAACCCTGTGATTTTCAAAAAAACAAAACTTTAGAAAAGAAAAATCCTTTTATCAAAAAATTAAACCGATGAAAAGAACTAAAAAGCAAAAAATAAATAAACCTTAAGTCTTAAGTATTGAGCTTATTTACATAAACTATCTAATTTTATATAAACTTATTTTACACACTGATTAATTATCAAAATTTTATTTGGCGCCGACTCAAAATAAGTTGATATAAAATTAGATAGTTTATGTAAATAAGCTCAATACTTAAGACTTAAGGTTTATTTATTTTTTGCTTTTTAGTTCTTTTCGTCGGTTAAATTTTTTGTTAAAAAGATTTTATTTTATGGTTTTTTCATCATCATGATGATGATGATGAAAAATGATGATGATTTCTAAACGCAATACCTGATAAAGTAATGAAAAGTAAACAGAAACACTATTCGTTCCTACAATTTTTGAGGGTTTCTCTCAATTTTTTCAGGATCCCATCATCAGATCCTGACTTCCTTGACATGGGACCACCCTTGAGGTATACCCTATCTAACAAAAAAGAATAATCAAAATCGGTTCATAAATAACGAAGTGAGGGCTGAACAGAAATAAAAAAAAAAAAAAAAAAAATATTATACGGTCGAATTGAGAACCTCCTTTTTTTTCGTCGGTTAAAAATAGCTTTTATGTTTTTAATATTTGTATCTTAATTAATAGTGTTTGCTCATTGTCCCTTGTAAGACACGTGTTTTTAAAAGAAACATATTAATAAAATATATATTTTGAGGCCAAATCTATATAATATATACACGTATGTGTATACATAGATTTGGCCATACATATAAACATTTAGAAAACCCAAGGCACCACTTCAGAATTGGAAACCATGTACCCAATGGGCTGTATTGCTGCCAAAACGGCCCTACGCTATTAGTGCAAGTTAACCGCTATATCGTGTTTTTCAGAATAATCGTTTTTTAAACTTAAATTATTTTATACATATGTCTATGTAAGTATGTCCTATGTAAGTAGCATCACATGACAGATCACATATCAATGCAAATATTAGATTTTTTATACCTTTCTTCTGTTAGTATTTTTTTTTTTTTATGATATCGGGGGCAAACGAGCAGACGGGTCACCTGGTGGTAAATGACTACCGCCGTCCATGGGCACCTGTAACTCAAGAGTCACAAGTGCGTTGCCGCCCTTTAAGGTGGGAATAGGGAAAGAGGGGGAGAAGGGGGAAGAGCGGGAAGACGGGAGAGGGGGATTACAGGGGAGGAGAGGGGAAGGACCGGAATAAGGGAGAGGGAATGGTTAGGGCCTCCGGTAACCTCACTCACGCGGCGAAAAGCAATGCAAGCATTGTTTCACTGCCGGTTTTCCGTGTGGCCGTGGTATCGAGCCGAGTCGAGCCGTCCCATACGTGCCGAAACATGGCTGTCCCACGTTAAAAGCGCACTATTTGGAGCACTTCCTCAAATAAGAATTTGTTATTGTTCCAGGATCGCCCGCCAGGTCAAACTTCCCCTACCTCGAGCCACAGAAGGTCCGTATGTAGAAAACGTAATGTTTTGAAATTATCTCTATTATATCTAATTATATCTTATCACAAGACAAAAGAAACGAAGAGCTGGTAAGAGACGATGTTCAGAAACTAATTGACATTCTGAGAGACGGGTTTTGTGTGGAATGTAAGAGCGATGTTAATTATAGCATTTAGCTTTAGCCGGTACAAGAATAGAAAGCTAATGACTTTATTTATAAAGAGCTCCATATTTTCTTTACGATTGTGTACTAATTTGTTAAATATCTACTTAATGAGTTGCATTTTTATAAGTATATAATATATTTGATATAATACAGGTCAGCATAATACCTATCTACATATGTATATAAAAATCAATGTATGTTTGTTGGTCATCTATGGGTTCCAAAACCATTGATGGTGATGAAACTTTGGTAGGGTGATCTGGGGACGCCTGCGAGGGTTCTTGGCACAAAAAATGTATACCGGCCGGCTCGACTCCGAACGATACCACGGCCTCACAGAAAACCGGCAGTGAAACAATGCTTACATTGCTTTTCGCCGCGTAAGCGAGGTTACCGGAGGCCCTAACCTTTCCCTCTCCCCTATTCCCGTCCTTCCCCTCTTCCCCCTCTCCCTTCTAGCCACTCTTCCCTCCTTCCCCTCTTCTCCTTAAACTTCACCTTAAAGGTAGTCATTTACCATCAGGTGACCCGTCTGCTCGTTTGCCTCCTATACCATATAAAGTTAAGTTTAAAATCGTTTATTTTTCACTTTTCAGTGCCCTTTTTAGTGCTTTTTGAAGTCGGCAAGTTTTTTTTAAGTGTTTATTTTTGTTATGTTACAATGTTGGTTACGGATAATCGATTCACTTCATTAGATTTTATTTTTATAGTTTTTTTATTAAAAGTAAATTTAGCAATATGAGTTAATGTGAACAAATAAAATCTGTCACATGGTATTATAATTATCTTTTAAAAAAAAAGTATCACCGACTTCAATGTGCCCAAATCATGATAAATTGTATTTTGTTTAAATATAATAATGGGGAGGCCAACTAAACGCACTGCTCCAATGAGACGAAAATGAGAGAGAAAATTTAAATGGGACCACCTGGGAAGTATACCCTTTGAAACAAAAAAATAAATTTTCTAAATTGGTTCAGGCGTCTTCGAGTAATCGGTGAACATACATAAAAAAAGATTCCGACGAATTGAGAACCTCCTCCTTATTTGAAGTCGGTTAAAAACATTTAAACACAAATTCAATAAACAATAGAAAGATTAATGAAGAGAAACAACGTTAATAGGTTTTGATATATTTTATAATTTCCGTTATTGAACGATTCTCTTGTTTAACAAAAAAGAATAAAATTACCGCTATTTTACAAAAGATTTTGATCATTTCCTCTTACAACGCGCACCTCCTCCTGACAAATGAGCTGTTTCTCAATTCATTACAGACTCTTTCACTCAAAAAGCCGAGTGATAAGGAAACAATTGTTCATTTTCCTCGTCGGATTTCAGCTGTAATTTGTTAACTCGATTAAACTACAACAATAGCGAATATACTTTATTACCGCAAGCCCGCCCTGCTTCTTAAAAGAAATATGGAACAAATTGGACATTTGAAATTGCTCACTTTTACTCATTAGTCAAATTAGATGTTTGTCATATCATTCAATTCCGTACGATGAGGAACAAATTTAGCATTTTAGTTGAAGAGAGAATGTTCTCCCGTGCATTTCAACTACAAATGTAAATTAATACGCACTAAATTCACCATGTTATTTTAACATCTTAGATTTCTTATAGGTATATTCTTATTGATAGACTATTAGTTCCGTTCCGTGCATCTCAATTTAGATCCGCTACTCGTTAATGGATGGCACGCGCTAGTCAATTTAGGCTTCCGTAACATATTATAATAGTTTGGTATAAAAAGAGCCAACACAACCAATCCCTATATTTCTAAAAGATATAATGGTCAACTGGACCGGTGAAAACTCATCCACGTGTGTCTAGTTACGACAAAATATTGCGTGTCTTTGTACAATCAAGTTGCTTAACGACTTTCAATAGCACGAAATATTCATGAACCCAAGAAACCGGAATATAATTGAATCTAATATTTAAATGGTTACAACTCAGCCATGTGAACGACTTTCTTTCTATCGAGTTGAAGGCTAAGTATCGATGTATCTAATATATTCAGATAAATCCATGAGCTGTCTATATTTCCCTCCCGTTAAGTCCCGTTTAACTTCTTCAATTATAATTTGTTAACGTCTAGTTGTAAGATAAGACGATATACAATTAACTGTGTATTCCAATAAATCACATAAGTACATGAATAACTTGTCGTATAAATTCTGTTATAATGGCATGCCTGGCCCGGCTGAAAGCGAATCTCGCGGTACGGGATTATGTCTGGAATTCGCATTGAGCTTGACGACAGTTAGCGATTGTGCTAAACTTCTACCATACTGGGTGCACATGGAGTTAATAAAAGCGGAACTTTTTTATTTCATTAACTGTTATTCAAAGTTTGCATTGCCATGTTCTTCGTGATTAAATCGTGATAAAAGCAGTAATATTCTATTGTTTTAATAAACAAAATCGAAGTGAAATTTGATAGTTTTGTTTGAGCATCTGCAATTATACTTCTGTGTATATAATTTCCATTCAAAGGTTGTCTGAGATTGAGATATATAACCATTTAGCCCTTTGTAAATATTCACCAGATGAGACTATTCCTTGTAAAAAAATATTTTGCTTTACAATATAATTTATTCTATTCTACAACGTTTATGATACAAACTAAGAGAGTAAGTTTATTAATTTCTAATACAACATCTTTCCAAGCTGTTCGTATTAGAAATTAATTAACGTTTCCTCGAATGCTGAGCGGTGCGCAACGTGCACGCCAAACAATTTTTCACAGAACATGCCGCACCTGTAACCGCATTGGAGCATTGAACTTCATACTGCACCGTAACCGGCATTGCTGGCTAATGGGATACCTAAATTACGAGTGTATTACCGGAGGCTGCGTAAAAGGACAACAGTAATATTCTAATAGATACAGTAAAGTAATATTCTTGCAGCTGCTCCTCTTGAGCCCGTAGTTATCAGATAGTTTTGAAAATTATTGTAAAATGTGCTGCACTCGTGGTTACTATTTTCTTATTGTTTGGTTATGCTTGTCGTACGTAATGTGATTAGTTTAATATAAAGTAATTGTTTTCATATTACAATAATCTACATTTTAGCCATTGCGTTTGAAACCATCTGAATTGACCGACGACCTATCTATCTTTCTATCTATTCGATTCGGCTATCTTTTCGAGGTCGTCTGTGCACCTTGTTGGTGGACGTCCTACGCTTCGCTTTCGGGTCCCGGCCCCCGCTCCAGAAATTTTGGGCCCAGTCGGCCACCTCTCGCGGTATGCGTGCTATATACTTCAATTTGTTGAAGTTCAATTTCTTCAGTTTGTTTGTTGAGCTGGCTTAACAAACCTATTGTGAGAGACCACGTTTCGGATCCATATGTCATCACTGGTAACACATTCTTGTCTAAAACCTTAGTTTTAAGGCACTGAGGTATTTAGACGAAAAGACATTGTGAATTTCCTAAACACTACCCATCAGAGTTTTATACGAGGATTGACTTACCTATTTGGACTATTTGTCCCATGTAAATATATGCGTCAACCACTTTAAGAACTGAGTTCTCAAGCATAACGGGGTAGGCACAACATAGACATTCAACACCTTCGTCTTGTCCATGTTCATTTTAAGGTCAGGTCTCCGAGCATCGTGCTGAGATCTTCTGAACCACGATATCGTCGGCATACCGAAAGTGAGTCATGTATTCGCCGTTAATATTAATATTAATATAACATCTCCCTGTCTTACGCCTCTCCAGGAATCATCAATCGGCATCGCTGGAAAGGCTCAAGCACCACCCATGTTTTGATCGAACCAAAGGCTTTTTCATAATAAATAAACGCTAGACATAATATTATAATATAATGTATACCTTGCCGGAGGGGGTGGATGTGAACTATATGATACTCAAACCTTTTCGGAACCCAGCTTGTTCGGGAGGCTGGAAGTCATCAGGAGTTTGTGATGACCTTTGAAAACAGCTTATAAAAATGGCTCAGAAGCGAGAACTTTCATAAATAACAAATCAAATCAAATCAAAATCATTTATTTCAATTAAACCAATAATAGGTATTTTTTTATTGTCAGGAGTAGGAGTAAGTCAGACTAAGTCAGTCGTAAAGCCAGTTGCCTGTTCCAATACGTAGATCCTATGGAGAAGATAGACAGTGACTCCCAATCTAATTTTAAATTGTTGCAATTAAAATAGACACTGCATGTGTAGTTCACGGACGATTGTAGCTCTCACGAATTATCTAAAAACGTTACCCATTATTATAAAACTTTATATTTTTAAAAGATTATTTTTTTTATTGAAACTCTCGATACCGTCAATACCCCTTTAATCTCATCTATGGTGGTGGTGGTTGCACGGAAGAGGTTAGAAATCGCGATAAGGTGTTCCTACATGTGTATCAAATAATAAAGTAATTGTTTTAATATATACAGTAAAACCCGTTCAACAAGATTTAAAAGGGACATCAAAAACGAGTCCTAAGCGAGAAAGAGTATATATACGGAATAGAGAAAATAAAATTAAATTCATATTTATAAATTTCATATTTATAAAGTCGTTAACGTAAAGGACGGTCATTATTTTAGTGTTTTAATTAGCAATTACAAGACTTTCAATATAACCTAACTTTTGCAGTGCGTCTACGCTTTCACCCAAAGATGATACAATGATGAATTTATTGTTGAGTTGAAACACAATAAACATCCAACATCTTCCAATTCTAGCTCGATTTTAGTTGGTTGGTCCGATTGTTTTGTATAAATTTAGATTCCCATTCCGATCTGTAAAAAAACATACCTATTTTACCTCTAAATAACCTTCAGTTCCCGCAGTTCACGGATGTCTCTCACGCAAGTGGGAACTGAGATTAATTACACCGCCATGTTTAAACTCGTTAAAACGACTGTAAAATGGTTTGAGATAACAAGGACTCCACCATGAACGACCGATAAGGAATGTTCACTAACTTTTCAAATAAAAGTGTAAAAATGTTATAACGAAATTTAAATTATGTTTTCTTGGTAACCTAATTACTAAATATATATTTATTTACAATTTACATTGTTTTAGAGACATAAACTTTAAATGTGTCATTCGAAAACAGTAAAACATTTTAAGTATCTACTTTAGTCAATTTTACGTTCTTACTATTTTTATTTTTAATGATTCAAACTTAAACTATGAGTCTATACTGCTGACTATTTAATTTAATCGTGGAAGTTCTCGGTATTAAGGTAATCAAATTTGAAGTTTTACACGGTTACATCAACTCTTCACGACGAGAAGGAGCACTTCGGCTAATTCGTACCGAGTCATAGCGTGTAATAACATTTCGTGCTATTTAATTTTCCGAACCGTATTACAAGGTCGCAAGATAAGTCTTGCTATACACTAGTTCTAATAACGGAGGGTAGTTATATATATTATTTTCTTGACAATTCACAGCATTTATAAAATCGCTATTATTTGTTTAGGTTAGTTAAAATTAGTTAATTAAAATAAATAAAATGTCTGAGCTGCCTTGTGACAAACTGCGCGTTGTAATGCGCTACATCTTTCTGCGTCAACTGTTCATAGATTAGTGTGTGGAAGAAATGAAAACTGTTTTTGGAGAAACGTGCCCTCATCGCACAAGAGTTTATCGTTGGTGTTATGATTTTGAAAGCGGGAACTTTAATGTTAATGACGCTCCAAGATTAGGGCGTCCCGTTGATAAATGATTTAATAGTTTTCATGAATTAAGTCTTATTTATGAGAATTTGAAAATTTTAGTCGTAATTATTTTCAAGTTTGTTATTACTTTTAATGTGGTAAACCAAACATCAAAAGAAAATTATTTGACGATAGCAAAGTATGACGTCAAAAGTTACGATTTCTTTGACATTTCTGTAGAACTATGTACCGTTTTGACATTTAATAAACTCATAGAAAACCGGCCTCCTAGCAACGATTACGTTGTGTTTCGCCGAGTGAGTGAGGTTACCGAAGGCCCTCACCCTTACCTCTCCCCCCTTCTCCTCCTCTCTCATTTCTCCCCCTCTGCCCCTCTCCCCCCTTCACCCCACTTCCCTCCTCTCCCCTTTCCCCTCTTCCCTCCCATCCCTTGTGACTCTTAAGTTGCAGGTGCCCATGGGCGGCGGTAGTCACTTACCATCAGATGACCCATCTGCTCGTTTGCCAATTATCCAATAAAAAAAAGTAATGATTTGACTTGACTTCGGAGTGAATAACATGTTAGAGCGTGGAATCAACATTAATTTTACGCTCTTGCATAAAACCCAGAAAGTGTGTACCTACATTATTATAGTAATAAACCTACTTAGTCATTAATGAATTATAACAGAATTATGTGGCTGTATACAAACTGTAATAATTTAAAAAATTCAAAATATCAATACTCTGAAAAAACTTGCAAACCAGTCTGACACTAAACTAATCTGAAATGTATTGTATTGTAGCCAATTGTAGCTTCAGCTTATTTGATGTTAGCAATTTAGCTACAAGATTTGTCGTAAAAAGATTGGACGAGGCTTCACAATAAATTTGTCTTTGTTGTATATATTAACACTATGTAAATCAATTTTCTTATTAAATAAATGAAGTATAAAAATTAGGGAAAGAAATTTTATGTAACCAATTTTAATGTAGTTGTGTCTAACAAATTGAAAAATTGGTTTAAGAAATTATATCTGTTAGGTCACCGATCCCGAGTTGATGCAAAGTTGTGCTCATTTACGGCATTTTTCTGAATTGTTGCCCGCAAAACATCTGGCTCAAAATTGGCAATTTCTTTTTAGTTTCCTCAGTTATAAAACGAGATTCGGGATCATTTATTACTTTATTTTTCTTTCAACTTTAAAAATGTTGTATACGAAGAAAACACAAATCGGTGGGTTCTTGTCTATATAATGGTATAAAAAAGTAACAGAATATATTTTGTAAAAGAAATATTCATATAATATTTTACGTAACACAGTCACGTACCAAAAGAAGCACCCATATATCAAATACGCACGTAAATAAGCAGCCAGTTTAGTACAATTTGGCCCCGGCCTCAGTGATGTGTTCCCATTGAAAGTTACAGCATTAGCCGTTGTATTTCTTCATTCAGTTTTTAACGCTACATATTCTAGTCCTAAAACTAATGACAGCTGTACTAATATTAACTATTCCACTTTTTTGCTACACAGTCCAAGGGTAAGAGGTCAATGCTGTCATTTGAATGCTTTCTTTACTTGAAATATATATTACGAATTAACTCACCAGAGGTCATTATGGGGTACAGCAGAACACTATAAAGGGTAAATGTATAACGGATGTAGTCACCAGAGATCATTTGCAATACTTACCTCTAGTGAACACGACACTATAAAGGGTAAATGTATAATGGATGAACTCACCAAAGATCATTTGTAATACTTAAATCTAGAGAACACAACACTATAAAAAGTAGATATATTACGGATGTACTCACCACAGAATTACAAATGGTAATTCTTACCTCTAGAGAACCTACTAAAAATAACAGGGTTACCTACAGCTATACATTTACTAACCGACTACACAATTACAATTAAAAAGAATGAAGCACAGGCCACACTGCCAGCTAGTAAGCGAGCCGGGCGAGCATCCTAAACCTCTTTTCATACTTCGATTCACACCCCGAACTACAGAGACAAGCTACGTCAGCGATACAAATGATGCGAACGAAATATCCGACGATGCCAGCGATGCTATTCGTTCACCTCGTTAGCGTAGCTTAACTCTGTAGTTCGCGGTGTGAACTAAAGTTTGAAAAGCTATCGATGCTCGCCCGGCTCGCTAGCTGGCGATCTTCTTCGGACTAGTCGACCCTCGTCACTCGTCGGCTCACCCGTCCATCCACAGTTTTCGGTGTGAACCCACATAGTTTAGCTTCGCTTAGTTTATATAGTTTTTCGCCTCGCTTCGCCCGCCAGCTCGCTCGCTCGCTCGCCAGCTAGTGGTGTCGCCTGCGCTTTACTCTACAACAAGCGCGAGTGATCCGGCTTAAGACATGTTTGATTTTCCCCAGGCTGAACCAAAATCCGGGTGCGCCCATGAAGGTAGTCAATTTGTTAAGGAAAGTCGTTAAAGAGATCTTTAAATTATAAAAATAACTTCTTCATCATTGTTATCACAGGATTTTACGATTTATAATAATTTTATATTTCAGCTCAATATGATGTTTACAATGAAACCAATTAAGCTAAAAGCTCCGTAGTGTAAATATCCTATTTACATATTACGACGCAATAGTGAGTTTTAAATTTACCGCAATGCGCTATATAAATTATTTTAATTTGAAATTAAAATAGTTATCATTCAGTTTCAATTGCTAATACGCATATTTAAGGGTAATTGTGATACTTTTAAAAACTTTCATGTAGAACCAAATTGTTACTTTAATTTAATGTCTAGTAGCGTTTACCCCAATAGTCATTATATTGCCCATGTCACTGAAGGCTACAATCTATGTAAATAAACTACTATTATATATTTATGCTTAACTGTGTTTCACGTAGCATTATTTAAGTGTATTTGTAGCAGAACCCTCTCTTAGTTTGAGGTGCTTGGGTAAAAAACCTAATCACTGTGCACTCTGGGTAACGAACACAGCAACGCCTTTGTTTTTCTTAGTGTATGCGTTGCTGTGTCTGGCTAATGATCTACATGAAGCCTAAAAATGAAGCGACCATCCTTTTTGGGTTGCTCTGTTTTGCCGCATGTCCATCTGGTTAGCAGGAGGATAGAAACGGCATTTTTTTTGCTCAATCTATCTGTCCCTTTTCTTCAAACACGAATTTCAATAGCTTCAAATGTTTCTTTTCTTGCTGTGACGTCTGTGTTTCGTATCATGTCTTCATAAGCCGCTTTTAGGTTAGTAATGCTTGTTCTTCTGACAAAAATCTGAAATAATATGTTCTTTTTCGACAAGATTTGTTTCTGTTTACTTGTTGTTTGGATGTTGTCAAATTGGTTTGATCTATTTTATATTATTTATATATTATATATTATATTTTATCTTAAACTTGAGTAAAATAACAGATTATAAAATATCCGCCCATATATCTCCAACCCAGTGACGTCACAGGTACTCTTACACCAAATCGAACAAAACATATTATTATATTATGTGATTATATAATTTTAAATAGTTTAATATTTTTTTACTGTCTGTACCAAAAACTATAGTAAATTAAAATGGGTTGAAACCGGAATATATTTTAATTAGAATACGGATAAAATATTATTACTGTATTTTGAAAATGGACTAAGATTTGGGTTGAAATCGGAATTAAATATTCCTGGATTGAAAATGAACACCCGAAGAAGCGAGTGACCTTTTAGAAATTATTTATATAAAATGGCAGAATTACTTAGAAGAAAGTGCCAAAGAGCTTGTAAATATTTGAAACACTTAAAATTTCGATTTCATAAAGAACAAAGCAGTCAATTTAATTTACACTTTCTTCATAAAAGATGTTGGTGTAACCCTTTAAGGAATGAAAGAAATAAATATATCGTACTCCACTACCAAACTGTAATTCAAACGGGTATTTAAGTGGTGATCATATAAATTATGCGTGTTACTAAACAACTTGCTCAAAATTGCCTAGACTCCTTAATATGAGAAAAATTTATGCTCGTACTGCGTACAAAACCAATTATCAACTCCATTTAACTTGTTGAAACTAGTTCTGTGTAATAAACTCTTAAAAAAGTTCACTTTCCCCAGCGTTCTAGCCACCTAGGTATAATAGATAAATGGGGAAGGCCGCTCATAAAGGGGGTGGAACCGTGTTCAAAGCGTAGCCAGGTAAATTATTCACTACATCTGTTCGCGCATATTCTCCCGCTTGTATTTCTCGACATCCCTCTTGACATGTAAACACCTTTGTTACTTTCAAAGCAATAATAATCAAAACATGTGACGTAGAAGCAAGTAAACTAGCAATGATTATGGGGCATTAATTTAAGCGACGGGAGCGACATAGCTAAAGTGTCGGGCTTGTGATCAGGTGATTGCAGGTTCGAAACTCACCACGTGAAGCCACTCCAAACACAAACATGTAGCTTAGCTGGCTGACCATAGTCACCAGCAGATATACAAAATACGCTAGAGGACATTTGGCTGAATTTCGAACAGACTGCTGCTGTGACTTTCCTCCTTCTGTTAGAAGAATAAAAAATCCTGTAGTGATTACATTACGGGCATTCAATTTAAATATACAGCACTTCCACCTGCAATGAACGCAGTGAAGTGACTGATATCTAATTTTGCCCTTCTCTAAATCTGCGATCTGGAAGACAAATTCATCAATACAAATAATTTGTAATGTCAAAATAATAGTTTTTTTTAAGCTCATACAGTTATTTGCACGATACCTATGCTTAAAAGTCAGTTTTTTTTCTGTCCGTCTGTTTCCGACCGATTTCCACGGTTCCGATTTCCGACATTTACTGACAGATAGCTGGTGTTATAATGAGTAACTTAGGCTACTTTCGTTCTTTTCGTTCTTTTACGTACATGCGAGCGAACCCTCATGGGAATTGCTATTATGTATTATTTATTTATCACTTTATTGTACACCTTTTAAGTGAGATATGATCCAAAAACAATGTAAACATTCAGGTATAACAATTGGCGGTCTTATCGCTCACGGCGATCTCTTCCAGACAACCTTTGTACGGATATTAACAAATATATTACAGGGTAGTCTGTGGTGTTCCTACTGAGATAGGTTAATGTTGATTTTACTAGATACTTAGTATACTATACTTATATATATTATACATGTATATTATATGTATGTATATTATACATCAGTGTAAATTAGCACCGTAAAATGACATTCGCGTTCAAGAACCGTAACCGTAGGTATTGTTTGTGAATAGGGGCGTGACTGTTCTGCCTACTTTGACGAATAAAGTGCATCGCGACATTGACTAAGGACCTTGAAGACACGTAGCTCACAGTTGGAAACTTCAAATGTTACCTTGTGTGACCTACTGTATTTTCCTTGTAACATTTTAACATGAAATGATCACTAACTGTAACATTTAATACTGACCTTCAGGTACTTACCTTCATATTATACAATACTTATTTTTTATGAGGATTCTCCCACTCTAACTCTCACAGTTCTTTAACTTCTGTAAAACAGGAACAAAAGCATTGATAGCCAACATTAATTATATTATCATCTGGCAAGACCCACCTTTGAGCTCAAGCCTGTACCGACCAGTAACATATTGAAGGAGAGAAGAGATATACGAAGATATGAAAAAAAAGCTGTTTTTTTTTTCATATCTGATATTGCTATTAATCCAAAAGATCGTGATATGTATGCGTCTTTACGATGGATAAATGTTTATAGCGATCACTTCCCGGCAAAAAATTCACTTTTGTCTTTTGTGCCCGTCCTTTGCAGTATAGAATATTTTTTTACTACTAACTATCCTGTACGTATGCACAACATCAATTCTATTCATTTTAATAATACATTAATTAAATGATAAATAAATAATAAACAAATATCCTAAAAACAAATTTAGCAAGAATCTCAAGTTTTGGCAACACGCCCCTAATTATCAAACCCAGTATGTGTATATGATATAGGTATCGATAGTCATAATATATATTACAAAGGATATAATACCAAAAGCAATCCTGCAGGTCCTGCACTTGGCTATCACTAAGTGAGAGTAGCCTTTGCCCAATCAACGTGTTTGACTGCAGTATTTGGCACAAAACACGTAATAACCGAAATGTGTAGTGTTTATTTAACAATAAATCGAAATTTCTTCCTATAAATATCACTTCGTGCGCTCACCACTGCCCGTGTACTAGCGAATAAAAGGAAAGCGAGCTTATCTCAAATAGCTCAATTTGGTTAAGTAATAGTATACAGACCTTCTTCGACGTTATTACCCGGCATAGTTCTGTTAAAACCGCAAACAATAATAATTATAATTCAACTGAGCCAAGGTTTCTATATATTTCACGCGAATTTGCGCTGAAAACATGAAACATGGTTTAGTCCTGATGAATACAAATGAGTGGCGTCGCAACTCGTGGCGGCCACTTCCTGGCATCGCCGCGACACGCCAGTTTACCCCCACTAACAATGCGTGTTGTCAATAACCTTGGCACATATTCGAAGTAACTATTCCAATTCCAAATCTGAAAAAAGAGTAACTAATAACTCTGTAACTAACTGTTATAGGTGGGTGGTGGGTGGGGAACAGTTTCTGTCATTCATTCATAGTTGTTGTAAGTCTAACCAAAGTGATAGACTTTCTTTGTGTCCGTTAATTTTATGTTTTTGCAGTTGGAGACACAGTGATATATTCATTTCTATCGCGAAAGTGTTACAAGACTTACAAGTGAAGAAAATCCAAAACAAAAATTTTAAACATATGTATTTGGTAAACGATACGTAGAATTTGTAATATCTTAAGTGAAGCCAATGTGAACATATGTATTTTAAACATTTAGTTATAACAATCGGCGATCTTATCACTCACGGCGATATCTTCCAGACAACCTTCGTACGGTAACAGACAAATACAATTCAGGGTACTTTATGGTGTATTAATATTTAATTGATACATTTTTAATGGAATATGATAAAATATTTTATATTGTTTATTAGGTATATATATTACGTCCGTTCATTGTTTCTATTTCTTACTCCAGGGCTGTTTTTTGTTTTAAACTAAGTAAAAGTCTTTTATCTACATCTTTTATAAACCGTTTCTCTCGTGGCAAAGAAACCATTGCGTCTACGCAATGGTTTCTTTCATTCTATTTTTAATTCACAATTGGCACACTGGAGCTACATCTACTACTAGCTACTCGGTTAGTGCGCTTTTCTTTCTCCCTCAGGAATTATAACAAAACAATGACATAAGAACGTACTGAATAAAAGGATTCCGAAATCTAGAATACTGTTTATATGATATTTATGTTGCGGAATGTCAATGCCACTGTTTTATTTCCTTGACTTAGTTTTCAAATATCTGCAAAAAGCTATATTATAAATGCGATTTGTATCTCACGTTCGTGAAACGACATACTTACCTACACGATATTGATGGAAAAGGTTGATAACTTAGTTCTGGCCGCAGCATGGAGGTTAGTTATCGCGAAAATTGTAGCTCCTGCCTCTTACAATTACATAGTTTGTTTAGTTAAAGAAAGGTTAACAATATTTAAACAAGGAAAAAGAAGGATGGACTACGCGTGGTGTTTTCTTACTGTTTTATTCTTTGCAATTGTAGTATTATAAAAACTTGTTAAATATATTTGCATAAAATATGTAGTTTAAAAAAAATACTAGGCAGGTTAAAAAAATATTGATAGATGTCATTTTATAGACAGACATTATTTTTGATATACCTATCCGATTACTGGATCTACAAAAATAGTTATTTGTTAACTGGGCCCTTGACATGGTATTATGATATAAATGGCTTATTAGACGTAGACAGTTGGTCTGGGAGAGATGGAAAGATAAGGCCGTCCATTATATTAAAACAGTAATAACACGCGTTGTGTAGTGACCTTTATGTTTGATTTTATCCCTTATTATCCCGAGGAATATCATATCTCGCCATACGAGTGATAAACACAATACACATTTTTGTTATTTTCTCTTTAATTCTTTAAGCGTTAGCTTCAATCTTGCTACTTAAAATATGGCAATCTCGTGGGATGGAAGCCTGGTTATCCATAACACAGGTAATAAAGTGATCATGGTTTGGCGAGCGATAGATACTATGAACTTGTAAGATTACCAGCAAATCACGTCATTTAAAAGAATTCGGTACACCAATAACGTAAATAAATGAGCGTAAACTTTTAAGATTATGTGTTAGATTTAAGATTATCTGTTCGAAACCGTACTTATTATCTTCGCAAAGAAAAAGCACTGAACACGTTCTAACGTTATGTGTTTTGTCATATTTCTGTTCTTTTCACATTTTGTATTATTTTCGCGCTTGCGTGCACGCTACAAACTAATTACAAAGACTTAGTCAGTTTTAATCTGATCACAAATAGCAAAAATGTCGCGTATAATACACTCAAAAAATTTAGTTTGGAGAAATCTCCTCCTATTTTGAAGTTGGTTAAATGTAGTAAAAAATTACAAAAAACTTTTTTCAACGTCTATTTAAAATGCAAACAGGTCAATGTTTGCTTATCCATGTTTGCAGTATCTGAGTGAATCGCCAGCTATCCGAACGAACCCATTTTAGCTAAAAGGGTTTCCCACCGAGCGTAACTTTTTAGAATAACGAATAAAAGGGTACATTTTCACTCACTTTTCACACCATTGTAACATTTTACTGTAAATAAGACAGGTGTTTGTTAATATTATGAAATACCTTTGTACAAACATAATTATCTAAGGGTTTCATTTGGAGGGCGGTACTAAAAATAAAGAGTGTTGTTACAATAATGCGATTAATGAAGCTATTATCTATACTAATATTTATAATATTAGTATAGATAATAGCTGAAGCGTTTGTTTATTTGTTTCTTTGGTTGAACGCGCTAATCTCAAGAACTATTGATTCGAATGGAAAAAATATTTTAGTGTTAGATAGTCCATTTATCGAGGAAGGAGCGGAATAGTGACCATAAACGCAGGTCAAACTGCGAGGTCGGCTAGTAGGATATAAATATGTATGTGGTCTCGAATTTGTAACAGCCAAAATATTTATTGAATGCATTAGACACACCGCTGTTTACTGTCTGTAAAGTCTCTCAGTTTTCAGCGGTTGTATAATGATGCATTTGATTGCAGCTCATTAAATCATTTGTGTTCATCAATAACAAAAGTAATTCCGATGCTTTCACTTTTTCAAATATTTGTGTTAACATTATTTAAATCCCTCCGAAGCAACTGTAATGTAAAGTATGAAAGTGTACAGTTCATGACATATTTAAAAGGTGGTAAAGATTGGAAAGTGGGCGACTTGCTCCGGACGGCAAGGGCTAACTCTTCTGAAGTTTTTAACTCACGCTTCTTTTACTTGATCTGAAATTGATATAGAGCATCAAATGCCAATAATACAATTTCTATACTTACATAATATTATATTGAATACAACCTTTCTACAGTTATTAAAAAAAGAATCGAAAATCAGTGATACCAAAATAACTAGAAATTCTTATCACTGTGAGGAAACAAAACGTCGGCCGAAGCAAATTTTGATTGATAAGCAGATACAAAATATATTATCGGACTGCGTTAACGAAAGAATTTCAGTGATGACATGCTTAGAACGCCTACGGTCATTAAAATTATCTCGATATTAGGTCTACTGTCGTGTCTTCATATAGACTTTCTTGAATGATTTACGTGGTAGAGCCATACTTTACGTGGGAGAGTCATGCTTCAGAAGGCAGTGAAACAATGCTCGCATTGCTTTTCGCTGCGTGAGTGAGGTTACCGGAGGCCCTAACCCTTCCCTCTCCCCTATTCCCGTCCTTCCCCTCTCCCCCCTCTCCTCCCCTCTAATCCCCCTCTCCCGTCTTCCTACTCTTCCCCCTCTCCCCCTATTCCCACCTTAAAGGGCGGCAACGCACTTGTAACTCTTGAGTTACAGGTGCCCATGGGCGGTGGTAGTCATTTACCATCAGGTGACTCGTCTGCTCGTTTGCCCCTACACCATAAAAATAAAATATATGTTTGATAGTTTAACTTTATTTACTAGACCATAGGTACCCTGTCCATTTGCTAATCTGTTCAACTGAGAATCTGTCTAGCTGCGAATCTATCTAGTTGCTCTGAATGGATTTAAACTATATAGGTGCATATGTCAGCAGGAAATTTACAAAATAATAAAATACTCTAAACAAGATCAGGAAAAAAGGGTTTCGATGCCCCTATAAAACCAAAAAATTATTAAAACAAAAGTGATTTAGCATATTTTACGTGAAAATAAAAGAAAAACGAAGAAGGGAAAGACCGAGGGTAATCTACAGACATAGGCACCACTATTACACTATCGATTCATTTTAATGTGTAAATTTATCTATAACTAGCTGACCCGCGCAACTTCGTCTGTGCTTTTTCATTGATGCTCCGCTCCTATTAGTCGTAGCCGTATATAACCGTACTCGTATATAGCCTTTAGCCTTCCTCGATAAATGGACTATGCAACACAAAAATATTTTTTTAATTCCAATCAGTAGTTCCTGAGATTAGCGCATTCAATCAAACAAACAAACAAACTATTCAGCTTTATAATATTAGTATAGATATGTATTTAGAAATATATAAGTATGTTTATCAGCAGTCTGGTTACCATAGTATAGGCTCTGCCTAATTTGGGATCAGACGTGTATGAGATGTGTGAACTTATTAGTATTATTATCATAAGTAAGCAAATAATGTTACTGATTCCACCAGTATCTATTTATTTGTCTAATTTTTGTACGATATCGCAAGGTGTGACGTCATACCCGGTGTTGTCTAGTCATTTCTATTAGTTCTGCGCTTTGCTTCCAACAGCTTCAGATATTGATCCAAATCGAGTTCCATTCAAATGGAGGAATTCTTTTGTGCCCGATTCCTCATTCCTCGAATAAACGAACGAACCTTGTTCTGAAAGTATTTGTGCCGATAATGTATTGGGTGGATTTGGTAAAAGCCCTCACCGTTATCAATAGCGGTTTTAAATGACTGTGACAATTTACACGATTTCGCAGTGAAGTATAAAGTTCTAAGAAAATTATGTGTAAGTAATAGAATAACGTATTTACTTAGGTAAAACTGGGAACGAATCGACCAATTCGGCTAATTGTTTTTTTTAAATTGTTTTCGTAAGGCACAAAGAACGTTCTTATGGAGAGAAAAAACGTTAAAATTGTGAGGAAAATAGTAAAAACAACACTTTTCTTTTACCAAAGAGTAAATTGAAACACAATATGTCCACAGCTGTCAAACATTTGACGTCAATCAAAATAAAACAAAGACGCGTGAGGATTATTTTTGGTATGTCTTCAAGTTAATTAGGCTGTATGGATATATCTAAGCAATTACTAAAGTCTAGCATTGTACGAAATACAAAACTTATATTTGTAAGTAATCGTTGTTTATTATTGAGACATTAAATCAATAAATAAAGTTATCACTCTGAAATACTTAGTTTATTTTTTCTATTGGACTTCGACAGGCCAAAAACCTTTGACAGGACGAATTCTGTCGGGGCAGCTAGTAACTCAATAAAAATGACATTGTCAGTGAACTATGAAACATTTTACAGGAAGCAACCTGTAAAATATGGTACGAGGTATAATTTTTAATGGATGGTTTGAATTGCATCCATACTACATGACGTGAAATTGAAATCATGCAATGTGTAATAAATTTGGTCTTTTAGTCTGGTAATAATTCCAGCTGAATAATACTTCAATTGAAATATTTGCGATACATGTTGTTGTGGGTTGAATATTTTTCCCTTCTGTGAAAAATCGAATATAAGAATAAAATTTCAAAAGTATCTCATAGTTAACACTTAATAGAATGTTGTAACTGTAATTTGACTGAGTAGGTTTATTATTATTCTCTTTATTCAACATAAAACTTATAAATTACATTTTTAAATACGTACCCATAAAACAAAATATATATTTAAAAATATAAAAAATAGTATACCACCGACATCGGGTACAGGGACAAGACACCGGTGGTTAGGGCTCCAAAGACAGGAACCTCCTTACTATACGGGCCGTATCGAGGAGAACTGCCTTCTGCATCAGTCCCTTGATCCAGCCGTCTAACGCGAGCCTCTTAAGGTGTTGGTCGAGGCTTTTGGCTATCAATCCATGAGCAGATACGACAATCGGAACAATGATCTCCGAATCGACATTCCACATATCGACAATCTCGTGAGACAAATCCAAATATTTGATTTGTTTTTCTTTTTCAACTTTCACGAGGTTGTCGTCATGAGGAACAGCAATATCGATAATCATTGCGCGGCGCTCTAATCGATCTATCACCACAATGTCAGGTTTATTGGCAACAATAGTTCTGTCAGTGATGATAGATCGATCCCAATACAATGTAGCACGACCATTTTCGAGAACTGGGTCGGGCACATACCTGTAATATGGCACCTCTAAATGCACAAGATCGTATCTAAGGGCAAGTTGTTGATGCACAATCCTGGCCACTTGGTTGTGTCTGTGCAAATATTCACCTTTGGCAAGACGAGAACAACCAGAAATAATATGCCTGATAGATTCACCGGGACGGTGGCATGCCCGACAGATGTCCACCGTACCATTTTTCACGATTTCCGATAGTTATTCGTCATAACAACTTCGTCCATAATTGCAAAGACAAAACCTTCGGTTTCTCCGAAAAGATCACCAAACCGTAGCCAAGATGTAGACGCTTTAAAGTCTATATCCAGACCATTTAGGGCCCGATAAAAACGATCATGAAGTTCTTTGCCCTTCCATACCTCCCTGCGATCATTAGTACTAGGTACTACAGGCTTGCGCCAGTTCTCTTTAGCCAGAGCGAGCGGAGTAAGTCCGTTGTCCACTGCGACCACACTACGATGCACTCCCACGTCAGTATGAAGAAAATATTCTCTAAGGTTGTATATCTCGCGATTGTGTAGGGTCTTAATGTTTAAGAGTCCACGACCCCCAAACTTTCGCGGAATATACAACCTCATTACCGATGAACGTGGGTGGTGCATTCGGAATGCAGTCAGCAGTGTACGGACTCTCCTATCTAAGGCATCTAATTCGGTTTGAGTCCATCTAAGTATACCAAAGGAATACATCAGAACCGGCATGACCCAACCGTTGCAGGCACGCATTTTGTTACCCCCTGATAAAAGACTTTTAAGTACTTTTTTCAGGCGGCCAAAGAAGCGCTCCTGCAGCGCTTGTTTCATATGAGATTCAGGTATTCCCAATGACTGTGATATACCTAGATACTTGTAGCTTTCAGTGGCAGACAGAGATCTGAGTTTTGTTGAATCTGAAAGTTCGACTCCTTCAGATTCTACTATCACGCCTTTCTTTACATGCATGACTGCACACTTGTCCACACCAAATTCCATCTTGATAGAGTTATTAAAGTTTTCAGTCACCTTCAGTAACGCTGTCAATTGCAAATTAGTGGAGGCAATAAGTTTCAAATCGTCCATGTACAGAAGGTGAGATATAACTCGATCGTCTTTCTGCAACCTATAGCCCAGACCTGAACCCTCTAACAGCGTACTGAGAGGATTCAAAGCTAGGCAGAACCACAAGGGACTCAAACTATCAACTTGAAATATACCCCGCTCGATCTTTATTGGTACATCGTTTTCCGCAATCTGCCGACATCCTGGATAGCGAAGTGCCGTTCCACTGCCCCATACATGACTTCAAAAAAGTGCAAAGAGTTGTATCAATTTTATACAGCTCTAGCACTCTCAAAAGCCATGTATGTGGGACCGAATCAAAGGCCTTCTCATAGTCTATCCAACATGTCGCCAGATTCTTACGGTGACGACGTACCTGTTGGCTAATGGCCATATCCATGATGAGGAGCTCTTTAGTGCCACGGGTCCCGCTTCTACATCCATTCTGAGAAATAGATATGATCGAATTTTTATTTAAATGTGTAGTAATTTTGAGTCTCAGAATAGATGTTAGAAGCTTATACATAGTTGGTAGGCATGTAATTGGTCTATAATTTTTGGGATCCATGGCACTACCAGATTTATAGAGTAAGTGGGTTACGCCAGTTGTCAAAAATTGGGGTAATGAACCGGAATCCAATGCTTCTTGGAGCTGAGATGCCAAACGAGCATGCGAGCTTCGGAACCATTTCAGCCAAAGGTTGTGCAGTCCGTTATTATTATTATTATTAGGCATTTCAAATAGGCATCATGTTATTGTGTGGCATAATTTAAACGACAATTCCTATAACAAAACCGTAGTTCACGTTATAATCCGGACGAAAGTCTATTTTCACTCTATCAAAAATTTTATAACATTTATTTTCAAATAAACGTTTAAGGCACTAATCCCATCCAAATAACCACTGATATTGTACGCTAGGATCAACAGGTCTACAGAAGAGCGAGCATGACACTCAGCGATTACCAAAAAAAGTGCAACGGTCTTCGATCCCGCAAAGAATTTAATCAGAGGACTTTAAACTATTAAGATCCACTTCCATTCTTGGAAAAGCGGGAAACGAAAAAACAATAATAGAAAGACCTACGGGAAAAGAGGCGGTTCCATGGACTTGATAGTCAACAAAAGTGATATTTAGTTTTGTGTACACTTTTGAAATAATCAAAATCATCCAATACATCTAACCATTATATTAACTAGACAAATACACAAATAAAGGATAACAAAATATTGTTGTGTAAGCCCCCACTCACATAATAAGTAAATTTTATTTGTCAGCTTATTTCAGACCATAACGGCATAGCTTTAGAGGTTCCCAACGCCGCGAATTTAAAAACATTAAGCCATTCAGAAAAACGTATTATCATTACGTCCACTCCGGTACACCTACCTGGAATAACTTTAAACCATTTTTAAATTACCTGCGCGTTTGAAAAAAGTTGTAGATATGCGATAATCGCATTAGAAGTTGTAACCTAATTATTTCTGAATATTAGATCCGACCCTGGTCAATACGTTGGGCTGTCGAAATAGGTTTGCAATGAACACTATTGTAAGCAGGTGGAAATATTGTAACTCAATATATATGCGATTACTCGTGTGTAGATAAAATTAGAGTAATTTGTGAGGTTTATTTGTTTTTAGTTTATGTGGTCACACGAATCTGTTGATTAACGTTAAAGTTTAACAGCCAACCATCAAATTAAGCTGGTGAGAAATCAAAGTTTCGTCAGTATTTACCCTTCTGCAAAAGACTCGTATACCTACTCCGTTGAATGTATAAATAGATATGTTTCCTTTGAGTTGATATTCAAAACCTTTTGTAAATGTCGCTAATCAAAGTTTAACTGAGCGTGGCCCCGATAGACATTGCTTAATTAATTGACTGAACGATTCAGTCAGACGAAAACTACGCCTGACTAACAAAATCAATATTTACAAATGTAGAAGAGTATGGTTCAGAAAATATTTGTGAATTTACAATTTAGTTTCCTTAACATCGTTAATTATTGCGCAAGTAATTTGTTTGCAAAAAAGTGTCACAGTCATCTTATAGTTTATACATGCTAGCGAAAAAGGTCAATCTTAACACATTACTCGTAGCTTACCATAGTAATGTAATGTTGCTTCTAGACTCAGATATGCCATTATATTCTGGGGAAATACTACCAACTGGAATAAAGTTTTCAAATGCCAAAAAAGGTGCGTGCGAGCTATGTGTGGTCTCAAAACAACTGACAGTTGTAAGGAATACTTTAAAAACTTAAAAATACTTACCGTGCCATCCTTATATATTTTTGACATGGCTTTGTTTATTAGACATCATCCATCACTATTTACATTAGAGCTTAAATCGCGAAATAGAAGTCACTTGTATAATAACCTTACGTGTCAGTATAGAACTACCCTCTTTGGGAAAAGTGTGTTTGCTATGGCCACAAGGATCTACAATAACCTTCCTAATAACATAAAAGAAAGTGACAATATTTATGTCTTTAAAAATAAATTGTTCCTATTTCTTATAGAAAATTGTTTTTACTCTGTTGCTGAATTTTTATCTACTAGATTTTTTTAAATGTTTCATATCCTTCTGACGATAATTTTATTGATTGTTGTTGATTGTCTTGTTTCTGTCATAACTAACAGTAATAATATCATTATAATTTTAAAATCATATTTTCATTATATTATTTAATAATTTGTATGCCGAAGTGGCTGATCATGGAATGAACATTATTAAGTAATGAACATCTGTAGCCCCTTTCATTTTAAATTTATATTTTGTTATAGCGGCAACAGAAATACACATTCTGTGAAAATTTCAACTGTCTACCTATTAGGATCATGACATTCAGCCTACTGACTGACGGACGGACGGACGAAAAAACTTTACTTGTCGTGTAACTGAAACTTTGAGATAAAAGTGACGATATTATGAAATTAATATGTAAACTTAAATGTTGTGCTAAAAAGTTTATAAAATATTGGGTCTACTTGTAAATCTTGAGATTGACTGGCCATTTGGTCTAGTGATTAGTGATCCTGACTGCTGAGCCCGAAGTCGTGGGTTCGATTGCCACCGAACAAATAATTGTGTGATGAGCACGAAAATTTTTTCTGTGTCTAAAAAATATGTATGTATTTAGTAATATATAAGTATGTTTAACAACAGTCTGTTTACCATAGTATAGGCTCTGCCTAGTTTGGGATCAGACGGCCGTGTGTGAGATGTGTCAAGTTATTATTATTATAGACCGACATCTGAAATAATCTGTTACATTAAGAAGTCGTAATATATGACAACATTATTATTAAGTTTTTGTTTACGTAAACAATGTGTAAAATATTTCTTATTTTACTTTCGCATCATAAACTCTTTGTTATAAAGTCATACACCTAAAATACTACGTCATCACGAATATTTCTCAGAACTTAAGTTAGTTAAGTTATGGTAGAGCGTGTTGGATATACTTTTTTTTATTCACAACTAGCAGTTATCGCTCGGCTTCGCTCGCGTGTACATATTTATATATTTTACTCTAAGTTACTCCTTATAACACCAGCTATCTGGAACAAACAGACAGACAAAAATTTTAAAAAGAGTTTTTTTTTTTCGTGTGGAAACCCCCACGGGTCATCACCTCACTGGAGCCAACGGTGAAGTGGTATGTCGGAATCGAACCGACTAAAAACACACGGTATTCCGTCACAAGTGGGTCTATTGCAAGAGACCCGGGATACCCTAAGGAGGAAGCCTCCGGGAACCCCTGCATGGCCGCCCCTTGAACTTGCCCCCCTCCGATTCAGAGAATCGCGCTCGGAACACGTCGCGCCGCCGTCTCAGGCCTGCTTCTGCCAGTGTAACGGACAGCCCCATCCGTCACCCCCAGGCCAATCGTGCAAATAACCTGTATGAGCTTAAAAAAATATTATTTTGACATTACAAACAGACACTTTAATTTTATTTATTTGTATTGATAAGTTAATAGCTATTAGACTAGTTAGGTAGAAGAGAACTTTTTTAAAAAAGAAGTTTGGACAATATTTATTTATTTGGAGATTACATCAGTGCAGTCAAGTCTTAACGCCTCCAATGTTGGTTGACTAAAGAGGTATATATACTATACAATACATTACAGTCGTAATCGTTACATTTCTATTCATAGATAGATGCTACAATATGGTTTCTAGCTGTAGTGACAGGCTATTAGCTCTACCGTCTTACAAACAATAGCTTCTTGTAGTAGATTGTCATTTTCCGCCTAATCCTAACAGCAGACGCTTTCGCAAAATTAATTGACTTGGAATGAGCGTTATTAGTAACTCGAGCAATACATTACTTTTATGTATATTTGTTTCTATTGTTATTTTGTTTAATGTGCAAAATCGGAGGTCTAACTACAGAAATATTTCAGGACCCATGTGGAAACCTCTCTGACAAATAATTCATTGAGGAGCAGTTGATTAGGAATTGAATTGCGGTGGATCACATTCTCGCCACGACTACGTACTTGTACTAACAAGTAGTCGTGGGCGATTAGTCCAAAACAATTACACACCATATTTAAATAAGGTTCGCCAAAAATAACACTAACAGCATTTATGTAAGTCTATTTCAAACTAATATCTATAAAAAAAATCCAAATATTTTTTGTGGTAGTAGAAACAGCTAAGTCTAAAAACAGACAGAAACAAAAGAAGCAGATTTGCTTGGATAGTTCAGACAACACATTTCAATTTTAGTGTGGCAGCACTAATACATAGGGTAAAGCTAAAGTGTTGTATTTAAATAGAAAACATATCTCCTCTTTTGAGAAAAAAAGATCTATGTAATTTTAATTTAATTAGCCCCTTTCATAACTTTTTCATAACCCTTTTCCTCTATACTGTAACACTTGCTTAGGGCGTAGCGAGATGCACACAGGAAAGGGGTGTATGTGCAAAGAGGCAAGTTTGGAAAAAACAATATGAGCTGCAAATAAGTGTTATTATATTGGACATTTTAATAAATACTTTCATATTAAAATACAACAATCACTTCATGAACAGAGACACGTCTCATCGGTCTGGCGTCAGGGCTAGACTCTGCCGCCGCCTCTCGTTTTCCTCATACTATCAAGTTATACCTACATATTTAAACTTTCAAGTTTCGAACTCAGTGCGGACTTCTCACACACCAGTACCACAGATAAGATAATAGTTACCAGTACCAATATATTTCACAGAGGTATGATATATTACAATACCTACCTACCTTTTTTTAACCATTGACAGTTTTACTTCTAGTATTAGTCTTTTTACAAATGTTTTATGTGCATGTAAAACAAAGTATTATAATATCTCAAACAGATGTCAATGGCATCAGTTGACATTCACGTCATGTTGTGTTGAACAGCGCTTAGCAGACAACACGCCTCATTAGGTCGAGCCCCTCGCAGAAGTTTAAAAACCAACTTGACTTGGAAAACATCAAACACACGGCTAATGTGGCCTCAATATGAACTAACATGTACTGATTGTGAAACCAACCCATAGAAATTGCACCAAGTCGTATTCTAGAGTAACATATTATTATGAAATCTTTGTCATTAAAAGGTAGGTATCATAAATACGACATTACAAGCGCTCATTTCATTTGTATTTGATTAAATATTCATACCAATTAATAATTTTCATATTGTCCGTTTTTACAAAATTATGTAGTAATACGGTATGCCATTATGATATATGATCAACATATGTTGATCATATATCATAATGGCAAATACATATGTATTAATGCATATATCTTACTAATATTATAAACGTGAAAGTTTGTGAGGATGAATGGATGTATGGATGTACGGATGTGTGGATGTATGGATGTTTGTTACTCTTTCACGCAAAAACTACTGAACCGATTGCGATAAAACTTGGTCTGTAGATAGCTGAAGATCTGGATTAACACATAGGCTACTTTTTATTCCGATATTCCCACGGCATCGGGACTTACGCGGGTGAAACCGCGGGGCGCGCCTAGTATCTTTATATATAAAAAAATGATTTCTCTTGGTCACGCCATAACTTGAGAACGACTCAACCGATCTTATTCTACTTTTTTTATGTTTTCTAAGACTTTGTAGAAGGTTCTTACGGAAAGAAAAATTAATGGAAATAATATCGAAAAAAAAGTTTTTGATGGTCGTAGAATACTCGGCGCGCGAGTAGACTCATCCTTGTCTGTTTTTTGTTTGTTACGCTTTGAGGCCTCTCTCGAGGGATAGCAAAAAAAACTAACGAGCCGCGATCAAAAGCTATTACTATATTATGAATCAGAACAAAAACACAGAAAACGGAATGCTTACATATCTTCTTTTCACCAGCATTTCAGACCAGTAACAACACTAAAACAAAGTTGAAGAAAAAGTCATTAAAATTCCAACCGCCTGCCGCGTTATTAACACAATATTTCATTTTTAATTCTCAGTAGAACAGCACTAAACTAGTTTGTTGTGCCACTTTTTGAATTGCTATCGAGCAATCATTAGTTTTATAGGTATTAATAACTTGCAATATTAGCCCAGGCCATAGAAAGAGCAATGAGATTATCATTATCTATTAATCATTAAGCTCTAGGAACGAAGGGAGATTGTGAAATGTGAAGATAGTTAAAAAATTAATTGTTTATGGTACAAACTGTCAATTTGAAGAATCTCTCAACTAATCCGGAAACGTTCTAAATAGTAGTGAGTTTTTAAAAAAAAATAACTATGCGGCGTGTAACTAAAAAATTACATCTTACACTCGGTCGTCTGATCCCAAACTAGGCAGAGTTTGTACTATGGTAACCAGACTACTGATATACATACTTATACTTATAAATTACACCCAGACATAAGTGATCATGCTCATCACACAACTATTTGTCCTGGTTGGGAATCGAACTCACGACCTCTGGCTCAGCAGAATCACTAACCACTAGACCAACAGGCTAGTCAAATATTAAACATATACTGTAAATCTTCCCTTTATACAGTTTTATTTGAATATCGATTATACCAAAATACTCACAAACAAACATACACTCCACTTTCCACGGCCAAAGCAGCTGGGTGGGAGATCAAATACGTTTTGCTAAGGACAGAATTGGATTTATTGCATTTCCTACCGGGTGACCTGCTTGGTGTTTTCGTGGAATCCTGCTGTTGACCCTGCTGTACAGGAGCCGCAGTAGTGGGACTTTGGGTGGGATTAGTTTTGTGTATATGTACTTACAAAGTATGTGAAGTTTCAATAGCATATTTGCATTCTACGGGTAGAACTGTTGTCTTTATTCAACATCTCTCATGTTCTCTTCTCACTGTCGTGGAAGAAAACTATTCAATACAAAAATCCATAAAACAAAAGATAACTCATGAGTAAGCTGATTTGAGAACTTCCTTGAAGTCCAACAAAAATGTGCTTTTATATTTTTTTAAGATTTGAGTAATGAAATGATATTTGAAACCAGCGCAGCGCTCGAATACAATGTTGTTATGGACGCTATACTGAACAATGACAACACTTTTGACTCAAGAGCCCTCGACACAAAGATAAAACGTCTCTTAATATGTAAGAAGGCTCTCACTCAAAAGTGTTTGAGAGCCACATTGTGAAACTTGTGGTGACAAGCGTCTGACTTGCCTTTGTTCCTCACTGAGACAAAAAACGTCTAACTTGAAATGTACCGTGAAGCTGGTATTGGATAAAACTTCTCTATACACGTTAGATAATACAAATCCCCTGAAAACTTAATCCTATAGAGGCTTAACATGTTTCCAAGAAAACATTGTTGATGGGGAAAAACTGGCCCAGAAAGTTATTCCGGTAGGCTGAACACCCTCTTTGTTTGAGACAAAGAGGAAAAGGGCATCGTCAAGTCAAGTTATGGTTTCATTTTCGGAAAGCCTATTGTATTTTTTGTTAGAAATAAGGTAATATAAATTGGGAGTATCGACTTGGATAACAATAACGTACGAGACTGTTGTTTCTTATAAATATTTACACATTATTTTTTGTGGTTTTCCATTTCTGATTGGAATTCTATGTTAAATTGTGTTTTTGTTATTAAGTTAGAAAACTCTATACAAGGAGCCGCTTTAATCAAGTGCAATACATGACGTGTAGTGTTAATAAAAAATATATTTTAAGTAAATAAATTTTGAATTATTTTTAATTATCAATAATACTAAGTGATTTAATGACGTTATGTTATTACATCACAAACAAATATTTCATAAATGTTTAACACCTACCGTGTTTAAACTAATTTAACTATTCCTAGGAATAAGGGACAGCAGATTTCTGCTTGAATTGGAGCCGGCGCAAGACCTTTAGATCAGTTGAAGCTTAGTTGAAGAGTTTATCAAGAATAATAATATGTCTAATAATAATAATTACAATAACTTTTAGACTGGCCTGTTGGTCTAGTGGTTAGTGATCCTGACTGTTCGATTCCCACCCAGGATAAATAATTGTGTTATGAGCACGATCATTCGTTGTCTAGGTGTTACTTATCTATATATGTATGTATTTAGTAATATGTAAGTATGTTTATCAGTTGTCTGGTTGCCATAGTACAGGCTCTGCCTAGTTTGGGATCTGCTGGTGTGATGTATGTTATGACGGTAGTTGTAATTAGTTTTATATAGCCAGGTCATTACGCTACCATCAATCTTCTTTCGTAAAATATACTCTATATAATAGAAATAATAGTATTTCAGTCCCAAATGCACTACAGTTTGGAAATATGGCATTGGAACAGGAGCTAACGCAACTTCAGCAATTTTTTTCGAATACTAAGATAACTCTGTAGATAACGCAGAAAGCACCACAGTGATTGATGAAGCATATAAATATTACTCAACGTGAAGGAGGCCGCTCTCTAAGAAAAAAATAAACTCTAGTCGAGGTTCTTTCTTCTCTTTGATATTGATATAAATATACAGACTCCTATTTCTTGTGAACAAATATTCCCTGTATATTAATATTCGTGGTAATAAATGCGCAGTAACTTCTAACAATCGTATTTGTTGTAGTCTGCACGAGTTCAACTGTGTGCCTAGGCGTAGTCTTTCGGATCGATACGAAACAGCTAGAATATAGCTGCCGGCAAAGTACTCACTATCGTAATTCAAGGTCCATGAACTTATGGTTTTTTTCTTTCCCACTGACCTTTAGCGTTTGCAGTATTAGTTCCAATCTTCATAGGAACATAATTTTTAGCCTACCCAAATTATATCGAGACTAAAAAGTCCTTCAGTAGTTTTTTTGATAATCTAGGATCAAAATGGTTAACCTATGATTGCCATATTAATTATGACAGTATTTTTAACAAAGATAGACAGCCAGGCAACTATTATTAGGTATGTATTCATTAATTAGTATCTATTTTGAAATAGTTCCATTATCATGATGTCAGCCGCTGATTGAATAGTGTCTCTAACAATAACCTGTTATATTACTGCGGAATAAGGTTCAGATTTACTTATTTATTCTTTGACTTCTTAAATTATATTGAATTGAATAGAGTGCTCTATATTTAGACCTTGTATCTGTTATCTGGCCGTTCTCATTTGTTGTTATGTTCCCTAAACACAACGGACATTTCGCACAAGAGAATGTTAGATATTACTAGATATAATTATATCATAAATGTACTCTTGCGGAATTGTTTTAAAACATTGTACAAAATTATAGTTTAACCAGCAGCGCCCCGCGGTTTCACCCGCGTAAGTCCCGATCCCATGGGAATATCGTTATAAAAATAGCCTATGTATTAATCCAGGTCTCCAGCTATCTACACACCAAGTTTCAACGCAATCGGTTCAGTAGTTTTTACGTGAAAGAGTAACAAACATCCATACATTCTCACAAACTTTCACGTTTATAATATTAGTAGGATAGTAGGATAAAACTAGAAAACTCGCCTTAATGGCGAATCAAATTAAAGATTAAAGAAGAGTTCCACTATCCAACTCCATGCTTCATCGTCAGACCATCATAACCAAACCCAATCTATTGGACTCATTAAAACTAATCATATGAGCATACTCAAAGGGTTTACTATTAGTCACTAAAGAGTTTCACTATCCACCTCATGGCTCAATCCTCAGATCATCTACAAAATGCCGAATTATAGTATTGTCATCTAAAACTACATATCCCTAGAAAGTTCCATTTGGCTACGAGAATGAGAAGAAGGTTAAAATTGACTTTCAAGATTTATTTACACAGCTAGTTAGTTATAAGTGAAGCTAATAACAGCTTGTTAAAAGTATGGCGCTTGTTTTTCAAAACAGTATCCGGGGGATGTTGTTGTTGTTCTTGAAAAGTTTTGGTTATAACTTTTAGATTTTCTTTATATAATACTTGTTTTTACCCAGCGGCTTTCAGTCCAGCAGGTCGCTTTTCGTCCTTGTTGGTCAAAAGTTATTTTTCACACCCGCACAGAATTTATGTCTCTGGATGACGGATACCCTATTTCTTGTCTACCCCTGACAACGTGTATACAATTTTTAGGCTGAGAAAAACCTATGTAAAACATTTTCGAAGTTACAACAGTCAAAAAAGTAATATCGGAAATATGATAAGCCGAAACATAGCCGTCTCTGTAAAGAAAAATCTTACTACCCCATTTATTTATTTCACATTGTATACCAGAATAACTAAAATTTATGTGTCTAGTAGCAAAAACCAAGAACTATCACATAAAGTTGAGAAAGCTTTTAGACCTCAAACTCTTAGACCTCTTTCATCTGGCTCTGTCGCGAAATCCTTTCTACCTTCCTACCAAATTTCAAGTCTTTAGTACAAAAAACCAAAGACTTCCTTACTCTTTAGACCTCTTTAATAAGTTAAGTAGTTTTCCAAATTTCGGGATTAGTTAGTTCGGGAGTGAGTGAGTATTCTTTCAGTTGCATAAATATAGATAGATACACCTTTTTAGCAAGTTTTAAATGTAATTTAACACAAATACATTAGTAAAGCTAGTAATAGCCGCTCCTTCAAGTTATGTCTATATTCCTACCTAAATCAAGGTAGGAGAATTCACGGAATGAGTCGAAGACCTCACTTAATCCCTTTTGAAAGTAAATAGCTGCCATGTCGCTACAACTTGACATTGACTTACTCTACTATTAATTGGATAACACAATACTGGTTTCTTCATCGTAAGTATTTAATGAAGACACCAATGGTAGTGTTTATAAGCACATTTAACTGAGCGGACAGTGTGCAGCTTCAGTAGCTTGGTACATCACCTTCTTGCTCTTTTCGTAAATTTATTTGTAGTCAGCGCAATGTATCTTTCCATTCTTTTTTATCATTCGTCAGTGTACTGCTTACTGCCTTTCTAGCCATATTCTTTTTCACGCAGTCCATCTATTGTTTTCTTTCGTCATCCTCTAGTCTTCTATCCGTCAATTTCCATACATAAAATTCTCTTCACCACATTTTGCCCATCCCTCCGTATCATTGTATATATCATTGTATCATATGTACATTATTGTCCATACCATGTGTTGGTCCTCAACTTTTCATCCACTGGCGCTCTAAAATTATTCCTCACCTTTTCCATCGTATTCACACCCCATACCCATCTCAACATTTACATTTCAGGGACATGCAGGAAGTCTATCATCCGATTCCTTGGTGAGCCATATAGGACGACAGGTCTGATGATCGTCTTATAGATCTCTCCTGTTAGTTTAACATGAAACCCGGGATCACATATTATAACAACTCCACACATCTCACACATGGCCGTCTGATCCCTAACTAGGCAGAGCCTGTACTATGGTATTTCTAAATACTATAATATTATAGATAAATTACACCCAGACACAGAACAAATTATCATGCTCATCACACAATTATTTGTCCTGGGTGGGAATCAAACCCACGCCCTCTGGCTTAGTAGTCAGGGTCACTAACCACTAGACCAACAGGCCAGTTAAATTGAATTGATATTGAACCTGTTACGTGTCACCTTCATAAACCCTGTATTGATTTCAACTTGGTTATATAAAATAAGTCTGGATCCTAGACAATTTATTTTATTATCTACCTAGAACGTAAACTCACAAAAAGACGGCGGTGGCGTTATGGTCGAGACAACGGGCTAAAAATCCTTTAAAAAGATATAGAAATAACAAACCAGCATTGTTGCTTGAACAGTTAAACTATAATAAGGTTTTTATATTGATATTATTCATTTATAAGACGTCAGTGGTTGTCTTCGATAGATCATACATAAAAAAACTCATATCTATGGGTGTGAAGTGTACTCCTGCTCAACTCTATGGTAGTAGTGGTAGAACCAGTTGAGTGATGTTAGCAAGATTTTTGCCGAACATATAAATCCTTATCGACAAATGTGAAACTAAAGATTGGTACCTCACTCTTAACATATTCAAGGAATACTCAAACAAATCTGAGTTCAATGATCGTGGAGCGTTTTGGTTAGCATTTGAAAGGTTACCGTCCATTTTGTAAAATAGTTGGACAGAGAACTTACTCAAGGTTAACTATTATTCATCAATAATAATCTATATCTATTAATATAATAAGGGTTAAGAGTTTTCTTGTTTATTTGTTATCAATTAGTATTTTTTTTTTAATGCGGCGCTCTTATTGGTCGAAGCGTGATGTAATATAGCCTATAGCCTCCCTCGATAAATGGGCCATCTAACACTAAAATATTTTTTAATTCGAACCATTATTTCCTGACATTAACGCGTTCAACTAAACAAACAAACTCTTCACCTTTGTAAAATTAGTATAGATGTACAATATTATCATATAAGCTATAATAAAACTGTAAAAAATAGATTACACCACCAACAAAATTGGGGCACGAGAAAAGCGTACATCTCCATCAAAACTTTTTAAGCTCAATTATACTTTTGTACCTGTATAAGGGATAAATTTAAGAAAGTTTAACCGAGCCAGACCAACTGGATGTATATCTTGCACCATTGTTATCTCTTGCTTAGCCATTTATCACAAAGAGATGTCTCGGGTTACAACTTACACAATATAATTTTTTACAACTTACACAATATAATTTTGTTAAATAAAAAGGACTTACTTTTGCTGAAATTGTCTTTTACAAATCCTATCTGGAAGTGCCATTGTTCATAGGAGTACAATATTTTATTTGGAGAACATAATCTTATTGTAACACGGTATAATCCCACTAATATTATAAATGTGAAAGTTTGGATGGATGGATGGATGGATTTTCGTTACACTTTCACGCCAAAACTACGGAACCGGTTGCGATGAAACTTGGTATGTAGATAGGTGGAGACCTCGATTAACATATAGGTTCATATTATCAACATATACTTTTTATCCCGATATTCCCACAGGATAGGGACTTACGGGGTAAAACCGCGGGGCGCTGCTAGTAAATAATAAGTTGTGAGTATAGTAACCACATTAGAACATTTAAAAAAGTTTGGTTATATTCCCCTTGCTGTTGTGTTGTGTTTGTACTACTACTAAATTATTGACCAGTTGGAACGGCTATTTATTTATTTAGAATAAGTTGTGAATAAAAACCAATACCACCAAGAAAAAAAACAATCATTAGAATAAATCGACGAATTTGCAAAAGACTTTAATTATTATACTAATGCACAAAAACACCTGTAGTAGAGTTTCTCTTCATTTACTTCTACTACTAATACATTTACTACTATAACTATATTTCTTTTCATCATATTTCAACAAACCAATAGAATACCAGAACATACTGTTACATACCTCAGTAGCTCCCTTAACGTTTTCCAATTACTCACACCTCGTAAAGCTCACTAAATAATTCTTTCAGTGGCGGACCTCCCTAAATACATCGATGAAACATAAAACATGACAAATTGGAGCAGCTCAATCAACGCTCTCCGGCAGTTTAATTACTCATAGTGTTATACAAGATTTAGGGCAGTATTTACATTTTACTGCAGCGGTACGACGCGGTCATCCAACCGAATGTAATTAGTGTGGCGGGCGACACGAAATTATGTATAAGCTATATGTATTATATACGAATACATGTATATATGTCTTTTGAGGCAGAGGATCAAAGAGAAGCTTTACTTTGTATTTGTTACTACTATACCATTTCTTTTTTTGTCTGTTCTTTCGTTATTTATTTGTTATATAACATGTTACATAACGTTATATAACTTGCATGTGCACTGTATATGTTTCAGACTCAGTTATGAAACATAATTTTCACTTATTTAGAGGGCGGTACTAAAATCAGTTCATTTTTATTTACCTCTGCTTTAAGGCGCACATTACTTCAGTTAGTTTTATTATATAGAAAACATTTTTATCATCATCAATCGAAACCATCGCCTTTATAATACTCCCTGTATTATGATGTCTGTTCCCTCATGATCCCTTCTCTCGATTTTTGGTAGTAGTATCCAGTCAAAAGTACTAACTCAGCCACATTACTCCGAATAAAAAGGACACCTCAAACAACTAGATGTACTCAGTAAATTCAGTAACTAAATAGGTTGTTTGGTCCGCAACCTTGAGGCAAACAACTACTAAACAAACACTGGCCCTGGCTTGACGTTGACACGACATCTATCCACCATTATTGCGACAGACACCCCTCTATTCAGAGGATGTCTCAACGCAGAGGCAACGGCCGTCCAGTTTATGCTGGAGTGCGAGGGAGTGACCACACAAGAATCCTCGCGGATGGAGGTCGCTTCTTGAAGCCTTTGAACGCCCCAGGAGGCATCTGTGCTTTTTATAGTATAGAGCAAACGGATCACCTGAACATGCCGCCCATGAACATCTGCAACGCAAGAGTCATAAGTTGCTTTTGGAAGGAGCTTAACTAGCCAGCCTTATCTGAACGCATAATGGATCGTTTTTGAGTCTAGCCGCGTAAACAGAGCCCTCTACCAATACCAATACTAAACAAACAAAAAGTAGTATTTTTTTTATGTTAAAAATTCTAGCCAAAAAACATGGTATAAAACTACTGCAAGAATAATAAAGAATTGTATCTGCCACCAGGGAACATAATTCCATATTGGACATTTCAGTAACCGTGCGCTGAAAACATTTTCAATATAAAAGAATGGCTCTGACGTTGAACGAACATAACTTACTTTGTTCTTAATAAATTGGTTGGTCAGTTATTTTTCCTTTTGAAATTTAAAAATACACAGTGCATAACAGGGAACAGTAAGAGTTTTATTAGGTCTGTTCTGCTTTTATTTTTCGTAGTACCTAACTAGAGGCGTCATCGTACTAGAAACTTAACTTTATTTGTACCTTATAGCAAGGGGTTATCGATGCCTTGCAATAACAATGGGCTCTGGCCGTCCTTTTTATTTTTTTATTATGTCGAATCATTTGAGAGTCCACAGTTATAAAGACAAAGCAAAACAACACAGCTACTTAGACATTAAATATGATTATCCTTTTATTACACGGTACTTTAGATCTAAGCAAAACCTCTTAAAATAAGGGCACCGACCTGTTAGGAAGGTGTCGGGCTCCCTTTCTTCCTTGCCAGCTCCGATAACGGCTTGGCTAAACTATGTCCACTGTTCTGTAAGAATCCAGAAATGGCAACTACGTCCGGTACTCGCCGTTTTTTTCATGTACTCTCTGCTAATCAGAGGAACATGCAGATAAATAGAAGCCCAAAATGGGCCAATGCAGAATATTAGTCGAAAACAACAACGTCGCCACTTAAGGAGAAGAGGCATTGATTTTTTGGATAAAGTTATTTACACAAACAAAATAAAGTACTTCAGTATCATAAAGCAATTTCCACAAAATAAAGTTCTACTTCAGCTATCAAGTACACAATGATTTTGTGCTAAAATCTATGTATATTATAAACAAACAAAACAGTTCAGTTCCTTTTCTCGTCTGTTTGGTTACCGATTTTCTTTATTTTATTTTGTTTAGTACCTATTGACGAACTTTAGTGGTATCAATAAAAACAAAATGAAATTTTAACTAAAAATATGGGAGTTGTATTTTTATCCACAAAATTAAATAAATTAGGTTGAACCTCGACCTATGGGCTACTAGTATCATCAAACAACACCCCTTTCAACGAATCATACCAATTTTTACCGATATTGATTTCAGGAATTAGTTTGCTAGTCGCGTTCGCATTTCGTGTCAGAATCTACCCTAATACCCGAAAATACTTCGGCCCCTCATTTCGTAAAACTTTAGCTTAGAATCTAATAATGGAGAGCTGAAAATATATTCCGCATACAAAGTATAAAGTAGCATTTCCAGCTTTACATATAAGCAATTTCATCGATGACGGAACCCAATACAGAAAATAATGTTTGGTTTCGACGGTAGAGAAGGCACCAGTCGTGATATTCGCTTTACAAGCGACTGCTTGATGTTCGTCGTTATGTTTAAATTGAACAGCGAGTATTTGTTTGCATTTTATTACTATTGTCGAGATTTTGGCGGATTACATTGTCTGAGAAATAGTATTTTCTCAGTCCATTTTGGTTTATCCGCTGAAATGTATATGCAATTCACGTTCTTTTGGATATAAGCCGTATGTAAAGTGAACGTTTGTCACTGATTTATTAAGAAGTGTGAATGCTGTTTGCTGATCACCTAAAAAGCTTTGTTTGGTTTAGCCACACGCATTCTAAACACATATTGTTATTCGCCCAACACATGCACTTGTTTGTTATGCTTCTTACATGAAGCATAACATACGGTGTTTAATTAATATATAATAATTACGAAAAGAAAAATAGATAAAAGGAAGCTATATTAAAACGGCCTTTAAAAAAATCTTTCATAATTATAATGTGTATTGAAAGTACTCGTTCCCCGAGGCTATTGAATTATTAAATTGTATTTGTAATTATCAAGAGCCTACCTTCAATTAAAAGGGACCGTTGTTATCCTATAACAAAAAAAAATTAAAAAACGGTTTTATTCTATACGAAAGTGTGGTCTGTACCACATGTTCGTATAGAATAAAACCGTTTTATCCTTTCAATACGTCCCATCAGACTTGAGGCTCAATCTTAGCAACGAAACATAACTGAGATAATGTCAGAGGATCTGAATTCTAAAACGAAGGTTGTTTATCTGCAGAAGACACATTGAAGGGAACTATATTATAAAGTATAGGATAAAGGAACTATATTATAAATAAAATATAAAACTATATAATATGATGTAGTAATTATATAGTACAGTTATGTGTATAAATATTTAGCCAACACTCATCTTTAAAATATTTTTCAGTCAAATTATATCAACATATCTTTACTATTTTATTATATTACACTAGCTGCACCGCATTTTCACGCGCGTAAATCCCGATGCCGTGGGAATATGGGGATAAAAAGTAGCCTTTGTATTAATCCAGATCTCCAATCACAATCAGTTCGGAAGTTCTTGCGTGAAAGAGGAACAAACATCCATACATCCTCACAAATTTTCACGTTTATAATATTAGTAGGATTAAGTTTATCTGCACTCAGTAGATACTTGTAATTTTATCGACAATCAACGTACATAAAAATCACCTTAATTTAAATTTAAAAGTGACCAAGTTAAATCATAATTTGCTTAGGTTCCAGCCCTGATACATATAAGTGAGTGAACGATAAACGTCTTCGTTCACCGGGTGGTCACTTAGTTTACCACAACTCGCTTGAAGCTTTATATTTATTACGTATTATGAGGTTGCTTGAATTGACAAGATTACTTGTAATCTTGGCACGATTACATTTACAAAATGAGATGACAATACTGGTTGAACTCTTCCCTTCTGTTTTATATTTTAGTGTCAATTGAAGAATATAGATTTATTATTTTAGAAAAACTTTGTTTTTATTCTCTCAAAGAACTTCAAAGATCTAAACTTATTGATTCGATTTTGGTATCGTATCGTGGTTTGGCAACGAAAATTTATTAATAATGCAGTTTGTTGTCTCTTTTTAACACTTCTAAAAGTAATTTATCACTAGAAAGTGACCACTATTTTTACAAACTGACGGGATTAAAACAATCTTAGAATAAGTGAGTAAACATCCGCACTGCGGGTAGTATTTCTGTAATAATAACTGCGACTTAGCAGACAAGTGAAAGTACACCGTGAGTGCTTCCACAAATTAAAAAGCCTTCGCAAACAACAAAACAGAAGCTTGTCAACGGAACTTCCTAAAATGTTAACCCTTTCCATAAGCCGAGTTTATTAAATTAGTGAAATGGCGGCTATTAAAATTTCAGATGAAAGGGGATTGAAAGTTAAAAACTTTCGGTAGCTGCAAGGCAAATCGTATGTATTTAGGTCTAACATTCCATTTACAGACGCTTTTTAGAAGAATTAATAAAGAATAAGAACGGCTTTATTTGTCTTTTACTTAACATACTTAATATTAGCTACAGTACAACTTAATAATACTGGCAAAGCCATATCAAAATAATCATACTTAACGCCTCAAACTTGAAAATATGGAGACTACAACTATATTTTTGAAGTGAAAACTTCTTTAGCGGCGTTGTGCACTTTTTGGGATGGGTAAAAAATGTTAAACTCGCGTCAGGACACGTCACCCTGATCGAAAACTCGTAAGACGAAGCCGAGTTTCTTTTATTTAAAAAAATATAACATTCGAAATTCAAACATTTATTCAAACATATATAATATATATGTTTGAATAAATGTATATATTATATACATTTAGATATGTTATTACCTACTTATTTTTTACCTAATTATATATATACAGATGTGTGTGTGTGTATGTATATGCAAATACATTGTGAAGTTATGTTTTCCCTTCTGACGTGCAGTCCTACGACTGACTGTTTTTTTTTTACTTTAGATCTTGTTTATTTCTTAAAATCGAAAACGGGAAATGTCAAAATCGTTAGGAAGTATGTACGCATCCATCCAAACGATGTATAGAGTCAGACGGCCTTCACTTATTGAATTTTAGGCTTCTTTATTGAACGTCAAACCTTGTTGAATTTTTATCTAGAAAAATAACATTACAAGTTGTAACCCTTTCCCAGAAAGCATACACGAATTTTTTTTCGTCCCCAACTCAAACCTAGCACGACGCTTCTGCTTACCCCAACCAGGCAATACAAATATTGTACATACCTACGAGTATTTATAATATTATTAATGTATAATATTATTATAATTAGACAGACTACTTGGAAGGACAATAACAAGGACAGAACTGAATTGTCTACGATCAATTCATGACGGGCGGGGCATGTAAAAAGCTCTTTAATACATCCGACACGTCCTAATGGTGCGTGTAAAGCAAGCGAACGAGCATGAACGAAAGCTAAGGGGGAATTCAAAAAAGCGGTGTGTTGGTTTTAGTGAAAGGGCTTCTGCTCTGAGATTATCTTCAGCTGTGCGACTACAATTACACAGTTGCCTACACAAGGACACGAAATTAGGTCTGCTTTTTTTGCTTTCATATTTATAAACGCGTATTATTTTTTTATATATACCTGGGTAACCGAGCTTCACTCGGCGTTGTTTTGTTTTTGTAGAATCGTATATTTTCAGAAATGTTGGCTTTATGCACAGTCTGGCCATAAATATTGTTACAATAAAAAAAACAATAATATTACCTTTGAATTAGGAACCTGTTCTTATACGAATATTCATTGTTTTCTCATTTTCGTACAAATCTTTGTTACATATTCTTGTGATATTGGAGTATTACACAAACTAGATATGGAGCCAAATGCAATTTTGGAAACTTTCTAGCAGCCTGATATAGGCCGAAAGTTTGTGTACTGTGCCATTGATAGGTATAGTGAAACGTCCTTTGTTTGTGACCTTTGGCCGTCCACGTAATATTCTCAATGAAAGGCGAAAACTTAAAAATCAAAATCTAAATACATAAAATAATTGCTCTAAATCGTTATAACCGTTTTGAAAAACGGAAATATACATATTTTTATATAAAAGAATTGCTCATTGAAAGTTATTAAATCACTACATATTATAAAACAAAGTCCCCCGCCACGTCTGTCTGTCTGTTTGCGATAAACTGAAAAACTTCTGAACGGATTTTCATGCGGTTTTCATCAAGTGATTCATGAGGAAGGTTTATAATTTGTTAAGATTTTGTGTAAATTTATGGAAATATGTTGATGGTTGTTGAAGATCTGATGTTTCTGCTACCCGTACGAAGCCGGGGGGGGATTGCTAGTATTAGATATATTTAAAACCAACTGTTCCCCATTTATATTTATATATCATTGCTCTGCTCCTAGAGGTGGTAGCGTGAACTTCCTCAATAATTGGACTATGAATTGCAAAACTTCAAATTCGTCTATTAGTTCTATAGATTAGCGTGTTTAACTACTAAAAAAAAACTCTTCATCTTTATTATATTAGTACAGATTATAAGGTAATATAAGTCGTTGATGCAAAGCTTCGATGTGAGTAACTTCGGTCGATTTAATGAAATTGAAACCTTGCATTTGGCTTTCATCTCGATCAGAAATCAGTCTTCAGTCTTCACTCATCAATAGTGACGACGGGTATTATTCTCTGTACACTTTAATACACACACATGGCTTTATACATGTCCCATCTTATAACAAAACTTTTATTTAAAAAATTTGAAACTTACACCTTCGTTTGTCTACGTTTTGCAACATGGCGGGTTAACTTCTTTTTAAGGATTCACAGGGAGATGACGTAAACATATGAGTTAAGTTGCACATTTTCTTGTGGATACAGCTAGACCATCTTATTTTTACAAATCTAGGACGTAGGTAGTTATTACATATATATTTGGTAAAAAGTCTTACAACTTGAGCACACAAAATTAGAACCTAATATAGTTGAAATGGAAAACAATGTGTCATTATCATAACTATACAAAAATATATCTCTGTAGAACATTTCCTATTTTTATACACAGCAGCGGATCAGAAGTAAGCCACGTTTTACGAAAGATGTGGCGGCAGCCCCAAAGAAAAGACCATAAATTCTTATTTTAAGTATGAATAAATTTACTTGTGAACATTGATACAACGGAAGGGATGGCACAACCAAGAAAACCATTTTGTAGAAAAGTATGTATATAAAAATGTTAGCAACCCATTTCTGTCCCAGCGATGTACTTGGATTTAAAAGGGGTTAAATGTATCCGATACCGTAACACATATTTTACACAGTATATTAACTTATTGAAAGTAAATCTTTGAATTAATAGAAGAAGAAAAGTAATACTATGTAATTTAAAAGTAATAATATGATTTTTGTTTTTATGTTGCACGAGGCAGTCATTTATCATTCTTGAATATCATCGGACTGTAAGTAACAAAGTAATGTGTATAAAACATCAACTCTTAAATCAAAAGCTGCAAGCAACAAATCTTAAAATAACTGCGTCTGTAAATATTTTATCGAATTAAAATACAATTCTTCAGGAATGTAACCACAGAAAATATAATCTACTTATTGAATCCGAGAGTAGTAACAAATGTTTGTAACACAGATATTTGCACTTGAAGTCTGAAATATTAACTATATTGTACCTCAGGGAAATCCTGGTTGCTCTTTTTGTATGCAAATGTGATCCTAACACGAAAGTAATGTCAGAACCATGAAGACATGGTTTAATGCTACTGCACCACTGTTCCAATGCGGCTTTGTACGACTTTACTTTAACAAACTTTAACAAATAATTATTAAAATAAAAAAATACTTTGTTCTGGACAATAATATTACATACCTATACAGTTTTGTCATCTTAGAAACCGTACTATTTACATCTATGATAATTATTTTGGCAAACGAGCAGACCCGATGGTAAATGACTACCGCCGCCCATGGGCAAACAACCAACAAACAAGCAACCTGCAACTCAAGAGTCACAAGTGTGTTGCCGGCGTTTAAGGGAAGGAGTAGGGGAAAGGTGGCAGAGGGGGAGGGAAAGTGTTAGTACCTCCGATAATCTCACTCGGCGAATAGCAATGCAAGTTTTCATAGCAGTTTTCATATAACGGTATCACTCAGGTCGAGGCGGCCCATACTAGCCGAAACATGGCTCTCCCATGATTTGTTTATTTGTTACGTTTTCAAGCCTTAACTACTCAACCAATCGTCATGATTTTGTATGTACGTTATCAGGGGTATAGACACAGGCTAAATTTCATGTTCCCGGATAGAAAAAAACAAATCAAAGGCACAAAGTCTAGTAAGTACACATTAAAGCTCCGTCCTTCCGTTGAGTGTTATTGAGTAGCGTCGAGTAGCGTATTCGCTGACGCTGATTCTGTAGTAACCGTGACGGTCGGTGGAGAGAACCTATGGTTATTGTAGTTCTATCCAGTTATTTGGATCTGACTCCAGCAAATGACTTATTTATCTGACGGTTTTTACAGCTGTGGTGAGTTCTTTGACCCTATCTGGTTTATCCGACATACAAGCTACCAAACCTGCAAGCCGCCTTATAGACTCCTGGTGTCTGTAGAGGAACAACATCCTTCGGTGTTCTTTAACACTATACTATCCTTGAGTGCGGGCTACACTTATACAGTCTTAATGTAGTACTTTTTCAATACTGTTCCAACTTTGTCCGTCACTCCTTTAACATATGGAAGATATGCTGGACATCTGTCCAGATAAACTACTTTTGGGTTCCTCTTTGGACGTCTTAGGCTATCTCAGTATCCGCTGCGTCTTAGTACCTCCTGAACATGAGCCAACTCCGTCACTGAGTGTTCAGGGCGGCATAAGTCGTAGGCTCGGTTCGTTAAAGAAGTCACAACGGATTGCACATGACTTGGGTGATGATGTGAGTAGGCGTGCAAGTATCTGTGTTCCATATTATTTTGGATAGGTACACGTAACAGCCTCATACGTAATAGCTTATTTATGTGTAACGCATTCTTTCAAATATAAAAAAACATGTGTTTCACAACAAAAAAAAATAACACAAAATCATTGCTTTTTAATAATGTGAATAAAAAAAAGTGGAAAGGAAGTATATAATTTCGGAACGCAAGCTGATTTTGAGGTGAAATGTCTAATTTTCTAATATTAAGAGTTCCCATAAAATATAAAAGCAATTAATTTTTTCTTAAAACTAATATTTGCATTCGGTGTCAAAAAAAAGGAAAGCTTTACTCAGTGGCCTACCACCAGTTCTTTCCAAACGGGATGCGCCGCATCATCCTTTAATCCACTTTGACCCACATACATATTATTATGTATCAATTAGACTTTAGAAACAACTCGAGCGTGATGTTGAGCGGAGCAGAGGTTATGCGATAACTATAAAACTCGTTTTTAAGAACGCCATACTATGTCTTTATTGAAAACAATAGTGAAACCGCGGGGCGCTGCTAGTATATTATATTACTAGCTGTGCCCCGCGGTTTCACCCGCGTAACTTAGATGCCAGAGGAATATCGGGATAAAAAGTAGCCTATCAGGTCTCAATCCAGAAGTATCACCGCAATCGATTCAGTAGTTTTTGCGCGAAAGAGTAACAAACATCGATACATTTTTTTTCACATTCAATATCTTCACTACATATTCTGTCTGTTCTAACTGAAAAACTACTGAACGGATTTTCATGCGGTTTTTACTAATATATAGAGTGATTCATAAGGAAGGTGTAGGTGTATAATTTGTACCCGTGCGAAGCAGGGGCACAAGTATTTATACAGTAATGTATGTATACAGAGCCTTTTACCAATTCGCTAGTGTCTTGAAAATTTCCATTACGGACACAACCGTCGTCAACAACGTCTGCCCTCACACCTCTGCCCGCGTCCGGGTGGCTCACGCCACGCGGCGGTAAGCGAGCGATGTCGTCGTCGTCGTCGTCGTCGTCCCCCTCGCCCGCACTTTTATATTATAGTCATAACTTTTAAAACATTTGACCAAATTACGTACTTTAAAAAACAAAGTTTATCTACTTTGAATATCAGAAGCGATAACAGTAGTTATTTTCATAAAAATCTATTTGTTACTGCTAAATGTTAATTGGAAATAAAAAATTAAATTTTATTGTATTTATGGTTCACTATTTTGGTAATAATGGCTTACACATAAAAGATAGATATATACTGTTGCGGACTTTTTTGTAGAACTATTTAGGAGAAACAATCCCACCGTACATTATATTCGTGTAACTCTTACAGTTTTCCCACCGCACGCCAGAATAGCCGCAGATGACAGATTTTTTTCCGACTTACTTAACACTTATCGTTATATTTTGGCCAATATACACAATATCTTTATAAATTATAGCCTATGTGTTATTCTGATATATAATCTATATATGTTCACATTGTCAGGCCACTCAATCTCTTCAGTACTTTCTCTAATTATTGCACCAATAAGGCGCACTTTGCCTTTGTAGGACGCCCACGTTTTCGTTTTTGCCCGATATGGCTATGTTTTTGGCTTCCACTGGAGGTGTTATGTATTTCAGCCTGATCGCAAGTCCAGTAACATGTTTGCATTTATAATTTTTTTTAAACTCGGGGCAGTTACATATACCAAATCACAAATGTAACTGGGTAAATACCCAGTCACTATTTTTGAAGGCAAGACAACTGTCCAGTAAGTAAAGACAAATTTCTTGAATTCATCAAATGTCTCCCAATTTTGCCCGTTTGGAACATTATTGGCTGCTGAACTTTCGACTAGATAAGATTTTTGTTCCGCTGGTTTTGCTATGATTTTCACTTTTTTGTTCAATTTTGCCCATTGGTAAGCCAATGTCCAATCGGATAATTTTGTATTACCCATTCTTCCTTGAAGTAAGTAATAAAAGCCCTTTGACTTTCATATTTGTTCAAAAATCTAATAAAGCGCACGTGTATCTAACGTCTCACTTTCGCCTACGATCCTGCAATATCTCTATCTCACTCAACAAACCTCCGCACCGCGCCGCCGCGCCTTAACCCCCGCCACATAGCAGATAGCAATAGGCAAACGCGCGTCGCAAGCGCGCCAAAAACATTTTCAGTAAAATAAATGTATTTCTTAAAACTAATGTTTTACGAAATACATTATTTGTTCTTCAATTATAATTATTTGAGCAACATAAAAGTTGTACAAAACCGTTTTAAATGGGGGTACGGTACTAGGATGCATACTAAATATTTTGTGGAACAATCAGGAATATTTCGTGCACGATCAATATTTTTGGTGGAAAAAAAAAATAATGATTATGATGATAGAATATTTGCAGCGCACTAGAATAAAAAGTGTTATATCTTGGTGATAATTTGGAATTTGTTTGGTGTTACATGATATGTTGGTCGAGTAATTTAATTATAGCAAAACAATTAAACGGGTTTAAGAATAATATTTTAGAAATGCGTACATAGGTGTACCTTTAGATCTTTGGTGAACCCAAAAATATATTCCATATTCAATTACAAAAAACGTTTTTAAGCTAATCTATTGTTATTGGATATTTTATGTTTATATTTATATATTTTTCTGTAGGCATATTATAATATAACCATCGTTAATAAAGCTCCTTAGCTTTAATAACGATAGTTACATTTATACATACATATTTTAATACACTTGATTTGGTTTAGGTAGTTATACAAGTTACCACAGAAAATTAAGTTGTATTGGTGAAATGTTAATGAAATTCCTCTGAAAAATTATAATTTAACACAATTGTATTTTTGTAGTCATTAAAAAAAGAAATCATTGTCTATTTTACTCTCTTGAAAATAAAAAACGACAAAATTGAAATATTCATCTCATATTGTGAAATGTTGAATCACAATTTTTTTTTAACAATAACGTATAGGCAATACATAATAATAATAGATTATAACACTGACTCAAAGGCTCAGCACTCCTTATTTATCGTCAAAGGAATTACACACAGTTAAAACACCCGTAGACCTATAATGAACCAAAACTTAGTTTGACAAAGAGGTCTAAACTAACTTCAACAATAAAATGATCTCGTAAATTTCATGTACAAACGTTTCCACAAACAATTTCAATCAGTAAGAAGTACCGTAGCATCGTAGATCCTCTACAGCTGCTACGTGGTGGCTTCGCTCCGCTGTATTCTGCTACATAATTACATTAACGGCCGGCGTATCTGATAAGCCGCGAAAGAACAGCCTTAATTAGTACCAATGACATTCTCAATTAGCTACAAAGTTCTATTTCAAGTAAGATTCTTAAGAAACCGTCGAGTGTCTTATCAGAATTGTAAACACTTCAGAGAGAAAATACGACCAAATAAACTACTTGGAAATAACATTTTCAAGTCACATGTTAATTTGGTTGATATATATTTCTGTTTTTCTTTTTTAAAAAAACAACTCCCGCACTAGGAATTACTCCTGTGTCGCGGAATACTTTACAACGGACACAAAGACCACCCATTCAGGTGGGAATCGAACCAACGACTTGTAGCATGCAGTGAGGGTCACTAACCACTAGGCCAACAAGCCAGTCATATAAATATTGATGAATAATGGGGTTATAAAAGGGTAGTAATGTAGTATGAGTTAACAACAATCACTTGAGTGCTGATCGAGGTACAAACCACATGGCAGTTACTGTTATTTCACTAAATGACAGTAACTGCCATGTTGTTTGATACTTTGATAGTTTATAGCAGTCGTAGTGAGACTATTTCTAACACTAAATACCTCTACTCTAAACACACGCACTTTGATCTCTTTAATGATATATTCATTAGCAAATGTATCAGACCGTGATTCCTGAACTGAAAGTTTAACGGACCCGCATTCCCTGCCATAATTTCATACGCAAGCCAGTGAATCGAGCCATACCGCTAATTACTTCAAAACTTTCAAACACGGAGCCACACTTTACATATCCAGTTATTATATACTACATATTAATATGTCTAAATGACACACTACTTTAAATTATCCTTACTAATAACTACATATTATAAAGCAAAGTCCCCCATCGCGTCTGGCTGTCTGTGCGCGATAAACTGAAAAACTACTGAACGGATTTTCATGCGGTTTTCACCAGTAGACAGAGTGATACATGTTAATTTTTTTGTGTAAATTGGTTGAAATATGACGATGATTGTTGTAGATGTCTCTGCTACCTGCGCTAATACTTAAGACTTAAAAGGTTTATTTATTTTTTGCTTTTTAGTTCTTTTCATCTGCAAAATTTTTTGTTAAAATGGTTTTTATTTTATGATTTTTTTCTTCATCAGCTCAGCTGCATGATGTGATGTGTTCTAAACGCAAATACCTGATAAAGTTATCAAAAGTAAACAGAAACACTATTCGTTCCTACATTTTCGAGAGTTTCTCTCAAGTTATCATGATCCCATCATCAGATCCAAACTTCCTTGACATGGGATCACCCTTGAGGTATAACCTATCTAATAAAAAAGGAATAATCAAAATCGGTTCATACATAACGGAGAGAGGGCTGAACATACATATAAAAAAATATATGTATACGGTCGAATTGAGATCCTCCATTTTTTTTTCGTCGGTTAAAAAACCCTACTGGCGGCAAATGTGTAAATCAGCCACTGAATATACGGTTTTCAAATGTTCAATATTTATTTCCTCTCTAAGGGACCTCAAAGCAAAACATGCAGATGAGATAGGCAGGTGAAACTATGGGGTAGGGCAACAACGTTTTATTTTAAAACAAAGATTTTTTTTTTGTTCATTTTTAAAATGACAACTCTCGCATTAGGAATGACTCCTGTGTTGCGGGGGGACTTTACAAACATACAAACAACGGACACAAAGAACACCTAGACTCGGGTGAGAATCGAACCCACGACCTCTGGCTCAGCAGTCAGGGTCACTAACCACTAAGCCATTCATGATTGATTGTTTACTAATACATACGCATACAATTTTTTAGAGAAGCAATATTTTTATTAGTTGAAAAAACAGATATTTATTTTTTGTAAAGAGATATTTGTTATAGAGTATTAAACTAAACTAACTGTAGGTATATAAAGTTTGAATGATTATTATTATTCTAACTTATATACATAGTTAATACATACGGTAGAGCCCTGCTTCGGCACGTATGGGCCGGCTCGACCGGAGTGATACCACGGCCTCACAGAAAACAGGCAGTGAAACAAATCTACCTTTCCTTTTTCTGAAGGAAAGGTAGATAGATAATCTTTCCCTTCAATCCCTTCAATATACTCCCAATTTTCCATTCTTTAATTCCCACAGTGCCCAGTTGACGGCAATAACATTGCAATAATTTTTTTTTTATTTTTATTACCGCTTTAAGTCCCGATTCACACATCAAATAAGATTGCACCCTGTAAGTTGTGCCAAATTATAGTTGGCAAAATGTGGGTTTTTAATACGCCCCTGCCCTTTGGGGAAATAGGCGTGAGTGTGTGTGTATGTATGTATGTCAACAATGTATACAGCAATGCGACAATGCAGTCAATTGTAGACAGAATGGCGCTCAGAAAAATGTTTACACCAGATACTTAACAACATAACGTAAAACGTATTTATTCAGAAAATGGTGAAAATAATATAATGTTCATGTTGGAAAAAGCATTTTGTAAACATTATTACAATGAGAGGCACTTGTTGGCTGAATTAAACTCGGGAGACTCAAATAAAAAAAAAAGTTTATTTTGTGAAAAACAGAGAACAAGAGTGGTTTCACTGGAACCCTTGGTGTTTTAAAGGGTACAGCAATTTTGTTCTTAATTAAAAACCATAACAATCTCTTATTTGAAACATTATTCAACCTCACTGAAGCCAAAATGAAAATATACTTTTATATTCGACATTATGGACGATGTGAATTGTACCCAACGACTTTGTAACATGGTCTAAAATGGAAACACACTGTCTGACCCCGACCGTTGAACGTTTCGAATACACCATAAATAAATTTGAATTTAAATATCTTCTAATGGCTGAGTTTAATTTTCATAATGAAACTAAGTTTTTCATCGTGGTAAGAGACGGCAAGGTCGCATGCGGTACCATCTCCCCGTGGTACGTGTTCACATAAAGTATTACGACCTATAACAAAATTGTAGATGAATAGTTTTATAATATAAATTTACACTCCATTTCTCCATTACTTGTTGTTTGAACTTACTTGTATTACTTACATTGTCTAAAGCTTCCAAAATCAATATGAAGTAGTATTATGTAACTCACGAATACAAAGGAAGGTCTCGAACAGTCGTACCGCTAACATTTTGCCACATTTTATTGTTTCGACGTAATACTTTAACCGCAATTTGTCTATATAAATCTAAACATGAATTCTGGTTCAACATTGCACATTCTCATACATATATAACACGTATATTCTCTTAGAAAATAACTCAAGAAACAATAATACACTAGACTCAATCGGAGAGGCATCGCATATAAATTATTCAGCTTGGTAGATAAAGGATATCGCATACATATTTGTTCTCCGTAGTATCTAAATCAGATAGTATTTTGAATGTGATTCGAAGAATAGCATTGTTAGAACTGTCCTAGTAGTATATTTATTTGCCATGAGCATTTTTTATATACCTACAAAGAAATAAGTAAGTGAACAAGCACACAGCCCGTGTGATGGGAAACTCGCCACACCACAACTTAAGACACCTCACACACTACCGTGTGATCCAGAACGAGACAGACATTACTATGGTAACGAGACTGTTGAAAATAATTACAAGTAAATTACACCCAAACACAGAACAAATAATCGTGCTCATCACACAATTGTTTTTCCTCGATGGCAATCGAACCCACGATCTCTGGTCATGATCACTAACTAGACCAACAGGCCTGTCAAGGGTGTCACGACGCCATTTTTTTTTGTCAGTGGTTTTATTTTGAAAGAAGAAGTAGTGACTAGAACGAAGAAAGGAATGCTGCGATGCTTTAGACATGTTGAAAGGATGAGTGAAAAGCGAATGTCTAAAGGAATTTTAAGGCCCCTGTCAGTGGGCGAGTCGGTGCGGGTACACTACTGACAGACGTACACTGTCTAGATTGACAGTTTATTAATGTAGGTGATGATGTAGTAGTAGCGCTCTATCGTGTATGCCAACCCCAGATGAGATTAAGCTATATATCACTGCTTTTTGGGGTTCCGTTCCTAAAAAGAAAAAAAATATAGGATCACTTCGTTGTCCATCTGTCTGTCTTTCTGTCAAGACTTTTTCTCAGGGACCCGTGGACGCATCAAGTTGAAATTAATAAAAATTCTTATGTCTGCGGTCCCTTGAAGCTGTAAAAAAATCAAGCTTCTAAGTCAACGTAATCAAAAGGTACAGTCAGTTAAGATTATATTATAACAAATTTTAACATTTCGCAGGTAAATCAAAACCTATAGGGTACTTCCCATCGACCTAGAATCATAAAATTAGGTAAGAAGCAAGGTCACACAGCACAAGTAAAGGAAAAAATTCGAAAGTCGTTAGTTTGTAGTTGTATCACATACAAAAATAGTTTTTTTGATTTCAAAGTTATATTTTGCGGTTGGCAAGTGGACTTGGTCGTACATCGATGTATGGGAGAGTATTTTTAGAACCGCAAAGTCAAATTTGGCTTTCGAAAATGACGGGCAAAAATCTACGAGAATTTATTCCCGAGACGGACGTACTATCTACATACAATTTTGTTTGCTGACGGAACCCTCGGTGGGCGAGTTATTATACAACTATCTTCCCCAAACAAGCTCGATTGGAGGTGGCGTACTTTTGCCTATAATAACTTAAAACACTTATGATGTCACTTGTAAATTGCCAACCTTATCCGCTCCTCCTCCCATAAAGCTGTGATAACCCTACTCTAAAGTAATATCTAACGACCAGTCTTCGGCCAGTCTCCGGACGGTCTCTACTAATTTAAAAAAATTAAACCACAACTGCTCTGAAATAAATTACGCACGATACAGCAGCCACATTGAACATTAAAAAAATATAAAGTCAGTGTCACTCGGGATGATGTAAGTATTAACGATGCCGATACGCCACACGTCGGAATCTGTTCAGACTTTTTGAAGTTATGGTGGAATAAAGAAACTCACATACATATAAACATACGTGAACCCTGAAATCATTACACTCCTTTTTTGGACAGTCGTGTAACAATCTGTTGTACCTGCTAATTATCTGCTAAAATAATAATTCGACTGAATTATAAATATTTAAGAGAATTGATTAAGCCATTTTATTTATATTGTTACAGATATTTGGCGCGACATGTTGTGGAGAACACGAGGAGCGCGGACGAGTTGAACCATCTCTCCACATGTCGACAAAACTCTGCAGTCAGCAGAAAGGTAATATCATCAATAAATTTACATATACATGGCCTGAACAAATTCCACAAAAGTGTATTTTTTATACAAAGATGTTGACATTCAAGCACATGCCACACCTGATGGTAAACGTTTACCAGTGTCTTTAAACCAGGGATGTTACGAACGGATATATAAATAATATCATGCGGATTCAGATACAGTTGCGGATATTAAATCATTTGTGATTATCCGATAGTTTCGGATAGTTTCAGTTACGGATATTAGATTCTTAAGGAATTGTAACAGAAAAATACATATAGATAATGATTTGATATTATATCATTAATGTAGTTGGCACTACAATAACCAAAAAATAAAACAATTAACCTTACTAGTAAATGTTATAGCTGCTCATTTTTATTTGTATTAAAAATCCGCAAAATCAATGATAATATACCAAGATAACGTTATATACCTTATTTAGCCCATGTTGAAATTATTCGAAACGTCTACACCAGAACCGGTTAAGGTTTCGGATATATTATTATTTTGGATATCCGATACTTTCGGTTCCGGTTAAGGAGCTCCTTTAGGTAATCCTTGCCTCTAATGATGATGATATCACTAAGTAGTGAAAGAAAAATTTATTGTTGGTACTTACCAAACTAAAACATAACTTTCCGCTGGTGACTGCTACCACTAGCAGAAAAAAAAATAGGCAGTCATGGGACTGCCGACACAAGTGAAAACTTAATCGAAACGACGAACTTAAAACGTTACATTAGCAGGTTGGTGACATTAATTAGTAAGGAGCTGACAGAACCCAATGTTTAGATTAGCGCCCTCTAGTGTATCTATATATGTATTATTAGCGTGACGGTCACGACTTCAGTGCTTTTTTCAGATAGAAAAAGTGCACAAACGTGCCTAAAGAAGTTTTCACTTCAAAAAGTGCTGTATTTTGTAGAGTAGAGGTACGGACACTGAACTAGTCGGGCGGTTTCTATTTGTACAGAAGTCTAGTATCCCTCCCGTAGCGAGACGTTATTCTAAGTCTTCACTCAGACTTTGTAACTAGGTATTTTATCTACTATAATAAACGTTGTATGTTGTGCTTTACATATACATAATTTGAACAAAATCCAATCCAGCTAAAAATATACAACAAATCTACATATGCGTATACCAGTCTGTAAAGTCGACAAAGGGCTTTGATCAAGTTACATCCCTACGGACCCCTTTATATCGAAACGGTATATTATGATTGCTTCAAAGATAAGATAATAAAATCATAAAAAAAAGTTTCCATCCATTTATTTGGCTTATAAAGTTACTGCAAATAGAGTTTGACCGTTGGACTCCGCCGTTGCCGGCAATCGCAAATGAATGAATCGTTGTTCCCAAATAAACCAATCGAGTATAAAATAAGGTCATAAATTTCGATATTTCCCAAGACAGCACCTTTTCAACTTTGTGTGTCGCAAGTAACTAGAATAATAAACTTTTTGCAACTGGTTTTGTCTCAATATATTCTCCCAATTTATTGTACTCGACCACAAATATATTTTCATGGTAAAGTAAGAGCTTCGTTTCGGAGTCAATTTCCTAAACAATATTGTTTGTTTCCTTCGGAAAAAAGCCCTATATCAGTCAATTTGATGACTACTTACCTTATGGAATGTTATATATGGAATGTGTATATATGGAATGTGTGAAGTTGTTTGTTGTAAATTAATATTACAGGTATAATATAATAACGGGCCTGTCGGTCTAGTGGTTAGAGATCCTGACTGCTGAGCCAGAGTTCGTGGGTTCGATTCCCACCCAGGACAAATAATTTTGTGATGAGTATGATCATTTGATCTAAGTCTGGGGGTTATTTTTCTATAATATGTATGTAGACTGCTGATAAACGTAATTATATATATATAATTAGTAATTGTAATTGTATACTATATATAATAACGTTTATCAGCAGTCTGGTTACCATAGTACAGGCTCTGCCTAGTTTGGGATCAGACGGCCGTGTGTGAGATGTGAGAAGTTATTATTATCAATCTCTTTATTTGTTTAAATATAAATTCCATTGTTAAATACATTCATATATAAAAAATATATATTTAAAAATATAAAAAATAGTGTCCCACCAGTATCGGGTACAGGGACCAAGCTACCTGTGGTTAGGGTTCCAGTGGCAGAAACCTCCTCACTATTCGTACCGTATCGAGGAGAACTGCCTTCTGCATCAGGCTCTTAATTCAGCCGCCTAACGTGAGCCTCTGAAGGTGTTGGTCGAAATGACTAACGGCACAACGATAGCGGAATCCATATCCCACAGTCAACAATCTCGTGGGCTTAGTCCAAATATTTTATTTCTTTCTGTTTTACAGCCTTTAAGAAATTGTCGTCATGGGGAATGGTGATGTCAACAATCATTATTATTATTATCGTTAAAAATATAGGGACATAATATTAAGTGTTAGAAGCAAGAAAAGTGACAACAATATCAGGATCGGTAACTCCCTTGAAAATCCCCTGGTATTACCACGCCTGCAATGGGCTATGGTAACCGCTTATGATCAGGTACTCGTGTTTACCAATATAGTAGCATAAAAATGTATTGTTATTTTACTACTGAACCGCAAATATTACCGCGCCGAGATGGTTTGCAGCCTGAGCGGCAATGATTTGCGTGTCGAGTCTTATTGACGTCATACTCATAACCGTCATACAACTTTTAAAAGTAGGTCATGTATTCAACCCGCGCTTACAGCAAAAAATATCATGTGGGGTCGGCCTTGCGACACGCTCATTGCCTACCCTAACAACTATACTACGTTGGTATATCCCACCATTTGGTAAGAAATTCATTTTCTAAATTATTTATTTTGAATCAAAAACATTATTTGCATAAAGTAGGTACGGCAATTTACATTGGCAAGTTCATACATTGAGTAAGTAGGAACTTAATTGGCTTATTTCAAGTTAGTGCTAACCAACGACGCACCTAGCATCTATTTATCTTAAATTTTACATTTTTGAGGTCCTAGACCACTCCAACTTTACAGTCTCAATCAAAGGCCTGCTCAATCATACGCATCTTCAATATTAGTGTGGGTACGGTTACCGAGAAGTCGAAACTCTAGACCTCAAAAATCTGTACATGCTTTCATTCGGTAGTTTATAATACACTGCAAAGAACAGGAAAAAACATCACACAATTTACTTTGAAAATAGAACACGCAATTTAAGTAGTCAAATCGACATGTCATTTCATTCCCGCGCTTCACGTAGATCGAGCAACAACGTTTCTACAAAATGACTGAATTGCAAAAGTACCTACGGCTTACGAGTTCTTTAATTAATTCCCAGCTTTTGATTGGCTTTCTTTCTCGCGTTGCAATTTTACAAAAGGAAACTGCCAACTTGGTATTTTTTTACGGATTTGTCAACAAACTTTTTATCTAGTGGCGGTAATTTGATCTGAGTACGTTTTCTTTGTAATAGTATAAATTTTGCTTTGTATAAGAGTAGTTACATGGTTACTAACGTTGTCCGTCCTTTATGAATATAATATATGTATACTACATAGTTATGGCTTTTAATCGGTCGGTGACTATTTACTGATGGTACAATTTAACTTTGAAAAAAGCTAACTTTTAAACTTTCGCGTTCCACGATATAATTATGTATAAGTACGGGACTTAACGCGATCACGTAAAAGGTATAATATACCTTTGAATTGCTTGTGACCGCGGCCAGTGCAACCTGTTCGAGAAGGACTCAGGATTTACATTTACATTTGTCACGATACCGTAGAGAATATGTATAAGCGTCAGTGTTTGCTATAGGTTAGTGTTGCCACAGTGTAAAACATAGTGCCTTCATAGTATTAATTTGACTTGTCTTTGCATATCATACCACTTTCCCCCTAAAATTATGTCATTTTAAGTCACGCTTTTTGCTTAAACTATGTATTATTATTATGTACTCTGTGTTTATGCTGATAATATTTCATTTTGTAATAAGCAAAGGTGTTCTTCGAAAATTTTCGACTAATATTAGTTAGTTCGTTATTTTTTTTTTTTTTTTTTAATAATAAATGTCCAAATGACAATAAACTTATCAAATTAATCAAAAAACCCGCCCCTGACCGATCCCGGCACAAAAGTGCTCATCACACTCGCCGCGTCTCCACGCTGGATTGCGATGGCCAGCCCCTGCACCAGAAACGATCCAGATCGAGAGTCACTAGTCGTCTCTATGAGCCTTTGTCCAATCTATTTACAAATTAAATAAAGAATATTATGTTTCTAACTTTATTTTTTATAAATGTTTAGACATTTTTTAAACAGAGAATTTATTATAAATAATAGCATAATATTATGAAATCATAAGTTGATTAAAATAAACTATGTAACATAAATAACCTTTTTGGTTTAAGTCCACAACCTTTCTCTTAAAACGTACAGAAACAATAAAATTTAAACTTAAGTGAAAGCTTACTAAAATCTCAAACTTCAAAACATGAAACAGTGATTGCAGAAAATGCATATAAATGTACTTGCTAATAAATTGCTAACATTCAAATATATTAGAAATAATATATTTTTTACAACTTTTTATTGAAATTATGAAGATAAAAAATAAAAATAAAAAAGATTTATTATTGTCAAATCGTGCAATTCGTGCAAATGGTAAAAAAGGACATTGAAAAACTTTCTTCCACATACACAATGCGGTTAACCTCAATATTAAAAGCTATTTACAAAACAAGGCAATTTAACCACTTATTTATTTAAATAGGAAAGCAAATTAGGTTGATATTGTTCATAGAATATTTTTTTAATATTTTGGCAGAGTTGGCAATTATTTTATAAAGTTTGGAAATATTATATTAAGTTGTAGGTACGTTTTAGTTTTCATTTTCATTGTATATTACAGATGTCCTAATATGGGTTGGTCATGCGTCGTGGCACGCGCTGTGGCCATCTTCCTCATGCTCAGCAGAGCATCAGCTCTCACTTCAGACATGTAAGTACCATAGTCACACACCTTAAGATTACGAACTCGTACGAATACTTCAAAAATATAAAATTTGTTCTTAACTGGGTGCTCTTAGAATATTTTAAATTGTATTTATTGCGACGAAGTTACTTTTTATTTTTTTATTTAGAAGGTACCCGACGTTTCGAATTGCACCGATCGTTGTCTATACTGATGGGGTATACTAATTATCCATATTAGTTCGGGCACCTTTCGCAGATGGCGCAGAATTTTAATTTCGAATATTTACTATATTTTGATACAATCTATACAATCCATTAAATATGCTTACAATTATAGCAAAAGGAACTTTGTTCCAACTGGGTGTCTCAAAGACGCCGCACGCGCTTTTGGTGTTTTCTTATTCATTTTTAACATTCAATAAACATATATTAATCCTTTTTCCAAATTGTCTATAACTCTTGGTCTTTTAAAATGAAGATGACCTAACTAACAATGTTTGTATATTTTGTGTTATCATATCTGAATATACCTAGTTTATTTGAAGGTGAAAAGTTAGTTAGTGGCATGAGGGTGATGTTCTAGCTGTAGATGATGATGTATCGAGCGTGAAAGGACGTATAGCGAGCGACAGGCGTCGAAGCGTATGTAACACGCTGGCCGTCCCGCAACCGTCGAACCGTAAAGTTCCTCGCTCCATTTATAGACCCTCTGACACTGGGAAACTGTAAATTATTTGTAGGAATAATCTCTCTATTTAGTATTGTTGGCCAGAACCACCATTATTATAATTATTCAAAGAAGAATATGTGCTATGAAAGAGTGCGAACCCGTTTACACCCTCGCTGGCTATTTTTTTTAGTTTTCTGCCTCGCAATCCCGAATAATCACCTTCCAATTGCCGATCACGGTTACGTGACTTGTATCGAACGGAGATCTGTGTCAGACCATTTTATTTCGTCAGATCAGGTCAATGTGTCTAGATATGATTTCTTCTAATCAGAGGAATACGCGGAGATAAAGAGCGGCTTTTCTCAACTTGGTAGAACATAGGCCGGGAATAAGAACGTCTTCTCGAACGAAAAGAGGCGTTGTGTCCACCACTTACAAAGGTTTCATTGCCCCCGTGGATATTTTCTCACCAAGCATCTTGAATTACTTGAAAATCAAACTTTCAACTCTCTTTAATCATTTTAATTAACGTATACCCCCACCTATTGTACTGATAATTAATCAAAGAAATATCTAACAGAGCTGAGGCTGCTATATGCCTCGGTTGTGCTAATTTTAATTTAATCAAAGACAAAGCAACTATACGGAAGGTAATTGGAAATCTGATTACGTTAAATCCACAAGCAGCAACTTTGTTACCTATCAAGGCAATATTGTTTATAAAATTATTAGTTTGGCACTCAATGTAATAACTTTAATACATGCTACAACTTAATAAGGAATACTTTTTGAAACAATAGAGAGCATTATCCATAGGTACCATAGTATTTAGGTATATCTCATAAAAATTATTGATAATGTATTGTACCCAAAGTGTCATAATCGTATTTAATAGGTATCAATTTAGGAACTACTCGGTAAGGTAATGTGAGAAACTAATCTAGTAAATTGCTAGTTTGTATGGACATCTGCTGATAGTTTTGTATATTTCTATTTTATTTCGGACGTAACTTAACATTAACCGATTTGGAGGGCTTAAAATTAAGTTAGATCCCAGAGTCCGTCAGATACACAATTACATCAGTTTTTTAATATTTATTGATACACATTTTGTACAAAGGTGGACTTAATACCTAGAGAATTCTCGATCGTAGAAATAGAATAGGTAAAGTAGGAACAAAGTTTGAAACATCGAATTAGATTGGTATATGGTACATAATTATGATAACGAAAAAAAATATGTATAACGTACTAACTTTCACAGGCATGGATCTAACTCCATTTTAATTAATTAAAGTTATGTCTATGGCAGAAAAAACAACAAAAAAAAATATATTTAATATATTGTTTATTTAATAATATTAATTCATTAACATTATTGTGCAAACCTATGCTCAGCAGTGGATATCTCATAGTAGTCTGAATCCGCTGGGTACCTTACTACTGTTGGAATATGGAGGTATCAATACCATTAAGTAAAGGATCAACAACAATATATCCGGAGAGTATTAGGCGTCACTATAAAGATAACTAATTGAAGAAAATAATCACACGCGATAAGCAATCGAATTAAGAAAGATTAGCACTGCTTTCTTTAAGATTTTTTATTCAACAAAAACCGTGAAAAATCGGTGATCAGACATTTATGATTCGTAAGAATTAAAAGTTTCCTAAACACAAGCTATAAACCTGCCATCTCTTTATTTGTGAGATCTGGTTTCATATTATATGCACAATTGATTTTATAAAAGAGTATCATTTGATCGCTAAAATTTTTAACTTGAAGTTGAAAAATAAATACAAACACTTACACCTGTAACCCCGAAAGGTTAGTCAAAGGTCCCACTCAAGTAAGAGGGGCCCAAGCCTATTGCTGTCAACCGGGCACTTTGGGAATGAAAGATGGAAAAATTGGGAGTATATTGAAAGGGAAAGATAGGCAAGAAGGGAAAGCCATGGACGGAATGAATACTGCTTATATGGATGGACTGGGAAGTAGTCATACGCAATAGCTCGAGAAGCTCAGGGTCGCATACCTCGCTATTGCTGGGAAGTCCGCCCTCAAACCTACAAGTTGAAAAATATGCCTATTTTTCTAATGTTTATGAAAATGTATTTAATAATAATGTATTTTACACTTCGTTAAATCATACATTAAACATTACTATTCAGGCATACCTATCAATGCCGGAATAGTGTTTACTATGTTTTTCAACGGCGTCAGTGCCAGCAATTTAATGTTTTAATATAAAATCAATAATCCGTAAACACTGCTTTTTTGACCTTGATATCATTAATAATGTGATATGAATCAGCGTAGTCCATCAGGAAAATGGTCCAAGAAGGTCCTTTAGTACTTTATAAACAAATAATGGTAATAAATTGGTCTTCTTTTTATCGTGTGGTAATCATCTCACCAGAACTAACAGTTTAATGGCATGTCGTAATCGTACCGACTAAAACCAAACGCTGTTCCATCACAAGTAGGTCTATGGCAGGGCGACCCGGGTATACCAGCCTCCGAGAAAGACAAGGCTTATATTTGACGAGAAAAGTCTTAGTAAAAATAATACTGAGTAACACTATTCTATTATGGATTCTAGGATTTAACTTAATGTAAATCTATATAAATAAAAATCAATGTATGTATGTTTGTCCTCTATGCATTTTTAAACCATTGATACAGGGATACTGGAGCAATATTTGTTGTGTTTACTATTCTATTTTTAAGTATTTTACACCTCTGTAAACACTTTGTAATGCATAATAAAGAATTGATTTGTATTACTGACAGTTTACACGCGCACGCGCCCACACATACACACATACACACACGACATCTACAGATGATGATATGTATGTATCTGAACTGGTCTAAGAACGTGTCTAAAGAAGTTTTCACTTGAATAAAATTTCACAAAGCACGACAAAACTTATGTAGCGCCCTAGTAATATATGAAATCATACCTACGCCCTTTTCACTAGCGGTACAAATTTGATGTAGGATTGCATGTTGGTGTGTGTAAGCATAATTACCGTAATAATATACCGCAATACGCCCCAACCTGATATGTTCCCCGCATACAGATGTAGCTATTTTTATGTTTTGGTCGTTGTCAATAACACAACTGATTTCATAATCATATAACATACACAATTTCAGCTTCTTCTTCTTCATTTCAGCATGTATAAACGTATATTCAAACAAAGCTAGAGTAAAGTTAAGTGTTTGTTAACAGATTTGCAGCGGGAAAATCAGACAAAGAAATACTGGACAACCTGCTGAAAAACTCCCGCTATGACAAAAGACTGCTACCACCAGTAGACGGTAAATATTATCATTTCTTGATAGACTATCTAAACATTCAGAAGTGTAGCATAAAACGCCAGTACTAAGGATGGACATTACAATGATTTCGGTTGACTCGTAAATGTTTTTGGCCTGCTCCAAAATCAATCAAGTAAAGAGTACATAATATATATATATATTATAATATATATTATAATATATTATGTCTGGTCCTTTAAACACAAAAATCTTTGCTAGGTCCTTATGCATATTACCCTTTTACATGTATATATAAGTGTACCCCACAGTATGTATATTATTAAGTAAAATGACAAGTAGGTAGGTTATACGAAGTTGATGTGAAATTGCAGATCCAGAATTCTGTTGTGGTCTAACATCGCCTAACGACTCTCTGGCTCAAAATACTGTGGGGCTTTCGTCACTTCGGCCTCGCTCGCACAATCGTGGTGCGTTGTGTTCAATGTTTATGAAAAGAGAAATCCTTCCACTATCCAAACTGTAGTAATATTTGTGTCGAAACCTTATACGTCTTGCCAATGAGTCCTTGCACGCATCTCCATATTTTTATCTCTCTCACGCAATTGTAGATATCATAATAATGTGCTTTAGATTATTTCGAATATTATATTTATATGTGTTAATTAGGAGCTACGTTCTATTGGCTATCAATATGAATGCACTTCATAGAATTGATGTACCTATTAGTTTAGAACACACCACAATGTAATTCTCGTGTTTATATTTTTTTATTGTGTATAAAATATACATTAGGTATACAGTAAGGTTTAATAGATACTTTTACAATAATAGGAAAACACAAAACAGATTAATAAATTCAACAATCCTTTGAGACATTTTTCATTTCGTTTCATGCTTTTTACCTTTAATGATTTTCTCTTTTCAAAAACATCAAACACAAATTTTTATTCCCTTGTCTAGTCTATCGTAAATTCATGTCTCTTTCCGATAGAAATGTTTGGATCTGTCAATTAATTTAAACTTTTCATTATTATTGCAACACGTAACTATTATTGATTATTTTAAGTTGTTCAGTTCTTATTGAAAACACATAGAATATTCTACTCTTATTCATTTTTGATACTTACGAGTGTATAATAATTGTACTACTGCAAATTGTTAATTGGAATTGGAGTTAGGTCGACTAGTTCCAAGCACTTTTTTTAGAAAAGCATGGACTCGTTAATGTTTGTCAGTGTTGTGTTTTATAATCGAAGGTGTCAAAAAGTACCAAAGTATAAAATATATACCAATTATCTTGTTTTCAGGTGTCCTCACCGTAAATGTTAGCGTCCTACTTCTTAGCTTAGCTTCTCCGGACGAATCTAGTCTTGTAAGTACTTTTTCTACAACATTATATTGTGTCCCTTTCGTTTTTATTAACCTCAAATTGTGTCTAAATGATGACTTACAGAAATACGAAGTGGAGTTCTTACTTCAACAACAGTGGTACGATCCGCGGTTACGATACTCCAACCAGTCACATTACGACTTTTTAAACGCTATCCATCATCACGAAGATATCTGGCTGCCGGATACTTACTTCATAATGCACGGCGACTTTAAGGTACCGTAAACATATATAACCCAGTTAGTTATGATAAGAAATTGTATGTTTTACCATCTAATTTTATAATACATGATTATTTCCACCATGCTTTCTTCTGAAGGAGTTTTCCCAGCACTCATGGGTATTTATAACTACATACAATGCTTCATGAACCTCAAAGGACCATTATTTGTATTATACAAAATATTCTTATAGCTGAACACTTCATTCTGCTCGCCTCAGTTTCTTTCTGGTTTTTAAAACGTAATCTAGATAATTGGAATTGTTTTTTGTAGATTTATCGTAAATTACGGTCCGGTGGTTTTGGTGATAAGTAATAATGTTTTCCATTAGGAGTATTTAGGACAATTTTATTATTAACTAGTGCAAATGCTTACCATTGATTTGTTTTTCGAATAGGATATAATTCTTAATGAACTGTATTTTTCAGGACCCGATAATACCAATGCATTTCGCTTTGCGTATTTATCGCAATGGTACTATAAACTATTTGATGCGACGACACCTCATCCTATCTTGTCAGGGGCGGCTCAACATTTTTCCATTTGATGACCCATTGTGTTCATTTGCCTTAGAAAGTAGTAAGTACAAATATTAATACTTTTTTATATTTTTCAGGTATACTATCCATGTTCCATTAAACACGAACGAATGATTAGATGGACACAAAACCGTCAAAAGCTACAACAAAAATTACGCTTCATATGTGGAATGTCTACTTATAAAAATGTGCTGTTCAATTTCTTTTTATTTTCAGTATCCTACGAGCAGTCGGCGATTACGTATGTGTGGAAGAACGACGAGGACACGCTACGGAAGTCACCCTCGTTAACAACTCTCAATGCGTACCTTATCCAGAATCAAACCATTCCCTGCCCTATAAAAGCCAGTTGGAGAGGTAAAATACATACATAGATGTTCTTACACACACATACGACAACCAGACATCGCTTATAAAATCTAACCGAACGGAAAATATCCTATAATATTCATACATACTTATATTTTTTTCCATCCTTGACGGTAGATTAGTGTCCAAAATTTTTAGAGCACATGTTATATTTTGCACAAGAGGTGATCGAAATTTATTTCGTAATTATATTGAAATTCTGATTAACTCTTTTCAGCTTGGTCTTGATTTCTGTACAAGGTTAATTTTTAAAATTTAATATTTATTTTGTGTGTTATATAAATATGTAGTAGATGCTTCATAGTGTACGTCGTGTGAACACAATGTGGAAAATTTGAAGCGCATTGTTTGTTAGCTAACCGCATGTTCATGTAGGGTGTACGTCCGACCTTACCGTAGAGTGTGGCCACATTAGTCGATTTAAACACTGTCTAACAGTAGTTTATTTTAATACTATTTTTGCTATGACTAACATCTAAATGTCCATTAGTAAATTAAAAATGTAGAGTGTAAGAATTTATTAACGTCTTTGCAAGCAGCTGAGGGTAATTCGCTTTACGAAGAAGACGAAGAGATGACATGTAACCTTTGCCAGAGACGCTTTGAGGAGCAAGGTACTTAAGTCCATTGGACGAGGCACCGTACTAGCCGGTGTCGTCATATTTCCAATATGTTTCGCTTATGTGTGAGTAAATGCGTAATTGTGTTTAATAATGTGTTGTAAAAAAGTGTGTTGTAAAATTTACTGTGAGAAAAGGAAGCCTAAGGTTAGCTTCTTGCGATAACTATTTTCACAAAACATTTTTGTTGTTTTAGTTAGATGCATAGTTTGTTCTCATTGTTTTCATGCATGTCTGATATGTATATACAATTCATATGAGTCTGTGAGAGCATGCGTTTTGAAATAGAATGCTGTATTTTTAATAAAAGTCATAATGCTACAACGTATGTTCATATCATTATGTGTAAGACACAAGAACACAACACGCATTACTCATACATACAGAACAGTAGTTAGTAAATATAGATGATCTCATTTTGCTAATCATAGGACATTAACTTTTAACAAGGCCTCTGAATTGAGTTACTTGGAATTTTATATCCTGATACCTTATTTTTGTTTTTTTTTATCGATATAGAACGACAAATACTTGGCGTAGGACAATGCTTATACTGTACCTAATAATGTTCACTCCACAGGTAACTACAGCTGTTTAAAGGTCGACTTAATATTTACTAGAGACCGAGCGTTCTACTTTACGACTGTATTTATCCCCGGGATTATTCTGGTCACCTCCTCCTTCATCACGTTTTGGCTGGAATGGAACGCAGTACCAGCCCGTTCCATGATAGGTAAAATCTGTGGCTGGTAATCGCGAATGCTCTCGGTCTTGCATTGCATACATTTTTCTCTTCGTAGTTGTGGCTGGGGCTGTCGATATAACACGCTATCTGTTGCAGGTTTAGCTTCTTATCTATTTGTAAATATCTAATATTAATTATGTATCCACACTAGACCAGGATATCAGGACATGGCTAATCTGATTAACAAATAATTACTTCTGACAGAGACGTGCTCGTTTCTCTCCCAGAAACTATTTAGTAACTGGATTTGTAGTAGATGGCCAATCTGATTATCGATGCCTTGATTCCACGTCCTATATAAGCCGTGCAATTCTGGAAAAAAGATACAAGATTTTACTAAGATTTCAAGGTGAATACCACAGAAGGGCTTTCCGAAGTGATGGTGGAGCCATTAAATAAAATTGGGCAATTAATTATGGGTATACCCGAAACTTACCTCTGTTTATTACAACTTCTATAGTCCTTTTGCACGCAATAGTAGAACTAGAAGAAGTTGCGATTGGGACAAGCCAGCTAATTGTAGATAAAATTTGAATTTACTCTGGAGTTTCTTTTAGTTTTCACCGTGAAATTTCAAGTGTAATCTAAATATTTATTCAGAATGCAGGCAGGTGTTAATAGTCAAGTTCTCTTCGCCATATCACATCACTAGCCTAGTTTGTTTTTATTTTTTATTCTGCTTTACATTTTTAGGTAATTATAGCTGCCTTGAAGTGAATCTTATCTTCACGCGGGATAGATCATTTTACTTCACCACAGTTTTCATTCCGGGAATTATTTTGGTGACTTCATCGTTTATTACTTTTTGGCTGGAATGGAACGCTGTACCTGCTAGAGTAATGATAGGTTGGTGTAATTATTTTATTTGCCCCATTGATAAATAAAAAACTGGGCTTGCCTTATGTTTAGTCTCATATACTAACAACTAGTCTATCAAAAGTTTATGTTTACAAAAGGTGAGTATCGTGCTGTGCTTCTGTGTAACGCTGGTTGAAATGTAACGTCAATTTTACTTTTTTCACTGCTATGATAAGTACTTATATACCTTATACAGTCATAAGGGCTTCATATAGCGCGAGTGATATTCCAATCTTGTCTACATTGCAGTGTAGTGTAGGTACGCAGTGAGATATGGATATCCTTATACCGTTACCTATAACATGTTCTTTACAAAAACTACGGATCAGATGTATCTTAAAGAGAATACAAGAATAGATGAAACCTATAAACAATGACGAAGAAACATAAAGGAACAATAATCTTGATCATCTCAGTCTATTTATGGTTCAAACACGTTTATTTGATACCACTATGGCACAGAATTACAAGTTTAAAGTGTTCTTCAAAACTAAATTATAGATTGAACATTATTCATTAAACACCACATTAATTATAGAAATAAATGTCATATGTGTAGTATAAATGTGATTATAAGCGTCGTAAGTAGATATTTATGTACGTAGAACTTGAAAATTTTTTGAACGCATGAATCTGTCGTAATACTTCAAGCTTCCAAAAATTCTTTGTCATCGGCACACGCTTACTGCCTTAAGTCAACTGAGGAGGGAAATACACCTTTAACAATCAGACTAACGCAAAATTATTTTCTCTATACATACCTATACAATACATTCATACTTCCACTTCGACACGTGTTTTAAATTTACAAAAGCGTCCTTGGGTACCATCATGCGAGTATGAGTGGATCGTTTAAATCGTTTCCCTCCTCATAAATTATTTTATTTAGTATTTGTTTCCACTTTGTAGTACCTTATCCAATTTGTTGTGTTTTAAATTAATTATTTAAATGTTAACTTATTCTGAACAGGTGTAACGACCATGTTGAATTTTTTCACTACATCGAATGGGTTCAGATCAACCTTGCCAGTCGTGTCGAACCTTACTGCGATGAATGTGTGGGACGGCGTGTGCATGTGTTTTATCTATGCGTCGCTCCTCGAGTTCGTATGTGTAAACTACGTGGGAAGAAAACGACCTCTGCACAACGTTGTTTATCGACCTGGCGAAAACCCCGTAACACAGGTGAATACAACTCCTTAACCTGCTCACTTTCAATGGCTAGAGCGTTATACAAAACTGTTCAAACCTTTTTACGTTTGTTGATAACGATCTATTTGGAGAAATTGAGTTATATTTTATCAATAAATACTACTTCTGTTCCCTATTCATTACATAAGTAAATTGTGTGCGCTATAGATGTCATTTTTTTTATATAACAATGGTTTAATCGCACCACATCTTTAATTGGCTCACGTTATACGAAAATTGTGTGTATGTAAAGCTTCGGAACATTATTTTATAAAAACAAATGTTTAGAATCTCTTTAATTACCTATATTAACTATTACCCTGTAAGTACACTCACTACATGTTGTGCTACTAAATGTGTCCTACCCTGATTGGTCCTTGTAGCCTGTAAACCATTGGCTCCTAAAAAAATAAAGCACTTTGTATGTTCTTAATGGTAATAAGGTTATTTTTAGAAAACCTATTACACATTCACGATGGAATTTTATCTTAAATTTAAGTATAAAAAGGCTACCAAATTGAATATGAAATGAATAGTTTTGATACATATCAAAATCGCAACAAATAACTTCCTTCGTGAATATTTTATATTTTTCTATCTTTACTCTTTGCAATGTTTTCTTTCCAATTCTGTAACAACAAGACATCGCATGATAAATGTGAGCGTGCTCAATTTCTTATGTGAAATAGCAATGTCATGTTGTTTTCTTTTTCTTCCTATAGCATGCCTTACATATATTGCATGTATCTACCACACATACTTTTTATAAATCTTCTATACAAAACTTATTGGGTAAGCCCGAATTCATCACATCGTATCATTTGCAATCGTCACTTCACCAAAAGACTACTTTGTGTGGCCATAATTCATGAAAAGTACAAATCGTGTCCAGTAGCCATCATTTCTTGCTTTTCATGATAAAACCCATAAATATATATGTTGAAAGTGTTATATATTTATCTATCAACGTAGAAAACATTGCAAAGATGCATTAGATAGATTAGAGCGGTTCTTAAGTGCTCATTTTATTTTATTGTTTTGACTCTAAAGCACAGTAAAATTATTATAGTCTGAAGATCAACATTTAAAAAAATATAAAATGTTCTATAAAAAATTAATAGACCGTCTACAGGTTACAGATTCATGAGAATGTATACCAATAACTTCTCTTTGTTTATTTCATAAAATTAAAAAAAAAAATAACAATGTTCTATAGTAGACAAAGTACTCTTCAGTCAGCGAACTACATAAACTATTTTAAAAATAAAGCTGTTAGTTCTTGGAATCCATTGCTACGTGTTTTGGAGGCAAAGCAACAGTAATTCTGTTAATGCGTTCTTATATAAAGTATTCATAATCACTTTGGTTTACGAAATAGGGATAGTGCATATAACTCATTATAAATGTGGCCACGACAACCTAGTCTATGTTCACGATTGCACATCGTTAGACCATCTGTCACGAGTGAACAAACTGTGTGTGTGATGTGTTCACAGCGACTGCCCGCAGTCCTGAGCAGAATTGGCATTATACTGGCCAGCCCCTTGGTAAGAACATTCGCCGCATTCATTGGCACTCTCCAGATTCCGCTGGTATATTTCTTTTTTTAACCAAAGTCTGCTCTTGATGACCGACACCCGTAAATCCAATATAAGGCAATTACATTTGTATTCTCGTATATAACAAGAAAGTCAATAAAAAGGAAATATATTTAGCTTTTGTTACCATTTTCAAACACGATATATTTAATTATCCAGAATGCATGTTATTATCCTTATATTGTAATAGCTTTACTCAGTAGACTTATTTACCTAGTAGTCATGTAACCTATCACCTCTTTTTTCATTATTTGGTCCTCTATATAATACCAGAAGTCTATGGTCCTGTAACCACACTTTGGCTGTGTGTGTTTGTACATGGTTTGTTTTCGTTAACCCCAAACAAATTTTCTAGTTCATGTGTTTAGGATTGATATTGCTTTCACCCAGAAGTACCACATTAAACCGTGTTCATATATAAGTATCCATATTAAATTTTAAAAAATACATTTACTATCTTACTAACGATACAAGACTGACGAAGCGACATATCATAAATGAAAGTAATTTTTACATCTGAGCAAAATTTCAACTTAACCCTAAAACCATCCAATAGAAGAGAATTGTTATGTAATAATTCATTTTCGAATGGTTAACGTATAGAACGCTTACACATGGTAGATATATTTTACATTTCACACACCGCTTATTTAATTAGGTTTAAAACTTATGCAGCTTCTGCGTCTTCACATATTTTATATATGTACATTATTTTGACTATCACACCACTCTTTTAGAGTCCCCTCAACCGCTTCTATATACTTCACAACCTCGATCGCTGGTAACCCAATTTAAAGTTTTGTATAAAGTGTGCGGATAATTCGGGGAAGTGTGCGCCGGTTGCGTGGCTCTGAATCCAGTGGCCGTATAGTATATCATGCTTCGGCTAAACACTAATGTACATTTACATAGGAGGCGATGGCATTCCTTCAGTGGGCAAAGACAGAGATGCCTCAGCCGGAGTGTAGCGGCGCTGTAAGTGATGTCACTGTTGACAATAGTTTGCCCCAAATCATCGCATCTGACTCTGATATCATGAGACTAACGCATTATTTATTTTAACGCTGCTTTGGAACTCTACAGCCTGTAAGTATAAATACAATCGTGAACAAATTCATATCACAATTTCAAATTTTCATGAAATATTCAAATCTTTTTGTGATCTTCCCGAATGGTTTTGGAATTTTATTATCATTATTAACAAGTTATGTGCAATATTTCCGACTATTTTACATTTGTTATCTATAGGGTAAGCATAAATACATATTTAATGTAAGTAATTGAATACTTGATGTGCCATAGTCTTTGGCCTAAACAAATTCATAGTTAGTCAAACTCATAAACCGGTACAGTGATATAAAAGACCTATCTTTATGCACCCACAGCACACTTGTTACGACATTATTATGATGAGAGGTTTCTTATCGATGTAAATCATTATTCCAGGGTGATAAAAAGCGAGAGTCGACAGGAGCAGCGGACCTAGTGTCATGTACAGCGTGTGCTCCCGGCTCTTGCACCCATGCCGCCAACAATGGTGGTGTCTCCGAGGTAATTTTTACCACCTTTCACCAAAGCTAACATAATGTTATCCATATTTTGCGCAATTAACCTACATTCCCACATTTTGTTTGTGACCAACGCATACCATAAAGTCCGCGCTGTACCGATATACATGTTAATGTAAAGGCATGCGTCGGTAGTGTTATTTGCTGCTTAAGTACACGTACGCCTACATAAATTTGTTATCAGGCTGTTTTTATTTACCTGCTGTTACGCACAGAATAATTCCTATAAAAACTATATTTAGGGACGATTTGCTATGACAACAACATTATACATTGTGTTTATGTAAGTCTTTAGGTTTTTTTTATCTCTGGAAGTGCTGTTTTGTTGTGGCCGCAAATATTTTAAAGTAAATTATTTGTTGTTCAAGATCAAGTATTCGATTGTTTGTTTGGGTTTTGTTTTCGCCGGGAAAATAGTTACAACTAAAAATATATGATTATCTTTTTTGTGAATTGAAATTTGTAAAGATTTCATTGTAGAAGAAAACCCGATTCGATCGCTTTGCCCTCCATTTCACATTAGTAATTTGAAATTACGATAAAAAATAGCCTGACAGTGATTACTTGGCACGAAGTGGGAATGTCGCCATAAGGTATTTTCGAGACTATTTAAAAGGAAGGCATCTGTCTGTCAGGGACAATAAAATCCGAAAAATCGAGTACTAGGGCCAATTCAATTGTAAATGCTTAAATGCTATCATAGCCAGAATTCTACAAATTCTAGAATAAAACGAAAATGAAAATTCTTGTTAGAATCTTGTCGCAAATTAAATAAGTTGATATTTTACATCCCAAATATACATGTGTATCAGCTCCTGTAGTAATATTTTAAACTATCAAATTGATCCTTGCCGCGATATTCTCGTGGAAAACATAGCCAACAGCTCTTTTTAAATGATAAATGATATGTTCGCAGGTCTAAAGAATAATTGTAGTTGTTCAAAAAATTTAATTCCTCATCAGTCATTATCTACCATTGTGGAGAACACCCGGGTGCAGGCTCCCTTACAATAGTTTTCGTACAGAGTGTTAAAGCAAGTGATCGTGAACTTCTGATAATAACTTAAATGAAATTTTGTAGGAGACCATAGTAAAGAACAAACAACAAAGGTTAATCAATTGCCAGTTTATATAATTTGAGGAAGCCTAAAAAGCCTTTTGTCAAGAATTATCGCATCCACCCAGGCGGTTCCAGGCACAAACCGCCGTGTAACTTTAATTAATTAAGAATATACCCTTACAAAATATATTATTTCAATACATATGTTTAAAGAAACATTATTTTCGGCAACTTCTTAAGTAAAAACCGGTACTCAATGAAACACACCAAAATTCGCATTGTTTAATTTAACATTATCATACTGAATCAGAAATTGTGTTTCACTGTCGGCAGAACCCCGCCATCTATACGACACATTTCCATTGGCCTGTTTACCACGGTAGAGGCTTTCAATATCATCATTCATTTGCATAATAATTTCTTTCAGCCATGTTTCGTCCAGGTTCGCAAAAAAGAACCGCCGCACCCGATCCGCGTGGCGAAGACCATCGACGTGATCGCGCGGATCACATTCCCCACTGCCTACGCCGTGTTTCTTATCTTCTTCTTCATTCACTATAAGGCGTTCTCTTAATGCTGCCTCTGTTTGTACCGCTGACGCTGGCCGCTTCGTGTGAACGGACTATTACTGTGGTTTTTTTTATAACTTTTTTTGATTTATTTATATCGACACAAATATGTATGAGATTGATTCACTTATGATTATCATACATATTTGATGAATTAGTTAAGATTGTGACTATCCCGTATATAGTGACCGTATTTTTAAGAATTATAGGTTAAGAGACTTGAAGCAGAAAGCTACCGTCGCAGCTTTCCTTAAATTTAACGTCAATGATGAAATCGAGAGATTAGTACGATTTTTCTACAGGTTTTGAAATAGTTTTCTATAAAAGTTCATAGATGGACGTTTATAGTGTATATCTACGCGTAAGATTAACTTTCTTGTGAATACACGAAAACTTATGATAGGATAAAGAGGGATCAAAAACTTATGTAATTGTATGAAATTTCTTGTATCAATGTGATTACACCGGACTTTGTATGAAATCTTTGCGGATAGTTAATCGAGTGTTGGAATTAATACGGAATGCTGCCTTCGTTCTGTAAAAGTAAGAAATCTATTTCAAACCTAAAGACAGTCCAGACGTATTGTATTGCTTTTAAGTTAATTAAATTAATTAGTAAGATAGCAAAAGACATGATTACTTTATATTTATTAGATAATAATCACCATAGTTATAGTTTTTTCTGATTACCAACACCTGCATACGTTGTGATAATTATAATAATATTCACTTATTGCTTTATAAAAGTGAGACGTAGAGTTAATGCTGTATCATTTGAACCAAAGTGAATTAAGTTTCAGAATAATATAATTCGAAGTAATGTAAAAATAGCTGTAGATGCATAGATGAAGCTCAAGTCTTTATTATCTTTATATTCTAATATAAATAATATATTGGTTGTACCAAATGATTTCACGCTAATTCCACAGGTGTACCGGTTCGTGTATACCCATTAAGTTGATATTGTACCATGAACATGCCTTCTACATGTCAAAGAGTTATTTTTGCCTGATGTAATATTCGTAGTTATAACAAGAACTGGTGGAAATAACGCTGGCTGTAAATAAAATTAAACTACACCTGCCAATACGTAAGGTATACTAACCTAATAAAAGTATATATTGTAACAGATACTTATAAGTATCGTGAATATTGTGCTGTGAGACCATACCGTCACCTGATATGTTGCGTAAGTAGACTTTACTTCATCAAGTTAAGGTATTATAAAATTAATAAATTATTGTTCTCTAATATCACCATCTTAGATATTAAAACGTAGTTAACATTTTTAAAGTTTCGGGGTTTGTACACAGATTATAAATTATAGACAGCGGGTCTGGATCTTTTACGCTACTTTAATTTAAAAAATAATAAACATAAATAATGCTGCCATACTCAGTAATTGACACCATCGTTGAGAATTCGGCTCGTACAAAAAGCCTGCGTCAGTGTTAACAGCCGATGAAAGTTACCATTCAAGGAGCGTAAAAAGCAAGGAAAGGTATCTCACTCTTGTCAACTCTGTAATTTAAAGCGGTAAACGTGTCAGGCCGTACGGTTTTCCACGCTAGGAAATGAAAAAAAACAGAGAAACATCGCCCATTTGCATGGAATGAAATGAAAAGATATCCTTTTGGTGTGCTACGTAAGTAGGTACTGCTAGAGATGCTGAAATTTTGTAATAAAGGACGGAGTAGACAACACCAGTACCGGTGCCTGCTTCAAAACACAATGACGTAATAACCTCCCAAATCTCCAGCAGAAATAAAATGTGACCGTGGTTGTCGAGGTTGGGTAATTTAAATTCGTGCATAAATTTGCTGGGCCCTACCTCCAAAATTGGCAACCTAGACCCATTTTCTACTATTGTAATGTTATGAACTAATTTTAGACCACCTGCCCTGTCCCGCTAATCACAAAAAATGGGAAAAGCAACTTTAATCATTCAACTAGTACAATGCTTTTTAGATCCGCTAGACACTGTTCAGCGTTCATGTGGTCGGCTAAAGTAAAAAATGTTTGGTCTTTTTAAAAACGGTTACTTCACTGATTTCTATATTAACATGAAAAAGCATTTCAAGCGTGGTTATGTCTGACCTTCATGAGCTATTGGGTAGGCGTATGTCTCCCCTTAGAGAAAAATCTAGTTTGCAAAGAGGTTCATATCTTCTTGGTGAGTACAACCCGTGCAATTTAGTCTAAATGACAAATTATAATCGTATTTTTATTTAAATTTAAAAGACCTGTTGGCTACATTTATAATTGTCACGTAGTTATCACGAATGCTAGACGCCGATATATATGTAGGTATAATTAATCTCGAAGTGAACTTTATAATCAATCTGTTTGCGCTTATTCGCCCCACTTGTCTGTACAATGTGCGTTTTATTAAAATACCTACCTACTTATGGATAATGATAAATTGTTTTCTCTATTTATGACAATGAATTGATTGTGTAACATATAATTTAAGTTCATAATATAACTAAATTGAGTAAACACCATCGATATTATGCCTTTGCTTGTTATAAGAGTGGACCAATGCGTCAACTGTTTTGAAACATAGATTTTATATCAAAATTATTGTTATTTACAATAACTTATAAGGAAAGGCGTTTTGGCTGTGCTTTAAAACAAATATTATGTATTTTAAATTTGTTAAAATCTTTTTTTAACGGGTGGTCAAGGTTGCAGAGTACCTAAAGTTGATTAAAAAAACCAACGCTTTTGCTGTGCCTATTAAATATGTTTGTCAATCTTAAAAACTTGATTGAATATATTTGAAATGTCTATATATATCATTGAGATGAAAACTAGAACGATGTCTTATGATCCTGTATTCAATAGGCGTAATGATTGCGCTTTACCCGTTTCACTTTATGTAACGCCGCATATTCATTAGAGGCTATGTCGACGCAGCATTTAGAAGATTAGTCTAAGAGGTCGAGCAAAACTCTAGACAATGGTCTAGAGCAGGGGTCGGCAACCTTTTGAGTCGCAAGAGTCAAAATAACAATTTACAAAATTTCAAAGTTTTTAAAGAGCCAGTTGTTCGTCGTAAAAAGAATTTGATGACCTTTTTTTTAGACCTCATATACAAAATATTTTGGCACACCCCATACTTGATCAAATGGTTGTAAAAATTTGAATCAAAATGTTTAAAACGATATTAATAAATAATATTTGAGTATGGAACTAAAGAGCCACAACTTCACATCGCATGTGGCTCGGGAGCCGCAGGTTGCCGACCCCTGGTCTAGAATCTTGCTAAAACATTGCACATGCCACACAAGCCGTAAGGCAATACGAGTATACCTAATAATACAGATGCCTTGAATGTCGGAGTAAAAAAGCTTCTTATAGATACACGACATAAACGAAGTATGTATGTCCTAAGTGTTCATACATATGTATATTAATATGTAATAATAAATTTAATTCTAAATATTTAATACACGTGACACAGACCCGAGCCATTTATTGTTAGTCCGCACTCAGTCATTAATTTGCTTAGGTACTGATGTGGTCACTCGATGTCTTCTTTTGATCTTGTGTTCCTTAAGCCACGTGACGTTATTGTTGATATATTTCTTCTACTTCGATTCGATCCCAATATGGACAATTATATTATTTGTGCGATTCACAGAGCATTAGTTTAAATCTGGATGTATGTATATTGCCAATGAAATCATCATATTCGCTAGTGCTGGAAAGACGAAAGAAAATTTTATGTAAAACCACACATTTTCTCTCCTTCTCTTTCTCTCTTTATTAGCATAAGCCTTTAACAAAATTTATCCATGAGTCACCTCTACTGAGCGGGTCTAAGATTCGTTTATTAATGAAAATGTTATTGTTTTAAAATAATATCGACGGTCCTATGTAGGTGCATTTATGTATATTTTTACTGTGTATAATATTTTGTTTAGTTACGATATAACTCAAGTAAGACCAAAACATATAGCAACAATAAACGTTGTGGCTATTTCCTCCCGTTATCTAACAATTAATAAGCTCTTACCTAAAGTACAATGAGACCATTCCCTAAATAATTGAATAGACACGTGATACTATTTAAATTCGCTACTTTTTATAGGTACTATTTAAAATGTAAGATAAAAGTAACATATCATTCGCTTTATAAGATTCAACAATGTACCTTTAAATATATATTGTGCTATCCCGTAAAAAAGTAAGTTATATATTCTATGCAGCCTTAAAATACATATATATATATATATATATATAAGTTATGATTGTTATATAGGTAAATATGGGTTATTGTGACCTCTTTTTTTTAATTGGCTTACATTATATCAACATGTTTGTGCATCATTATTGCCCTACTATTGGTGTTGCCCTCATTCATCGATTGCTATTCATAGTCAATCTAACTTTGTCACCACGAAGAAGATTTAATTCCTTTTTCAAATTAAAAAAGTTGATTTTTATTTGTTTAGAACGCATGTAAAGGATACGACGGGCAATTAAATTTCTGTCCATTGTCAATTAGTGTAGAAAGATCCATGACGTGTGTGGATCGTCGGAATTCGAATTTCCTAGTTATAATTTGGGCCAAAAATTACTGTATCGCCGAGAAGTTTAGACTAGTGCAAAGCAAAAATAAATTGGTGAAACATGAATGTTATGTACCTCTGTCTGAATACTCCTTTCCTTTATATATATATAAAAGTTATCTTTTCACATTACTAACCTATTCCGGAACCTCAAATGCAAAACAATTCTAAAAACTTACGTAGGTGCTTATTTTCAAGAAAATGTACTTAGTTATTTTGTTGTTCTCTTAGTATTATTTGGACGAAGTCCAAACTACACATTTTTATTAAGAAGGTATGAAGTTATTAAAACTAAAATGTTACATTTATACACTGTTGACGTTAAAAGTACCCTGTTTTATATATTTTTGTTGTATTATAGTGTTTGTTATTTAATTGATGAGATTACAGATTAGATATTATTATATCCAACACTTTCTAATAAATTACATTATAAATTACTTAAGTTTTATAAATGTATATATTTAAAAAAGACAACTTTAATAATGACTTATATAACCAGTCCCATTGCTATTATTATTTCTCTAATGTACGCTATTATATTGCATATTCAGATTTTCTAGTCATTTACATGTAAAGTTAGTACCTATATCTGCAAATAATCTATCATATAATTATGTAAGAGTAAATAAAAAATGCTTCGCCGGACATGAGAGATAAGGCTAAATAAAGCCGCTTAATTATAGGTATTATATAAGCAAGTAAAATAAACTACTTAAGTACATAATATATGTACTACGTATGCTGTACCATAAAAACAATAATTCGAGTAGAATTCTCATTAAAATCTACAAAACACCGCGTTCGTGTGTTGCCTATCTTAGATTAAAATAACGCAAATGTAGAACTGGTATCACAAAATCTTCTTATTATTTTAATTTATTATGTTTTCCTAAATAAAACTTACAATTGCTAGTGTAGTTTTATTTTTAGAAATGATATTGTAGTTCATGACTATTTTACAGTTTTGACAATCTACAAAAGTTGCTGTGTCATAGATCAATCACCATGTTCTCACTCTCCTATGTAAAGATAATAAGAATTAATTCGTGATTGGTATTCATGTTCATTAAAGACATATTTCTTTATTTATTAACATTCATATTTATTTCTCTTTAACAAATTAAAATAGTTTTACTCATGAGTGTATTACGGGGATGCCAGACTAGTTTCGGACCAAACGCGGGCCCTTTATCAAAAAGTTATCACATTGGATTGGCGACGCTGCCACTGGTTCTTTTGTCTTTTGGAACGTGTGGATGTAGACGGTGTTGTTACTGACAGTTACTGTGATACACATCGAGCTGACTGTACCACTTTTTGGAACCGACACTGTCTCGGGGGACGTACTTAACCAGTGAAGTGCATTCGATACTACAATTTTTTTTTTGGTATCGCGAGTGAAAAGCTATTGCGTTTGCGGACAACCGCCGATGATGAGCACGTAAATAAAAAAGTTTATAAGCTATATCTACAGTTGTTAAGGTCTTTACACAAAAGCATGAGATTTCCTTGACACAATGAAGCAGGTATAGGCCCACTTAGAAAGATATCATAACAAGTTGTTGAAATTGGCAGGAAAAAACATTGACTACTCACGTGGCGCCACAAAAGTTACTCCGTTACCTGCTACTGTCGTCAACCTTTTAGTCAATAGAACTAAATTACCGATCGAATCTATAGTGTCGAATATAGAAAATACAGTCGTGCGCAACAGCGAACCATTCGGCAAAATATATCTACCTTATTACGCAAATCTCCACCGCCTACACAAAACATGACCGTCAGGAATGGACGGCATTGGTGTTTCAACCGACAAAGGCAAACGCAACTGTGGTTGTCGACACTGAGGCCTATAATAACAAAATTACACAAATGGTGAACAACTCCATCACCTAGAAAAAGTTAACTTCAACCGAATGGCGAAGGGTCACCAATAAAGTAATGAAATTTTTACACGATATATGGGCTGTTTAAGATATATACTGTCTGACTGGCCCCTACGACCAATTCACATCACCTCGTCGTTGACAAATGTTCCAGCGGAAAGAAATTTATAAAATTCTGTCTTGAAAGCAGTTAGTTCCTATGGAGAGGAGATTACTATCTAAAAGTAGATGGAGGGTCTATGGATTTTCCGCTGGCACCTGTGGTGATAACAATTTTCATGGAGTTGTTTGAAGTACAAGTAACCCCGATATTGGTGGCAGTACGTTGATGATAACTTTGCGGTCGTTCACCTAAACTCACTGTACGACCTAGAAGGCACCTCTAACATGGTACATAACAAGATACAGTGCACAGTCGAAGAAGAGAATAATGAAGCTATTGTCTAAATCAGTACATCCCGAAAGACAAAAGAACAGGTGACAGCGTCGCCAATCGAGTGTGACGTTAGACACCCCCCTGATAAGGGGTCCCTGTTGGGTCTGGAACTAGTTGAGCACCCCCGAAATATACACGTTAATAAAACTGTAGGTAAATCTTTAATAAAGATAACAAGATTAAATGTTTTCACGACTTTCGGAGAATCTCCGTAAGTTAAGAATATTTTTGTCAGAGATTTCATTAAACTAATATTGTTTCGCGGTTATAATAAAATTGTAGATAAATAATAAATACACACATATTTATATATTTTACTTTAAGTAAGTCCAGTATTAGAATATATTGTCAACAATATGATGAATGAAAAGACATTAGTGAGATACTAACTTACATACTTAACTATAATAAAAGTTTATATTTTTATTTTTTCATCGATGTACCTACCAGAACAGCACTGTTCTAGAACCGTTCAAAAATTGTATCTCTAACTTGTGCCCGAAAGTTATCTAGACGATAAGAATCATGTCGTTCTTTTGTTTTAGAGCCGAACAGAGACTCTATAAGTGTATTAAAAGATGTTCTTTACTATTTGTATTATGAACATGACCTGAAATCATTTCAAACGTACAATGTAGATATTGTGCCTCCCAATAAAGTGAAAATCACAAGTACATACTTACTCACATAACTTAAATGTATCAGTCACTATTGTTATAACTTGTTTTTGTACATGAATAGGTATTTTATTTATTTTAAAGTTTTTTTTAAATAGGTTATTAATATATGAAAATAGGTATGCCGCTACCAGGCCACTCAGAAAGTTTTGCGAAAAGGAGAATATATATGGAACACTGGCAGATTATACTTTATTAAATAAATATGATCAAAAAATTCAAAAGTTGCAACTTTAAATTTCCCTCCACATTTTTACGAACTAAATGCAATAATCTTGTCTCACTAAAATAGGAATCTATCTCGAGAACATTTTCGCACGATGAAAATTACGATTTTTAAATGTAGTTTAAACCCAGAAGAATCGTTTGAATAGACATAGATAGAAAAAAATCATCAATGAGAATTGGCGAATCACGTTTATAGAGATTCAGTACATATTGAAGATTGATTGTAGGGAGTGGTAACATAATACGATAGTTAAGTTTGATGCAGGCTTGTCTCGGCGCGTTTACGACATTTTGACAGGTGACGAATCTTAGATTTATCAATACGATCATTGAAACAACGTGTTTCAAAATGAGCCAAGGCCTACCAAAGTGCACCGTTCGAAAAGCGCAGAGTAGATTTTAATCGCTACTTTTTCCACTATGGCAGAACATTTGGTTTCAATACCTTTAAGGGATCAAAGTAGCATTAATGTCGATTGGTATACTAGTTCACTGCTTACAGCAGCAAGCAACCGAATTCGAGACTGCGCGTGCTGCTACGTCACCACGACCACCGCGCTCAAAACGAGGGACTTCCTGGACAGCACACTAGTCAAACTTCTGTGTCACCCTTCCTACAGCCCTGATTTAACAGTGTATGATTTCTTGTTATTCCCTAAAATAAAAAATTAAACTCAAGGGATCGTCGGAAGATCGCTTCCTGCGTTCGTACAAGCTGTGGAGCAAGTGCCTGAGGCCAATTCGAAAAAAGGTATTGAAAATAGGTTTGGGTGCATGAAACTTTGCATAAATATTGGTGGAGAATTATTTGAAAGGATTTAATAAATAAATAAAATGGTTAACAGTTATATTTGATTAGGTTTCGCAAAATTTACTGAGTGTCCCACATATATTCAGTATTACAAGTGCAAACGTAGTGTACCTAAGCTTTTGTAGAATCGCACATTACTTTAAAAATTACTTAAAAATTACAATTGTATTAATAATGTTTACAATTGTATTAAAAAAGTAAGCAGTATTAAAATGTTTACAAGTTTATTTTTAAATTTTGACATAAAATTGACATAATTTTTTTTCAAATCCGCGTTATCGAATAATTACATGATGTCAAAACTTCTACTCCCTTCATCATAAATATAATCATCAATATCATCTCATATCTGGGACTTCCACGGCTTCTCCCAAAGACAAGGTATCTCGAAAACAAAAAATTCTCTAATTTGGCCCGTAATTATTTAAACGGTTTTAGACCCCTTTTTTTCTAGTAAGTATTGCGCAAAACTTAATAAAAAACATACTATAAGAATGAACTGTTGCAACCTGCTCTGCTTTTCCAAGATGTTTATTGGTATTTTTTGGCTTTTAAGCACGAACCAGAAACTTTTGAGGTTTTAGATTTCTACTGCACATGACTGAAGTGTAAATTTTATCTGTTGTGACTTCAACGCCCCTATTATCATGTAGCTCATGCTTCCCTCTCTTCACTGGAATCCAAGGCTTTGCTGCCCAAGGCTAGCGGCCGAAATGCTTTTTAACATTGTTTGTTAACACCAGGTGGCGAGGATTTACTAGCATGAGAAATTCCTCAAACCAATAGGTACATATATTTCTTTTATATTATATTTTCAACTCTTTTACAACTAACATTTCTAAATTGATTTTGATTAGGTACATATTTGTCTACTAAAATAATGAACATGAATCCGTTTAGAAAAAGATAGTTACCATGGCGGCTGTATTACCAGTAATTCAAGGATTGGCGCACTTAAATCTACAGTCAAATTCGTTTCGTTTCGTTAACATCTGTACGAACCATTTGTCTTCCCACCGCCAAGTTTAGGCTATGACCGATCACTGCAGAAGGAGACAACACAGGGGAATAAGTTTATAGGGATACAAGTAACGCAGTGTGACACAATGGGATGCAGAGACAAATTCGTGTTATATGAATAGTATAGAACTGTACACAATTACATGCACTTATTGAACGTCTGGAAAGTCACGAATACGACTAGAGAACACTCCACTTTTAACCAAAAATCGACTGCAGTATTAGAGTCACTTCAAATCCGGATCAATAATTGGGACTTAAAGGAGTACTAGGTGAAAAAGCATAGGATAAATGACATTCATCCTAGCCTTTTCCTTTCTAATAACCTAGAGCTGAGAAATTTATTAAATTCAAGTTTTACTCATATATTGAGAGTTAGCAAAGAGGTAGGTACAGTTGCCTACTCATAGACAGAAAACATAAAACAAATTGTATCATTTTCATTAGGTACCTATGCATAAAAGAAGTTTGTAATTTATAATTGTACAAAATAGAATTAATCAGTTTCAACACCAAAATATCTAATGTAGTCAAATCCGGTTTAGACATACCTACACATATAAAGTTTTAGACGACAATATATGATCTTATTTGAATACAATTGCACCAATTGTCGTAAGTTCGTAGAATGCCATGCTAAATTAATAGTTAGCTCGGCATAGTATCTATGTATTTTGCAATCAAGCAATTAATTAGATCGTACATTAAATAAGTACTTATTCAATTAATATTTTCGTAATAAAATCCGTCATTTTGCAATGCTTCTGTATAAAATTTAATTAGGAACATAGGTATACATATAACTAAGTATAATGCAGTTTTGAAATTGTGTAATAAAAGTTCATATTTAAGTAAAATAAAATATTTATTTTCTTAGCGGTGCAATCTATACAGAAGTAATCAAATATCCTTATCTACTTGTAGTTGCGTTTACAATAGGTTTGTACTTACATTGATAATTCGCTATTTGTATCTGACTAGTAACAGTTTATTGAAATACCTTTCAATGTTCATTTGTGATTCATTATTTTTTTATCTAAGTACAGTTGCGATTTCAAAGGGAACATAACTGCTTTTGTAAATATAAAAATGTCGGCACGCTGACCGCCCGTGCATGTTGTATTATGGCATTGTAAATAATTTTAATGTAAAATTTATGAATTACAATTTTCTTGAAATAAAACACAAATTCGAATTAATACTGTTATTTTTAGTGTTGACTCCATATTACCGACCTTTGCGCAAGAATAAATTAGACGTAAACTGCTCATAAGAATTAAAAGACCCGTAGATACTTCTCATCTTCGTTTGTGGCGAAGGTGTAAGGTGCTAAGGCAAGTTCGGACATGGTCCCCCGCTCCTTACCAAAACCGTCGTGTAGACGTAACCGTTACCGTAAACCGTTGTTTGACAACCAGAATTAGAACTCGGCTTATTTCACTCGACTGCGTACAGTTTTGTCAGCTTGGGGTACCCCAAGCTTGGTGAGCTTGGGGTGCAGCATGTTTTAAGGTAAAATGTTTCAGACTTTTATATGAATATACCTACCAGCAAATAAGCCCATTTTTGGAATGAGTTCAAATCCGAAACAAAATCTCCTAGTCCCTACCTCCTAACTAAGTCATGGCATAATTTCTTTTTTTGATTGAGAAGATTAGTTTTCTGAAATTATACTGTCGTAACATTGAATGAGCGAGGTCATAATGATTCTAAGTGATGATATATTATGGTATGATATGATACGTGTATAAAATGTGCTGAAAATGAAATATTAATACGAAGGTAAGTTTTCTGTCAATATTTATGTGAGTTCCGTAAATGTTCAATGGCCCGCAATATAATTGTCTTTTAATTATTCTTATAAGAAATACAATTTTGGCATTGTCTTGACTGAGACTATTACAAGACTTATGCTCTGTAGATTTGCTTTTATAGAAACTTTGCACTGCACTAAGACTTGTGTGATCTTTACTGTCTTTACTGACGCCATTGTGAAAATTGGGGTTCCTCAAGTGAAAATAAAAACCATGTAATGGTACTCTTGAAAATATGTACCTAATATACATTATTTATTTAAAAAATTCACATCCTTCGGCTGAGGAATGGTCCGTATCTATACTAATATTATTATTTAAAAAATCTTCTCAGAAGAGCTACGAATAATTGCATAATGTGACCTTGAATTTTTATTTTTTATTATTAAATATTTAATTTCTATGCAATGTGAGCAAGTACCTACCTCAGTAGCGTAGCCACCGAAGGGCTAAACGGGGTAGTGCCCCGGGGCCCCCAAGCTCAGGGGGCCCCTCAGACTCTGACTTACAAACTATAAATTGAACTAGTGAAAATTTCTCCCACATTCGGAATATAAATAAACCAGACTTTTCAGAACCAGAAGTTATCAGGTTTGTACTAGAGTTGTGACTAAACCACTATTTATATTATATTGCGTATTTGCTTGAATATGGAGTACGACGAATCTGGATTACGACAAATCTGGAGTACGTCGATTTCGGAACACGACGAATACGGAACAAACGATTGTAAATAGCTTTGTTGGGGGCCCTAGTTTATTTTTTGCCCCTGGGCCTTTGGTTACCTAGCTACGCCACTGACCTACCTATAAAACCTATGCCAAACACACCAATGTGTACGCATATTCAGAGGGAGAGGGATATAATAACTAGTAAGTAATAGAAAGAGACGATAATACGGCATGTACAGAACCACTAGCATCATTGTCTTTTTTTTGGGTCTTGAGACATAAACTGCAATTGTTCTGTAATTCTTTGTATTTCGAAAGAACTTTACTCCTAAATGCTCCACTTCCTTTAAGTTGCTTAAACATTTTAAGACCATGTCTTTTTATTATGAAAAATTCGTTAAATAACAAATTTCGTTAGGTAACCGAGTTTTAACAAAATGTCAATTTGGTCTTGTCAAAATTTAGGAACTTAGATGACGAAATTTTGTCAAAAGCCGCGTAGAGCCGCGCTAGTCTTAGTTAGAGCGTTATTAATGCTTGAGTATTTAGGCGAGACCTTAGATTACATATAGTTCCAGATACCGTGTCCAGTACAAAAGTCAGCGTTTACTTTGAAGCCACTTTTTGGAGCTGTGTGAGTGAATGCCGCCCAACGCGAGTGTCAACGTACAATAATTGCGCTTGTGTGCGTGATGGTTTTACTACCAGTGCATAGAGGTTACCCCAAAATGTAGGGACTTTTTTATGAAACATAATCATTTTTTTTTTGATGTCAGTAATATTGAATAAAGACATTTTAAATGTATTTAAATGTGTTACAAGTATTCGTTTATTTCATTTTTTATAATCGTTTAGTTAAAAAGACAAATGTAAAATAAAAATAAAGCTACTTAGTAGGAACTATTTATATACTCAATGTATCAGGAAACCGGAGCATTCTATCCTAATATTATTGCATTTTAATTCAGCCACTCAAACCATGTAAATTTAAAGACATATTTACAACAATACTTGGATATATACATATATATAATTTTTTAGCTAACTTAGCGAAAAATCATATCCGACCTTTTTTGTAGATCGTTTAATTTTCTCCAAGAATATGTATTGATTTTTACAACTTGTCAATTCGTCAAATTTTAATAAAAAAAAATATCACGTTATTTAAATGGTAAATCAAAAATCACGAAGCGGCACCTCTTAATAGTAATATTAAGAGCTGCCGTTTTCATAGGCTTATTTTTACGTCATCTTGAACAATACCTTCATGGTAACTAATGAAAAAAAATCAAAATCTTTTTTTGGCCCACCCTAATATATATATATTATGAACTATCAAGCAACTAGTAAAATTTTAAGTGCTCTATAGCTTTGTTCGTTAGGAAAATTATACATACTGCTAGAATGCGTTATGGGTAAATGAAATTCACGTCCCTGGCAACATCTCTAATAATGACGTCCGGAATTTTATTAATTTGAAATTTTGTTCTATGGTTAAAAATACATTTGGAAATAGAGTACTTAGAAGTGAAATGTGATGTTCGGACACTTATGATTTTTTTTTGTGTAATTTTTACAGGATGTAACTGCACAACCAGGCATTTTTGAATATTACATAAATAGCGGCTCTAGACTTACTTCAGCGGCGAACGTTCGCTCGCGTATGACGAGTGAGTCGCTTGTATTTGTATTAGTCGCTTGTATTTTTTGGCTTCAGTTTTGGGGCGCGGATTCGGCATCTGGATGTATATATAATCTAAGGGCGAGACTATAACTCATATAGAGGGCTGATATACTTAGGTACATTTCTTGGTATAGTAGTACAAATAAGATGACACTATTCTGAAGCGCACATGTTCAGCAATATGAGCATTAAGCGACATTATCGTGTTATCTATTATTATACTATTTTATATTATATATATTATACAATGAACCTTCTTATTCTTATTGTTTAATATATTGTTATTGGATACTACATTGTTATAATGGGTTTAGCCTGTAAGAGCAATGTATGTTAAGTAAGTAAATAAATAAATAAATAAAAACTAAGTCAATCTACTAGACTTCAAATTACTGGTCGCTCTTAATCTCCTGAGAGAAAGTTACACATCTTCGTCAGTCTCGTTCACCGTTCTCGTCCTCTGGATCTTCGTCGTCTTCATCTTCGTGAAAACAAATAATTACCTCTTTGGTTTACCGCAAAGTTGGTGCTCGAAAAAACTAAAAAATTCAAATGTAAATAAAAAAAATCAACACAAAAGCTGTGAAATGGTTAGCAACTTAAGCATGCGTCGGTGTAAATGAGTTTTGGACATATGGATGTAGTCAGCTAGCTACTTTTAATGGTGAATGTACATTATGGTGAAGTGTCAATGCATGGAGAAAAAAAATCATCGAATCGATTTCGAATATCTGCAAAAAGTTGCATTTGGCTAAATTATAATAAGTATGTAAATTTGTTTATTTTTTTGGGCATATGTTTTAGCCCTCTACCTTGGCTCAAAGCTAAAATTTGGTATATCTGGTATACAGAATGTTAAAAAAATTATATTCCTATTATATTTTAGCGTACCTACACTTAATATTTAAATACGTATTTTATAGACTAAAACTTTATCTAAGGAATCATAAAAATTTTGACATTTTATTCAAAGCCAAAAAATGGCAAAATCTTTAGAAATTCCGGAAATTGTTCAGTTTTTTTTGTGATTTTTAAAAATCATTTTCTTTACAAAATGCGATGCTAATTATTATTATTATTTAAATAATGCACTAGCAGATCCTTGATCTGATGCATGCATATCACTGCACTTGTGTTTAAGTTTGTTTTTTTAAGTGTTCGTCAAGTCTATTTTTAAAACTGTTCACTGATTGTGCACTAATTACATTTTCTGGTAAACTGTTCCACATGGTCACCACCCGATTTGGCAAAAAGTATCTTCTAGGATTGCTAGCAGACGGAGACCTAGTAAGCTTTAATGAGTGTCCTCTTAACTGGATATTTGGATTCATAGTATAGAAATTGCTGATATCTTTTACATTGTAGTGTCCAGTTAATATTTTGAATGTATCTATCAGATCTCCCCGTTGCCTACGTTGTTCCAATGTAGTCAAGTTAAGTTCACTAAGACGTTCTTCATAGGTCTTGTTTTTCAGTATAGTAACCATTTTTGTAGCCCTTCGTTGGACTTTCTCGAGCATTTCTATGTCTTTCTTGAAGTATGGATTCCATATTTGGAATGCATACTCCAAGAGTGGACGGATGTATGTTTTGTAGATTTTTAAGAACAAATCTTTTGTAACGACGTTAAATGCTTTTCTTATCACATACAACATGGTATTGGCCCTCTTTACTATATTTGTGATGTGTACATCCCACTTGAGGTTATGTGTGATGGTTACCCCTAGATCTCTTTGGCTACTTACAGGTTGCATTGCCACAGAACCAATCTTGTATTGTAACTTTGGGTTGTTACTGCCTATGTGTAAAACTTTTTTTTTTTTTTAAAGAATACTAGCAACGTGGGTCACACATTACTAGTATTCTTGTTGTTGTCCTCCAGCTAAGCTAAACGCTTGTGTTAGAAGTGGGTTCACGTCGAAAGTGCACTGGGTGGGGTTCGAACCCGCAACCACATAATCGTAAGTCGGACGCCTTAGCCATTACGCTACCGCCGCTACGAAACTGTACACTTTGTTGCATTCAATGGAATTAACCAATCCTGTGTCCATTGTACAATACGATCCAAGTCTTGTTGAATAACATTGTGACTGATGAGAGGGTTTCCCATTATTTTGGTGTCATCTGAAAATATGGATAAGTCTGATTTGATTGCGCTTTTCAGGTCAGTAATGAAGATTCCAAACAAAATAGGTCCAATCACAGAACCCTGCGGAACTCCGCTGTGCACATTGTGGGCTTCCGACAATGTATGTCCCACTCTAACTTTGAATTTCCTATTTGTTAAGAAGTCGGATATCCATTAGAGAAGTTGTCCACGGATTCCGAAGTGCTCAAGTTTTACTATTAACCTTTTAATGGGAACTCGATCGAAAGCTTTTTCATAATGCAAGTAAATAGTATCAGTTGGTTGATTGTTATTCCAGTTACATGTCCATCTGTCAAGACAAGAAAGCAGATTTGTGACAGTGGATCTCGTTGGAACAAACCCATGCTGTTCTTCAATAATAATGTTCTCCATACAGATAAATTGTCTTAACGTCGAGTTGCTATAGTTTTTTCCATTGTTTTGCAGGCTATACTTGTGAGGCTGATAGGGCGGTAGTTGGCTGCGAGGTATTTGTCACCCTTTTTGTATATTAGTGTAACATGTGCTTCCTTCCACTCCTGCGGCAGTCTTCCTGCCTTAAGAGACACATTCATTATATGTGCCAGCTGATGATAGAGTACTTTGCTACATTGTTTTAATACTATAGAGGGCAGAGAATCTGGCCCCATTGATGTTGTATCACTAAAAGATTTCAAGGTTTTACAAACAATGTCCGGTGAAATTGTGATAGTTTCAATGGCTTTATCAATGCGCGGCATTTTAATACATGGCATTGGTATGTTTGGTGGTTCTATAGTGTATGATTTTTCAAATTGTTTGGCAAACATAATTATCTTTTAAAAAAAAGTATCACCGATTTCAATGTGCTTTTTAGTGGAAAGTAGATGTATTTTGTTTAAATATAATATGGGTAGGCCAACTAAACGCACTGCTCCAATGAGACAGCGATGTTTCGGAGCAAACGAAAACATCATCGATGTATACAATTTTTAGATATTTGTTGATTCTTAAAATACCGCTCGACTGATTTCGATGAAATTTAAATGGGACCATCTAGGAAGTATATACCCTTTGAAAAAGATTCCGACGAATTGAGAAAATCCTTTTTTGAAGTCGGTTAAAAAGGGAAATTACAAACATATATTAGAGAGCCACTTGCAGAAATGATCTCATCTCAGTTTTCCGATGTTCCCAAACATTTTAACGTCATTCATATAAATGCCCAAAGCATTCCGGCACACTTCCCAGAGATGCTGGCTACGTTTGACTGTACCCATTTACATGCAATCCTCATTTCAGAATCATGGCTTAAGCCATGTCTACCCACTGCGGCATATTCTTTGCCAGGCTTCAAACTTACTAGAAATGACCGTGTGGTGGGTTGGGGAGGGGGTGTAGCCATATATCTACGTGAATAAAAACTTTCGTGAGTGGTATTCATATTATTTAAAATATACGGTTTTACTCACGTGTATATTTCGGGGATTATCTACGTTTCGAAATTTCCTACAACATCATCAGTATGTCTCCGCAGCCTCCCCCACTTGACTCTGGCGAATATCTCTTCCTCGAAATTGAGCTCCTTCACTCCAAAATCCTCTTGGGTGTATATTATTGCCCCTCATTACGTATTAACTTCTTCTCTTCTTTAGAACTGCTCCTGGAAAATTCGGTTCCCCCGTTCAGTCAAACCATAATCATGGGTGATTTTAACACTTGTCTCCTTCAAAATGATTCCCGCTCATCTACTTTTCAGTCCATTATCCAATCTAACAACTTATCCATCCTTCCCTCCAACGCCACTCATCATTTCCCAAACTGCACACCTTCCTTACTCGACCTAATTCTTGTTTCCTCTCCAAATCGTGTAGTGAATCGCGGACAATGTTCTGCTGACTTATTCTCATACCACGATTTATTATACCTATCCCTCAGACTCCGTCCACCAAAACCTAAACCTAAGTACCTCTTGCAACGCAATTTTCGTGGCATTAATCTTGACAATCTTCGTAGGGATGCTGGTTGTATCGGTTGGAGCTTACTCTTCGATTCTCCTAGCATCAAAGAAAAAGTTCAATTGCTCACAGACAAATTAAATGCATTATATGATGTCCATGCTCCTATCCACAAAATTAAGGTGAAACATAATCCCACGCCTTGGCTGACTACAGAATTTAAAGCGCTCCTTGCAAAGAAAGCTACAGCCAAGTCAAATATAAAAGACGCCTGACGGATTCGAACTGGGATAAATACGTATATATTCGAAATCACTGTAGTAAGGTGTGTAGGAATGCTCAACGCCGACATGTCCATACCTCTGTCCAAAACGGGGATCCAGCCTAAGTCTGAAAATTCTTAAGGTCACTTGGAGTAGGTAAATCTCGACAAGACTCTATTCGGAATAACGTTGATATCAATGCATTAATTCAACATTTTTGTGCTCTGTCAACTTTTGACCCAGCAATTAAGAGGAAAACAATACTACATCTTTCATCAGTTCCCACTCCTGACTGTACTCCATTCTTTTTGGATCAATTCACTAGTTGTGATGTTAAGAAGAGCTTAATGTCAATCACTTCAAACGCAGTTGGAACCGACTCAGTCTGCCGTAATATGATCCTACCCATCCTTGACGAAGTCCTTCCTATCATCTGTCACATTTTCAACTTTTCCATCACCAACAGCGTGTTTCCCACTACATGGAAAGACGTCCAAATCATTTCTATCCCCAAAAAGAATAATCCTTCATTATTCTCTGAATATCGGCCTATCTCTATCCTTACCTTCCTCTCTAAGGTCCTCGAGCGCCTAATATATAATCAACTAAATCATTTCCTTTCGACAAATCTACTCTGGAATCCTCTCCAATCAGGATTTCGTCCTGGTCACAGCACTACAACAACTTTAGTTCATATTACGGATGACATCAGATTGGGTATGGAAAAACGGTGAGCTAACAGTTTTAGCCCTACTTGACTTTAGTAATGCCTTCAATAACGTGGACTTTGACGTTCTGCTCAGCATATTGGCATCTCTTAACATATCTCCAACAGTGATTGACTGGTTTCATAGTTACCTGTACGGACGATGGCATCGTGTAAAAATTGAAGACGCCGTTTCTTCTTGGTGTTCCACATCTGCCGGCGCTCCTCAGGGCGGTGTTCTATCTCCTCCACTCTTCGCAGTTTTTATAAACACTATTACCAACCACCTGACTTCTTCCTACCACCTCTACGCAGATGACCTCCAAATATATTTGCGGGGCAGACTAAATAATTTGACCGACGCCATAAGCATCATGAATAAGGACATGGTTAAAATATCTGAATGGAGCAAATCTTACGGACTAAAAGTAAACCCAGGTAAAACACAGGCCATTGTCATTGGTAGCCCAAGGCTCTTATCGCGAATAGACTGGTCTCTACTCCCTCAAGTATCTTGTGGTACAAATATCGAGTATAGTGATAAAGTTAAAAACTTAGGTATATATATCGATAGAAGCTTGTCCTGGGGTCCTCAGCTGCAAGAGACTAGTCGCAAAATGTTTGCCTCAGCTGAGTCAATGCGTAGGCTACAAAATTTTCTACCTATTGCCACGAAAATAGCGCTTGCACAATCCCTCCTTTTCCCCATTCTTGATTATGCCGATGCCAGTTATCCAGATCTCACCGAGGACCAACTGAATAAACTTGAGGGACTCCAGAACTTTTGTATAAGATTCATATTTGGACTTCACAAATATGACCATGTCTCTGAGTATCGCACAAAGCTCAAGTGGTTACCCATACGCCTTCGCCGGAATGCCCATATTCTTTCCTTTTGTACAACATCATGTTTAACATGTATACTCCGTCGTATCTAAAAGAATGTTTTGCTAACGTCTGTGAAACACACTCAAAATCCTTGAGATCATCGGACAATTTGAGGTTGAACATTTATGGACTTTATGGACAAATCATTTTCCATTCAAGCTGTCCGGTTGTGGAATTCCCTGCCGGTTGGTATCAGACGTGCACAGTCGTTGCCAGTTTTCAAAAAAATGGTCAAAGCTCACTCCTGTAAGGAAACTAGCCGTATCATTGCCCCTTTGCAATCCTACCTATTTCCGTTACATGAGGAAACCCTGTCTACGCCGCTACTATTTTATTTATAAGGTATGCGTTTACTATATATTTATCATACTCTTATGTTGTATTTATTATGTTGTATTTATCTATCATATATGTATCTGTGGCATGTTATTTTTATTATATTTTATCTTTATGCACCAGACACTGCCCCATAACTCCCTTTGACGTATTCTCTCCATCCCATGGTTGCCTGGAAGAGATTGCCTTGTGCGATAAGGCCGCCAATTGTACAAACCTGCCTATAGTTGTAAGTTTTTTTGTTTTTTTTTTTCAATACCTGGTGTACAATAAAGAGTATTATTATTATTATTATTATTAGGTACTTTTCGTGTAATTACATACCTAAGTATTTTCGACATTATGTCGATATAATTCTAAAATATCTTATAATTAACTAATCTTACAAGTCACAGTAATCAAATAAGTAAATAAAACATCACATAGGAAGATAGAACTTAAATAAAAACATAACAACGGAACTTACACAAATATCCATAATTTTGGACCCAAATGTAATTTTATTCAAAAATTCATAATTTTCCTCAAAAGGTCGTTTTATATAAATTTTATTTTCTACATAATGTAATAGACTACAACGAAAATCTGCAAAAAAATAGATGAAGGTAGTTAAATAAACTGTGAGGTGTGGTGGGTGACAGACATAATATGTTTTACATCACAAGTGTTTGTATACTCTTTGATGTTTAATCAAAATCCAATAGCCCAAAGTCCAAACTTGACGTAACTTATGAATTTAAGATAAACATTTAAAAAAGTGTGGTCATGACAACAAGTCAACGAAGGGAAAACCAAACGAAACGCACTGAAATGATAAAATAAAACTGCAATTTACTGAATAATTAGTTCAAAGCCAACAAAAGCAATGATTGTATTTAACCTTTGGTCGGTTTTACAGTGGTATTTGAGGCCTTTCATCAAGTGGTTCTTAAGAAAGACTACACGACTGTGTGAGTTGCAAAGAATTTGTTACGGGGACAGAGTTGGATCTGAAAGAACACGTAATGTAGAGAAATCATTGATGATGTCTCGTACTCGAGATGTTAAAGAAGTTGTTTCGTATTTAGATGGCACAGTATTACAAAGAATGTTCATCCCTAATAATTTTCGTGATATCTTAGATCCTTCAGTAGCTATAATACTAAGAGTGAAAAAAATTAACCCGAAATTACACGTCTCATTTATCGTGTCCTTTCGGCGTTGTTTGGAGCAAATTTGGAGTTACAGAAGTCTTATAGATGAAGTTGAAGAGCTACGTCGTACTCAGTTTGACAGTAATAATGAGGAAGATGAAGAAAAGTTACTGAAATTATGGTCTTTATTAATGCCTGACTCCCCACTTGAAGGTCGAGTGTCGAAACAATGGCAACTTATAGGATTTCAGGTACTTTATTCTATGATACCCATTAAGCTGACATTTACCTTTTAGTTAAATTATAGTATTAACTATATGAGGTAGGGATAACCACTCAAAATCACTACCATACTCATGCCACAGTAATATTAAATTATGAATACTGTGCTAGTGTTATATTTCCAAATACCAGTATTTGAAAGACTCGCTTATAATTTTATTTTAAAAGTATAAAATATTTGGTGGGCCCTCAAAACATAACCTCTTTGGCTCTCCGGCAGAGATTGTGCTGTACCAATCTATCTGTTGAAATAATTTCATGAAAATATGTATCAGTGTTAAAGAGAAGCATAATTCTTGTTTATGCATGCAATATGTTTATGGAATGATACTTTTTCATTTACATATACAGTGCATTAACTGGCATCTTATAACTGCTTCCATCCATACATATGAATGGACAACTTTTCAGTTAACCATTTACTTATAGGGTTAACTGAAAATTTGTTCATAATCCTTAGGTTAACTCAATAGTTAGTCAGTAACTTAGTAGTAGTTAGAACAGTTTCTAAATACCTATTTGTTGAGTTTAGCACACACCGTACAAGTAACCAATTAATAAATTTAACCTATCTGTAACACCTTTTAAATAAAAACATTATATTTTGTTTTTATTCCAAAGATAATTAAACATATAGAATAAGTAAAACTTTAAAAAATTTCAAATAATCGAATCCTGTAATTACAACTGTACTACAGCAATAACATTTACAATTTTTTCAGGGTGATGATCCAAAAACAGATTTCCGAGGAATGGGTCTCCTGGGTCTTGAAAATCTCTTGTTTTTTGCTACAGACTACCCGCAAGTTTCCAGACATGTTTTAAGTCATTCTTTGCATCCTACATATGGATATACCTATGCAATTGTTGGTATAAATATTACTTCAATGGCATACTATTTATTAAAAGATGGTTCTGCTAAGACCTATATGTTCAATGCTAAACAATGTTTGCCTAATATTAATCTATTCCATAAGTTTTATTGCTATTTATTTTACGAGTTTGATAAAATGTGGATAGAAGCAAAACCTCAAAACATTATGGAATTTTCTGTGATTTTCAAGAAATTTGAGAATGCAGTCAGAATGGAACTGGCTGATCCAGCTTCAGTGTTTAGAATAAACGTTCAAGTAGACAATATATAATTTAATTAGTTGATATTTATTTAAGTAGCTAGTTTGCACAGATATCATGACAAAGAGAGCACTGCACATCATAGCTTTATTAGTCTAACTGAAATCATGAGATCATTTCGGCCGGAAAATTTTGGAGGTTTGGAACAAAGCTTATTGAACTTTACACTTCAGACACTCGGCGGATGCGGGCTAGACGGAAAAAAGTGTTAGCGCAACGAAAAATACCGTACGCGAGTTGATTTATTTAATTTAAGCCATCTGTGAATTCTGCGTGATACTAATGTAATTTGATGTTGTTATCCATATATTAGTTCGGGCAACTTTCACAGATGGCGCAATTTTAATTTCGATTTACTATATTTTAATACAATTTATTAAATCCAATAAATATATTTATATATAGCGAAAGGAACTTCTTTCCAACCGGGTGTCACAAAGACGCCTCACTCGTTTTTTTTATAATTAAATACTTCATTAGTAATTTACACACTTCACTACTCAATAATTCCATTGTTGCTGTAACAATTATGAGTCCTAGCTAATTACCAAAAAGTTATGTGATGAATGTTGATTATGTAAGTTATTTACAATAAGGTGCCTCATATTATGTAAGTTATTTACACTAAAGGTGCCTCATTTGGTCAACATTTTTATTTTCTTAGTATAATGTCAATTGATTTAAAGTTTACGCTAGCTGTCTTTAGTTGACCTGATTGCCTTGTTTGCACTTTGCTTTGATTTGCACTGTGTGTAGTGAAAACAGTATTCTTAGTTGCACTCATAATATTCTTAGTTGCACTTGAAGTATAAATAAGATATGACAGGAGCTATACCTACTTAAGCAGGCTTATTTTAACTCATCAGCTAGCACTGCACTGTAGCCCTCGAATAAGTTGCGTGCGATTTTTTACGGACTTTCTTATGAAGTTACATAAAAGAATAGAAAGTAATTGTGATAATTTTATACCTACTGCTAATAATTTGTTCTCATTTTTTATCTAGTCTATATTGTTAACTATCATGGCATTAAATTGTATATATATAATAATAAATTTACACATCTAACACACGGCCACATGTGTACATTTACATTAAGTGTACTTGTTTCAACCTACGCATTCGCTTCTAGGGTGTATTTCAAGCGTACAAATTGTCCACTTTTTATATTCTATTTGTATAGCTTTGTAAAAATACATAATAACACTTACACAAAATACTTGTCGGAGAGGTATGTACTTTTACCAATTACCAGGTGATTCTTCGTTCTTTTTACTTTCGGGTCATTGTTAGCAAAACAAAAATCTTCGGATCCTCGGATACAGTGGTCACGTAGCCACTACGCCGCGCCGAGTGTTTTGGGTTCAAGTCCCACACGGGACAAAAATTTGTGTAATCCATTAATAGTTGTCCCGAGTCTGGGTGTTATTTGTGTCCGTTATTTAAATGTTAATGAAGCCCCTCGCGACACAGGAATATTCCTAATACGGGAATAGTATTTTAAATATGTCACATGCTTGATTGAACTAATATACCTACCTAGTATTTTAAGGCAATTACCTTGATGATGAATTAAATTTAAAAAAAAATCAAATTGAAGAGTTAAAAAGAACGAATATTCACCACACACATACTCACCACCAATATTAACCCACCAACGAATTACAAAACTATGAACTACGCTTTCGCTCAATAACTGACATAAAATTTAGTGGGCGCGGCCAATCAATTGTAATGTGCTTGTTAGTGTGCCTCGCGCTTCTTAGCATACGATATGTTGTATTTAGTGGTACCAATACAAGACGAAAAAAAACATTTAGCTTTTGCAAAAACAGATGTAAGTAAGTATACCTACCTACCTAACCAGTGTTCCTTAATGTGAAAATAAAAAATGATCTGAATAAAATTAGGGTGCAATTAATTTTTTTGGATTTATCCTTTTTATTCTCTATCACTATCTGCTGTCCAATTACTGCCTCTTCAGTTATTTTTAACCGACGGAAAAAAAGGAGGTTCTGCTTCGACCGTATGTTTTTTTTTTATGTCTGTTCAGCCCTCACTCCGTTATTTATGAACCCATTTTGATTATTCTTTGTTGTTAGATAGGGTATACCTCAAGGGTGGTCCCATGTCAAGGAAGTCAGGATCTGATGATGGGATCCTGATAAAATTGAAAGAAACCCTCGAAAATTGTAGGAACGAATAGTGTTTCTGTTTACTTTTCATTATTTTATCAGGTATTTGCGTTCAGAAATCATCACATCATGTAGCTGAGCTGATGATGAAAGAAAAAAAAACATAAAATAAAAGAACTAAAAAGAAGAAAAAAGATTTTTATGGGAATATTAGTTGTAAATTACGTAGTCTTCCATTGTACCTAAACTAATTCGCTGTTCAATCACCTACCGACCAGTACGTCGCGTCGTACGTTATAATGCTAAACCCACCTTTCATAATAACAAAGAAGTCACAGGTAGAACAAAAATATAGATAGACCCACTGCAATGAAGCAAAAATGGGTGGTAATCAACGTTCCCCGCGTTGACTGGCAGGTCTGTCAGCCATTCTTACTGCAGTACTTTATCGGGGGTCGAAGTCTGATCACTCGATTGATGATTGAATGCCAAATTAATTACGTGTTTTGTTATAACAAACGTTACGATATCCTAACGTTTTTCCAACGACCTATTTACGACTGTACCTATAGGTAAACTAAGTCGCATTTATAGTATCGTGCACACAGCGTGCTGACAGACAGACTGACAGCGGTGGCTTAGTAATCGGGTTCCTTTGGCACCCTTTAGGTACGGAACCCTAAAACAGGAAGTAGGTCTCAGAAATCTTATGCGTAGCTAGGTGGGGGTTGTCAGAAATGGTCAGTACCTAATTAAATAATGACCTCTGTCATCCAAGAATTATGCACTAATTAGTTTTGGGTTCAAAACAAATAAACAACTAAATGTATAATAAATAAATTACATTGTTACATGTATAACAAATCCATGACCCTAGAAATGCAATCATTAGTACCTACATACAAAAACCATTGTGTATTGCAAGGATGGCACGAAAATAAAAAATCTTATAAGCATAAATTCTTTTATTTCTATAACCACACCAGTTTGTCACAGCATTTGTACTACCTATGTATTTGTAGCGGTTTGTTAATTAAGTATATCACATAACTGTAAACAAGTATAAATAAAAAAATTTAAACCCAACTACGTTAAAAATAGTAACTAATAAACATAATAGTTGTTAATATTTTTGAAATCATGTTTAGAAACCCTTCGTTTTACCCCAATCAATTTTTTTTTTCAAAACATATATTTTTAATTTTAATTCGCGCAATAAAGACGAAACTAAGGATATATCATTCATCAAAATTCTTACAACCATTTAGTAGTTACGAGGAAACATGGACGGACATACATACATATAGGTTAAACATATAACAATCCTTTTGGGCTTCGCCGCAGTCAGGTAATAAGCCATTTGTTTATTGACTTAAAAATATTTGGTCCTCACAATAATATTATTATACTACAGAATTGATATTAGTTCACGGATTTAACGTAACAGTACATATCACGGTATTGTTTGTGTGTGAGTGAATTACATTTTTTATATAAAAATTATAAACTAAGTAGTATATAAAATAATACTATAAATGCATAAAAAAATATTATTTCCATTTGTACCGACTTAACTAATAGCTCATTTTTGTGAAAAAGTGACAACTCAAAATCATCGATTTCCGAACGTTTTATAGATATAATACCTAACTCAAAATAGGTGATTTTTGAGTTATGTCACTCTTGAAATGAGCGACAAATTATTATTTTCAAATAATCATTTACTCTTCTTATCCTTTTTAGAGTCTTTTTTTGCAGGCCTAGACCGCCCAGCTTTTAAGAGAGCTATAACAGCAGTGATTGCGACTAAACCAAATCCTGCTAATCCGATCTGCCAAATCCAAGGGTACTTTGCCAAAATATCCAGTCCAAATGCTACACTAATTTTAATCATTTCTACACACCAGTTAACAAGTTCGTCACTGAAACATACAAAAAATATATTATGGTACATATTATATTATAATATAATAGATGTTTTCGGTCAGTCATAGTCATAACTTAAGATACTCAAATGATACTAACATAATATAGGATTTCGTTTGTGGAGTTCATAGTTTTTAGAGAGACCGAGTTTAATTCTTTTTTTGTACAAAATGAACGTAAGACATGCAACATTACAGTACATAAAATTAAATAGCCAGAATTCTGAACTATTTTTTCTATACAATAAGCAATATTGGAACTTGATAAATTCAAGCGGCTTGATTTTGATGTAATCGTACCTATAGGTACTTAATATAATCCGTAGGCGGATGTTATGTTTAAGCTGATTTATGAGGCTGGAGGAGTGATCATAACCGCAGGTGAAACTACCGGAACGGAGTCTTACAATTATAGTATACTAGCTTTTGCGGGCGGTTTTATATTAAATCATTTCAGATAATCCTCGGCAACAGAACTTTTTCTAATGAAAGGTCCTTTTCTACCCCTAATGTTTGTATGCATAATTGATTGAGTAGTTAAAACGTGAAAACTTAACAAACAAATTCACATTCTCAATCATTAGTTGGGATTGGTAAGTGGGCTAGTTGGATGGGACATTCTAAGATACAGAAAATTCTAGGACGAGATGAAGTATGATTCTGGATTTTTAAGAAATCAGTTAGAAAGTTATATGCTTACTTATAGATAAAAAATAATGGAATATTTATATGAGATGTAGTTGTTAATCCTCTGTAGCATCAATACCATACATTTGGGTTTTTTTTTTTTAAATTTGGGTATATTAGATAGTTAATATTAATGTACTATTTTGGAAATTTGTTTGTGATATACTGTTGATTATATAACATAGTCTCAAGGAAGGTCTTCCCATTGAATACATCACAGGTAAAAGTGATTAAACTTTCACAATAAAAGCAATAGGAAAACGGAGGCAAACCAAAAATTTGTTTGTGATTAATTGATTAAATAAGTAGGCTACAACTGAGATTTAAAACAACTAATAGTGTTTGATTCATTATACAAGATAAAGTACTTACAATGGAGATTGAAGTAATGATACAGGTTCTCCTTTTGAATTCTTATACCAATCCTGAGCGAATGTTACAAATGACTTCACATCATTAAGTGGTAAATCATAACGGTAAACTTTTCCAAGACGGAAACTGAAACATACCATAACATGTTAGTTGTGGTTGCCTATAACTGAATGAGCACAAGGCATGTATATGTCATATTTGTTATCATTTGTTGGCAATCCTAATAAATAAATAAAAAAAATTAAGTTTTCATTATAAAAAAATTTACATTCGAATTTAAATAGTACACATTTAATTTAAAAAAAAAATTGAGTTTATAAGAGTTGGCTTTACTCTAAGTTTTTTACAATGGCTAGATTTTTTAAAAACTTACAAGAGAAAACTTGGCAGTTTAGTAACATGGAACCGTTTTCCTGTATTTAGGCCTGCTAAATTGGCGTCCATACGTGCCACATTGATTCGACCTCGTAATGTAGCTCCAACACTCTCCCATACAGCATGCAGTCTTTGACATTCCACACATGAAGCTCCATAGCTGAAAAAAATATTGAATCCATGTATTAAGTATCTACTGCCGACTTCAAAACTTACAGAATTAAAATTGAATTTGCAAATCAGTCAGTCTGTTTTTGTTAGTTTGCAAATGTAAGTTTGTTTGAGCTTTCACATCTTAACTCAACCGATCATCATGAAAATTTGAATTTAAAAAAACTGTTTCCGAGGGAAACTTGGATTGATTGACAAAATCTACATTAACTTGAGCAAAGCACAGGCAAAAGCTAGTTAAATATCTATACTAATATTATAAAGCTAAAGAGTTTATTTGTTTGTTCGGTTGAATGCACTAATCTCAGTTACTCCTGGTCTAAATTGAAAAAATGATTTAGTGTTGGATAGCCCATTTATTAAGGAAAGCTTTAAAACATCACACTACAATACAATAGGAGCAGAGCATCAATAAAAAATGTTGCAAAAACAGGAAAAATTTACAAATGCAAACAAAGCTGTGCAGGTCAACTAGTATGTCATAAAATGCTATAGCAATTTATTAGATTTCAAACTTCAATCTTATAAAATTTTGTTTAAATATAAAGAAACCATTAAGATGTTTAATTAAATTTCTTTAGGAATTGATAAACACTATAATAAACATACTCACAACATAACAAACCAATCACCAGTAGTGGCACCTGTTGCTGCCTGTGTTATATGTTCAAATATTTTATCTGTGAGTTCTTTGACAGCAGGGGACTGATTTTTTTCAAAGAACCCATAAATTTCATTTTCATCTGGTTCCTCTATAAATTGTTAAGGACACAACAGTTAAGGATACATAATTATTATCTCTTGTAAAATGTAGTCAGTGGTGTAAACACATAAATGTTTAAATATTTAATACAGCCCTAAAGCTTTCAGCATGCATTCTTCATTACCTAAAAACTGTCTGTAACATAATATGTATTGTTAGCTGTAGTCAAAAATATTCTAATTATTATATATGTGAATCTTACCACTGAACAACAAAGGTACCCCATGCCTAAAGAAAACGAGAGCAGGTTCTTTAGATGGATTGTAAAGGCGCGTCAAGTGACTGTTAACTGCTTTTACACTTACAGCATCTAAGTGCTTTTTGAAATCTTCTTCAAGATTTTCTAGAACTGTTTCAAACTGCATGCATTTGTCGCAATTTGCTTTAGCTAGAGAGTAATGATTTCATAATTAATAGTATGTTATGGCCATATTTTGTGCTATATAAGCACATTACATTTAACAAAAAAAAAATGAAAACATTATTTAATTTGTAATATGCTATATAAATATCAAAGCACAAATTAAATAAATTAACGTACTTACTAAATAAAACAATAAGCTTTTCTTTCTCTCTAATTAACTCCAAGAGATCATCATCACTTACACTTTGTAAAGTTTCACTACTCGACTTCACAAGTAGTGTAAAAAAGAGAAATGCAAAACATATTTTATGGTGCATTTTGATCACGCTAACAAGATATGACTACACTTAATATAATATTTTAGTCCTATATTTAAGTTTACAATAGTTCAAGCCTTCAAAAAGTACGAAGCACTTATGCATGTGTAGTAAGTTTGTTTTATGACTTACGATTTACGAATATACTTGACGATTAGACTACCGTCAGCAAGTCAGCACACCGTTCGGCGTCTGACAGCTCTGTCATTGTCACCTCACCGATCGTCACCAATGTCAGAGTGACATTCTCGTAGGCTGTATCGAAGCAGGCGTGACGTCATTATCCTTTTGAACGCCACGGTATTATGGTATGGTGTGAGAAGGTTGTTAATGTGTCTATGATATTAGTCAGTAATCTATGCTAAGTAAGTTTGATGTTCATTCGTTTTTTTCTCCGCTATGTTTTGTCATTAAAACATATTCTTATTGAATATATATTTATTACCAGCTGGTCGTTATAAGAAACCCTTCCCTAACCTAGCATAAATACGCATAGGTTATGGGCCCAGATAATAACCACGAAGAGAAGATGGAAATATCAAATAGTGTTGTCGGCGCACACGTGCTTCGCTTGAAAGGCTCGCAAAATTGGAACACATGGAAATTCCAAGTAAGGATTATTTTAAACAGCTTGGGTTTGATGGATTTGGTCATTTGTAGTGATACGTTTGTCTGAAAACGTAATTGTTTATGTAATAAATTGCGGTTCGGCTGCCGAGATTTGGAACAAACTGCATAGCGTATATGAGCTTAAATCTACAACAAGCATCCACATGTTGCAGCAAAAGTTCTTTTTGTGTTAACATGTTCCTGGAAGTACGATAAGTGAGTATATATCTAAACTGCAAGATCTCTGTAGTAAGTTGCTTGAATTTTGACAAAAGATAGACGAAAGGATGTTGATAACAAAGATTTTAATGTCACCACCAGAAAGCTATAAACATTTTGTAATTGCTTGGGAGTCGGTCGAAGAATCTAAACATAACATAAATAACCTAACTGCAAGGTTGCTCATGGAAGAGCAAAGACTCGGTGGCAGAGAGGAGCAGGTAGGGTCGGCGGCATTTGCAGCATATACTAGTAAGCAAAAGTATGGGAAGAGTCGCCCATAAAATAAAGTGCAAGTGTGTTATTTTTGCAAAATCCCTATTCTCTTAGGGACTGGCATGAAGTGCTTGCTCACCAGAATTTTGAGCATGTAAGAAAATTACTGGATTCACATGATATTAAATATGTTAATCACAAGAATGACATTTGTGTCAAATGCTTAGAGGGTATACAACACAAATTACCCCACCCAAGAAGTTCAACGCAGACAAGCAGGCCACTGGAGCTTATACACGCAGACTTATGTGGACCTATGGAGGAAAAATCCTTAGGAGGAGCTCGCTACTATCTTTTGATAAAAGGTGACTACACTCTTTATCGAGTAGTTTACTTTCTAAAAGAAAAATCACAGGTTTGTGAAAAGTTGAAACATTTTATTGTGTTTTCATAAAAAGAAACTGTACAGACTGTGAACAGACTACGCACTGACGGAGGAACTGAGTTTTTGTAACTAAGAAAGTACCTGGAAGAAAAGGGAATTAAACACGAAACTACGGTAAGCTACACACCACAGCAAAACGGAAAGATTGAAAGAGAAATGAGAACTGTGACAGAAGCTGCAAGAACAATGTTACAGGCAGCGTCGTTGAACAAATCTTTCTGGGCAGAAGCGGTTGCTAATGCTGTGTATGTGCTTAATCGCATAGGAACAAGCACAGAAGAAAAGAAAACACCATACTGTCTCTGGACAGGTAAGGATTACGATTTGACTAAATTGAAGGTGTTTGGAAGTGAATGTTATGTGCATGTACCAGATCAGTTAAGAAAAAAATGGAATGTCAAAGGTGAACCTGGATTGTTTATGGGATATGGAAATGAAGAAGGAACCAAAGGATACAAGATCTATTTGGAAAAGAAACACATAGTCACAATCAAAAGAGATGTAATCTTCACTAGAATGAAAACAAGTACAGAACAAGACAGAAATGAGGAACATAGAAAAGAGATTGTGAAACAATCTGAAGATGTGTATTTTGTTTGTAAAAATAAGGAAGAGAAACAAAAGGACAGGAAAGAGGTACAGGTTGTTGTAGAAGCAAAATCATCTGAATTTGAAGATATACCTGGAACAGAAGATACACCTGGAGTAGAAGATTTATCTGCAAAAGAAGGATCATCACGTGATGTAGAAACCTTATCTGAGAGTGATGTGGAACCTGAAAAAAAGATGATGATGATTTTTCACATAACTTTGAAAGTGCAAATAGTAGTACAACAGAAGAAGGAGAGCAAGTAGAGGAAAAAGGGTACTGAAAATACCAGAAAAAATCAAAGATTACGTTTTACTTACTTTTGAAGATGTTATGAACTCACCTGAAAAAAAACAATGGGTAGAAGCGATTAGGGAAGAAATGAATTCATTACAACAAAACCAAGTATGGGAGCTCGTAGGTAAACAAGAACCAAAAGGAAAAAAGTACTTACTAATAGATGGGTATTCCGTGTAAAAGATGATGAACTTATAAAGCTCGTCTTGTAGTAAAAGGAAAAGAGCAGAGGGATACTGACTATGATGAGATATTTAACATTGTTTGCCATAGCAGCAGCTAAAAATCATGTATTTATGACGTTTGACGTCAAAACAGCATTTTTAAATGGAGAGCTAAAAGAAAATGAACATATATATGAAGATACCATGTAAAGGAGACAACAATGGAGAGAAGATTTGTAAACTAAGAAAGTCCTTATATGGATTAAGGCAATCACCTAGGAGGTGGAATGAGAAGTTTCTGAAAACTATGAAGGAATTAGGATTCACACAGACGAAGAATGAACCTTGCATTTTCAAGAATAGTGAAGCATCTATCATGCTAGCTATTTATGTTGACGATGGACTTATAATCGGAAAAGATAATTGAATAGCAAGTTTAAAGTGAAAGTTTATGAAAAACCTACTACATTCCTTGGAATGGAAATAACTACAGATAACAAAGGAATATACCTGAGTCAAGCTTCATACACAAAATCAATATTAGAAAAGTACAATATGGAAAATTGTAAATCTGTAGAGACACCATGTTTGTGGGAAAGAGAGGACAGAGATGATGATCAAAATCCAAAGAAAGACATCATAAAGTTTCCATATAGAGAAGCTGTAGGTAGTTTGTTATATTTATCTACTAGAACACGCCCGGACATTGCTTACGCAGTGAGTAAAGCTTCAAGATACATGGAAAATCCAACGCAAAAGCATGGGATTGCTTTAAAAGGATTTTTAAATATCTCTCTGGCACATTAGAAGAAGGATTGTTTTACAAGTTTAAAGAGAATGTTGAATTGAATGCATACACTGATGCCGATTATGCTGGTGATCAACAAACCAGAAGAAGTACATCTGGATTTATCATCATGATAGGAGAAGGACCAGTGGCATGGGCATCAAGAAAACAGCCTATTGTTGCCTTATCCTCAACAGAGGCGGAATTTATTGCAGCAGCTGAGGGGTGCAAGCAGGCAATGTTTATAAAGCCTTTATTGCTGGACATTGGGATTAATGTTACCATTTTATTCAAAGTAGATAATCAGAGTGCTATCCATTTAATTAAAAATGGTATTTTTAATAAACGATCCAAACATATAGAAGTTAGATTCTTTTATATTCACGAGCAGTATAGCAAAGGTTGCATGAGTATAGAATATTGTCCTACAAACATGCAACGAGCGGACATTTTAACGAAAGCTTTGAATAAAAATAAATTTGTGATTCATAAATTAAAAATGGTTGTGCGAGTAGGTTGTGCTTAAGTTTATTTGTTATAGTTTGTAATTTTATGAAATAATGTGTGATTTATAAAATTAGGAGGGGATGTGAGAAGGTTGTTAATGTGTCTATGATATTAGTCAGTAATCTATGCTAAGTAAGTTTGATGTTCATTCGTTTTTTTGTTTGTTTGGTTGTCATTAAAACATATTCTTATTGAATATATATTTAATACCAGCTGGTCGTTATAAGAAACCCTTCCCAAACCTAGCATAAATACGCATACCTATATGGCCATAGATAAAAGAGAGGAAATAGGCATATTATTTAAAATCACTCGACCTGAAGGCAAATGTTTCTCAAAACCCAATTATCGATATAGAAAAATAGTAAAATAATTAGAATTATTAAATCATTCCACAACATGTTTTGCTTTCAATATATTAGTTGGAAAGAATATGTGTATGTATTAGGAATATTAAAATCACGGCTATCTTCCCCAAAAGAATCGAACAAACATATAATTAAGTACCTATAATAAGAGTTCAAAACCACCGAAACGTAGACATTCTTGTTTACACCTTTCTTTAAAGAAGGTTTAATATGTAGACTTCAGTGGTGTATGATGAACAGGTAACAAAGAAGTGATAAATTCAACTAAATGTCTTCTTGGTACATAACCATATTTATTTCATATTTGTGAGTTCGGTGAAGTTCCCAGTGAGTCCGGGTTGTTGGTGTGTAGTGAGAGTGACTGGCTGCTGCGTAGACGGGAGAGAGATGTTCTACGCTGATAAGGCACTACGGGTAATCAGCCTGGAGCGGTTACTGCAGGCGTGGTATCCCTGTTGAGGTCGGCGATGCTATCTGGCTGAGACTTGACTACTTCTTATTGTTGTAGGAGTGTATCCGACGGTGGCAATGATAATGATGCTGATCTGTTCCACAAAAGGCTGCTTAAAATCACGTCAGGGTCACCTCTGTGGAGGAACTAGTGTTGGATCCTTCGACCAGGCTTGGTGATCGCGGCCTAGTGGTTGATGTAATCGGCCGGCTCGAGAACTTTTGTTGCGTGTTCCTAGTGTTGCAGGATTGGTAGTTCCTACGTAGTTCAGCTTGTCGTCGCTAGATGACGTTGAAATATGTTTTTGGTGTATGTGGAAGTCTCCACAAAATAATACGTTTACAGTGTCATAACGTCTACGAAAAGTAATGGATAAATAATTTAATTAAAATAGAATATTATACAATTTTGTAATTGCCCGTTTAAAGGTTTAATTTAACAACACTGGCATAGTCATAGGTATAGAAAATAAATTATTAGACAGATATATATTTAAACATTTGTGATAAAAATATTCAGTAATAATTTGTAATGTAATAATTCCAAATAAATTAATTTAGAGAACAAAACAATTTAAAATTAAGTTTCAGTACACTAATAATCTCTTTCATATGTGTCAATGTCAGACATTATGACACATTGTCATTTACTGACATTCTTGTGATCTGGGAATGTCTATGTTGGTGGTTTATTTGAATTAAGTAAATAAAGAGAAATACATTAAGCCAATTTAAACAATTTATATTATAATTAAAATATTTTTGTTTTGAGTAGGAAATTAATTGCTGTATAGGTTTTATTCTGATAAGAAAATTTTAAATATACAACAACAGGTGAAGGTTTCTCTAATTCAATGTCATTATTTGCTACGTCCGTCCTCCCTTACACCTAAACATGATTACCTTGTGAAAGTTCGATCTAACAAACTTGATATACTTTATTTGCTGGTGATTGTTAGTCGTTCGTTCTTATTTCTTAGTGAAGCTTAGAGGTTGTCATGAGCGTACTGTAAAGATATAGATTATAAGGAGTAACGCATGAGTCATAATTTGTAAATTAGGATTGCTGATCTAATCTTGACTAGTTAGAATCCTGTTGTATACTTATTTTCGAATTTCTTGTAAGAGTGAGCTGAAAAATGTCTGAAAATGAAGAAAAGGTTGTAATGACCCCAAAGTGCAAGACAGCAAATTCCACTACTTTAGTAATTGAGAGAAAGTCTGTGGAACCAGAAGCCAGTGATAAAATCCATGTGGCTGGCGGGGACCATACAGGAATCATAATAAATAAAGAAAAAAATTATGGTATGTATAATAATTTTTTATACTTTGTTTTAATGGTTATAAATGAATAGGGACTGTATATAAAATATTCAGGAATAACATTTGCCACAGTAAGTTTTCATATAAATATATTAGTACCTGGGAGACTGAGCTTTGCTTGGTAACTTTTGTAAAATAATTTTTTTTTTTAAATAATTTTTGCGTTTTTCATTAAATACTATGCAGTTAAACTTAAACTGCAAAACAATCAAATCAAAATTGTCAGAGCCGTTTCTGAGATAACCAAAATATAAATACATACATTAATAAATACTTACATACAAGAATTGCTTGTTTGAACTAATAAGACATCCTTTATATTATTATTTATTTATTGGATGAAATTTATATTAAACTATTTCTTCACTAACTTCTTGCAATTATAAATTTAATATTGCTTAGTTTTAGTATTTAAATCATGTATAGCGAAATCAGGTCATCAATGAGTTAAACAAGTATTTACTAAAAAAGTTCTTTCTATTTATTAGTAAAAAAAATTCATTATATTATGTATTTATTCTTATCACATAATTAATTACCTAGTCATAATTAATAACCTCTTCTCTCCCATTGAACATTTATTGATTCAATAATAAAACCTAGTCCTACCTAATCATACCACTAAAATCAGGCCAAAATGGAGTAAGTACTATTCCTAGTATCATTGTCAATATGTGCGCATGACTGCAAAATAATCTAAATTAATGTAGCGACTGTGGGTAGCTTATGGTGTCTATACACAAAATAAAGTTTTGAATAGCGTAATAGGTAGCTGAGTACTCGTAAAATAACAATACTGCAAATCTAAAGTAGAAGAAGTTACAATATGAAGGCCCCCATAACTAGAATTTTTATTTTATTTTTTATATTTAAAGCAAGTCAAAATGAATCAAAATAGGAAGCTAGATTCAGGTCCGAAGATTGAAGACCACCATTATAGATACGGATGATACTAAAATGGTGGTCTACAGTGTGAAGGCCTCAAGAAACGCTTTTTCATGCCCCGCTTCAAGGCTTGTAGGTTGAACGGAAAATTTGTGTGTAATAAATTCCATTTTAATGGCCGCACCATTAAAACATGGAATCCATTACACACAAATGTTTGTTTTCTGCGATAAAATGTAGCCTATGTGCATTCCAGACTAAAATCTATCTCTGTGCCAAATTTCATCCAGATCCGTTCAGCCGTTCTGGCATGAGTTACAAACATTAATTCATCCATCCAAACTTTTGTATCTATATTAATATTATAAAACTGAAGAGTTTGTTTGTTTGGTTGAACGCGCTAATGTCAATAACTACAGGTTCGTATTGAAATAATATTTTTTGTGTTGGATAGTCCATTTATCGATGAAGGCTATAGGCTATATAACATCATGCTATGAGTAATACGAGCAGAGCATCAATGAAAAATGTTGCAAAAACTGTGAAAATGTACAAACACAGACAGAAGTTGCGCAGGACAGCTTATAATAGTAGTAAGATAAGTATGTGTATCAGTAGTCTGGTTACCATAGTACAGACTCTGCTTATTTACTATTATATAAACCGCTTATAAGATCACATCTTGAGTACGCTACACCTGTTTGGAACCCATTTTATAATAAATATAGAGACCAATTAGAGACAGTTCAACGCAAATTTAATAAAATTTCAAGTTTCAAGCTCAATAAATTTCTTTAATTACAAATGTTTTCATACTTGGTCATCATAAAAAATATTGCTAGACTAGTTCTCATTAACTAGAATCAAACTACGTAGGCTTAGACGAGACCAAACATTTTTATATAAGATCTGTCACAATAATTTTGATTGTAATGAATTAATGAACCAAATTTACATTTGCATACCTAGTAGCTCTTTAAGAATACGAAACTTAATCTATTCGTCCCTAAATCAAGCAGAACTAACTAAGCTGGAGAATGGGCTCCCCTAAGAAGAATTATGAAATAATATAATGATAATTTCACTGACATAGCTATATTTCGCTTGTCAGCCTCAAAATTCAAAAATGCAATTTTACAAAACGTTAACATGTAACCTAGTTTACAATTTTAGTTTTCTCTGTGCCTTATAATTCTGTTATTTTGTAATTCACTAGTATGCTAATATTACTTTGTGGATAACGGTGCTACTTGCATGATTAATTAAGATAATATTTTACAAACAAGGAAAATTTTGTAAGCTATTATTGCGCAACTGTTTGTAGTCCTGAATAAAATAAAATAAAAGCAAACAACATAACTTTTGTTTTAGCATTATTATTCTGCATAACATAAATACAGATTACAATGTTATCTTTCATGTAACTAACTACTATTTCCTGTGTCCAGTAACATTTATTGTGATTTTTATTAACTTATTTTTGGTTTATATTAGCCTTATCAGAAAATAAATGTGGTTATAAATAAGTCTATAAGTATTATTTTATCATATCTATACCACTTCATAATAGAGGAGCTAGAGTATTTATGTTTGAATATCCGAATCGGGATGTCAGTTTAATTTAAAAAATAACAAAGTAACCATACAATTGTTTTTAAACTTTCGCGTCAATGGGATCGGTCCAATTCAATCGAAATATCAGGGTAGCAAAAAGGTATCATATCTTATAACCATTCCCGCTAAATAAGTCGAAACGACTGCGACTCGTGAATTTTAGCATTTTGTAAACATTGAATAGTGAGACATTAAACATCGAGTATCAGCTGATACTCCAAAATAATCACAGTCCTTTTTTCTTCCAGCAACCAGTTGAATCTTCTCTGTCTTGCAATGTGTATCCATGTGTAAGATAGTAAACGCTTTTTCATTTTCTTATAAAGTTGAGCCTTAAACACAATCCCTGACAAATACATAAGCAAGTGCAGTTTGAATTATTAGTTTTATACTTTACATGCTGCACCTTCTGCAAGATGGCATAGGTACTCTTGAAAGACAAATCCGTCTATCAAAAGTAATTAAATTTAAGTTTTAATTTTTATAAAAAAAGTTATAAATGAATAATTTATCTCATAATTTACCTCATCGTGCGGTATAATTTGACACGCATTCTACAATAATACTATTTCATATAATATAAGACAAAAATTTATAAAAGTTAAAAAGAGGCTAAACTCTAGAAAGGTTATAGAATTTAAATATTTTCCTATATGATAGGATATTTAAAAGTTGTAAATGTGAAAGATACGATCATAATTTGCTAATAAGCAAATTTCATACTATGCTTATTAGCAAATTGCGTTTTAAGAAAGAAAAACAGATTTTTTTTTTAATAATTTCTAGTTTTTAATCTATGAAGTAATTTGATTTTGAAGTGTCAAATAGTTTCTATGAAGTAATTTGATTTTGAAGTGTCAAATAGTTGATTTTTCCTTAAAAACCAACTATTTGATTTGCGTTCCTCAAAAGGAAAAATGAATACCCTAGAAGATCAGATCGGTATCTGTCTGTCTGGCTGTCAAGACCCTTTTTCTCATTAACGCGTATAGGTATCAAATTGATATTAATCAAATATTATGTCTGGGGTTCGTTGAAAATGTAACAATTCAAGCTTCCAAGTCAACGCAATCAAAAGAACGACCATATAAGCTTCATATTTTAAGACTTCGCAGGTAAATTAAAACCTATGGGGTACTTCCATTAATTTTTGTTTTTGAAAATTAACTGTGACTTATATCGACTGCCGTTCTAAATTAGATTGAAATTGGCATAATTATCATTTACTTTTTTTTTTAGTTGGTAGCAATATGATAAAAGGGGTTTAAGAAGTTATCATAAATTTTATAAACAATACTGTTTAGACAGACTATCAACTTTTCTTCTTCTTCCTTTATATTACTTCAATGTTATACTGTACGTATGTTAGGAGCCATCTAGAATACGCACCACAGATATGGAATCCACAGTATAACAAATACAGAAACCGTATTAAGGGTGTCCAAAGGGTATTCATTAAGTTCCTATGCTTTCGGATTCATATACCATACCAGTCTGAAAGGTATTTAGATATTTGTAGAAACTTCATACTTTCAACTTTTAAGTTATCGCCGTCGACTTGCATATTTTCTAAAATCTTGTCTAATGAAGTGGATTGCCCTGACCTCCTACACAAACTTGAGTTTAATGTGACAAGAAGCATCCGGTAAAATGGTACCGGATCCGATTGACGTTTAATCATGCCAGATCCGCCGGATTCGGTTTTCCGGATTGCAATCTCTATGCGGTAGACAAACCGGAATGGTTTATTTTTTAATTTAAGTCAACATTCCTACGTCAAGTTCTAAACGCATCCTTATTGTCATTTCGGGCGGAGAATAATAATAGTAGTATTCTGTAGGTATCTACGAATCTGGCGTCTCTAATTGAGTTAAGAAATTAAATTCTTCAAGCGTACCTACCTAATTATAAATTACCATTCATTAGCCCTACATTAAGTGACTGCAAGACAATGACCATTGTACCTACTCATTTTAAACAATAAATGTTCTCTTGCTTTACGATATGTTAGATAAGAAATGAATGTTTGAAGTTTAGGTTGCAAATGTTGAAAATATGTTTAGCATCGTAATTTCTTTTCGGTACTGGTAAAGGATGATGGAGCTCATCCAACATTACGATTTTCTTAGTGATATAAATAAGAATGATTATTTGACCAAAGGTGGTAGAAAAGTAGTAAATAGCAAAGGTGGTAACAATTGGTAATCTCCTTTTTTTCGATGGTTAAAAAAATCATGATAATAGAGAAATAGAATACAGTTATTTCAAAATAGTGAGTTTTTGGTAGTTCCACCTTTGAGGTCTAAAAATTTATTAATTTGAATATAAAATATACAAAATTTATATCTAAAGAAGGTAGCAGCTGGCATAGACTGGTTGCGGAATGCGGAGGACCGGGTGCTACGGTACACAATGGGAGAGGCCTATACCCAGTGGACTGCAATAGGCTTATTGATGATATTCTTGCATTTGTAATGAACTATGGAGTAGAAAAAATCAATAAAAAAACCGCTGTGTTTCGTCAACTCATTGAACAAGAATAGGAACTAGGCTTATTTGTATAAAAAGAATCCGAATTTTATTAAAGATTAAGATTACTTTAACTTCAATGCATCTCATTTTTTTTTTACAGAAAATGGAGTAACAGAGCCCTGTCACGCCCAATTAGAATTTTACGTATATTTGGTATCGGGTGCAACTGGGAGTCACACAAGAGAAGCGCGCGGTTTGCGGTTCTGGTTTAAACCCCACATGTCTCCAAATGAACGACCTCATGAAGCACAAGCATTTTTCCGAGAGCTTGTCAGCCCACATGACTTCCCTAAAGGTATTTTTTTATTATCTACCCTCTGTACTAGACTTTAGCCTCGTCTTCGAATAACACCTCAGTACACATAGCTCCTACGTGAACTCAATTGTAAATATGTAATCATAACTTTACCGTAGTAAAATAAATGACTTTGAGGCCTCCTACTGCCATCAACATTAAATAAAGTACGATGTATGTTTTTTTATTATAAAAGGCGATGTTAGCCGTATTTAGTCAGTGTCCGTTTATGAGTCCGAGACATATAAATCGGTCGGTTGTAGTTTGGAGTGATTTATTTGACATTTCTTATCAAAAAAAAGGCGGTATATGGAACACTCATTGCTTTGCAAATAAATCACCGATAAAGATTGAATGGTAAAATAAAACATACCGATATAAACCATATTGATGTCACTTTTCATCGTAAAATATATCTTCCTGTTGCCGGACGCACCTATCTTTTGGTTTTAATAAAAGGACTCCAAGGTCACAATCCACACCGACCAAGTACAAATGGACTAGATGGAAATACCTTTTATTGTTATTTTGATAAACATTAAACTGCATAAATATGCAGTGACACAGATGACCAAGGATCAGAAGACCCTAGGTGCTTATTTCATATTATGTACTTATTAGTGATTATCTGTAAAGATGTTTTCGCTCTGAACACTTGTCCGGCCATAATAATATTATCCCTATTAAAAAAACTTACTAAAGACTAGAAAAGTAAGTGTTAAATGATAAGTATGAAAGAGCAGCTCGAAATTATATCTAGTTTTCTAGACATCATTCCTAACATTTTAATCCTGTAGTTTTGAGTAAAAATAAACTATCTTTGGGTATCCAATGTCTATACTTTTGGATCATCTGTCCAGACACGTGTCTGGTGTGCTGTGTTCAGAATTAGCGGATGGAGTATTTTCATGTGTTAAGTTGTTAGTAACATTGTGTTGTTTTTTTGTTTCGGTGAACAGCAATGTATGTTTTCCTCTGCCAGTTTACAAAACAATGATACCAAGAAGTAGTCGGCTGCAGAATAACTCTTACGCTATGTGCATAAAAATATATAATAAAATCCCAAATTGTATAAAGACATTACCTCTAAATAAGTTTATAACAAAACTACGTTGGTGGCTTATGCTAAACAATTTTTATTCCACCAAAGAATTTCTTACAAACAAGGAGTTGTAAGAATAATAAATGGAACTAGAGCCTAACGTAATTAATTAACTAATTGATTTATATTTGACCTGATGAAAAATGACAATAATAATAATAATATAATATAGTCACATTATCACATAAGTTATTTTAATAATTTGTGAAACTTTTGCATGTTATTTTCATGGCTAAATGGGCCTATTCGATTTATATCAATTTTGTAATACCACACTTTTTTACCCCATTTAAAGCATATAAATAATTTGAATTTGAACACTGTTAACAGGGGACTGTATTGTGATTGAATCGTAAAAATCAAGAGAGCTAACTAGTATTTAATTTTAAGAGATTTAGATAACTTTGTAAAATGACTTTAAAATTATTTAGGAAATATCCAATCTAACAAATAAACTAAAAATAAAATTTGCAGGGGACTGTTTGTCTTAGTAACCCCAATACATTTTTACTCCACAAACAATGCACTAACATTAATTGCTAGTGCTACTGGCATACATTTTAGTCTTTATATCTGCCAGTTAGCGTTTATTTTTGGCAATTGTCATTTAATGGTTAAAATACCCGGCAAAACAAATATTTCAATGATTGAAATTAAATAAATCGAACGATTTTTGGTATTAATCATTTTGAAGGAGAAGTTACTTAATTGTGTTTTTAAACATTACCCACAAAATTTGACTTTTGGTATAGGTGGTCTGGAGTTCTGGACAGCCGTGCCGTTTACGTGCTTACAGAAAATCACCTTTGATACGATCCGACGAATTACCGACTATAAAAAAAAAATAGGCTGATGTTTTTATCTTGTATTTGTTTTTAATTTCAGATTATGTTGGTTACATAAAAAAAATAATGAAGTTAATGCAACACAAATATCATCAACTCAAACTTCTAGAAGTTGAACTTCGTCAAGAAGGATGTGGACCACCTTTACCTGGTTTGTATCTGCATTATTACACAATATACCTAAACAGTCGAGACAAGAATTTTACTTGATAAGTATTAATGTTTCAATGATATTTAGAATTCTGATTTAACCACCTGCAATATTTTAGTGTTACATAGTACTATTACGAGCCGGGGTGAAACATCTCATACTATCTATCTGACATGGCCGTTTTTGGAAAAGTTAACGGTTAAAATATGGCGCCCTGCATCACAATTTATTTCCAATACTCGTTAACAGATGGCGCCCGCATGTCAATTTAGGCTTCGACAACAGTATCTACTAACACAGGCAAATATTTTACAACTCCTATTTCCAATCAAAGTAAAAAGGCTGCTAGCTCTACTAGCTGCGCCTCGCGGTTTCACCCGCGTAAGTCCCGATCCCGAGGGAATATCGAGATAAAAAGTGGCCTATGTGTTAATCCAGGTGTCTAGCTCAGTAGTTTTGCGTGAAAGAGTCACAAATATCCATACACTCTCACAAACTTTCACGTTTATAATATTAGTACGATTTCCGAATATCACTGTTACCACTGTGGTGTATTTGAGTTATTGTGTGTTAGACTTCAATCATTCAATAATATTAATATCTATGTATGAGTTATTTCTTGTTTGTAAATCATTGTTTTGTAATTATATCTCATATAAACGTTTGTGTGTGTGTTTCGGGGATCCCGAACTAGTTCCGGACTTGACACGAGGACCCTTTATCAAGGAGTGAAGCGTCCTTACGTGAGTAAAACCGTGTCTGTAATCAATACGATTACCACCCTTTAAAGTTTTTATTCTAAATAAACGTTCTTCAAAATGTTCACTAAGATTATATGTTACACTTTTCAAAATGACATACGCGGAAAGGACTTAAACTGTAAAGGATTAAGGCAGGGGAACAACACGAGGATGTTATGAAAATAACTGGCTCGACTTGCCACCGCTGTAATTAGCAAGCGTTAGTTCTGACGTGTTAGCAATAGGTCCTTACATATTATTTGAAAGACCCATAGATACATAAGCATAATCATCACGGTCCTTTCTCCGAATGAGAATGCTATCTGAAGAAGAATGCCCACTGTAGGCGTTTGACATCCATGTTTTGACGTTTTATACATATTAAGTTCTTTATTTCGGAAAAAACCTTATGCTACCCCAAATGCAAATACTTACAAAGTAACATGACGCCTACTGATGCATCTACTACATTATTGCAGGTAGTTAAATCATGATTAATGATTATGGATACGGATATTTGTGTCGCATCACTAAAGAATAATAGAGATGAACATGAGATAGAACATCGAATGACCTACTTGTTTTCCATACTCATTGCATTATTGCCATTATCATTATTTAAGTAGGTCACTTTGACCAAAACGTAATTAATTATATATTTTTAATTTTATCATACAGAAACGAACGGCGTTATAACGAGTCAGAACATTATATACAACTATTCTAACGGCTGTATGTATATTATTTTAGTATGTATATACTATTATGCATGTTATTTATTCTCCGATTATTTTTTCTATCAAAACTTATACCTACAGTTGACCATACGCTCTAAAACTCTAAAATATTTCTTGGCACTTAGGTATACAGAACTTGCTTTGGTCAAATTTCACACTATCGCAAATTGTTTTGCACATCTGATTGACACAAATGCTGAGAGTCGTTTGTCCCTATATTTTTTTAATTGGTTGTTGTCAAGGAGTCTCTCGGTTTCACTCATTAAATATTTTTTTTTACATATTAGATGTGTTTTTATACATAGAAAAATAAACTTATAATTTGGTTACCCAGATCTAAGACATGGAGTCTCTTCAATCCGTGCATTGGTTCTAGGTGGTTACAATGAATACCAACCTTGGCTTTTTATTAGTTGCAATAGAATTTACTCTAGACTACCCGCCCACGCGTTGCTATGGCTAAGTAAGATGCAATAAAAAATATTATTACTATAAATTGAGATAAAAACTATCCTATCTATCAAGATGGACCAAACTGCACATAGTGTGCAAAATTTTATTAAAATTGGTATATTAGTTTAGGAGTTTATTGCGGACAAACAGTTTATATATATATTTATGAATGTCAATGGTTCTCATGAACCATGATGTGTTTACAATTTGATTTGTCTTTTACTTTTGAGTCATAGACTGTGGCATTTTACAAGTCAGTTTTAAGAAGCATTTTATAATTTAATCGTGTGGCATTACTTTGCAAATCTGTTAAATATCAAAGAAAAAATGCCGTAAAAGAATCTCTAGCGTAAACTTTCAACGGACTAATGCCGCGTTCCAATAAACAAGAAACGATTCGTTTTGCTTATGAACGGTAAAATTTCGTTGAATTTTCGACGAAAATTTTACCGTCCGTAAGCAAAACCAATAGTTTTTTGTTAATTGGAACGCGGCATAAATAAATAAACTAAATAAAAACCATTTTACGTTTCAAGTGATTCATTTATTTTTCTTTAACGACTACTTAAAATTTGTTATGTAAAAAGTAAATGTTTTTCGGTATAGTCCAATCGAGCCATATATATAAACAAAACTATAGATATTTGTTAAGTTTTGTGGTGCCTTGAGGCTAGATGCTTATTATATCAATCATCTCCAGCTATGAAGCGGGTACCAATATTCAACAAGTATAATTACGCTGATTAAATTGAATTTAGAATATGGTCAACTGTGCCTATATTTCAAATTAACACAAACTGCAATGGATGTGTTTGACAGCAATATTAATTCCCAATAGATCCCCTGAACATAATAGTTGCAATAATATTATTTTACTGCTTTCACTAAACTCTCATTCATGTATATTATGTATGAAATTTGTATTTTTGTTGATTTCTTTTTATTTAAAAGAAATGTATCAAATATTTTACATTGTTTAGATTATCTGTATTAGTGACAGATTATCATTTAGGAAAACTATATCTACTATTCTTTTTAGGTTTTTATTTATGTTAAATTAGAAAACATGCATGTACAAAGTCGTTTCATAATAAAATACAAGTAGTATAAAATTAGATGTCGTACATACCATATCGTATAAAGATGTCACATTCGTTTCGTTAGACATTCATTAGACAAATTCGATAGAGAATATTAATTCACAAACAATGCCATGATGAAATAGATGTTTAGCTAGATAGTGTTATAATACTGAGCTCATTTTGTACTTCTGATAAGTAACATTATTATACCCACGTGATTTAAAGACTGATACAAAGGTTTGTCATTATTCACACAATATCATTTTGCTAAAAGTTTATTGAAACGAAATTTTTTTTTTTCCTTATTAATGTTTTTTTTTAAATTTCCTCTTTTTTGTATCAAATTTTATTTTATTTGAAATTTACAAATATTAACATTATTAACGCATCGCAATTGGCATATTGATTAAACTGTAACCTCTGCTATGAGGAGGACACTGGCCCCAGTTATACTAGTGCAGGGGTCAGGAAATTCTTAACTATGGATGTACACATTTATTATGTCAATAAAGAATTATTATTATTATTAGAAGTTCTCGCAAGTTACACTTCAGACGCTCGGCGGATGGGGGCTAGTCGGAAAAAAGTGTTAGTGCAACAAAAAATGCTGACCGCGAGTCGATATATTTTATTCACGCCATCTGTAGATTCTACGCGATACTACTGTAAATTTCATGTTGGTTGTATACGAGGGCGGCACTGAAAATTTCGGGAATCAAGGAAGTGACACATTACTATTTAAAAATGTATTTATTGCTTTTCGAAGTATTCTCCGCGAAATTTGACACATTTTTCCATACGATGGAACCAATCATTGAAGCAACCATTCCATTCGGAAGTTGGGGTCTTCAAAATGGCCGTTTTGTAGGCGTACACAGCTTCTTCAGGTGATGAAAATCTCTGACCATGCAATTTATTCTTTGTTTTAGGGAAAGTATAGAAATCATTAGGGCTTAGGTCGGGGCTGTACGGCGGATGGTCTAATAATTCTATGTTTTCTTGCTTTAAAAACTCTTTTGTTCTGTGCGCGGTGTGAGAACTCGCATTGTCGTGATGGAGGATGATGCGGCGGTTGCAGTTCTCTTTACGGAATTCAGAAATGACCTGTGGCAAACAAATGCTAGCATATCATTCTGCATTAACCGTTCTTTGTCCCTCAGGAGAAATAGTCGCAACATGGCCGGTTTTGGAGACAAACGTGGCCACCATTTGTTTTGCAACACTCCGTGAACGAACAATTTTTGTGGGCTTTAACTCATTTTCGAACACCCAAACTCGTGACTGGTTTTTTGTTTCGGGTTCGTACGCGTATATCCAGGATTCGTCACCTGATACGATGTTGTATACAGCATTTGAGGATCCTGCGTGGAATCTTTCGAGAGTTCTGACGCACCAAGTAACGCGAGCCGCTTTTTGCTCTTCACAGAGCGAATGCGGTATCCATCGGGAAAACAACTTTTTTACACCTAATTGTTCATGCAAGATTATTTGTATTTGACTCATGCCAATGTCTAAAATTGCCTGAATTTCGCGGTATGTCACATGTCGATCTTCCTCAATCAGCTTTCGCACAGCATCAACGTTTTCTTGGGTGACTGCAGTTTTTGGACAACCTTGACGGGGATCGAAACCAGCGATAACTTGTGGTTTTGGATGGGGCTTCATCACCAAATGCAGAAATCATCCGGTCAACACACTGTTTTTGCGTTAAACCACTTCGAAAGTCATAATAAATCATCGCTCTTGAATTTTCTCGAGTTAATTCCATTTTCTCAACGACTAAACAAGTATGACAATACCTTGTGATAAGACCGAGAATCTTTTTTTAAATAAATCAATGGTATTCGATTTTTAAAACCAAGGAGTTTTCAATTAAAAAGATTTTAATATGACAGAAACAGTGGAAATATTCCATTCCCGATACTTTTAGTGCAGCCCTCGTACAAATTATCTATAGGTATATTAGTTCGGAAAACTTTCACAGATTTCATTAAATATATATATATGTAGCAAAAGGAACTCGCAAAGACACCTTACGCGTGTTTTTTTTTGTATGTAGGGTTAAATTCTATTTATTTACTTAGGATATTTTTTTTCTTACTTGGCGTTTGTTTGTTAATCAGTATTCTACATGAGATTAAATTAATCTCGGTATAACAAACATCAGTAATTAATTTAACAAAGAGTATATGTATTGTGTTTTGTTGATATTGATGTGAAACTATGTACCTACTTACATCGTTCAATATATGTATTTATAAATAATAATTATTTTAGCTTACATAGAAGATAGCGTGGGGAATCAAATCCCAGTTATATCAGAACAAAGAGTGCTGGACATGATAGAAAATGCATACCCAAATCCTCTAACGGTGGACTATTTTGTCACGTAAGTAACAATATATTTATAAAACTTTTAAGCCAAAAGTTGTGCAGTCCGTCTGGTCCAGCTGATTTCCAATTTGATGATAAACGGACTGCACTGCTTTTGTTCTCTGTGATTATCTCAAAAGGTTCCATTTTTTTACATTTTCGCATGACCGCTTAACATCTCGCATCAAATCACCTTCTGTGTGAATGACAGGCACCGACCAGATGTTACGGCAAAATATATTTGTAACATCATCATCTGGAAAGTGCCTATCACTCACACATGGATCCGCTTGTTCTAATTTTCGGTAAACCCACCTCTTTTTTTTGAACATGCGATTCGGATTATACCGATCAATTCGCTTTTTTAACATCGTATCCTATTTGCCCACGCATAAACTTTTTTGCTTTAGAAAGTCTATGCGCTTGTGACACATGACATGTATTGTTGAGGACTAATGTCAGTCCCTAAAACTGCCTGTTTCACAAAGCGCATCACCTTTGGCCGTGTATTGTCCAATCGAAAGCAAATTAGCTTACTAATGAATTTCCTGGCCTCACCAATACGACCCTCGATTCTACACTGCCAGGCTTGGGTCGAGTAGTAGTGATATTTAAAAAAAAATTAACTCCCGCTACTCGGCATACTGCAACAGCCGCACAGTAGAGAATGTGTATCACTAAGATCTTCGCTATTGTCTAAATTTGTTATTCTTATTATTAACATATTTCATTTAATTACAGCGCTGGACAATGGTCCAAAGCAGAGGTGAAAGATGCTTTAGAAGCATTAGAAGAGAAGGGTCTGACGCGGACCATGTCAGAAGGCCTGTATGTTCGTCAACACAGTGTTGATACACAGGTAATGTAGCTTTAAAAATTGTCTATTATCCGAACTAAAAAATATCCATGGGATCATAGTATTGTGAGCGACATTAAGATGGCGATGGTGAACGTAGCCGTAATGACCCCTTGCGTGGACGGCATAGTGGTGTGATTATGGCTGATGGTTTGGGATGACCTCCGTGAAAGACCTTTTCGACCGTATCTTAAAGGACAGTGGCTAATGAGGGCGCCTTGGTGTCTATACATATACCCGCTACCATGGGCGTACCCAGCTTTAAGTCCAGGGAGCAAACATTTTTGTCAACCCAGGTGGGGAGAAATTGTTTTTGACTGTCCAGGGGGCAGCAAAACAAAAACAAAAGTCGAGGGGGGGTGTGGATTCTGACCTCCCCTGCCCCCCCCCCACAATATAGTTGGTTCTTCTTCATATGTCCTCCAAATAGTCTCTACTACAATTTCTAAATCGAACTTTGGTTTAATAACTAGGTAGTGAAACAAATGCCGACATTGCACTCATCACGACAGCCAAGCATAGCCGTAATAACAGCGTTGTACTGCGAGAAGCAAGCCGTGGATGCTATGATGGACAATCAAGAGACTTATGTACGATACACGACTGTTGGTAAGTTTGTTATTGTTAAGATATACCTACATGTTACACAGGTTTGCAATCGATAAAAGGCAGAAAGATCTAAGAAGAGATGCAGCAATCTCCCTTTTATACTCGGACTGATTTGGTCAAAATTGAGGATATTATTTAAAATTCATCAATTTCTTTTAATGAACGCATCTAAAAAAACATGGTAAAAATTTTAAAAGTGGCTGTACCTTCTGTAGCTGAACCTTTTTGAAAACAGCGTTCTGTATATTGTCATATCTTATGTTTTCTTTATCTTACTTACACTACACTTATTTCGGATCAAAAGAAAAAAACGAGCATAACAAAGCTCAATAAGGTTTAATAAAAAAATAAAATATTTTTGTCTACCCTTTTTACCCCTTTGTTTGTCTGAGATTTTGAAATTTTTGTAATGTGCTTAAAGACGTCTTATAATGTTTAGTCCCTTTTTGAAAACAAATAAACTACTATTCTTTTACATAAATCTTATAAAATAATTAATATAAGGTATAAAATAATTGATCAGCTAGTGATGTTTTCATTAGCTGATAAATTATTTTCTCAATCGTAGGAGTGAAAACACCACCAACGTAGACTGGTATAGAATGGAATAGGTTTATTTTAGATAGGGTATGGTACGCACCATATTCGTCCTCATCGTCACTTTCCATCAGGTGAGATCAGCGGCAGAATTACACATTTGCCGCTAGTAGGCTATAAAAATTTTGCCGCCCCTACCGGTCGGTCTATCTAATGCGATACCCCAGGACAAGACATAAAAAATAATGTAGGCCCCAAATTTGCCGCCCCTAAAATCTACCGCCCTAGGCTCCAGCCTACTCAGCCTGCTGCTAAATCCGCCACTAATTGTACTTTATCTCCTATTTTTTACTATTAAATATCACTCACGGCATGAAGTTTTTTTAATTTTATCACGTTCGTGACGTCATTTGCTGTCTGTAGATGCAATTGCGAAATTCGAGTTAGGAATGTAGCAGCGTGACAAACTACTTATCATTGTTAATTGAAATAAATTAGGAGGACTAACGAAATTTCTAAAATGTTACTTTATTGTTTGATAATATTTTTTTTGAGAAATATCTTCGGTACCATTTAAATAGTTTCCTTTTTACCCATCACCAGCTGTCGGTTGTTGCCGTCTGTAGCATGGTGTGCACGTCAAATATTCCATTTCGAATTATCTTTTTTTTATTATAAAAAAATACTATAAAAATATAAAATTATTTTAGTTTTAAATAATAGCGCAAAAACAAAAGTTATTTTGTATTGTAAAATATAATTTTTTTGTCCGTAATTGCTGACGTTGGCATCGTGAGCTCGTTGACGTTTTTCCGACCATGGTATTCAAAATGTTAATTGTTTTAACAAAATATTTAATAATTTGCATTAGGAAGGCCTGGTTTAAGCGTGGTAGGTACTTTTACCTATCACCTTATCAAGCTGAATCATATATATTGCACATAATACTTGACTATGGCTTAATCGTAACACAGTGATTCACTTTGGTAGGAATCATAACTCAGTCTAAATATAGATTTCTTACTCAATGCGATTCTATCTATGTATTAAAGCCATTCTTGTCTATCATATCTCGGAAACGGCTCTAACGATTTGGATCAAATTATGCAGGTTAAGGTTTTGCTTATTAAGTTTATCTATAGGTGAAGGCATCTTTCTTGAAAAAACAAAAAAAATAATTAAAAAGATATTGTATAATAATATGATCTTGTGGTCTAATTTTGTACTTTTATAAATACCTCAAAATCCTACATGAAATCCGATTTGTGACCTACTTTTTGAAAGATTCGTCTTATATTTTCTTTGGCACATGACGGTTTGTTTGGTTGGCCAAAGATGAACGTTGAAGTTGGTAGTAAAACCATAGAAATTATAAAACAAAGTCGCCGCGTCTGTCTGTCTGTTCGCGATAAACTACTGAACGGATTTTCATGCGGTTTTCACATATATAATTTGTTAAGGTTTTGTGTAAATTGATTGAAATATGATTACTGTTGAAGATGTCTCTGCTACCCGTGCGAAGAAGCGGGTTGCTAGTTTTAATATAAATAAACCAGGATAAAAATAAAAGGATATACCTACTGTTGTTTACCTCTATAAGATTAAGTTGGGTGGGTACGTAGTGTTATTGTTTTTCATGGAATTTGTTTTGTTATTATGACCCCGGTGTTTGTTTATGAATGAAATACAACAGGAAAATAAAATGAACATTGGAAAAGGCTCATTCATGTAATTTACGTCATTGACAATATTCGATATCATAGTACACTATTAAACAATCCCGACATGATAAATGAGAATTATTCAAAACAATTTATTATATTAGGGGTCGAAGCCTGGTGTCTAATACAGTTATTTTATTTATAACCTATCACAGACACCGGCGATCCACAAACAAATTTTTAGCACAGTGAAATACAGTACAGTAAATCTTGCCTCATGTTTAAGAGTTCACACGTCCTCTTCCGCTCTGCCGCGTTCCTGTAATTATGGACAGTAAAATTTTCGTTGAAAATTCAATCAAATTTTACCGTCCGTAAGCAAAACGAATCGTTTCTTGATTATAGGAACGCGGATTTAATGTAGTTGTATCTATATATATGAAAATATTATAATACTCTAGGTAGGATGTCAATTACTTGGAATAACTACGGTGGGTATCATAATAAAAACAGAAGCCTAGTTGAGGCCCATGGTTTTAATTTCATTTGCAATAAATTGTAATATTAAATAAAAAGTTCAAACTAACAATTTGTGATGTGCCAAGTTTTGTAGTTTTTAATGTGCAATAAAATTAAATAACGAAGATATCTGGTGGGATATTGATGACTAAAACATAATTCAATTAACTAAGAACAACTACGTGTTTATAAGTGTTACATAACATAATTCTGAATAATTGCATTAGTAAATACATGATTTTATTTAAATACATTTAGTAGCAATATTTCGAGTTGCATCACAAAGCCCAAAAATTCACCAAATGTACATAATAGTGTGGCGACTTCCACATACAGTAAAAAACATACTCTAACATCATCTAGCGAAGACGAGCTGAACTACGAAGTAACTACTAATCCTGCATCGCGCTATGAGAGTTCTCGCGCCGATTAGTAGTTACTTCGTAGTTCAGCTCGTCTACATAGGTAAATACATATCATATAGCATATTCACGCACTAATACATCGCACATTTAGAATTATAGAGACTTCATTTCAAAGAAATGTTTTTTGAGGAAACCCAATTAAAGATTCGTATTTATTTAAGACTGCCTGCAATTTATATTTCATGAGGCGGACTTAGGCCACATGGCATATACGATTCGGATGTTTATTATTCTTTCATCAAAATATAGATTTTTCGACAGACGTTAATTGAGAGACTGTTTCCTGTTTAATTATTATTTGATGAATATGTTTGATTGAAGTCATATTATGTCATGAAGTAAATTTTGACAATTTCCCAAAGTTTCGAATTAGGTCTTTATGATTCTAAAGGAGTAACACATTCAATAATTTTATTATAATTACTGTATTTTAGTTGCCCCTAAGCTTATTTGTAATACTGCTAGCAGTTGTATAAAAAATCCTCTTTTAACTAGTTATGTTTATAACATTTAACACTAAGGCAACATTCACACACAAATATGGACAGCTCTATAATACTCATAAATGTTTCTATCATATTTCATAAACAAGATAATAAATACACAAGAATCTTACATAACTAGGAAAACAATGGCTTTATATAAAATAGTTGACACATAAGTTAAATTGTTATTCAATCCGAAGTCTAGATTAATTTATACAGAAAAACTAGAAAAAAAATATTAATCGCCTAATATAAAACAAAATATCTTAAAAGCTTCAGACATAGTCATTATATTATTTTCAACCTTAGAAGTGCAATATGTGCACCAACACTAAATTAAAATGCTCTGAAAGTCACAGATATTACCACAAAATAGCAGTGTAGATGTGCTTGTGTGTATATAAATTTGATGATAATAACAACACCAACTTAAAAACTTGGAATGCTTTTTTATCTATGACCCTTTTGACCTACAGTCATCTTAGTCCCCTGAATGTAATGTTTAATGTTTGCCTTTGTATAGCATAATTTAGTGTGTCTTCTGTTAGTGACTGTGATAGCCAGGCAGTTTTTTCATGTAATTAATGCATTGTCTACTAAATTAATCTAATGTCCCTTTAGTTATAATGGGGTTACCTTCTATTAAATGGTAATATAAACGCTTAATTTGATACTTAGATCATTTCCATTCTCAGCTTTTCTACTAACTGCACTTGTAACATTATTATTTCACAAAAATGTTTAACCAAAATGGAAATCCAGTCTAGATACCCTTTCAACATCACCATGAACTATTAAGAACCTGATCTCATTCACATTATGCTTCAGTTCAACACTTTCCAAATGTGATGTACCAACAAATACATCCACTATTTCTTCTGATCTCACTCTAAACTTAACTTCAAATGATTTTGGATCTGCAAAAAATAACTTAAGTGATACACTAGAAACAAAATCTAGTTTAAGTTGTGATCCTGAATAAAATAAATTAACGTAATTGTGATCCTGTCATTATGGAGCACAAGTATCAATAATTAATAACTCCACACATCTCACACACGGCCATCTGATCCCAAACTAGGCAGAGCCTGTACTATGGTAACCAGACTGCTGATAAACATACTTATATATTTCTAAATACATATACATAGATAAATTACACCCAGACACAGAACAAATGATCATGCTCATCACACAATTATTTGTTCTGGGTGGGAATCGAACCCCCGACCTCTGGCTTAGCAGTCAGGGTCACTAGCCACTAGACCAACAGGCCAGTCATAAAGTTCATAGGTAACATAATATCATCAATCTTACCTGAAAAATAATCTGTAGCTGCATTATAATCATTTACAGTTTCAGCATATCCATTCTTTATAACCTGTATTGCTATTTTATTTGGATCATAAAAGTTTATGTCCAATTGACAGGCAACATTTGAATAATCTGGTGATCCAGTTTCAAATCCAGTAACTAAACCAATTGTCAATCTGCAACAAAGTACATATATATATAATAATATATATTTAAATTACTTCTTGTATTAAATACAAAGAAATGATGAAATCTTAAAGAAACACTAGGTAATTTCTGACATTGGTTGTTAAAATTAGTAACACAGCAACAGACACGGCTGTCTGATCCCAAACTAGGCAGAGCCTGTACTATGATAGCCAGACTGCTGATAAACATACTTATATATTTCTAACCTTGTTTGTTGCCCTTACAACAAATCTGCAAATGGTTTAATAACCGATTGCATGATGAACAAGGAAAAAATATAAATCTAAATACATACATATTATGGATAAATAACACCCAGACACAGAACAAATTATCATGCTCATCACACAATTGTTTGTCCTGGATAGGAATTGAACCCACAATCACTGGCTTAACAGTCAAAAATGACTTCTTAGTTGAATTTTGACCAATGGAAATGACTTAGAAAAATCATATTTCTTGATCTAAATCTTATAAAGAGTTTTGACTAAACTGTTAAGTATAACCACCTCAATGAAACCCAATATGTGAAAATCAAGTTAGAACTCAACACCCACTATTTATAGTTAGAACTCAGTTCTAACTATAGATAATAGAAGTTCACTGTACAACAGAATTTTGAAGCCAATATGAAACTAATGAAGGAAGGAAGGGTCTAGAAAAACCAAACTGATGACAATTCAGTTGTGATTGACGAGAGTTGTGATCAACATAAACATTGTTACAGATAGCTTTGTTGAAAAACAACAAATAAACAAGGCTTGAAAATGATAAGATACTAATAAAAATATACCATTGCTCACCGTTGTCGTTGCTCAAATGTGTTGCCTGTTATACCAATTGTATCATGGATACCCAATTTCTTCGGTAAAATAAACATCTTCTCGTTTTTAAGTTGTGGTTCTGGCCACGGAGGTACCCGGTTTGTGTTCCCGTTTAGCTGGATACTATCTGGTTCTTCACCGCGCCTTCCGTCTCTGTTATCATTTAAATATATCACACGATCACTTGCTAAACTTCAAAACACAACAAATGTTAGAGATTGCTTTGATAACCTATACGCCGGCTATTTGGTTGCTTACGCCGATGTTTCTTACACATTTTCCCTATATGTTAGTGGGTAAGTATTTTCCTAGCACTCTCTCTCCGTTGGTAATGTTAATTTTTTCATCTGAAATAAATAAACTTTCATTTCTGAATTAGACCCTCTCTTTGACGTAAACTGTTTGATTGACATGACATTAGGAATTCGGTGGGTTTTTCATCATGACATTGACAATTAGAAAAAAGTGCGTCCTTAAAAATTGACACGTTCTATAAAATCGTTTAATGTAACGGAACTCGCGGCGTGTTCACTATATAAGAAAACTAGGTATATTATGTACCTAATTAAGTCATACCCGACTAAGCAATCCCAACACGCTTTCAACATCTTCAATTTATTTTAGCACAAAATTATGTTACACGTCAGACGTTTACGAGGCTCAACGTTTCATCGTGAATGCTAGAGGTAGATATCTGAGATTGAAGCTGTAAGATGACGTAATGATGAAAACAAACAGGCACCGACCTCGAAGTTAAAAGGTTTTACGTCATTTCACTGAGACGTAGGTTCGCTTCGATATTTCACTCTTTACTGCACTGCACTTGGTTTTATATTGTTTCTCGAATACTCATGGATTAAAAAATAAACGTGTAGCGATCTAATCAGATGCTACATGAAAACTGGACTAAAGAATTCTACGCGATGCTCTTAGCATCGGGTGCGGGTGGCGGGTGTTTATTTTATATATCTACATATTATTTTTTGTTTATATCCTGATGAGTGATGATTACTGATGATAATGATAACGGCTTAATAGAAAACTTAACTATGTAAACAACATTTTTAAGATTCACGAAATGAGCAATGAGAAAGACAACAATGGCCAGTAGAAAAAAAAGGTGGAATAATCAAAAAGGAAACATGATTAAGATTGTGATTTCATGTTATTTATATTTACAAAATACTATTTCAACATATTGGGTGTCGGTTCGGTTCTTATGTATGATAGTGACTTACTTGGTATTCTTTTTCACTAGTATTTTAGGGCTTATATTAACCATTTTCATTCGTAGCTTTTTGCTTTGGGAGTCTCGTAAATTCCAATAAAAAATGTTTGATGTTTCCTTCTCGTCTTTCATGAACTATACATACAATTGATTTGTACCTACGACGTTATATACTCCATATTTTATCAGTTATTTGAAAAAGACTGATATAGTATCTTTTTAAAGATTACAGAGCCGGTTAACCATAAACCGTAGGTATAGACTGTGACGAGTGAATGAGTATTTTTATGGCCAGTCATAGACTTAGTATAATCACTGAACGTACAAACAAGATGCCTTGTTTCATACATTTAGTTATTAGCAATCCTAATTTATTCTATGTATGTATGTTCCGATATACACTGAGAGCACTGTTCATCCTCCTCGTACTGGGGAGAAATTCGTTCCGTTATAGACTGCCAGTATACTGCCGCAGTATCGTAGGGAAATATAAAGCGTCATAAACGTCGCCATTTTTGTATTGTGAGCACTGGAGTTTTTGAGGTAAGGTGCTCTCAGTACTGTCACATGGCTGTCACACTGTCACTTTTATATGCGACTAGCAACTCGCCCCGGCTTCGCACGGGTACAAATTTTACACCTAAACCTTCCTCATGAATCACTCTGTCTATTAGTGAAAACCGTATGAAAATCCGTTCAGTAGTTTTTCAGTTTATCGTGAACAGACAGACCGACTCGGCGAGCGACTTTGTTTTATAATATGTAGTGATTTGACAATTGACTTGCATTGAAAATTGACAGTATACTGGACTGCGTTCCGTTATAAACGGTAACCAGGAACAAAACGAACGGCTTCGCAGTATACTGAATTGACGTCGTAACTTAAAGTCCTCTCAGTGTATATCACAAACAGAACATTTTACAGAAATAAAATTAATAAATACTGTATAGGGCCAAAAACTCCAATGAAATCAAAAAAAATATTTTAAACATTTTATACAATCAGCTGGTCTCGACGACGCCGAACGTTTAAGGTCATTCACCGTACCGCACAAAAAGAATACTTACGTTTTTAACGTTTACATTGCGTAGCGCCAAATGAAACTAATGACTATAAATCCTTAATCTCGCATTTTCAAGATGAATTGGCATTTGTATTGTGATAAGTATCCACAGAAGGACGTTTTCGTAAGTTTTTGCGTAGCTCAAACTTACACGCTGTATTTTTTTTGTCATTCGTTCCGCACTCATTCTTTTTACGTGTCAAATCCGGATCAAGGTGTCCGGCCGGATAGTAAATTTTGTCCGGATAGTGGCTGGATATTCTGATGGTTCCATCTCTATAAAAAAGACTCGGGCGAACTACACTGTTTACTGCTGTCAAGGTTAAGAGATGGGTTATTTTAGAGACCTATTAGTAGACGTTATCAAGTTTATCTCCTGCAGCTATGCTAAACCTATCAAGGTTGGGGTTATATTTATGTGGAAATGCTCATAATCCTATCTATATCCATACTAATATTATAAATGCGAACGTAACTCTTTTGTTTGTTTGTTATCTTTTTACGACTAAAGTTCCGAACGGATTGTAATGAAATTCGGTAAGGATATATCCTACGGAAGGACATAGGCTTTTTATCCCGGAAAAATGTACGGTGCCGCGTGATAAATATAAATAAAAAATGTGAGTTTGTTTATTTTTTTTGGTTGCCTTTAAAAAAAGGGGCCTCACTGTTTTGTCCTTGTAAGGGTTATCGCGTATATAAATTCAAAAACTACTGAACCGATTTTCATGCGGTTTTCACCAATAGATAGAGCGATTCATGATTAAGGTTTAGGTGTATATATGTTAAGGTTTAGTGTAAATAGGTTGAAATATGATAATTATTGTTGAAGATGTCTCTGTTACACGTGCGAAGCCGGGGCTAGTATTATTATAAGACAAAGACAAAGTCCCCCAGCGTCCGTTTGTCTGTTCGCAATAAACATCAAAAGTTCAGAACGGATTTTCCTACGGTTTTCACCAATGGATAAAAAGATTCACGAGGAAGGTTAATTTGTCTAATTCATAAAGGTTTTGTATAAATTTGCTGAAATATGACGACGATTGTTGAAGATGTTAGAAAAAATCATTAGAGTTACCTACATGAAAACAAAGTTTTATTAATTATTCCTCTTAAAACTATTTATTAACTATGACAGAAAAAAAATGTACTCATATAATTATGCTCTGCTACCCGTGCGAAGTCGGGAGGATTGCTAGTAAGCAGATATTATTTTAAGAGTAAGTGTAATTGTATGTTCGTGAATATTAGCTTGTAAAGTACCGGACATACGTATGTAATACCGGACAAAATTTTCGTGCTTTTTAAATTAGCTTTTGTTTTGTTTAATATATTGGCTTCGTCAAGTATCAGTATAAAGTTTGTGTCATTTATAAATATCTCACACTATTTCTTATTTTTCAATAAAGGTTATAATTCAAATCTAACTAGAAAGACGTTTACACTGTCACTTTGACAAGTCATATGAAAAAAAAACAAAAATTATAGGAGATTACAGTCGTAATAACGAAACAATATGCAGCACGTTTCCCAGCAGCGTTCTATAAATTAATCCGTACTATTTCATACTATTTCAAATGATTACTTGGCCGAAATTCAAAATGACGTTTATTGAGAACAAGTCAGGATTGAATTACCTGGGTTTTATTAATAAATTAGAATAGTTTACTAGAAAGATACCCTTAATTTGTGTCTATGTTTTAGTTTGTTACTAACCTTTTCATTACCGGCAATAAAGAAAGATTAAGAGACCATACCACCTCTAACGCATATTCGGTGGACACGTACGATTAACCAATTAGGCATTGTATTGAGTTCTTGACGACATATACCTACTAGTAACTTATGGCAACAAAGAAAGATTAGAAGAATATACCTCCTTTTACTCTTTATCAGTTCTTATTAAGTAAACAGGTACGATTACCTAATTAGGCATTGCATTGTGTCATGTCTGCTTGACGACATACAAGTATACCCAACTTATTTGTTTTCTATTTTTTTTGTGTCAAATTTAAGTGGTACGTGTATTAGTTCAGCCACCTGCCTACCAAGGCCTAAAAATAATTGTACAGTCGAATTGATTAAAAAAATTCTGACATCATGGTCCTCTTAAGACACATTGTAATATCTCTAATCTAAATATACAGCGTGTAAGTTTGAGCTACGCGAAAAACGTACAAAAACCTCTTTCTGTTTATACTTATCACGATACAAAAGTCATTTCATCATAAAAATGCGAGATTAAGGACTTATAGTTATTAGTTTCATTTGGCGCTACGCAATGTACGCGGTATTATTTTTGTGCAGTACGGTTAATGACCTTCAACGTTCGCGTTGTTTAATTGATTACATAGCAAATTTTCCGGCAGAAGATTCCAATAATTTTCGACTCAGAATGTTGGTCTCAATACACTATTTCAATATTCGGTATGGTGTTGCTCACAGCCTGTATAATACTAAAAGAATGTATTATTTCTGTAAGGTGAATTTTCCCAGTGAGATGGTATTTTCGGGCCTTGAACTGTAAGAAATTGCTCAAATTATATAAGGCTGTCTTGAGACTATGTCGACTTGTCAAAAACTAATATTTTGAATTGTCTTCAGTCTACAATAGAGCAGATTTCTAACCAAAAACAAACCTGCCGATTTGAACATAAAACGTGAATTGTAGGAAGTAAAAACATAGGTAAGTATAGAAAAGAATTCATTTATATATGTAAACTAGTTTAAAGTCGTAGTTACAATGTATTTGTACATTATCCGCAAGGTTTTCCGAAACTTTGCAATTGCTTTGCACATCTGGATAATAAATTTAAAAAAGCTTTTTTTTTTATGGTATAGGGGGCAAACGAGCAGACGGGTCACCTGATGGTAAATGACTACCGCCGCCCATGTGCACCTGTAACTCAAGAGTCATAGGTTCGTTGCCGGCCTTTAAGGTGGGATTAGAAGAAGAGGGGGAGGGGGGAAAGAGTAGGAAGAGGGGGTAGAGGGGATGGACGGGAATAGGGGAGAGGGAAGGGATAGGGCCTCCCATACGTGCTGAAGCATGGCTCTCCCACGTAATGAAGCTATGGTTTAGAACAGACAATCTTTGAAGTTAGTTGAATGTTCCCTCACTTCTGTATTGTGAAAGACGCTTGATTTTTTTGTGGAGTATGTAGGTATGAAAATAACGAAGGTTACAAATGCGTGTATTATGATATTGTTTATTTGAATCGATCTGTCTTCATTTATTCAAACGCTGTATAATTGCCGTATAAAAACTTGTTCAAAACGAACAAGGATGACGTGTTTTTAATCTACACCTACGAAGACGCTTACTAAAAACACAGAGCAAAAGAGATGGCATTCAACGGATAGCGGCTCTCGCTACGTGGCATTAAAGTTTATTTAAGCGTATCAGACTTTAGTCGACAAATAAATTGCTTATTTCGATAGGGACATATGTTACCTACTTGTTTCAATTTGAAATAGACCTTGTTTCTAAGTGTTCAAGGTTTACTTCTTATATGAGATAAAATGTAGTGAAGTTTAATTTAGCGAGTGAAGTAACAGAATTGGGGCCAATATCTCACACACGGCCGTCTGATCCCAAACTAGACAAAACCAGAGCTGATAAACAACAACTTATATATTTCTAAATACATACATATTATAGATAAATTACACACAGACCGAACAAATGATCATGTTCATCACACAATTATTTGTCCTGGGTGGGAATCGAACCCCCGACCTCTGGCTCAGTCACCCACGAGTCAGGGTCACTAACCTCTAGACCTATCAAATTAATTTACAATTATCAAATCAAGACACTAGAGACTATCAAATTAATTATTAACAATACAAGCTGCGTACTTACTGTTTTAAAATCGTCGTGTTGGGGTCCCGACTGTAAATATATATATTGCGGAAATCTTGACGCTTTTTTAGTTTTTATCGAAATACAACGAATAAACATTCGTATTGTAAAATCGTTTATGGTCCTTTTTAAAGCAAAACTCAATTTTGAAACCAAATTCTAAATCCTTTCTTTAACGAGGACCCTTTCCACAACAATAAAGTTAAAATTTGTTGTTTCGGACCTGCAAAAAATGTTAATAACTCCAAAAGAAGTCATTTAGTGTCAATTAACTAACATATACGTGGAATTTGATGGAAATTCGTGGAATACCGGGAGTTTATTGACGTTTTGTACGTTGTTGACGTAAGTCAACGTCTGTGGAGTCAGCTAGTTTTAAATGATTATTTTTGGAGTTTACTCCTTAAGAATCGATTTGCATATAAGGCGCCCGGTATGAAAGAAATATGAAGAGTAAAATGTAGTGATCGGAGGGCAGCGTAACGCTTTATTGTGCGTTTTATGCTTTATTGGAGTTTACTCCTTATTCTCGACGCATGTTAGTAGATATGTGTATACCTTTATGTTATATACATATATATGTGTAAATATATACAGAATATATACGGAGGGAGGGAGGGAGTGAGGGGTGGGGGGAGGGGGAGGGGGGGGGGAGAGGGAGGGAGAGAGAGAGAGACTCCAGTAAATTGGAAGGAGGGAGGGAGGGGGGAGGGAGGGAGGGAGGTAGGGAGGGAGAGAGAGACCAGTAAATTGTAAACTCCAGTCGTGCGTCGGAGCTGACACACACCTTTTTTTTCTTTATTTTTATTTAATTTTTTTAATGTTTTAGCACTGTAAGTACTGTAAGCACTTTTTTTTAACGTCACTTAAGAAAAAAATACTTTTTCTTTCTTTCTTTTTTTGCTTATAATTTTCGTGTTCGAAAGGGTTTGAAATTTGGTCATCCACTAACACAAAGAATCCTGCAAGGTGTATTATTCAAACACAATATTCATATAATTTGTTTATATACTTCTAATAATTGAAAAGAAATAAGCAACATATTACTTCAAATCATGTATTTTAGTTAACCATAGACAGTTTGTACTATTTACTTATAATACTAGATATAATATGTAGTTTCCTATATTAACGAACAACAAAATATAACAACAAAACCAAAACAACATTTACATATAAATGTGGACAAGTTTATAATACTCATAGATGGCTATGTCATGAATAATAACACACAGGAAACTTACAAAACTAAGAGACCAAGAAATCTTAAATATATTTTTAGTACACACACAGCCAACGTTATTAATCTAATTTGAAGTCGTAAATTTTAATATTGACAATGTTTTAATTTCAACACCGAAACAACAGATGATTAAATACATCATTATAAGAATTGTCATTGTTATAGAATCTTAAGACATTAGATTAATTTTATTACAACTAGCTAATTCAAAAGTTGACTTTTATATATAGGAATAGACGAGTAGTTATTTTTTCAATAGACCTTGAAGCAATCGAAAATAATTTGACGAGATAAGAATAGACCAGTAGTATTTTTTTCAATAGACCTATAAGCAATCGAAAATATTTTGACGAATACATTTTGTCGTCTAATTTATATTTTAGTAAGAATATAGGAAATATAGGCTTTTTAAAAAATAACTAAATTATCTACTACATTTTGACCTACGGCAATATTAATGCCTTGAATGTGTGGTTGTAACTCTAACATAATACGCGCGCAGTTGTACTAACATACTGACGTATACGCTACGCTGCTGAACGGGTTGCCCAGGGCGGAGACTCGGCCCATTGGTTACTTCGCGCAGCAACACCACTACGTCCCTTGATAATGGCCTTACCTTAAGTTACATGTTAATACAGCGGCTATTTTGTACAGGTTGTTTTGCTTCCACACTAATTGCTTCTTATTTCACTTGTAATGTTATCGATCAGACTGAATTTATCCAAAATTAAAATCAAGTCTTACAACTTTGTTTACGTCACCATGAACTGTTAAGAATCTAATATCTTTCAGATCATGTTTCAGTTCAACACTTTCTACTATTTGTATATCCTTATATGGGCCAACATATATGTCCAATATTTGTTCCGATCTCACTTTGAACATTACTTGAAAAGATAATGGATCTACAATAAAAATAATTTTGTTTATACACTGTCACAAGTCACTAGAATCAAATAAAGCATATAAGAGTAAATATTTACCGTCACTCCTTAAAAAAGAAATGGAAGGAGTCTTATCATTTACAGTTTCAGCTTGTCCATTCTTTATAATTTGTATTTCTATTTTAATTGGGTCTTGAAAATGTATGTCCAATTGACAGGCCACATTTGAACGATCTGCTGACTCAGATCCAGCTATTAAATTGATCGATAATCTGAAACAAAATGTATTAATTGTACTTGCTACATTTAAAAGAAAAGTTAACTTTAAAAAAGCGACTTGGATAATTTATGATGCCATATCACTGATTTTTTGACTAAAGTTACACTACTATTTAAAGTACATTGGACAGGACTCTGTGCACTTTTAAAACATCATCTTAAGAAAATAAAATTTAAAAAGTAAGAAAAGTGAATAAGGTGTGTGAGTATTTGCATACGTAGATTTGTATTGCGACTACACTAATTGTCCACAGTAAGTGAAACTAATTTCTTAAATAAACAATATTTGATTACGTAATTGGAAAATTCAGTTCCTACATTCTGATTATAACATAATATTCTGAGTGTTAACATAATATTTTAAGAGGTCTGTTGAGTGTGAAAAGTGGTTGATCGTTTATAATGACAAATTAGGTAGATATAATAATATATAGAGTGATTGTTATTAGTAACGTCCACAGTTTTACATGTTACGTTTAAAATTGCAAAAGCTTGACTAAAAGCTCGAAGACAAACAATTTCACAACAGATCTGAAGAAAGAAATCATTTAGGATTTGAAGAAAGACTTCCGTAGTGGATCCGACTTAGTTTCTTAAAAATATCTTAAAGACCTCTTTTCAGCTGTGGCGACTTCCACATACAGCAAAAAAAACATACTCCAACATCATCTACAACCTACTAATCCTGCATCGCGCTATGAGAGTTCTCGCGCCGATTAGTATATATACACCTTCCCAACATCAACCGTTGGGCCGCGGCCCGCCAGGCATGATCACCTCGCCTGGTCGGAGGATCCTCCCTTTGTATTGGAGGGACATAACACCCGTCGCTCCACACAGTGTTATGATAGAAAAAAGTCTTAAAAATAATAGGCTACTAATAATTTGTTTCGTCGATACTATTTTTTTATAATAAGTCAAGAAATCATGCTGCGTATTCAGCTGTGGGAAGGTCCATTCAAAGGAACACGATATCCCTTAAGCTTAAAGTTTTACGAAAACGAGGAACAGTAACAGACTTTGACAATAACTGCCATTAATCCAGCGAGGACTGATGGCAAGTCCTTACAAGGACGACATTTTCTATTTTGTTTGCGGTAACAAAAAACGTAGGTACATAATTTATCTGTAAATAGAGTTAAATATTTCTAAAATTACATTTCGAATTAAGAACAGAACAGGGGACCGACATTAGGTACTATCATAATAAAATAAATTTACGTTATTATTGTTACGACATGTTAAGATAATTTTAAACTACTTCGTGTTTCACGTACTTGTTTCAAATACCTGATTCATGTACTTCAAAAAATTATAAAAAAATTTCTTATGTCATGTCAACAATATTCATATAAATATTGTTTTGCTCACCGTTCCCGTTGATCGAATGTCGTGCCTGTTATTATAATTGTGTCATTTGTACTCAATGTCTTCGGTAAAATATACATCTTCTCGTTCTTGTACTGGGGCTCCGGCCACGGAGGCGCCTGGTTTGTGTTCCCGTTCGGATGGATACTGTAAGCTTCTTCGGCGCGCGTTCCCGCTCTGATAGCGTTAATAATTAGTTAGGCGATATGAAATTGTATTATAAACTGATAAAATTAAATACTTTGTAACGGTCCTAAGGGCAAACGCCGGAGCTACTGATATCCAATATTCTATAGAGGAGCTAGAGCTTCTATAGAGCTCTTAAAAATTTTTGGACGTAAGTAAAACACAATAAGCTATTTATTTAAAATATGCAATTTGATAAGACTTATAATAAAAATAAATCGTGTTTAAAATTACTACTTTTGTGACTACGAGATGCGGGAAAAAAGGGAATTTATTTTAATAAAGAAAAAGAAAATTTAAGTTAAGATTGTGTAAAGATGTTTATTACTTTACTGTCTTGACGACTACGTTGCATATTTTTAAATAATCACCCAGCAGGAAGTCACAGCGTGTGCGTTTCGGATATCGGTTTAACTTAAATAGAAACAAAACAGAGATACGTGTATGGATGGTAGGGTTGATAGGGTCTACAATGGACAAGGAGGAATTAAGTGTTTATCAAAATGCATAAGTGTTCAATAAATTATGACTGAATTCAGTTAATAACGGCCTGAAGTTGGTGGTAGTATAATACATAGTTGAAGTATGTAGTAGTATGAAGTTTGCTCAATGACTGTTCATCATAAACAAACTATGGTGCAGCTAAAGTTATTATAGTAAATCTTGATACTACATCGAAATATTAATGTGACTATATTTTTGAACATCATAAATATTCTTTTTAGACTTAAATTATGTTCATAAAATATCTTTAAAGCTTTTTTCTAAAACTAATCTCCTAAAAGATTATTCATTGAAATACAATTTTTTTTTTTTTTCAAATTGATATAACCTTAATTACCATCATAACCAATTCTAGCACCATCTTAGTTAGTAAGATGTTTTTATACTATTTATAATTAATTTATGAACATGGCGATCGTTTTCACTCTACACTACTAACTCATGTACTCACTCTAAAACAGTGAGTACAAGAAAATTTGATTCGGTATTATTCTTTCACAAGTTACTTTACTGTAAACAACTAGTTACTTTAATTAAAAACCTAATTAAGTCATACCCGAATAGACAATCCCAACACGCTTTCGCCATCTCCAACTTATTTTACCATATAATTTTACTAAGAACACGTCAAACCTTTACAAGCCTTCTACGTTTCGTAAATGCTATTATAGGTAGGTAGGCAGATTTGAGTTTGTAGCGGTTTTATGATGACGTAATGATGAAAAGATACAGGCATCGACCTCTTTGGTAAAAGTTTAACGTTATTTCACTAACACTTGTGTTTGAATCGATATTGTACACTTTTCTGCACTTGGTTATACAGTTTTCTTAACACATGTAAATATTAAAATATAAACGTGTAGCGAACGTATCAGATGCTACATGAATACTGTTTAAAGAATATTACTTGTTGATAGTAATAGCTTCAGTGGTATGTTTTAAAACGTATCTTAGTATTAAATATTTAACGAGTATTTCTTGATGAGTGATGATAATGATAATGGCTTAATAGAACATTATACATCGAGTAAATAGGCTCGTTAAGATTATACAAAATGAGAAAATTTGAAGATTATTATATGGAATAATCAAACGAGGAAATCTATAACTAAGTCTATGATCTCATGGTTTTACCATTTACATAGCTGCCTATGGTAACGTGTCGAGTACCGGTTATTTACTATGACAATGAGTTACATGTTTTTCTTCGTTATAATTTTTTATATTACTAAAATGGCAATCAAGCACTCAAAGCTGGAAAAGTTATTCAAAGCTTGCTATGATTAAAAAAATAAGGGAGCAAAAACATTTGTTCAATAAAAGAAATTGCTTTTTTTAAGTCGCGCCTAACGGCCGCGTTCTAACCATAACAATAAAGAAATCATTATATTAATACCCTTCTTTGTACCCCTTTTTAAGTCAAATTCGCTAACGTAGTAACGTGAATTTTGGAATATTGACAGATTTATATTAGAAGAAGTCCAGAAAGCTAAATTTTTTTTAAATATGTCTTACAACTTTAAAAATTACGTGAAAACGGCTCACCCGCGTAGGTCCCGAAGCCGTGGGAATATCGGGATAAAAAAGTAGCCTATGTGTTAATCCCGGTGTCCAGCTATCTACATACCAAGTTTCATCGCAATCGGTTCAGTACTTTTTGCGTGAAAGAGTTAGAAACATCCATACATCTTCACAAACTTTCACGTTTATAATATTAGTCGGATAAGGTGAGTAGAGCTTGTTAAGATTTTTTAAATAATGATCGCCATTACATTTCCTTAAGCAATCGTCTCCTGCAAGCTATGAATTAGGTCGTGTCGTTTTTGAAATATAATTATTACATTTATATTCTATATGAAGTTTAGATATTTTAGCTCGGAACGACAATCGTCTCTAACTTTATAACTTTGCAAACATTGAAATAACGCACACAAAGAACACCTAGACTCGGAACAACTATTTGTGGATCACACAAATTTTTGTTCCATGTGGGAATCGAACCCACAACATTCAGCACGACTACTTTAACCATTTCGCCATCCCTGCATTCGTGCAGTAGACTTGTTACACAAAAAAAAAATTGGGGGCGACTGTTGTGCTCTAGCACTTCGAGACAATACACTTTTTGTAGGCATAGTTATAAGTCTCAGCCATTGTGTGATTAACAAAACATGACGCGAACGTGCAAGTAACGGCATACCCATGAATTTAAAACACGGAGCCGATCGTCTAGGTCAGGTGACGTCAGACGCTAGAGCGCCGCATTAAACGAAACTCCTTACAAGAAATATTTTATTTTTTTAATACTTCTTCACTGTACGTTGCAAGGGACGGACGTAATGCCACGTTTAAGGTGCACAAGGAACATCTTTTTAATCCCAAAAAAATTTACACTTCTTCATTGGAGAAGAGTAAACTCTCTTCCTCGCTCTAGAAGGGCGTGTGAAACAAGAGCGCATTGATTATCCTGACCCGGTTATCAGATGAGGACTGCCCTTACTGGCGCAGCCAGATAATCTGAGTAATTTATTGATAGGTTTTTTTTTTCTCGTTATCGTAAAGTTTGTATTTCTTTGCGGTCAGGATTTAAAGAGGCCTGTGCTAGACAGTTTCCACTTTCTTTGAACAAATCCAGAGGCAAACGTACCTGTCTACCACTATTGGCTATTTTGTCATAGGTTTTTGCTACAATTGACAAGTAACTACCTAATTTTAAAGTTATATATTTCTACGACCTACTTATTACCGTCAAACCTAAGGTTATATGTATTTAGATTTGGTATTTTCCTCCAGACGCCCATAACCGTTTATAATCACTACATATTATAAAACAAAGTCCCTCGCCGCGTCTGTCTGTTCGCGATATACTGAAAAACGACTGAACGGGTTTTCATGCGGTTTTCACTAATATACAGAGTGATTCATGAGGAAGGTTTAAGTGTATAATTTGTTAAGATTTTGTGTAAATTGATTGAAATATGTTGATGATTGTTAAAGATGTCTCTACTACTTGTGCGAAGCCGGGGCGGGTTGCTAGTATATAATAAAAAGTAAGAACCAACGCCAACAATAACGAATATTGGTCACGTGCGTCAGCATCGCGCGAAATAGGCAAATCACATTTCGAAGTACCGTTGCTAGTCACGTCTTGTAAAATTCCGTATACATTTTTGCGCAAAACAGTAGGAGAGATGTTACAAGGTTATTGATATACAGGTGTGCATCATAACATAGGACGTTTTGTAATATAATAATTTAATTATTGATTGACCTATACTTACAAGTGCTAAATATAAAAAGGTGGTAAGTCTCGACTGTGTTAGTTAATCGCTTGCCTTATCTCTGTAGATCTCTTACAATTGCTCACTCAACAATGATAGTGTAATGCACCATAAGTATTTAAACAAATCATTATAATGTAAATCCATTACTACAAAACAAATCATTATAATGTAAATCCATTACTACAAAACAAATCATTATAATGTAAATCCATTACTACAAAAATAATATAATTATTTAAAACATCTCTATTTACAATACAACAAGTAAATGCACGTTTGATGCTTGTTATATAAAAATGATTTGTTTGTCATGTTATTATCAATAGTTACTTTTTGAGCTTTGATCCTATAATCCTTAAGAGTTGGTTTAGATCAATAATTAAAATCAGTTCTTGCCCAACGTGTCTGTTATCGGTCAGGGTTACAAGTTGGCCGGTCCAAGATGTGTCACACAGCGAATACTGTGACAGCAAACTATCATAGTAGTCCCAAAGGGCAACTGTGCCCTTCCGTTAGCGCCCAATATCGAGGTTTTGCTGACTTACGTCAAATAAGACCGTGTCTACTAAATTTGAACAACTGCAGCAGAAGCAACAAACCTTCCTTATATTCCCAAAGTCTATCTTTATTATTAGCTATTGTTCAGACTCATGATGTAGACCGAATGGACCGATGGAGTCAGACAACTAACCGTACAATCCCCTCACCACTTTTTGATATTCCACTGTATGTGTACTGAATCTACTATTAATCACAGAAATACGCCTCTAAAAGTTCACCTCAAAGAAAATAGAAGATGCGTTTCCGCTTTCGTTGCCCAGAGTGCACTACTTTTCTAGTCTGTCACACCTTATGGCAATTTGCAGAATCATTAACTATTATTTACAAAAACGGTGATATGAAGAAAAAATATATTCCTTATATACAAGGCGATAAAAATTCAAAGTTTGCCAAAGTCTCAATCAAACATGCATAGAACATAATGTCAATATTTCGATAGTTTGATTCATGATTGAAAATGAGGAGTCATAACTTCATTTTCAGGGCGTCCCATTACGTCCATAAAATTAATTAAAATAAAGGTTTTTGGCCCACGTAGTAGCTCATTTTATATTTATATGCCCTTCCCGTGTTTTTAGACATACAATAACATTGATGTTTTTCTATCCGCACTTAATTCCAACTTAGCTTCTCTCGTCACATTAGGTGATTATTCTGGTGGTGACATTAACATTGTCATTAAACGGAAATTCTTTAAATTGCCTTGCATTTCATGGGTTTTTACCCGCATATAACAATAACAACCAGGCAAGAGGAATAAACTGTCTCGACCACATTTTGCTGAGAACGAAGGGCTTGACTACGACTTTTGTACTAGAAACGTCTTTTACTGATCACCACTAAACTTTATAATGATACTTTTCTTTTTCTTTTTTATCTTGACAACACTCACCGATTTTACGATATACTTAAAACTATTTTACACTCTCCAATGTGTCTCCGATTTCTCTGTATAAGGTTGAAATTAAAAAGCACATTTATATATTTACAATATTCTTTACTTATATTTAATGTAATCGGAACCAGCCGTTTAATTAAATTATACATTATAACTATAACAGTCTTGTACAATGAGATAAGTAGATTTAAGTACTAGCATTAAGTGAATAACAATTACGTTACTCTACGATCATCATTACTATTCAACATTAAATTCGAACAAATTCACCAGGAACATAAATAAGGCAGTGTTTTATTAATTACATGTCAATTATACAATTGATCTGACATGCAATTAATATCAAATTAAAAATATATAACGACTACCATTAATTAATACTTATTGTTAATGTATTCCAACTGCATTTGAATAGCAAAATCTGTCTGTACGTGCTACTCCTTTCTGCATTTCAATATATTTGATGTCACTAAAGTTGCTGATATCACAATATAATGCAGAGCTTGGTCCGAGGTGGTTTATTTGCAAAGTAATAGAAATTGTTTCCGTTTCCAGTGATCGCGCCCTTATCCTTAGATCAAATACTTCTGAAAGGTAGAAAAGGCAGAAAACAATTAGTACTTATTTAAACTTATTATTTAATACATCAAAAAAGACCACCGTCTTGAATGCATCCAAATCATACACCTCTAGAAACAGCGCATAGCATTACGTTAGCATTGTTTCCAAAAAAAGTTTATTTTAGAGTTATATGAAATCTCTTTTGTAAACAAAATAAAACATTATTGTAATCTGGTATCGTAGTAAAGAAAAAGATTCATGGTAAACAAACAGACGAATAGAAAACTTGTTTTTTAAATATTTTAGATAATATTAACAATAAATAATTTTCAGAGCAAATCAATTCACCTGATAATTTTAATTAGATAATGAATCTTGATAACAAATTGTAAACCTAATCATTGCGTTTAATCTTAAAATGATTAGTTTAAGTAAATGCAAATGCAGTAAATGCAAATGTTAAAGTAAATGCAAATGAGGCTGTTGGCGCAGAAATGGCAAATCCCATACCCCACATTGTATCTGACTCCTACTACAAATTCAAATGATGATGACGACGATTTGAATATTTTATAATATTTAAAGTGAATGAAAATAGTTCATTTCTAATCTAGAAGCACGGAATGAAATTAGTAATGGATTTTATAGTAGGATGTTTTGTTCGACTCGTAAGGGAAAAATTTAGAACCGCGGACGAAGTTGCACGAGTCAGCTAGTTAAACCTAAAATTATTAGATTATTAGAACTAAACCAAAAAAATAATACTGCTTTAATGGGTTCAAGTGGGGTAACCCACTCTTTATTATGAAAAAAAAGAATTAGTGCAGATAATTCTTTTTTTCCATAATAAAGAGTGGATGGTAGAAAAAAGAGGTAGATTGTAGCAGCAGGTAAAACTTTATCTGACACAGCTTGAAGGTGAATTTTCATTATTATTTTAGGTTTAATTTTTAGGCTGTGATTTTTCAAAATTAAAGAAATGTTTATTTCCTAAACATAACTTTCTGCCTTTTTATAACCAATATTTTTTGTGGACCATATTTTACTTTTTTTATTTGTGGTCCCAAGACACCACTTAAAAATAATTATTTTATTAAAAGGTTGGAATCTAGGACCAGGAGGTCGCGAAAGCCAAGCCTGCAAATTGGTCGGTATTGGCCTCAACATATTTTGATTAAAAACTAATCCTTATTAAATAATATTGCACTAAACAACCCCTATAAAAACCTCGGTACTACTTATTTTTACTTAAGGCCTGACTACACTGACAGCAAATTACAATAAATTGTAACAGAGAAAAATTAAACTACCGTTCTGTTCTAGATTATTTCGTATACAATACTTTAAATATAGCCATTACTTTAAACCTTAATCACTATAAACTTAAAGAGATACCGGTAATATTTTAACAATTTTCATTAAATATTTGAGAAAAACTTACTTCCTTCCTGTCCCTTAAGAACATATTCTTCTGGTTCTGAAGATTTCCCGGATGTACTAATATATTGGTTTTCAAAATCAAACATGATTATGCAATCTTCCTTCGTTTCCTCGTTACCTCGCAATACAACCTTAAACCTGTTGTATAATAAAGACTAATTTAGTTTACGGTTATATCTTAAAATTTTATACATTCACGTTACAGGAGTATTTCGTCACTACTTACAATTTATCTTTTGTGTCCAGCGTTCCGTTAATTGAGATTGTAAATTTTGACATTAAAGGCGTTGGAAGACTGAATATGCGACCAAGACTCTCGGGTTCATCACTGGTTATTCAAATCAAACAAAAATATATTCACATTAGTAATTACACCAGAGAAGGAGATAATATAAAATAATGATTGGAGCAATGATAAATGAATTATTGACTACATACCCATTTCGTGTTTCTATATTGTTGTCAATCATTGGACGTGCCATTCCGTTGTTAAAGGTTATCACGAACACAATTATGAACAATAAGAATGCCATCATTATTAAATTAAATCACAACAGAATATGTCACAAATATTTTTCACTGTTTATGTTATGATAGTTGGACCACGACTAAGGTGAACACTTAATTGAATAGTTAATTAATAAGACATTAATTTATTGGTCATCCCTCTAAAGGACTATACCAATATTGCAGTCGGTAGACACTAATAAATAAGCGGATGATCCTTATATTATATTACAACAGAATAAATGAATCAGTGTTAGTTAACTACGTCATAACATTATTTGTTTTCTAAAATGGTTGAAATTCCCTATATGTCGTTTTATTATCCCTATAAAGGTATAATATTGCATTAATATGGATATACTTTCATTATCATTATATTAATGCGTGAAGAAAATTCTTTGTACCCTCTTTTTAAGAAAATTTCGTGAACGTAATAACGTGAATTTAGGAATATTTACAGTTTATATATAGAAGAAGTGCAGAAAGCTAAAATTTTTAAACAATAACACAAAAATGTTTTACAACTTTAAAAATTACGTGAAAACGGTTTAATGAAATTACACGCGTCCTGTATATGCGTTGACCTGTCATAGTTAGGAACTCTATACAATGACAGCTCAAGTTATACTGGCCAATGAAAAAACCATGGTCGAAATTCGACCACCACGCGATCTCTAGTAGCTAGTTAAGGGTCGAAAACAGAATGTCTGTGAAAGTCCTTTCAACGTCCATTCTTTACCATAAATACGTACTGTTTATTTATTTTAATAATCAATCAATCTCTCTGGACTGAAATCAATTTAATTTAAATTAAATTTACTTTTGCTTATTTTACCCACCTTTGTATTATAGTTCTATAAAGAAGGCTGTCTTACAATGGTAATTTTTCAGGCGAGTCCAATGTTTACACACTGGGCACAATTGGTAATCATCGTGTGGTTACTACAAAATTGCCATCCGTCGGCCGGACTCGTGAAGCCATGACCGCTGCTGGTAACACTACTACACGACTATTGGGCATTTTCCAGAAGGTAAGTGAATATTTCTAAACGCTATCGATCCGAACATGATCTTTGCCAAGATAGCTAGATAATACATAATCGACACATGTAAAGTGCCGTCATATTTAAACGCCTTCAACGTTTACTTACAGGTAAGTACGATAAGATTATTTTTATCTGTAGGTGTTTCACAGGTGTTTTGGCCCTTTCATCCTGATTACTCTGATATTCATAATCATTAGTTTTGTTTACATAATATATCTACTTAGTAGTAACTTACTATAATTACTCTAAGTAGCTGACTAGGCACTGCAATTCCATCAAACATTTTGGCGATAACTAGTTAACTCGAATTTTTTGTCTCCAAATACTGTATCTGTTTATTGTGGTACTAGCAACCCGCCCCGAATTCGCACGGGTAGCAGAGACATCTTCAACAATCATCAAACTATTTTAATCAATATACACAAAATTTTAACAAATTATACACCTAAACCTTCCTCATGAATCACTCTGTCTATTAGTGAAAACCGCATAAAAATCGAGTAGAGAGAGTAGTGATTATTTAGCATTCACTGGAAAATGGAATAATTTTAAAAGACTTTATCTGGATTCATGCTGCTACGTTGGTGTTTGTTTATACCTATCGCGTTGACGGGCATTTAGGATGCGGTAACGGGATAAATAATAAACGTTAATCCTGTAAAATTTACTATATGTGTATTGATTTATTTATGAAAGGGCGTGCCTTTCACAAATAAATTACAGATTACTGCCATTACATGACAGAAAACATTATGATTTAGGTACATATTAAGTCAAGACAGTGATTCAAATATGAAAAAAAGGTAAAATACAAGGCACGTGGCAAAATACAAATATTTGCCACGCTTAATTAACATGTATCTACAGCATATATAAAATTAAAACTATATTTATAAGGAAATACTGCGAACCTTGTGCATTTATTATACTTTTTATGACCCTCTTGTACTGGGAGAATCTACCATTAAATACATCCACCGTCTTCAATCCGATTCAGTTCATTATATGTGCTACACATACTTACAATAGGGTTAAAGAAAGAGCTGTTATTTTTATAAATTTGTATCAAAAATACATTGGGACAGCGTGACCTGTGCCTGGTGTTAATACAGACCGCAGAAAGCAAACCATGCGCATCGATGGTGGAGTGAATAATTTTGTGAAGGAGTGATCATACCTTCTACGACGGGATTGAAGCAAAATCATATTAAACTCAACTAACGTCTCACTATAGTTTTGCAGTGATCTACCAATGATTGCATGTATTTTTCCATGACACAGGGATAATTCCCTAGTTTGGGAGTTGTTTAACATAATATAAACGCGTCACTTGCCTGTATGTATACCTACGTTATAAGCGTAATACCTCATGAGAGCTTAGTCAATTTCATCGGTCGAGCACGAAAACTGACTGCCATACCTATCTATTAGCCTGCCCATTCATGGTGTTTATTGGTTACATTCAAACAATACATATTCATTGCAAAAACCTGCCATACACCTCAATATTTCCTTATAGTCACGTCACACCTATAGGTGTATAAGAGATAGAAAAAAATACTTGGATTGATTTGATTTCTCGGCGGTGGCTTAATAGATTTGAGGTCATACCTCATTAGAGCCACTCAGCACCCGACCAGCACCGCTTGGCCCCCTGCGGCTGGTTATCAACTTCGTAGCATCACCAAAACACCTCGTTCGCAAACTGAACCACTTGGTGACACTCGCACGCTTTTCCTTGCGTTGATCACGTGTTGCCTAGAAGCAGGTCCGGAGTAGACGACGTGTAGACGTAGTGCCAATCGCTAACAGACTTCTCAGCAATTTTATTGGACCACGCGAGGTCACTGATTGACCAGGAGATATTCACTGGTTGACGTTTACGCATGAATCATCTGTCGACCACTAGTAGGCGCTACTGGGTTTAATAAGTGACAAACGTTTCTCAGCGTTTCCATTCCATAGACAAATGTACTAAGACTTAACGAATGCTGATTCTATTCGATCTTTTGCTTTCTATCACAACCATCAAGTCTTTTGCGCGTCTTATTTAGCTGGGCCGTTCCCCTTAAATTGAAATAAATCTCACTTCAAGATTTTTTAAAGTGAAACTTCTTTAGAACCGTCGTGATTTGAAATTCGATGAAACGTAAAAGCGTCACGATAAAGTTCCTATAATCATTGTCTTTGCGCCTGCGTACTGCCAAGAATTCAGAAAATATGTCAATGTCAACGCGGTGTAATTTTTGTGCATTTGCGTAATTAATTTATTTTAGTTGTTTTTTCTCCATATGTCACTAATACGTAATTGATTCTTTACAAATTTACATTTTAATCCAACCTTAACCTATATGGAAAACCAAGTATTGTTTGTTTTGAAACTGAAGTGAGGCTACCGGGGGCCCTATCCCTTTGTTCCCCCCCTCTCTTCCACCCTTCCCTTACTCCCTACTTAAAGGTCGGCAACGCACTTGTGGCTTGTGAGTTGCAGGTGACCATGGGCGGCGGTAGTCGCTTACCATCAGGTGACCCGTCTGCTCGTTTGCCCCCTTATGCCATAAAAAATATAAGTCGCATTAAAATCTTTAAATGTCTACATTGTAGAGTAAGAAAATAAAATAATTGGTTCACCCCCTCCCCAAGTTAAGGATGGAATCTCTCGATATATATATATATAAACTTTATAACTGGCGGTTGTTTTGGGGGTCTAGGGATCATAACTAGACCTCCTGTGAAATTTTTTTAAAAACTCTACAACAAAACCAATAGGTAGACTTTTCTTCGAAATCTACCTAAAAGGTAAGATTTTTGTTCAATGTAAAAAACTTCATGTTATAGAAAGAGGATTGTTACAAGAAAGTTGAAGAAACAATGATCTTTGTTTGTTGTAATGATCTTATGACACATGTTGCGATCGAGCCGAGCGATGAAAATAATCCGTTTACGTTTACGGATAGAAGTTTTTTTTGTTACTTTCGAACCGTACGGTACGTACTTGCACTACTTACCTAACCTTTCTGGTTTTAATATGTGATGCCGTTGGTAAACCCCCCGCGCACCGGTTACGAACGATAAGTGATGTTCTGGTGTTGTCGTAGCGTTCTATCGTGTCATACAACTTCATGAATATGTAACGATGTCTGAGTCCATCACAAGCTTGACGTTATTTTTAAATTTTAAGTAGCCATCAAATCAATACAAATCCCATTGATATAAAAGAGTATAACTTCGACCTTGATTTGTATTTCGTATTCATGCGTGAAATAGCGATGATTGCATCTGGCCGGCATGCTTGCTTGAGGATTAAATTAGCTCAGTGGAAATAGTATAAAATCACTTTGTTGCCATACGGCGCGTGCTGTAGGTAACTGTTCTAGATTTTTTTCATTGATATGTTAATGTTTCACCTGTGAAATTATTTGTTAACTAAAAATAACCACATCACCGAGAACAAATAACTCGAATGGCTGGTCATGCTCCGACCGTTGCACAGACTGCACCCTATGCAACATAAATTAGTTTAGACATTATCCTATTTTTGTTTCATAATATCAAGGGAATAATGATTTCAAATTCATAATTTGATACTTTTTTAGTGCTTCTTCGAAAATAAATAAATACGTTTTTTCCTCCTTTTTTCAGTATTTACACCCGCGGATACCACTCCGCCTAGAAGACTCGTTCATACTTATCATACATACATACAACGTAAAAAAAATATACGGGTTGACTTGAGAACCTTCTCCGTTTTTTCGTTGGTTAAAAATCGGAAATGGTATGTCGAAAAATCCGCACACACGCACAATACCACTTATAGTGGAAATTTTAACGATATTAGACCTACAGTTCTTCCGTTCAAAGTCCATGACGATGACGTTTATTTATGACTTTCTATTTACAGGTAGAGTACGTGTTCTTAGTCGGCGTAGGCGGCGGTGTACCGCACTACACGGATTATGCACGCCACGTGCGTCTTGGCGACGTTGTAGTATCAACACCGGCGCCGGACTTACCCGACAAGTTGGTATTAATCATATATTTTCTAATTGACTTTTGTTTCAGGTGAGCGCCAATGAGGAAACAGAATAACCTCAATTCAGTTAGTCACCATTAGCTTATTCAGAACTAAATCTATCCGATGAACCGACATACAAACGAGTAAAACAAAATCTGTTTATTTCAACTGAAGGTTTCATTATGTATAAATATTTATACGGGAATAACGCGATCAATAGTACATACGTCAGACAGTTCAAAGCTAAACTCCCGGGAACGCGAAAGTTAAAAGTTAGGGAGGTCATCATTATCATTAAGAAGAGGAAGTTATTTATATTTATATGTATTTTGCATATTACTTGATGCATTAAAACTACGACATTGTTTTTGACCATTAACGTACAAGATTTATAATACTTATTGTTCATTAATGTAAAAAATATCTTTGTTGAGCTCATGTGCCACCCGATCGTTTCTTCCTAAATTAATATTCGTGTATAAGTAATAAGTGTTTTAATATATTGTGATATTTTGTCCTACATCGACTGTTCTGTTTACAGAGATCTCCTCTGTTTAATCTAATTGGTGTGCAATAATAATTAATACTAAGATATCACGAGCGTTTGCTAAGTATAATAACAAAATTAATAATAAAATGTTACCTATGCTTCCGCATTGGTCCAAGAGCGCTTGTTCCATACTATAACGCCATTTTATAGTTACACCAGGATTAGATTCTAGTAAAAGTACTCGCATGCCGCTCATATTGTAACAGATTTGTAGGACACAGATACCGAATTTCAACACACTGTACACCAGTGTGTGTATTTAGCCGTGACCATGCATTTGAAATCCACGAAGTTTGAACTAGAATATATCATTTAATTAGGCCTACCTCTTTACACTTCATTAGGTTGTACCTACTATGTACCTACACTTAATGTTCTACAATATCACATTACAACTGATTTTTTTTATTACTAACTGACCCCATAGATGCTGTCCTGTAAAAATTAAAAAAATATATATATCTTAGAAGAAGCACTTTCAGTTTTCTTCGAATTTTCCATCCCCTTTTCCTAAAAACTTTATTCGGACTATTACTAACATTCAAAAGAAAAAAAAACCAAATCTGTCAAGTCCTCCTCAAAATATGCGCTTACCAACGAGCATTTCATTTTAATTTATATAAAAGATTTTCTTACTTTTTACTAGATGCTTCCTATTCCTAAATATTTTATTAATAATGGGAGGTTCAATCAATGTTGACTTTGTAGTAATATTACAATAATGGAGTTCTAATCGAGTCAAGGAAACTGCTGTAAATTATTGTGGGCGTGGGCGCATAAATCATCTGCGATCTCAGGTGACTTAATTATTTGAGGAGTCTGATGACTTTGGCATCCAACCATTAAATGCATTTTTTGAAATAATGATATAAATGTCAAATGAAGTAAAAAAAAAAATGAAATTAAACATCATAATATGTCTGCATTGATGGTTTAATATGTCGCTAACGAGCTAACTTTACTAAAACTAAGAAAATATATTTTTAGCGCAAAGCTTTAATGGAACGAAATGACGTATCACGTATAACACGGTCTATAGTTCAAATAATGTTCATGTTTTCATAATTTGTAGTACAGAACAGCTGACGATCCCAAGCCGTCGCAACTCTTTCATACTGTTCTCAAGGCATAGGTATAAACCGCCCGTCTCGAGGTCATTGGTAGTCGTTTTACGTCTAATCTCTTGGCTAGGCCATTACTCACAAGAGCTACGTTGTCGAATGAAGTTTCAAAATTGCTTTTGGTTGTGTCAAAGGAAATGATAAATGACGATGGCATCACTTCAATGAGAGAATACTCACTGTTTAGACTATTTTTGTACGTAACTTGAGTCTGTCGTAAATGCCACAAAGAGCTTGCCAATATGTCATTCATTATAATTTGTGGGACATGTGTGACGGATCACTAAATCACAGTTAGTATTTTGTTTAGGTGTGTAGGAGTGGGTAGGACACAAATTACACAATGCAGATAATATTAGTTTCCGTTACCGTTATCGATACCAAGACAAGTTAGTATAAACGTGAGAAAAGAGTTAGGTAATAAACAGTTGACTGTTGTATTCCGTCCTTGTCCAATCGTTATCAGTGCTGTAAAACAAACGTCCCTCTTGTGTAATGAGTAGGTATAGTAAAATTGTTTAGTCATAACAGTTCTTAGGTAAAATGTATGACCATTATCGTAGTAAGTTATTGCTCATCGTGACTATCTAATGGAAGGTGTGTATTTTATAATAATTTAATATAGAAAACGTACAATGAGTTGGTTCTGTTAAAATCGCAACTAAAACATTAATAATAACTTCGGTCACCTCACACACGGCCTTCTGATCCCAAACGTATTGTTTACGTATTGTAAGGCCTCGCTTGACTCGAGGGAAATTGGAATCGAGTGTTGCAGAGATGGTGAAATTGATAGAAGCTGAAACTGGTATTAATATATTTGCGACTGAATTAGCTATAATAAATACATAAACTTTATAAGACTTCATAGATGTGGCCCAGCAACTTGACAGCCGTGCACTCTGACTGCTTGCTGCGGCGCTTCGTCTTCTTCATACTGATTCTATAGAAATTCAAAACACATTTCGAAATTATTTAAATATTTTATTACCAACCAGCTTCCCGCAAGACTCGAAAGAGGTTCGAACCTCACAGTATGTATTACTAAATGCATACATATTATAGATAAATTACACCCAAACACAGAACAAATGATCGTGCTCATCACAAAACTATTTATCCTAGATGGGAATTGAGGTTACGGGCTCAGGCTCAGCAGTCAGGATCACTAACCACCAGACAAACAGGCCAGTCAACTTTATGAGTTATCAGCGGTGCCCTCGGTTTCAACATTGGTTTAATTGGATAAGCTCGTACTTGCCTACAGTTTGCCAGATGGTTGTTTATGATTACAGCTCCGCTCAGTCCGCTCCCTGAATAAAGAGCCCATTCAAATACATGATGCTTGATGCTGAGATTAGCGTGTTCTCACTATTTGATTTCCTTTATTTATCTATCGTTAAATACCTTTCATGCTGGCTTACACTAAAACTATTGATGTCTGTCCGAAATTCTATTATAGAAAAGTTACTATGAGCTCTTTAATTACGAGTTTTTTAATTGTTTATTGTTTTACCTATTGAAGTATTGAAGTAAACAACATTGTCTGTGTTCAAGCACCTAAAATACACTATCGTACATGTGTGTGCCTACATTTCGCATACGGCTGACGTTTATGACGTATAAAACTGATCTGTGTAAGTCTTTACTTCCTTTCCGACTGTTCCTTTCTTAATTATTTATATTATAGCATTACTTCAGATAAAGGTATGTTAGAAACAGTCTCAAAACCAATGATATAAACTATGAAAATCACCAACTAACAGCTACTGCCAAGTTGTTCCTACCTCTGTTTGCACTCAAGTCCATCGTTCTAAACATATTCCTACCGTTTTATAATCCAACAATTTGTTAATATTTTTGTCCATCGACCAATAGTATTGCGTTACCGGTGTAACCAGTCAAAATAATATCTATTAACTTATTTTTATTAAATAGTGAACTGTGTTATCATCTATTATAGTTTGTCCCTATTTTTAATAAAATAAATAAGAGTTTTTAATGTGGCGACAACAGGTATTCATTGATCAAATGTCTGACGTCAAAAATGAGTTGGAGACATTCCACCAAGTTATGACAAATTACCACAATACATTCTATTCAACCTCATGTAGCTGACCTTTGATCTGGCGTCTCCTCTGACGTTTATACACAATTATTTTCATATTTTAGCCAACTAAGAAACAGTTTTTTTAATACATTACGAGTATAATTGGCCATAGATAGTCTTGAAACAATCATTCGCCTCCCACAGCAGAGGCTTTCAAGGTCTTTACGTGCTCATTCGCAACAAAACTGATCATTAACCCGGTTTGTCTTATCTATGGAGGTGGGTGTATTCTTAACACTGGCGCTTAAACATCTTCTGAACATAAAAGAAAGAAACATCCAATAACATAATTTAATTTAATTTTTCTTTCTTGTTTAGGCTATGCTACTATTATTATTGTATAATGTACCAAGCAATATGTCGAATTTAAATTTAAAATTGTTTTATATTTAATATTTGCATGTCACTACAATAACAAGTGTTTTGGATCTGTCACTAATTTAAAGACCTTTACTGTACCAACACTTTTAGGTAAATCATTAGTAATAAATCATTTCATTTCATTTCATTAAATGAACACCGACAGGATTTTAAAAAAGTCAGCGCATTTGGTGATAGCTTCTGAAATCATGATCAGTGGCTGCAAATAACAGCGAGGAAATGTTTTTTCAATCAACATAAACACGTATTATAATGGCGATCTTTCTAAATTCTGTCCAAAAGAAATCTCTTACTACGAACAGATGAACGTACTGTGACGTTAAACGAAAACCTCGTAAAACAGCCTACTTACCGTATAGATATAATTAAGGGATTATGTAAAATGTTTGTAAAGTTACTTCTTGTATTTGGCAATAAGAAATCCAAATCAATACTAAAAGCAATTGTCGACAAAGCGAGCGTACAAGTAGTTGTAGGAAGTTAGCTTTTAAACCAAATCATGATTCATCGTTGTTCTCCCAAATATATAACAATCGACAAAATATTAGTTTTCTAAGCATTTTGGGATCGAATTTATTTACTTAGGTTGTGCGGTAAACTCCGGGTTGGATGTTGTAACTTGTAACATCGATTCGGGCACAATGAAGTGACTTAACCTACCTTTTTACGATAGAGTCGCAGTTTTGCATAAACTCGGAAATAGTCCTGGTAACTATTTCTGGCGATCCCTGCCACTCGGATCGAGCAAACGTTGTTTCCCTCTCGACAAGCGCACGCCTGGCATCAGCGATCCATACACAAGTTAATAGAGTGAGGGTCTGATCTTCTGGCCACCACCAGGTCTTCTGGGGATTTTTAAAGAGGTTTCTAAATCTTTAAATATGATTGTCCAGTTGCTTTAAATTGCATTTACATGTTATAAATATCACGGCGAATACAAGTAGGTAGCTTTATAAATACGTCAATGTTTTCATCATCCGTTAAGATGGAATTAATATAATGCACACTCACATATTATCACGTACATAGGTACCAGGATTTTACTATTTAGTAATTGTTATTATTAAATCCAATACATTAAGTGTTTTTGATTGACGCAAATCAACCACAGAAACGAGCATAGTCACAGATATGAAGGAACTCTATACATGTTCTGGGGATTGCAGGTCGGCTGTGACAGGGATGCCTGACCTCACTGTGGCACTCTGTGTCAACATGTAAAAAAATTATGGATCTCCTCAACAGAGCTATTGTTTACTACTTATATAAGTTATATTTACTCTTTTATCTCAAGTTATGAATAACGTCCTTGATAATAACTTTTTTTTTTCGGTTTGCATAAACACATGACTTATATGTGGGCATTTTTCAGAAAATGCACCTTTTTAGATTTGACGTGTGCTGTGGCTGATAGTTATTCATTGAGAGAAAGTTTTTCCCGAGTTGTACATTTTGTTTTCTTATAAAGTAGCTATTTATCTTAATAACTGTATTATTTAAAACTTGTGGTAATAGCTTTATATATGAAATATTTCTTAAACAAGGCAACATGCCACGCGATTTTGTCAACGTAAGTTTGGAGGTAAAAATCATAGATCCCTCGTCTTTTTGCGCGACGTTCGAATATGAAGAAGCGAGGAATTACCAACCTGTGTCGTAAAGTTCTTCTCAACGTATAACAAAGACAAAAATTAGATGAACGAAATCCAAAACTTGCAACTCTGTCATTCGTGTATAGCTAAAAAAAATAAGATTTCGTTCAAGCGACAAAAATTGCTTATTCTTCTCAAAATTCTACAAGTTTTGCGACCTTTACCAATATAGATATAATAAAACCCTAAATAAGAAACTAGAAACGGAAAATACATAAAAGGTTCTAAGTAGCTAATAAACTTTATGTTGATTGTCAATATAATTACAGGTATTATGGTCTTCAGAAAAACCAAAACCAAATAAGGCTAAGTTTAACTTTTTCTATTCGGATTTTATGGATAGAACGTAGGCAACATCCTACACTACACTATCTTAATGGTGGAACGGAATGATGGTAATTGATGACAGAGTCAATTTTTTTGGCCTTTGCCACTCGTAGGTTGAATTACAGTTGTTAGCACTTAACGATGAAACATGATTGCTAAAAAAGGATTGTAAATGCTACAATATAAAATATTATTTTCGTAGCTATTCAGTAACCTGTATTACTGGTATGTAAGAAACAGTATCAAAACAGTATATAAACTATGAAAATCACTAACTAACAGTAACTGCCAAGTTGTTCGTACCTCTGTTTGCACTCAAGTTCCTCAATCTAAACATATTCCTACCCTTTTATAATCCCACAATTTGTTAATATTTATCAATCGACCAATAGTATGGCGTTACCGGTATAACCAGTCAAAATAATATCTATTAACTTATTTTTATTAAATAGTGAACTGTGTTATCATCTGTTATAGTTGGGCCCTATTTTTAATAAAATAAATAAGAGTTTTTGATGTGGCGACAACAGGTAGTATAGCGGTATTATGAGTACCCTGACAATAAATCACTAAATAGATTATATTTAATCAGAAATATTTCGCAGATAATATAATGTTTTAGGGGAACAGAGGGTTGACAGCAATAATTGATAATAAATAAACGTATAACTAAAAAAAGTAACTAGGTACTGGAAATAATAAAAAAATAAAATTACAAATAATAAAAACAAGTTTTTTTATTATACAATTAAAAATAGCCCTTTTGGTTAGTGCTAAACAAATGGCGTTTAAAACAGCCCGCATATGTAACAAAAATTACAATGTTTTTTCACAAAACTAATGGTTTAAGTGTTTATTTTGTGTTATGGTGAATCGTATTTTTATCATCTAGGCACGTGACGATGGCGTTTAAAAGGTTAAAGCTCATTATTGTATCAATTAAATGCATTAATACTTTTAATTTTATACAAAGCCGATCTTTAAGGAAACGTGCAGACTGGAGATACATTGTGTAACTGCACAAGGAAAATGTTGAAGTTTGCAGGCAAAATCGCAATTGACGTAAAACAGGACACTATCAATTATTTATATATAACTTTAATTTAATTAAATACTTAAGTAGCTGTTATTTAACTTACCTAGACTTGTGTTGCTTATTGAATAAAATGTAGATTGATATAATTTTACAAGGATATGACTTGAATCAAAGCTAATACTAATTCACTCAATTATTAATATGTAGGTACATTATGAATCTACAAAGTTAATTGCGGTCAGCGCATTATCGTATGTAGGGATATACGACCCACTAAAGGGAATCTCTAAATGTGTCAGACCTCCTAAGCTTTAAATATCACAGAAATTTATCCTAAATGTATTATGACTAAATATAATTAAATACATTATGTGGGAGAGATATTTTTTTTTTTTTTTATAAAAGACAACTCCCGCATTAGGAATTACTCTTGTGTCGCGGGGGACTTTACAAACATATAAACAACGGACACAAAGAAAACCCAGACTCAGGTGGGAATCGAACCCACGACCTGTAGCGTAGCAGTCAGGGTCACTAACCACTAGGCCAACAAGCCAGCTATACTCGTTCAAATACAGGGTGTATTCGAAAAAGGAACACTTACTCAAATCAATGAAAGAGCATGACTCTAGCATGCAGTTACAATAGGAGTTTTTGAAAAAAAAACTATCCGTTTACAAGTTATGACCGTTTGAATTTCCAGGTATTTTTGTCTCCGTTTTTTCATGAAAAGTGGAATGTGCAAAGTTAAAGTATTTAAATGGTGCATATTTTTATCGTTTTTAAAGGTATTGTACCTTCTAGTTATTACCGCGATTGAATCCCGATTTACACATCCCATATTGGATTGGATTTTTTCATTCTGTTACTAAGAAAGTCCATAAAAACACGAACTTTTTTCAAGTGAGTTTCTATGGATTTTCTTCATAACTGAGTGAATAGTTCCAAAATAAAAAATACGTACGATTTAAAATCTTTAACTTTCCACCTGTCTTTATGAGAAACCGAGAGGTAAAAATACCTGGAAATTCAAACAATCATAAACTTGTAAACGGATAGGTAATTTAGTGATATCTCTTTCTTCTATATTCTTTAAGAAGAATACCACACAGATACCTATACAAGCACATACAAGAAACAGCACTAGTACATTGAGTCTACAGGCATAAATTACGAACTGTAGTTCACCCTTCCTGCGTTTAGTAAACAAACTTTTTTCTCGATATCACACGTAATCACCAACTAGCTGTCCCCGCAATTTCACCTGCGTTTATGATCACTGCTCCGCTCCTATTAGTCGTAGCATGATGTTATATAGCCTATAGCCTTCCTCAATAAATGGGCTATTTAACACTAAAAGAGTTTTTCAATTCGAACCAGTAGTTCCTGAGATTAGTGTGCTCAAGCAAACAAACAAACAAACAAACTCTTCAGCTTTATAATATTAGTATAGATATACCTTCCTTTACGATATATATTACCTGAGCGGCGCGGAGGCTATTTCTATTGCTTCGTTCCGATTCGTAAGTAGTATTCTGATTTTATATAACCAGTAACCTCAATAAACCGGCCATCTGCCGCTATAGCGCAGATAAGCACTTTAAAATATACAAACAAACACCTTTATAATCAAGTACGACAGTCGGTACGTGATTTTAAACTTGTTAGATTTTAATAGACCATAATAAAATACCCATCTACGTATAAATACATAGGTAGCGACAAAACAATTGAGTACCTACCTCTGGTTTTCAACCGTTTTTGAAGTGAAAACTTCTTTAGGCACGTTGGGCACTTTTGGTATGGGGAAAAAGCACTGAGCTCGCGTCACGCTCAGGTACATTATATTGATGTACGTGTGTATGTGTGTGTTATGTTGTCACTTCTGACGTGCAGTCCCACTATTGACAGTTTTTTTGTTAAGTAGCTATAACCCGCAAGAAATTTGGAAACTTTTTTTTTCTACCTCGTAATTTAATAAATTACGGTAAAATTTTAACCTCTCGGCGACGATCACTATGAATATTGAAAAACTAGCAGTTCTTCGCAGTTTTACTTCCGTTTATGGTCGCAGCTCCTTTCCTAAGAGTCGTGGCGTGATGATACATAACCTATAACCTTCATCAATGAATACTCTATCCAATTCAAATAATTGTGCAAATCTGATCAAAAGTTCCAGCGGTTAGCGCGTTTAAACAAACAAACAATCAGGCAAAAACTCTTTAGCTTTATATTTTTATCCATAGTTAGGTTACTTTTTACCTATACCCTTTCTTTTCTCTTTAAAATTTTCCCAAAGTATCCGATTTATCGGCAATAGGGGCAATAGGGGGCCTATTGCGTGAGTACACTCATACTGTTTCATCAAGGGGTCTTCGTGGATACAAGCATGGCTGTATGTATTGTAAGTAGAGGATCCGAGTCCGGGATCCCGGATCTTGGGATCCCGGATCTCGGGATCCCGGGATCCCGTTCATATTTTAGTCCCGAAAATTTTGCGATCAAATTTAATGAATCCCGGGATTTTTGGGATTGATACATTTTTTAAATAAGTCAATAAAAGTATGCGTGAAACGAAACGCACGCACCTACCTTGATTTGACATTTTGACAGCCATCTTGTTTCCACAGCTGATTTAATTTATTTTTGCTAACGACCGGTACCGTTATGCGTAAAAGTGTGTAAAAATTCCCGCTTCACGTCGTGTAAGTATTGATATTTTTTTTGTAAATTGGTGATAATCAATGTAATTATTAAAAAGCAACAATGCATTAATGTGTCTGAGTAAATATAGATGAAAAACAACAAGTGTTATTTTCTAGTCTAAAGAAGTTGATTTTTTGAAGTTTATTGTTAGTTTCATAAATTATTTACAGAATTGTCTGGTTTGTTTATTTTATAAGAAGAAAGTATAATTTTGTTTAACCGCCTTTTTAAAGATTAAAAATTTTAATATTCTATGTCCTCACAAAACTAAAAGATAAATAAAAAATTGATTTTGATATGTTTTACTATCTTTTGGTTACCACTTTCCATTACCAATACAATCCCGGGACTATCCCGGGATCCCGAGATTAACTGTAGATAATCCCGAAATCCCGGGATTAGAAAAATCGACCGGGATTGAATCCTCTAATTGTAAGGTCTCGCTTGGCTCGAGAGGAATTGTACGATCGGCCGTTGTATAAATAGCGTATATTGGAAATTGAATAAAATAAAATGGAATACTATGTTTATATATATAACTTAATATATATAAAGCCGGTATGGCTTCGTAGATGTGGCCCAACAACTTGACAGCCGTCCACTCTGACTGCTCGCTGTGGCGCTTCTGTCATTTGTTCTATCAATTATACATTTTTAAATTATCTACTTCGAATGGAATTCAGTGCGGACTTCTCACACACCAGTACTAACGTATATCACAGAGGTGTGATATACTACAGTATGTACAAACAATTTTGAAATAGCACAAAATATGTGTTAAGAAGAACCATTACTTTTATGTACTTATAAATGGTGAATTTATTTAACGTGGTTTCCCCGGTAGGCTATCACTGCCTTTAATTGGAAATTAAATTATAAAAGTGGTGTGAATTATGAGTCATTGGGGCAAAAATTACAAATAAATTGTGGAATTGAGAGGATCTCTTCGAAATAAATCTAGTATTTGTCTTTAGGTGAATGAACACATAGTCTACCTTAAATACTTCTTAAACTAGACGTTTTCCAGCAAGATACGTTCCCGAAAAACGAATGTTTGGTACCCGTCGATCGAGACACCGGTGCAGTGGTCTCGGAGCTGCCGTTGTGTCACTGTTTTGTGTGTAGGTATATTAGGAGATATCATTACCGTGTATTGAAGCGATTTAAATAATTTTTGTTTCCTTAAAAGGAAGAAAGGTAACCCTTATAGGATCACTTTGTTGTCCGTCTGTCTTTTAAAACCCTTATTCTCAGGAACCGGTAGAGGTTCCAGGTTGGAATTAATACCAAATACTTATGTCTGTGGTCCCTTGAAGCTGTAAAAAATCAAGCTTCTAAGTCAAGGCAATGAAAAGATATAGCCATTAAGCCTTAGATTTTAACAAATTTGAACATTTTACAGGTAAATCAAAACCTATATAGGGTATTTCCCATTGACCTAGAATCATGAAATTTGTAAGAAGCAAGGTCTGGCACCACAAGTAAAGGAAAAAATCCAAAAGTCGTTAATTTGTTTTTGTATCACATAAAAAAGTAGTTTTTGTAATTACAAACTTATATTTTGCGGTTGGAAAGTTGACTTTTTCGTTAATAGATTTATGGGAGAGTATTTTTAGAACTGCAAAGTTATGTTTGTCTTTCGAAAAAGATGGGAAAATTTTTTCGAGTATTGATTTCTGAGATGGATATATATAATATGACTATCAATGATGACAGAAACTGATAACGATTGCGATGTATGTATCTACATACAAGTTTATTTGTTTACGGAACCCTGGGTTCGCGAGTCAGACTCGCACTTGTCCGGTTTTTTAATCGAATTGGTTTTTATCATGATTTAGGCGCAATGAAGTCAAGTCAGTGATACTTTTTTTAAAGTTAGTCTAGGTCTCTACTACTCAGGCTAGGACTTTTTTCACGAGTCCTAGATATAACACTACCTGTTACTGTACTACTTTTGTAACATGACCTATTATATGTTTCTTTTGTATTTATCATTATTTTGTATTTATCAGGTACGTATACATATTCTGTGAAAAGGCTGTGAGAAACGACAAAGGCGGATGGGACTATGAAGTAAAACCCTACAAGCCAGCTGATTTCCTTCTCCAAGACATAGCTGTTCGTCTTAGTAACTCGAAACCCGTTTGGGACTCCTATGTAAACGAAGGTTAGCAACTGCAGCATCTCTTAAAATTGATTTGTTCTGTAGATGAGCGATATAAATCATAAAATACATTTTAACGTCACGTGAACTATTGCAATTTAGTTTAGATAGAGTACCTACTTAGAGTGCACGGCTGGCGCAATGGTTTAGTGGTCACCTCGCCACTACGCCGCGTCGAGTGTTGTGGGTTCAAATCCCACACGGGATAATAATTTGTGTTATCCACAAATAGTTGTTCCGAGTCTGGGTGTCCGTTGTTTAAATGTTTGTGAACCCCCCGCGACCTATGAATATTCCTCATGCGGGAATTGTGTTTTTTAAAGAAAGAAAAAAGAGAACATTTCTTCTCATTATAGTTATTTTTAAGAGGTTGATGTCTCTTCATGTCAATTATAAATTATAAAAATTGCATCTCGTTCCATCTTTTCTTCATTACCTTGTGATTACAAGGCATAATAAATTATAGATAAATTTGATAAGAATAGAACAATGAGCTTGAACGACAAAAATTGGTTATTAAGAAAGTCTTCATGAGGTGTGAAGTTATATTTTTATATCTGCAGAGAGGTCAGTCTTAGCTAGAAAATGTTCTGCTCTTGCGATGACGAATGTTGGTAGTTGCAAATTGAAATCAGGTTTATCAAAACCTTCAAGAATGTTAACTTGTATAGGTCTCGAACGTCTGAGAGGTGTGCCAGGCAGATGGGAGCCTCCAGAAGGAACCACAGATCGTCTCTGCGTGGAGATTGGTGAAGGTGCATTCATCGAAGTATCTCACCCAGCACCGCAAGGAGACCAAATGTACGTACTACATACATTATCTTTGTATACACAATATTGCGTGGCAATATTTTTTATTTTAACTTAGTCATGTAAATACGGGCTTTGCCTCAGTGTTTCGTCGCGTTAATCAGAACGAAATGCGGCTATCTGAATTAACAGCAAAATATGAAAATTTTAAAATAAAATTATGTAGGTACATATTTTTTATTAAGATGAAATAAATTTAAATCATTATTTTTCCAAACGTTATTTTTAATCATATTTTGTTTTTTTTTTTTAAGACCACTAGTAATGTAGGTCACACATTACTAGTATTCCTGTTAACCCCTCCAGCTAAGCGAAAAGCTTGTTAGGAGTGGGTTCACGCCGGTAGTGCACTGGGTGGGGTTCGAACCCGCAACCATTTGATCGCAAGTCAGACGCCTTCGTCATTACGCTACCGCCGCTTAAATAAAAGTAATATACTATACTTAGTGTTATTATACCAGATGTTAGAAAAGTACCGGAACAGCAGAATAATTCGCTAGGGATGCGGACTCTGTATAAAGCAAATAAAACTCGCTTCCGGAGCTTTCGCAAGCCTGTTTCTGGGGCTTTACCGACTGTCTTCGGGTAATAACGAGAAGATATCTGTTTACAATGAATCATGTTTGCAGGATCTGCCTATAATTAGAATAATATAATACGCATAATACCTTATTTAACAGTTTCTTACTATGTACTACCTACATAATGTGATCTTTCTGAGAATGTACATTGAAAATACGTAAATAATATGTAATTTTCTTAGGTATTATACATATATATATATTTATATATATATTTAATGTATTTATAGTTAAGGAAAACGTTTTATGGTAACAAGAAGCTGTTATGTAATAGAGTTTTTTTTTATTATTGTATAAGGGGCAAACGAGCAGACGGGTCACCTGATGGTAAATGACTACCGCCGCCCATGGCCACCTGTAACTCAAGCGTCACAAGTGCGTTGCCGCCCTTTAAGGTGGGAATAGGGGAAGAGGGGGGAAGACGGGAGAGGGGGATTAGATGTGAGGAGAGGGGAAGGATGGGAATAGGGAGAGGGAAGGGTTAGGGCCTCCGGTAACCTCACTCACGCGGCGAAAAGCAATGCAAACATTGTTTCACTGCCGGTTTTCTGTGAGGCCGTGGTATCGAGCGGAGTCGAGCCGGCTCATACGTGCCGAAGCATGGCTTTCCCGCGTAATTTTATAAAAAATATCCCTTTGACGGTAAAATATGTATACTTACCAAAGTTAGATGGACAACATTATTAGAAAATGCAGGCATAATCGGTGTACAGGGTCGTGGCTTGTAAGAGGTAAGTATGTACCTAACCAGTCGCAAAAAAAAAAAACGATCCTATAAGTAGGTACATAGTGTCAGATGTTGTCTTGATCAGCATATTTTAGGTATGAGCGTTGTAGTGCTATCTATTACCTATTCGAGGTTTGTAAGTAGGTAGTCTCAATTATCAGTTTAACATTTATTATTATTACGTATATTATGATAAAAGGATTCATTTAATCACAGGACAAAGGACAATGCAGATTAGTACCTACGTCATACAGAGTATGTTGGAGTAAGTCTGGGTAGAGTTGTCGTAGTTTAACCCTGAAGGGGCACGCCGCTATAACGGCTAGGGCGGTAAGACCCGTCCTACAAGAGTGGCTGGAGAGAGGACACGGAGCCCTCACCTTTCGGATGACGCTGGTGCTTTCCGGACACGGTAGCTTCGGCAAGTACCTGTGTCGAATTGGCCGGGAGCCGACGTCACGGTGCCACCATTGTGGTGATTGTTCCGAGGACACGGCGCTTCACACACTGGCGGAATGCCCAGCCTGGGCTGCCCAGCGCCGTGACCTCATTGTGGCAGTCGGAGCTGCGGGTAGTCTCTCGCTCCCAACCGTGGTTCTGGCCATGGTTCGGAGCGAGAGTGCATGGAACGCCGTCGCTTCCTTCTGCGAGAAGGTGATGTCCGCAAAGGAAGCGGCGGAACGGGAGAGAGAGCGGAGTTCGACTCTCTCTGCCCGCAGCAGACGAACCGGGCGCCGGAGGGCGTTTAATGACCTGCGGCCACCTTAGGAAGCGGCCTGCGGGCGACGAACTTTTGGGGAAGTCGTCGTCCGAACAGATACAGGCCCGAGAGGTAGAGCGCAGTGTTCCGGGCGCGCTTCTCAGAGGAGTGCGACCCACGGCTGACGGTCGCACCGGTTTCTAGTCAGTAACAGTCCGACAGACCTCTTCGCCTCCCCAAGGGCGGAGGACATCCATAAGGATCTTCCACCCCGTCGCCAAAAAAAAAGTTTAATCCTGAAGGTTTGTCGGTTAGTTGACATCCGGATTTCTAGGGGGAGCACATTCCAGGGGTTCACGGCTTCAACAGTGAAGGAAGAATGAATAGTCATTAAGGGAGGCCTATGTCCAACAGTGGATGGCTGAAATGATGATGATGATGATTTGAGACTAGTGAAAAATCCTGACCTGGAAATACGGAGTTGATATTGCTAACGATACGAATATTCTTTTGTAATAAATCAGTTCGGCCCATCAGTTCTTCGGTCAGGGATCATGGTCTGTACATCGACAGTACTCTAAGCTAGCGAACTCAGGTGTCAAACGTCAGTCGGAAGGTAACTGACATCTTTCGTATTCTTTATCGATTTTTTTTTTTTCTCCCAAGCAAGACAAAGACGTTGCTTGTACAAACTTTGGTGTTCCTAGTAATTGACGGTGACGTTTGATGTCTCGACTTGAATGCTGATCTATTCAAAAAACTAGACAGACTTCTTAACAATTGCATTCGATTCATATTAAAGTGTGAAAGTACGATTATATCATGATTACCTCTTATCATGGTAATATCTTTCTTCCTTCACCATCTAAGCCATGTATCTCTTAGAGTGCGCTCCCCCTAAAAATCCGAAAATCAACTAACCGAGAAACTTTCAGGGTTAAAGTACAACAACTCTATCCAGACTTATTGGCAGAATCATCTGAATAATACTTTGTAAATGATTTGTTTTAGGTATATATATTTATTGTATATATAATTATGCATTGTATTCTTTTATTTTGTTATTATTTGTTTTTTAATTTATAATATCTTTCCATTTCTAATAAACACCTGGTAGAAAATGCTGTAGGCATTAAGTCCGCCATAAGCAATGTATATGTAGGAAGTATAAATAAATCATTAAATAAAAATAGCAAATTGCCGCCATGATTCCGTGGGAACAGCCAAGGCAAGACAATCGCTCAACGATATAATTTCGACATAATGGCAACAGCTAGACACGACAGTATTTCAACGGTTAAGAGCTTACGACACAGTGGGACCCTGGAGCGCCCTAACGTGTGTGTCTGTATATCTGCCATCATAGTTCTTGAACCTTTGCCAATTCACATGGGTATAAGCATACTTATTGTTGCATAATGTTAGTAAAAACGCAATTGAGGCTCCCCTAGACCATGTTTTTTATTTTTCTGGACAGGCTTTACCTATTTTCTTAGCACATGTGGACAGTCCATTTAAAAAGGGTGACCAAAATTATTGTTTGTAGATTTAGGGAAAGTTAGATCTAAAGATATGGTGATAAGTTTTGATGTTTAAGGGATGAGTATAGAATTGCAAGAATGTTGTTACAGCGACCGCTTAGGCGGAGTGCGCGTGCACCTGGCGCCGGTGGCGGGCGGGCGCGGCGTGTGCGCGTCGGGCGAGGCGCGCGCCGCCTTCGCCGCGCACGCGCGCGCGCTCGCCTACGACTGCGAGCTCGACGCCGTGCTCGATAGCGTCATCGGCAACAGGAAGGATTGCTTCATTTCCATTAGAGGTCAGCTATAATATTTCTTTGAACTGTTCTTCGTCGAACTTTACAGAAGCGCAGATTACAGACGAAACAGGTCTCCGACAAACACAACAAATGGTACAAATTCGACGAGGTCGGTGATGTTTCCAAGTATAAATGACAAATTTATAATGAAAACAGTCTTTCTGTATAGATAATATTTTTATCTATTTATTCATTATATAAGTTTACTAGCTGTGCCCCGCGTGACTTCGCTCGCCTGTACATATTTATATTTTTTGCGCGGAACCCTAATTCTTTTTTTTTAAATAAAAATAGCCCAAAATACTCCTTATAACACAACCTACATGCCAGTGAAAGTCTCGTGGAAATCGGTCCATCCGTTCCGGAGATTAGCCGGAACAAACAGCCAGAGACAGCTTGTCATTAATAAATGCAATTGGAATTTAATATTATAACTGTGGCAGTGAGTTTGTTTGTTATGCTTTCACGCCTTATTTACTCAACCGATAATTATGAAAATAGACACATTCAAGTGTACCTACATAAAGACACAGGATACCTTTAACCAGAACCAGAAAACTGTTCCCGAGGGATAGAAAAATAAATTTTAATATAGTTAATACAATGCGAGGTTTAAATATGAAATATGTTATTTGCTTGAAACGATTTCAAGCAATTTTTTTTCGCCCGTTTCAAAATTGTTGAGTCTTGTGAGTGACTCACGGTCACTTTTTTAAATCACCAGGTAGTTTTACAATATTTCGTGATATATGTTATAGCAATGTTTTACCGTAGACTCCTGTATCTTCATCTAATTTTGGTATCATTTCAAGAAATCAACACGATCACATTCATGAAACACGATCATGTTTATTTTCAGGTATATCAGACTACCGCGACGGTACTCGCGGTAAGGAGTGGCAGCCACATGCTGCCCTAGCAGCCGCAGCTGTCATGAAGGGCATCATCGCCGCCATGGACCCGCCTACTGACTAAACATCCCAGCTATACATGATACCATAAGCCCTGACCGCACTCCAAACAGTAATAAGAATCAGTGTTTTGGTTAATATTTTAGCCCTTCATTTTATGGTGCATTTTGTGGCGTAGGGGCTGTCGTTACCGCAACTGGAAATAACAAGCCGTAGCGTATGTTGCCGCATTCTTTTTCACTCAAATTATTAGATATTGACAGTTAACTGCGAATGAAAAGTCAACCTGAAAGTGTTTGAAACGCATTTCTTATATTCATTATATTGATTTGATCACGTGTTCCGTAAAAAATAAGCTCGTCAGACTTCTTAATTGGGCTATTGTTATCCGAAAAAATTCTGAGCATTTCATAAAGAAATAGGTATATAGGTCTGTACAGTTACAAAATTTAATATGGAACCTATTTAGGGTCAATATTGTACAGCGAGTTTGTAAAGTGTATCAGCTACTATTGTAATACTGAAAATTTGGTTTTAACAAGGGATTGTTCAATGTTTATAACACGACGCGGGACGCAACGACAACTTACAATCTTCTTGCCTTATAAGTAGGTGTGAGTCGTTACAAGAATATCACGAAACGTAACGTAACTAGTTACGTGAGAGGCGACTCTAGTTACGAGAACGTGTGATTTTCGTAACTAGTTTCAGTGACCGGCTACTTACTGAGTAGGCTACGTTACCTGCCTCAAGGTACGGTTTTGTGGCTATATACTGTTACAAGTAAACATCTAAATCAAATGAACTTACCTTCATACTTTAATCATGCTTAGGACTGACTATTTATTTTTTTGTTCAGCTATGATTATTATAAAAATGTAAATGCAGCCGTTTTTAGAAACTCAATTGATTGTATTTAGAGTGATTTAAAATATTTACATTTTTAGTTTAGCATCAACCAAACGAGGTCTCAACTTATAATAGGTAGGTACTAGTATCTTTCGTTGTAGCGAAAATTACGTGATTACAAAAATAGCTATGTTATGCGGTTACATGTTACGTAGCCAGTTATAGTAACTAGTGACAATGACCACAATAAATGTCATCGGGAAATAACGCCCACACCCACTTGTAAGTGATTTAGGATATTTCCACGAAATAGGTTCCATATTAATGCGCGCCACAGTACATACTTCAAGCACTACTGTGTAAGAAGATAGAAACTAAGCACAAGTAAGTATTTATATAATATTTAATGCAATCTATCACAGCACTGTAGATGTGACTATTACTCAATATATCCACGAAAAGTTTGCGCACGAATATAATTCACCATAACTTGTTCCATTTCTGAATGTTGATACTAAGGGATCGTCCTTTAATCACGTGACGATTTAGCAACTTTTAAATTGCTATAAAACAAATTAAATTAGTACACTTCCCAAACTCCTTATGTCGGTTATTGCCTTTTAATGAATGTACAACAGTATTTTTAGTATTCCATAAACTTAAGTACTACCTACTTACATTATAATCAGAATCGATTAGACATTCGGTTATGTTTATAATATTATCATGTTTGACTTCTACCTACAACAAATGTAAACGTTTTATGGGTTTAGTAACAAAAAATATCCCCTTACTAACCTGACAAGCTTTTGTACCTACTTGTAACTATGGATTCCTGATTTTTTTATCATTATTCGATGAGAACAGATTCAAACTCTATCTGTCAGTAGGAGGGATATGAATCCGACATGAAAAAAGTTATAGGCATATAAAATCACCATCGAAGTCTATTTTCTTGGTCAGTCTATAATAATAAGGTAAAATTGATTCTTATTAATTTAAAATACTTTTCATACAGGTATTTTCATGCTATGCAAGAGTATGAGATTTGTATTCACTATCTTCCATACCTACTTACATATTTATTCCTTGGAATTATTTATACAAAATTAAATCTAGGTTTTATAAGTAATATACAGGTTTACTTGCCTTAGCGTCGGCTGTTATAAAAGTAGAAAAATATGTTTTAAAATATTTACAAATCATTAATGTAGTTTTAAATAAGTAGTTAAATAGTACCTACACACAGTAGTCTTAAAGACGGAGATCATTGTAGAAGGTTCGTTATACTTTGCCTTCCATATTTATTACTTCCTAAGCCAGCTCTTAGAACTGATGTACAATATTCCCAGATTTACTATCTTAAGGGCGAAATAAACAAATGCTGCTCATTTATAAGAAGTTATTCCAAGTCTTGTTCAGCCATAACAATTACTTACCATAAGTGACAATGACAGCATGAGACACGACTACTTATAATTTAATGGCGTCTATCTGGCTGTAAGACGTTACAACAAGTCCCTTTACATTAAATGAAGACTGTCTTTATGTGCTCCGTTGTTTATTCGGAGAACCTTCCAGACACTGGCCATTTAAGCCACAATAAATGTCATCTTTCAGGAACAAGGATATATTATAAATTGGTTGGACCACTAGGCCACGAGCCTGGTACAAATTTCGTCAGTCATTTCCTCATTGCCCAAGAGGGAATCGGTCATGCAAATCTGTTGCTGGCTCGCGGGCCATACATATCTAAGAGTATACCTACGAGTAGACAACTTCCTACTATTAATTTTGTGCTACAAGTCTGAACTTATGGTCACCACTTTAACTACATCCGCTAAAGATACAATATTTTAAAAATTTAATTTTTAAATGGGCTCAAATATTTAATTATCTTGTAAAGAAACTTTTTTAAATTTTACTGTCTAATTTCGGACTAGAATAATGTTACCATGTTTTCAATTAATTTAATTAGTACTATTATAATGTTGCCAACATTTCATCAAGCTAATTATAAATGTAGGTAATTTATGAAAAACAGATAACTAAAGCAAATATGTCTGTGCCAGAGCTTAGTACGTAAATTGGAGACTATCAGTAGATATAGAAAATTACTAGATGTTTAAATATCTTTTGATTTTATACTAGAAAAAATCAGCAGCTGTCCGGCTCGAAGGATAATGTGCAATTAAAGACAAAGCAGACTGGTTTCCTGAAGAGAAATGAAGTTTAGCATGCAGAATTTATAATGTTACACATGTTTAAAGTAAAACGGAAGTCGTATTCTCGCTTACTAGTTGACGACTAATAGATAAATCACAAGAAAGCGAATGTTACCATTGAATTTGTACACCACGATTACCACCAGCCATGGTGACCCTCTGTACGATCAATACAATCCTCATTGTTGACATTTTCTAGTTTAAAATTATTATATAAAGTTAGCACAGCTTCAATATATAATCTTAAACATAATGGTTTACACTGCCATCAAAGACCTATTTTTTGTTATTTGACGATATAATTTTTTAAATATGCAATATAAAACCAAAGTTTAGACATTTGCCTTTTTTTGACAACATTGTCTAGTCGCCTAAAATGTGAAAGTTATGTTGAAATATTTATTTACATGTACGTAATTATTAAGAATCACTGATATAAAAATTGTGAACCCACATGCATAGTTTTATCGTCGTTAATATTTAAAGATTACATATAAAATATAAGAAGGTTTAGTGTACAATTTATCGCCTACTTATTCACTAATTTGATGGGGGCCATGACTTCAAAAAAATCTTTTTATCTTGTTGACGTAAGTGTGGATTTATATGTAAGTTTTATATGATCATAGTACACTGTCACAGTCTCTCAGTCGTTAGTTATATAGTCAATGCATAAAAACATACTTCAAGCTCCTGAAGCGATATTGTATTTTGTGATGCACAATAGTTTTCCTAAAACCCATTAAAGATTGTGATCATTGTGATGTGTGTAAACACTTATTCCTGTCCCCGTCTGATGTTGTTTCTATTATTTTCTTTTTATTTGTTGTATTAAAATTATTATAATGAACCAATACAAAAAAAATCAAGTTAATTATTTTTAATGTTTGATATTTTACTTTCCTCTGTAAAAGTTATCCTTTATACTGTATTATCCATATGTATTATATTAATATAATTTTAATGAATCGCACAAATAAAGTCTAAAAAAAAAATCTTTTGTTTTCTTTGTGATAATAATAGTATTTTCATTTCAAGTCCTTAGGTACGTCATTCTGGAAAAATATTAAGTAAAACACAAAATATAAAAATAATGTGTTTTATTTTCTTACACCTAAAATTAATTTTTATATTGAACTTCTAAAGGGAGAACGCTTTTAGTGTCATTACCTAACACAACATGTCAGTGAAAAATCATAACTTGCTGCATCTGTATGTTATTAATTTTATGTCATATTGAAATGTAAAAAAAGTAAAGGTAGAAAATAAATTTGAAATATTGACAAACTTCAGCCAGTGAATTATTCTGAAATACAAAATGTTTCCATTATTTCATGTTCTAATATTAGTATATTAGTATATTAGGTATATTGACATTTTATCCATAATATTAAACATGTAGTGCAATACTTATTTTCAGGCATAATAATATATATTATATGTATAGTCACAGATAATATAATACTATACTAGTACAGATACCTCATCCCATACAACAAAACGAGACCTTCCTAACTCGGGCGATTTTGCGGGCTCCGCGCCAATTAAGGCGCTAGATGCCGCTAGCAGCGCGATAGCTATGGATAGCTAGAGCCACCTAGCGACGAAATGGATTTATTTACCTACTAATAAACGCGCAACCAATAGATGGCGATAATTATACTTTATCGAATTTAGGATGATAATTTTGACAGCTCACATGAGAAATAAGAAGTTTCTCCAGTTATCCGCAGTAACGTTTCCACAGGCATTTTGCAAAATAAAGTCAGTACTTTCTTACTCGTAAATAGTGGAGGTATGTTATGTTTGGCTGCATGGCCTAAAAAATAATAATAAAACTTAAGAACCTATTTAATAAACTTAGGTACTTAGTATAATCACAGAAAAGAGCACAAATCCGTTTGATGGCTTTGTACATTGACCTACGTATGTTGTACTTATATTGTTTTACGAAATTGAATACTTACTAAAAATACTATGATTTTCGATTATTCGGTTGTTCGTTAGGCGTGGCACTTCACTAAGTGGGCAGTACCCATCAATGAAGTATGACATTTACTGTTGTAAATTTTACCAAAAATAATTATGAAACCTTAGAATAATAATGCGTTATTATTCTAAGTAAGAAACTTCATAGGCTGAGCTTGCCTGGGGGCGACGGACAGGATTATCCGGCGCCCTAGCAGAAGTAGGCCCGAGACGATGGCGCCGTGTTCCGCGCATGCCTCTCTTACCGACAGGAGATAAAATCCCCCACAACACAGTGGGGTCGCCTGTTGTTTAACAGGCGGCCAAGTCTGCCAGGGTTCACAGGGATTTCCTTGTAAGGGTACACCCGAGGCCCTGGTAATATGGACTGTGAGACATCGTGTGGTTTTAGGCGGTTCGAGTCCGACATACCACCCCACCGCTCAGCCCAGGTGGGGTGACGACCCGTGGGGGTTTCCACACGTTAAAAAAAAAAAAAGGCGTGAGCTGTCAAAATTATCATCCTATTAATATTATATAATATCCTACTAATATTAGAAACGTGAAAGTTTGTATGGATGTACGGATGTGTGGATGTATGGATGTATGGCTGTTTGTTACTCTTTCACGCAAAAACTACTGAACCTATTGCAATGAAACTTGGTATGTATATAGCTGGAGACCTGAATTAACCACGGCATCAGGACTTACGCGGGTGAAATCGCAGGGCACAACCTGCTAGTCCTAAATATTAAACAAAGTATGGTAATATAGTATGTAATCAGCAGGTAGAAGTGTTCGTTATATTAGATAACCGATAAAATAACTTATTACTTATAAATAATCAAACGGCCTATTATTTATTACAGCCGGTAAGCATTATTTATACTAAGCGAATATATTTATTATTATTACATACGACCAGAACTACGTAGGTACGTGCAACATCTCGCGGACCGGCCATTCAAGGTCAATTTCACTTCGATCATTGTTGTGTAAAATTTAAGTTTTAGGTTAATATAGCCCACTTGGAATTAGCGGTGTGCGATCTGAATTGCACCTTATTGTGTCGGAGCAAGAGTCGCTATTTATTTAACTGGTATTGCGAAGAGGTCCTTCTGTACTAGTACTATTATGTATTCTGTGCTCTTGGGGGATTTCAATAAAAAGCGTTTTAACTTTAAGAGGCCTATTACATTTCATCCTGATTTTTTCATTAAAGGGTCTCAACTTTGACGTTCTTATTCTGAGCAACTAAAAAACTTCAAACACTTAAACTTATTGAAAAATGAAGAACAGTTATTAGCATAGATCATAGCGGCCTTACTTTTTTTAATTTTGCCTTATGAGCTATATCACATAATTGCATTTTACAAAATTAGGTATTTACGCACGGCGACGACTCGTTCGGACTCGCGAGTGCCCGACACGGTGTTACCGCAGTGATTAAGCAATCATGATCCTTTTTCTACTATTAAATTATTTGTTTTACTTCCTTTCATAAAATATTGTTAATAATGCGTAATGTTCTTGCCACTGCTATGCGCCTGCGGCTTTGCTGGTGTAAATTATGATAGTATGTAGTTTCTATAAAACTTTTTTTTTTTTAAAAACATTAAGTAGGTAGGTATTTTAAATTAAAAAAATCCATAATAAAAGTGTGATTTAAATTAATAAAAACTATATAAATATTTCAAATTACCCAATTATTATATTTTTGAATTGTCAAGATTATAAGTCAGTCGGAATATGCCAGTCGTGAAGCTAGTTGCATGTATGGAACAGGCAGTAGATCCTACGGAAAAGAACAGGAAAGAAACTCCAAAGACACTCTCTTTCAACATGCTTTTTTACAATTTTCTGGTTCATCATCGTCAATCTTTTCGCCAATCCTCATTGTGCGAATGTTGTGTGTTACCAGGGCCAGTTCTCGTCGAAGGGGTTGTTATCCGGACGTTTACCGGGGATTCTTAGCACCTAGGGGTGCCCTCAGATACAGTCACCGCTACCGTAGCCAAGAATAGCAGGTCTGCCTGAGACTCGGGGTATAGTCATTCTGTTTGCTTTCATTGGGGGCAAAGTCGCAGGCACATAGCTAGTGGCAGGAAGATTACGCATAATTAACAATATTTCAAGAAAGGAAGTAAAATAAATAACTCAATAGTGGAAAAAGGATCATGATTGCTTAGTCACTACGGTAACATAGTGTCGGCACGGCAATACTATCTATACAGTATTGTATCTTCATACAAACGGTCGGATCGCGAGACATACCTACACGCTTCGAATTCAGTATACACTCGGTACACAAACAGTCGCGAATGCACCGCAGTGACGAACAAACGGTGGCGGTGTGATGGTTTTTTAAGCAGTAAGCGTGCGATTTGTGTATGTCATTGAAACTCCGAAAGTAAAGTAAAGTATAAATTAATTTTTATATACCTACTAGAACGTAATTTGTTTCTTTTTTATAGGTAGGCATTTCGCTTTTTCCACCGAGTAAAATACCTGGATTAATAAATAAATAAGTCGATAGGGTGACAAAAGTGACACACGAGTGACCTACCAACGCTCGCGTTAAAAAAAACTAGTAGGTAATTTCCTAGGATATCTTTTTACTTATGTATTTAGCTATTTACAAATATTATTGAATTAGACGAAATATCATTATGAAATAATTTTGAGAGTAAAAAATGGTAGGTACCTAGTAAGATTTAGAGCGTGTTATTTTATTAAATCTACTAATCAAAAATCAGGATCATGTATTTTTATTGAATACCTACTTCTCATTTCATTCATAACGAATTATTTTTTTTTTAATAAAAAATAAATTATAATATTTACAATCACAAAACTAGAAAGAAACTCAAGTAGGTAGATGAAATTATGGGCAGCCGTATCGCGTGTTTACATACCGTCCGGCTATAGGTATTTATTTCAAGGTCAGGGCCGAGTCACAATTTATAGATAACATTACCGTGGTGTCGGGAACTCGCGAGTTTGATCGAGTCGTCGTGCGTAAATACCTAATTTTGTAAAATGCAATTATGTGATATAGCTCTTAACGTATAATTACTTGATATGTTTTAAGACATGATATGTTTTAAGTACCTCTATGTGTATGTTCGTACTTATTACACTATAACATCAGTAATGACATTGTATCCGATTATACAATGCATCTACTATACAAACAGGATACCTACTTATGATTACCGAATTATACGAATTTTGGATCCAATAATACAATCTGGCAGCCCTGCGATCGACTGAGGTCCAAGGTAAAAGATTCCTATTAGCAATGTGTATGTGTAAATAGATAGTGCGTGTAAGTACTTAGTAGGTAGGTTAGTAGGTATCTATTTGATAAATCATAAATGTCTGTTACCGAAATACCTAACACAACAAAGTTGACACATACCATGCGTTTCGTTGTTCACTATTAATTATTGTGTCCTGACAATATGAAAAAAATATGTAAAACACAATGAGAAAAATTAATTCTTAATATTTTTATAGTATCTTTGAAATTCGAATAAAAATTTGTGTATTAATAATTTACCTACAATAACGAAACAATACAGTTTCAATAACATTTGGCCAACTGTCAATAGTCAGTACCACGACGAATTTCAATATAGCTACAAACTCAATAACAAAACCGTATCAACCTCAACGTAGTACGAGTAATTGCCGCCAGAGGAACGACGACAATTTATTGAATTTTGTCAAAATAAGAAAACTGGCTTTCAGAATCTTTTATTTAATTTTCCCGTGTTTAGGGTATTTCATGAAATTAGAAAATACTTTTATCAGGACCTAATATTGATTTTCCATACATTTCAATAACAAATCTATACTCGTAACGCCATCTATTGATATTCTTTTGAACCATTTTTGCTTTCTTTGAGATGGGACCCCATGGTATAGTATAAATATAATATATTGTGATGTATAGTGCTATAATAGAACAATACATATGGGTTAAAAAAGTATTAGGAAAAAAGGATACAAATGTACCATGAACTGGGTGGGTTTACAATGAATCTGCATAACCTAACCATCCATTTTTTCCTTAACAATAAGTTGTAACCTATTTGAAAGTAACAGTGCTAGTTAGTGGCGGAATAATATATTTTTTCGTTTTGTTTCGTTCAGAACATTAAGTATCAAATAAATAAGGGATCAAAAATGCTGTTGTGAGAAGAAGCAACATCAAAAAGAGGCAGGTACTTGACTGTGAACGAGGTACTGTCGTAAAATCACAACGGAATATTTGGTTTCGGCCGCAAACCATATCCCAAAGAAAAAAACTCTGAATACGGAACCAGTTACAAGATATATGGCACTTCTAATGTTATAAAGCTTTGATTTGTATGCAGCCAAAGCCTAAACAGTATAAATGAAATTACATCAGTAAGAAAAAAAAAGGAAAATGTATTAAAAATTAAATTAAAAATAAAGAATCTAATTTTGCTGCTATAAAATAACACACAAGTGCACTTGATAGGGTATTGCATAGATATTATGCCACAAGGAAACAAGTAGGTAACATAGGTTTAAAAACATGTTAGTTACATGTGCAAACACAAAACCAAATATCAGAAATTAAACTTTTACTTGCATCAGTCTTAGAAGCATCATCTCTTGTTTGATCGTCTATGTTATTGCTGGTCTTCTATAAGTTCATAAAAACAAAGTAATTTATAGCAAATATAAAATATACAACATCTTCCTATTACTAACTTTTAAGTGTTCGCTCTCAATGATATCATTATGTATTTATACAGGAATTTATGCGATCACAAAATAGGTATTAGATACCTCTGAATTGCCTGACATTTCGACCAGGTTGCACTGGCTATGTTCATGTAGTGTTAAGGATTCGTGATCGCATCAATTCCTGTGAAAATATATAATTATCTTCATAATACATCTATTTTATTGTCAAACAATCATTATTTTGCAGTTTTAAAAATCTTTGCAATCTCATTTTCTATTAGTAGTTTAATATCTTCAGTTTAATTAGGTCTCAATAATCAAATATCAAACAATATACACACTCTTCAAGGTATTGTCTGTTACTCACCAACATATTTAACTTCATCAAAAGCTTTTCTTGCTTTCTTAAGTTCTTCATTCATTGTAAGTAGATCTTTCACACGAGCATATTTGCGCTGATCTTTCCGAACTAGAAATATTATGTCTTCTACTTGAACACGTCCCGTGCGCCCGACCTCCATTGCTCTAAATTTTTTAAATTGTAATATTTTAACTAAGAGAATTAAGCCTCACTATATACATGATGAATATTTCAAGAAAAAAGTTGATACATACCTGTGTGTAGTTTCCGTAATAAATTCAGTAACTAAATCTTCTAAAAAGTCTACACTCTCTGTGTACGGATTTTGATCATCGCCAAAACCATACATCATACATCTTAATTCTTTACTGAAAAGTCTTTTACGTCCGGATGCTGTCGCTCCAAGTTGTTGTTCGGTTTCTTCTTCATCAAACTACAACATTCAATTTTAAACAAGGTTTTTTGAACATTGACATTTTAATAACTAAGTACTGAACTAACCTGATCAAAGTTATCAGCATCTGGAGTAGGAGCCGTCATTGCAATAGAAGTTCACTACCTAACAACGTTACTGTTTTTATGACAATGCCACGCAATGGCAGTATTTGATAATATTATGATAAAAACACTAGACAACAAAAATATATCCACTTCAACTTTTAATTAATAGCATTGAACTGCCACAATTTGTACCAATGTCACACAACAATATCCAAACAACAACAACCAAAACCAACGTGTCAAACTTTCAGCCACAGAACAGAACACTCTAAATACCAATACCAATCTCTAATCTCTATGCTTTCAACTATCTTTCAACACAACATGCATTCAATGCATTGGCAAGAATTTATCATAATCTCGTGATCATAATTTATAGAGGTATTATAATGGAATTTAGTCATTATCTTTCAACTGCTTTTTGAAAGCGTACTAGAGGGAACTAATCTAAACATTGAGTTCTGTAAGCTCCTTACTGTTATTAATTAATGTCACCAACGACCGACAGTCCCATGACTTGATTGCCTATTTTTTAAAATAATAATATCGATATCTAAACATTAATATTAAAGACCGTTAAAAATATCGCGCATCCCTAGTTAACACTGACACTGACAGTCAAATCGTGATACTCCAGCAAACGTCGTATTTGAAGAATTTATGAATCGCTGAGAGCTGATGGTTTTTCAAATGTTTTAACTTAATGCGACTATGAATACCTATTTTTGAAGATTAACTAATTGAATTACGAATTATCAAGATGAACCCTATGACGTAAGTATATTAAAGACTTACAACCAATTGACCAACATGTTAATAACTATATGTAAACACTTACATTAAATTTATGTTACAGAAATGTGAAAAATGTGCTGAAGCTGAGTGAACGGGAACTGGCTAATAATTCAAAAAGTTCTTGGCATGATCAATATAAAGATAGTGCTTGGATATTTGTTGGTGGCTTACCATATGATCTAACTGAAGGAGATGTCATATGTGTTTTCTCACAGTAAGTACAACTAATTACCATTTCGTTAATAGTCGTTATTCTTTAGCTGACATTCACAAATCCTCACTTGACAAGTAGTGTACTAAAGATGTCTTATACAACCTGCAGTGTGTTTTTTTATAACAAATTCCGCTTTAAGAATATTCCTGTGTCGCAGGGGGCTTCAATATGCTGCAATTACATTTATTAGCAAATTTATAAGAAAACTGCATAGTATAACAACAGTCCTAAGGTTTTAGGGTGATTGGTGAAATGATGTTGTGAATGTATATAGATGCCCATAAACTAAATTTAAAAAACATTATATTTTTGTATACAATGTGTAAGGGACGGCATAATGAAACACTTATATAGACATGTTCTTGTGGATAATGTAGACTGTAGCGGATAGATGTCCCAAAACACAAAATCTGCCAAATATTCTATCCATTGAATATCAGGTAATTATCTATAAGTTTTCCCACAACTATAAGAAGTATTATATTTCTTGCAGGTATGGAGAAATAGTAAACATAAATTTAGTTAGAGACAAGGCAACAGGAAAGTCTAGAGGCTTTTCCTTCATATGTTATGAAGACCAGAGATCCACAATTCTTGCAGTAGACAATTTGAATGGAATCAAGGTATGTATAATATATATATTTTTTAATTGAAATAGGTGAAATACTTCAGTTTTATGATATTAGTAATATTATTTATTGATTAAAGTCTATGGACCTTACAAATAATATACAAGATAACTATATAACACTACATAACATTTACATTGCCTACTTTTGTCTATTTTATAGATTTTGAATCGTACAATTCGAGTGGACCATTGTGAGCAATATAAGGCACCAAATGCTGACATGAGTAAGGTTGATGATTTGACTGCAGCTATCAGAATGGAAGGTTGTGCACCACAGCTACCTCTATTACCAGTTGGTACTGAAGTAGTACTTAAACAGGTATAGTCTTAAACCTTTTTTAAATCTTTACTTCAAAAAACTTAATTTTCGTCAAGAGCGTGATTGCATTACAACATACATCACATAGTAGATTATTAATTAAAAATTAGTTAAGCAACATTCTGAATTGTTTAAATGAGCCAAAGATTTATAGAGTATATTAAAGAGTTTGTTTGCCCTATTTCTTCTCACAAAGCTCAACTATTTGGAAATGGGTGGTTATAGATAGACACAGGTGCATAATATTGCTATATTTTTTTATAATTTTACATTTGATAAAGCAAACTATTGTTGCGCTGACTGTGTATGTTGATCTATAATCTTAAATTATAATAACTATTTTTTACACTGACGATTTCGAATAATTGATGATCAATTTTATGAAATAAAGATATTGAATTTGAAGTTAATCTTTGATATACAAGTTATATTAGAAATCTAAATAAAATAACTGTTTTGTTATGGAATTAAGAAACTCCCCTTGACACCTTTGGCAACATTAAAAAATATTTAGTTTATGCTGTAAAGTTTTAGTGTCATGTAATAATCAGTAAATCAGTTATCTGTGATGTCTATGTGGGCTAGATCTAAAATATAAAAACAAAGGCAACAAAACAATATCTATAGGAAACAAAGAATTTAAATTTGAAGATTGAATCTGTAATGTTGTTTCAGGAAAAAGAGTTAAAAGTTAAAAATGAAGGGAAAGTAAAAAAGAAAAAAGAAAAGAAAAGTAAAAAGAAGAAGAAGAAGAAAAATAAAAGCAAAAGTTCATCATCACCTTCAGAGTCTAGTGATAATTAAGATTGTTAATATAGGAGAAATACAATTATTAAACAATTGCATAATTGTTTTTATTTTTATTTAAGTATCATATAATATAACACACATTGAGATCATAATTGCTTATGCTTAAAATTATAATTGTAAATAAATATGATTAAAATTGACTAGATAGATACATTTTACACAGATTAGTACTATTTCGAACTCTATAATTACAATACACCAATACTACTATCATCATTTGAAAGGTATCTTTGGTATACTTAAATATTAAATAAAGAGAAAATATGAATAGTAAGTAGGTGCATTATGTTATTTGTAAGGGAGAACAAATAGGGATGTCTTTGTTTACACAATTGAGTAATTTATTTTACTGTTTTGTCAATGTCTTTCTGGAGATGTATGTGTATGTATGACTGGACAATAGTTTCAAAAATCAGAGATAATTACCCATGTGAACTCTTCCTAGCTTCAATTATAATGACATAATATGCATTATATGCTCAAAACATTAATTATAATTTAAAACAATATACTTATATTTGATTTATAAACGAATAACAAATAGCAAGATGCTATACAATAAGATGTATTAAAATATACGATTTTATACATAATAATATATATATTGTTTCATTCCGAGAGTACATTTCTTATTTCTTCTAAAATAGATGGATTATTGAATGCTATGATACCTTCACTGTTGCAATATTTCTGTGTGTTGATGTCTGTCGCATCATTATAAGTAATAGGAATGTGTGTAGTGTAACTTATGACATCACCACCTTTCGCTAGTAATATAGAGTGGGGAGCACATGTGTCCCAGCGGAATGTTGTCCCCTGTGAGACTATGTATGCTGCAGCTTCCCCTGGAAATTATAATATGATTTAGTTTTAATGAAGGAAGACAATATGAAATAAATGTATTTAATGCAACAATCATTGGACTGTGTTGTGAAGAAATGATTCAATCCACAAACTGACCACAATTTAAGTAAGTATTGATGCCAAACTATCAAAAAGATCTTTATTTATAATCTTACTGGGAAAACACTCTAAGATAATGATTAGTTTTTTCGCAATATTCATTTGATAAGTTCATAGATTGGATCATTTCTGCACATCACTGTCTTATCAATTATGCAACGTCCAAGCATATGCAGACATGGCTGGCTAATAAAAAACCCTTTCCATCCACCCATGACCACATTCAGGGCAGCATCAGCTTTGAAACAGGCAGGTAACTCGTGATACTGACTACCTTTTCAGACCTCTATGATGGTAATTGTAGAATGCAGTGGTTAAACATATAGGTTTCTTAAAAGATGAATGTAGGAGAGATACCTATATGCATTCTAGTAATATGCAACCCGTATCAATATTCTATTTATTAAATAATTTCCATGAACTAACACTACTACTAACTTACCTAAGGCAACTTTCAGAAGCTTGTGACCTGCACCAGGGACTGTTTTTACCTCCCAGCCTACATTCTTGAATTTTGCAGATATTTCAGGTTTTTCTGCCCCACTCATAAGAATTACATTCTTTGGTTTTGGTTCCACCACGTTGCTTCCACCCCATTCACGAATGTCTCCATAGTTGACTCCCCAGGCTACTCTACCTTTGCCACTAAAAAGAACATAATAATTTTTTCTTTTAACTACATCTACATTTATAAAAATGAATCCCTATTTCCCTTGGTCACGCCATAACATGAGAATGACTTATGCCGGGTTCCTATAATCAAGAAACGATTCGTTTTGCTTATGGATGGTGAAATTTTGTTGTATTTGCATTGAAAATTTTACTGTCCTTAAGCAAAAAAAATTGTTTTTTGATTAGGGACCGGGCATTAATCAATTTCATTAATCTTTTTTTTTGTTTTCGATTAAGACAATTGAGCAGAAAATCAGGATAAATTTGAATTTCCAGGTGAACAAAGTCGCAGGCAACAGCTAGTTTATAAATAATATAATTTATTGATACTCATTGTGGGGTGGCAGAGAAGTATTCCTTGGCAAAATTAAGAATGTCAGGATTGATTCTGATTAGTTGAAATATATAAAGTACAACTTTGTATTGCAAAGGGGGACCAACTTACTTTTCATAAAAAGGCTGGTTGATGACTCCTACAATGGGTTCACCAGTAGATCTTATGTAAGCACCAATAAGGACTGTTACACATGGAAGACCTCTATCAGCATCAGCTTCGCCACGAACACCAGCTATAAATTCCGCAGTAGCATCTAAAATAGTAATTAGTAATAATTAAAAGTTTAGATTTGTTCTAAACAATCGCAGAAACGTAGTTATCGTTTTATTTATGACATAGAATTACCAATAGGGTCTATCCATACTCCTAAATCAGAAATCTCTATATTTGACAAGTTGTTTGGTAATTTATCACAAAATCCGTGCGAGGTGTTACAGTGAGCTGCTTCAGCCAAACGTGTAGCTACAGCGGGTGCTATGAGCTTTCGTAATAGTTTCGATGTATCTTCAACACTGTCTTGTAATGCTATTCGAACTCCGCCTATTTCGGCACACTCCTCACCTCTTACATATTTAGCGAGATCAGGGAAACAAGATGCTATTTCACTCCGAGCGGCTTCCTGGGCTAAGACATCTGCTATAGTCTTAAAATCGCGTTCAAATCGGGCGTTTGCTTCTTCCTCGAATTTTTCAGCTACTAGTAGTATTTCATTGTGTGATCCTGAGCAACAAGAGCGTGCCACACAGGCCGCTTTTTCCGACGCATTAATAAGAGTTTCTAAAATATTCTTCATATTTTCAAAGGAATCAATACATTCTTGTAAATCGATAATTCAATTTATTTTTAACCACAACCAATTCCTTTTAAAAAGAAATGTCAGTCTGTCAATTAGGGATGTTAAAAATAATCGATTATTAAAAAAAACGATTATTTTTCTATAAAGCTCGAATTATCGAATCGATTTTAATATTTCCAAAAATCGATTTATTAGAAATCGATTTTTGGATCACTGACTACTTATTTTTTCGTCTGCAACCCGCCGGACTGACTGAGTCTGGAACGTGATGTGAATCACTTATTTATAATACATTACATTTTAACGCCATCTGTGCATCTACGATGGCAGTACTTCCTTCTTTCTATGCTTTGTACAGAGTAAACAGTTTATTGAAGAACATTCATCACTAAGGGTGATTGATCATTAATAATTAGAAGGAAAGAAAGAAGAAAGAAAAAATGTTCATTTTGGCAACACAAAAAATACAGGTAGGTGACATAAAACAATGTTGCAGCTTCATTGCCAAAAAATATTAATTAATTCAAATAAAAACTTTAAATACTCTAATAAGTCAAAGTATGTAAGAAAACAGATGAAATGTAGTGTTTTTGCTGGTCATTTATATTGATAGTATTGAATGAGTTTTTTAGGTTAGGTTCATTTATTTATGAGTTTTATGACCAACCAGAATAATTATCATCATAACTTTTTTTGAAGTGAAAACGTCTTTAGGCACGTTGCGCACTTTTGCTATGCGGAAAAAGCACTGAACTCGTGACCGTCACCCTAATAATACATATATAGATCCACTAGAGGGCGCTAATCTAAACATTGAGTTCTATCAGCTCCTTATTAATTAATGTTTAAAAATATATTTAGTTCAATATGACTGGCCTGTTGGTGTAGTGGTTAGTGGCCCTGACTGCTAAGCCAGAGATCGTGGGTTTGATTCCCACCCAGGACAAATAATTGAGTGATGAGCACGATAATTTGATCTGTGTCTGGGTTTAATTTATCTATAATATGTATGTATTTAGAAATATATAAGTACGTTTATCAGCAGTCTGGTTATCATAGTACAGGTTCTGCCTAGTTTGTAATCAGACGGCCGTGTGTGAGATGTGTGAAGTTATTATAAAAAAATAAAGTACTCATTGTGTGCACCATTCATATGGTAAAATAAAAAAATTATAGCGCCTACTATAGGCGTTATAAATTTTCTTAATAGAGAAAACCTTTATTCAAAACTTCGTTGACGCGACACGTCGTATTAAGTTTTCACTTTTGTCCCATGACTGTCTACTTTTTTCTGCATACTGCATAATGGCTTAAATATTTCCGAAACATTGTAGACACGCCAGGGGTGTTCTCAGCAGCTGGAGGAAATGTGGAAGAGCACGCCAGGCGTGTCGCCGGCACAAAAAAATGTTAATTTCTTAGTATTTATTAGACATCAAAGGATTAAAAAAATAACTGTAAGAACTTAAAAACTATTATTTTGACATTACAAACAGACATTTCAATTTTATTTATTTGTATTGATATTGATAATAGATAATTATTAAAAAATTTCAACTCATCACACTTACCGTAACATGCGCATAAGAAAGAACAGCGGGGCATTCTTACATATAGTAAGAAAAAAATCGATTTTTCCACAAAAATCGATTATTTGTAGGAAAATCAATTTTTCTCTTGTCGATTTTTATTGAGTAGAGAAAAATCGATTATTTGTTAATCGATTGTTTTCCCTCAATGTCACATCCCTACTGTCAATGTTTCCAATGTCAATGTCAGTTAGGGGTTTGCACCGGAGCAGTGAGTATAATCACCGGTGATTTACCGGTAAAAGTACTCTATTGAAACAACCGGAGATTAATTGATTAAACACCGGTGATCCTAAGTGATGGTTTTCACCGGAGAATGACGAAAACATCGGAAAAAACCCGATTAATCTCCGGTTTTTACAAACGAAACAAGTTTAAAAAAGGCTATATTATTTATGTTTTTATTAAGTATGATTATTAAATATTGTGATAACATTATTAATTAAACGTTAGCGACAAGTTTTAACAATAATTCACAAAGGAATAAACAAAAGAATTATTTATCAATATTGTTTAATTTACATTACTACTACATAATACCAAAATTAATGCTTAATTTCCAGTTTTCCGAATTGCCACAGTCCTGCATTCTGTTCTTAGGAATAGTTTCAGACTGCTGGAAAACAAATAGACTGTCAAAGAGGCACTTAAAACTGAAATTAATAATTTAGTGAGGAGAATTGGTTAATCGTCGCAAAGTACGGAAGAAGAACCATTGCCAAGCACAAGTCTATGCAGTTCCATCCCCTTTCATCCCAACTTATTTCAATTTTTGATTAGAAATAAGGCTGGTGGAACCACAGCAAACACTTTGGTCACGGCTTTAAAATTATTGAGAATGTATAGCGATACAATTTTTTGAGAAAATAACCACACCTGGGATACTGTTGTAGAATTTTGGCAATTTAATAAGCACCTTAAGCTTTTGGACGAAATTACTTATAAGTATCTAACAGTGTCTGCATCTTCGGCAAGGTCAGAAAGAGTACTTTCAGCAACTGGCTATAATATATACTTAACGATAGAATAAGTATTTTGCGAAATGATGGTGTGGAAATGTTGTTTAAATTAAAATCAGCATTTGTTATAACCTTATAATACTAAATAATAAATATAATAAGTATATAAAAAAAAATCTTTATTGTCAGGTGATCACCGGATATAGCTCATTAACCGGTGTATTCAATCGGTTATCGAAATTCCACTCCGGTGCAAACCACTAATGTCAGTGTAAAAACATCTAAACTACTTTCAAGTCTACTAAAATCTACTAAAAATTTTAGACTTATACCTCTTTCAGTCATAAAAAATAATAGTAGGCTTTTACAATTTATACAAAATCAGAATAAAGCGCTACTAATGTTGACTGCTGTAGCAGATGCACAAGAGGGAAGCTCTATATTATGTGTGTTGAAACACTGAACACTACAAACAAATCATACTCGATAACGAATTATTATTGAGGTGGTTAGGTTATTAACCCGCATATATCTGAAGAACCAAGATCTAAAGATTCAATATTTGAGAGAAGAGAGAGAGGGAATTTTCTTTCGATCGTTCTAGTACATATTATATTGAAATTATTATTTCATGAATCAGTTAGGTACATAATATTTGGACAAGGAGGACACACTCGGACGCCACCGCCGTCCGAGTGGAAATCTTCTTCCCGGGCTCGTTCCGCCGCCACTTTCTGCGAGAGGAAATCTGGATGCGACTGCGTTAAAATTTCTGTCGCTACCGGCGTTCCTCTCCGATGGCTGCAGTGAGGGGCCGATGCTGCTTCGGCCAAGCGGGGCAAACCGCAAGCGTATGCTGAGCCGGGTTCTTACTGCATACGCAATGGTGACAGGCGGGAATCACCTTCTTTCTAGCAACCGAGTGCAGGTACTTCCACTTCCCGAAGCAGCTATGCCCAGAAAGCACTTGCGTTAGTCTGAGGGAATCGTCCCGTGCTGACGCTTTTCTCGCTCGACGATGATCCGTGATAATTTACCGATTGGACAAGCCAAAAACCTGGACATATTTATAATGCAATTGCAGGAATATTACTTGTAAACTTTACAAACCTGCTAATTTAAACAGCTTTTCATAATGTAAGTGTGATTGTGTGCTGTGATTTTTATAATAATAATAAGTTTTATTTAGGGCATGCCCATATAAAGTTAGTAACAATTGACTTACTGCTAGTGTCAGTAACCTTATTGCGTTTGGAGTTTCATCGAATTTTTGAAAAAGCTTTCAACATACCGTTGATACTGCCGCAGAGGCGAGCGACAGTGGAGACACATTTTTTACGCATGATGGCTGCAAAACCAACTATTGTCTTTCGGCGAACATTGTCGAGGCGTTTTTAATAGGAAGGATTTCGGAAATGTTACAACTTAATCTACAAGAAAAGGCTGCAATGATGATAATACAAAAAAAATGAGCGCTATACTTACTGATTTTCTTTTCAATGGACTTCATATAAATAAATTTTCATAATGCCATGAAATCACAGATGGTTTAATTCTTATGGAAGACAATATTATTGACGGAAATTACGATGACGGTTCGAATAGGTTGCACTGGCCGTGGTCACTGGCTGACTGGCTCATAAACTAAAATGTGACTGGCTCAGTGGTGCACGCCCTCCGTCGGAACGTACTTAGAAGGTTCTTCACGTTCGTTTTCGATATATTCATTTCGCTGTGTACCGTCACATACTCTGCTAACAGTGTCCCTATTCTGTAAGCAAACCGATGAGTGTCTATTCTAGGGTTTATCCGACTGCGCATAAAAGCGAGGCGGCATGTTTTACTTCACGGATTCGACGTCGGAGAGCGTGCACCACTAAGCCAGTCAGCCTGTGACCACGGTCAGTGCAATCTGGTCGAAACGTCAGGCAAATCAAAGGTATGTAATATCTTTTAAATACGTGATCGCGTTAATTCCCGTCAACACAATTATCATGGAACGCAAAAGTTTAAAAGCGAGTATAGCAAACCGCTACGGTTAGGAATTTTTTTTTCTTTAAAAAGACAACTCTCGCATTTGGAATGACTCCTGTGTCGCGGGGACTTTACAAACATACAAACAACGGACACAAAGAACACCCAGACTCGGGTGGGAATCGAACCCACGACCTATGGCGTAGCAGTCAGGATCACTAACCACTAGACCAATAGGCCAGTCAAATTGTAAAATAAGTACGTTTTATCAAAGACATCCGTTACAGATAGTCGCAACCCGTAGAACGTGGATGACGTGGACTTCAACGGGGTTCGACTACGGGTCTGTAACAGAATCTTAGAGTAAATTTTAGAAATTTATCACAGTAATTCGACGCAGCATATATCACATTTACACAGATTACATATCAATCTATGTATTGCATAGGTACAACTAACAAAACCCAACTCGCGACGGATTACATTTTCACAAAATTATGTAAGTACCTAATGTATGTAGCTAAAAGCAATTTACTTGTTCTCGATGTTAACAAAACATTACATAAGTATATAGGCAATATTCTATCCAATTTTAAGTTAATAATGTAATCATAGAACGGGTAGGTAACGGGTTGGTATCATGATGTACCTTAATTCCTCTGAAGCACTACGATTTGAACGACGTAGGTATTTCAAAAGTCGTATAGAAATAACTATGTTTATTTCTTTGATTGTTTACTTCACTTAAATCTTACGTGTACACGTGAATTCGTTACTTAAAGGTCTAAAATTAATACAAATAAGGAATTAATGCGTCCTAACTAGAACGGAACATGAATGTGTCCAGTGAATTCACTACGCTCCGCAAATAACGTAAATATGCTGTTTATGTTATCTAAAAAAAAAAGCACAGCCATATCAAACAATAAACTTGTTTTGTCACAGTTTAATGAAAGTTTTCAAGGTTATCAAATATTGTAAACGCGGGAATAGCGCCGGTGGGTAGGTATCATGAATGCATGATCTCTGTCGTGAAACTGTGCGCGTGATTGACCTTAAAAGTGCGTGCTGACTGCTCCATAAAAAAAAAAATGTAAGTAAATGAAATAAAGTACCGAATAAACCGCATTTTTAAGGCGTGTTCAAGTCACAAAGTAGTTCACGAACACTATGTACATAGATACTAACCTCTGTGGTTCAAGTTTTTAGTTTATTAGATTTTTATTATTGAATCATAATTTAACTGTCTCTAACGAAACCTACACAATTGCTTCACAAACTTTAAAAAAGTTTAAGCCGCAAACCCAGCAGTTATAGCACATGATCATAATTATCTACATAATAATTACATGAATTGCACAAGTGAACTGTTAGAAGTTGTGAGCAAACAAAGATATCCCACTAAAAACATTTTCATGTCAAATGTTGCCAAGACGAGACCATATGACTCGCACTGTCAATTAGTTTTTTTCAGATCTTATGTAGAGGCAAGCTTCTAACTCTACAAGCCCTAACTTCACAACCTCTGCACCTTAGTTAAAATATGTGGTCTGGCCGTTTCGCTACCGCCACATGGGCGTTAAGTGAAAAATTTATTCACTGTTTATTACTTTTCTGTTATTCAATAGTTCTTGTAGTAAAGAAACTGTAGCGATCTAACACCTCGATTCGTCCGACCAATTGGACGACTCTCGATGTAGTCAGTAAGATTGTACCGCTTCCTAGACACTGTGGGCCCCCTAGGGCCGTCACCAACGTATAATCGGATGCCTAACAGATTAGTCCCAGCCAATACAAAGGTCCACCCCTGCAACAAATAAATGTTTGGCTGTGAGCTTTGTTTATAATCTCGGTGTTACATAAGATGCCAATATCGGAATGTATCAACATCTACTGGTCTGTTACAGTTTTATTATAAGTATAGATTGCCTCACGCCCGTCTTCTTCTTGTTACAACAAGAGAAGATAATTAGAATAGGTAGATTTGGCTTAAATCATCGCCTACCTAAATCATGACGGTAGACCTGATCTGAAGTGTGCGTCAGGTCTTCCGCCTAATTAAATTATTCATTACCGTTTCTTCAATAACTCTAATTTAATAAATCTTGTTTATAATTAACTAACTGTGTCATAATACTAAATTACTGAACAAAACAACTGACTGCCTAGAGTAATAGTACTATTTTAAATAGGGTAAGTTCACAAGCGTAATGAATTGTCTCTAAAACAGATGTTGCTACGAATTCGATGCTGTGACGCTGTGTAACATACTACAGTAATACACTAAATGGATAATACCTACGAGCTATATTATTATTTCCCAAAGGGGAAAGACTATTCACATCTTTTAACGTACTGGCTAATCCTTGTACTACATTAAGTATCTCAAATAGTTAAAACACATTCAACATACACATTCAGTTCCTAAGCTCGTCAGAATATTTGAGCTTAGAAATATCATTAAATTTTTCAAGATTGTAAAAGAAGTCTTACCATTCAGGCAACACGCCTGTGCACGACGATTGCATTCACTGGCATCACCAAGAAAGTATTAAGAGACTATTTAGCTTTTCTACGCCCTATCTTTACGGGCTTCTTCGAACCATGTAACCTGCATTTAACTTGTTGCAAATTGAGCCGAGAAACGTTTTTATTATCTCCTATAAATCAAGGTTTAAGGGCCATAAACTGTGTCACCAAGTCACCATTCACTCTATTTTATTATTTTATTTGAAGTTAATATTGAATTTTAATATTATTTTTAAGTCTATAATCAGAAACGTAATACTGTCGTTTGTGCACATACAATTTATTTGTAAGGAACGGTTTTCATTTTCTGGTTTGTACCTTAGTTACATATTTATAATAAACTAGCATTAGCTCGCGGCTTCCCACGCGTTATTTTTTTTTTTTTTTATTTTTTCAAAGAATTAATACAAAGAAATTCACATTCGCATTTATGATACATATAATTTTTTTTGTGACATAGGGAGCAAACGAGCTGACGGGTCAGTGACAATCGCCGCCCATGGACACCGGCAGCTCAAGAGTCACAAGTGACAAGTGCGTTGCCGACCTTTAAGTGTGGGGGGGGGGGGGGAGGACCATCGGTAAGCTCACTCACTCGGCGAAATACAACACAACAACGGAAGCATAGCTTCACGCCGGTGTTCTGAGAGGCCGTGGTATCACTCCGCCGAAGCACAGCTCTCCCACGTCCAGGAGGATATTGGATGCTGCGTGACTATTTGAGCTAGAAATAAAAGGCCTAAATCTAGCAGTCGGTAAGTTTATGTGGTCTAACAATGATGATGATGATTTAATGGAGGTGAGGTATGTTTCAGTAGATTTCTGCTCCGATTTTAGATTGCATTACTAAACAAAAATATTCAGGTTTTTTTATATGAGTTAGATGAGGAGAATTGAAGGCGCTTTGCCAAATCACTTTTATAAGATAGTTATATCAGTACAACCTGTTTAAAGAAATTGTTCATAAGAAAGACAAGTTAGCCTTGACAGGATTTTAATTATTTTCGTTTACAAAAGCGGAAACTACGTCCTTAATTGTACCTACTAACTTACAACTCTATACTAACATTATGTGGAAAGGCAATAACGATTTTGTGAGTTTGTGTTACATCTACATAGATGCTAATCTCCGACACCACGGCCCCTATTTGAAAAATGATTTCATTTAAAAGGTTCTTTATTCCAAATAGATAAAACTAACTAACTCACTACCTATAATATCCATAATAGGGATATTAGACAAGTTGTCAAAACTGCTTTTATTTTATAGCTTAGCCTTCATTTAACGCAAAAAGTATTTTTTACCCACGACACATACATTACATGCGTTTAGGGTGAGAGATGTTTGTGTGTTTGTGCAAACCAATGTTGCCATTTATCTCCAACACTAATAGTCCGATTTTGATGCGGTTTTCAGTAATAGGTTCGGGGTTGATTGGTGCTGGTTCTTAGATGGGTGTTATAGTGGTAACTCACTAGGGGGCGCCGCAGTGAACATTAGTTTGTGCAAAACCAATGTTGCCAATTTCAGTAATGGGTTCGTGGTTGATTGGTGTCGGTTCTTAAAATGGTGTTACGGTAGTAACTCACTAGGGGGCGCTGCAGTAAACATTTGTTTGTGTAAACCAATGTTGCCATTTATCTCCAAAACGAGTAGTCCGATCTCGATGCGGTTTTCAGTAATAGGTACGTGGTTGATTGGTGCTGGTTCTTAGATCAGTGTTACAGTGGTAACTCACTAGCGGGCGCTGCATTAAACATTTGTTTGTGCAAACCAGTGTGGCAGTTTATCTCCAAAAATTAAGTTTTTGCTGAGTTGGATCGTCCTGCCAGTTTAAAATTTTGCAGTTATATGTGGTTTATATGTCAATACTATAAATTAGCAACTTCAAACTTGATGAGGAAGCCAAGAGGTGGATACTGAAACTCTTCAATGAGATATATATCGATATGTACATAATACGTACATGCTCTCTAAAAAGTCTGAAATAAAAATCAAATAAAAATTTTGAAAAAACCCACGACGGTTAAAACTTAATCGAAAAAGGACAAAATAATTTAAAAACCCCCGACTTAACCAGATTATCCGATTATTCAAAAGAATATCCGTCGGGGGCTGCCATCTCTATTTCAAACTTCAACTAAAATGAAGATATCCTTTGTTACATTATGCTATCATAAAACATCTTCAACAATTATATTCGCGTTACTATAAAACTGCAAAACTTTAGTTCATTTAACGGCAGCCCCTTGTATATTCGGATAATCTGGTTAAGTCGGGGGTATTTAAATTATTTTGTCCTTTTTCAATTAAGTTTTAACCGTCGTGGGTTTTTTCAAAACTTTTTATTTTTGCTTTTATATTGAAATAGACTTAATTCGCGAGAAAAAACGCAAAAATAAAGTTATTATAAAAGTTTGCCGCTAAAACACTGGCACTGCTATACTGACAGTTCTCCATCAATCAATCCATCAGCCCCCACAGTAGAAATGAGTAAAAATTAAGGGAAAAGTATGATACCAACTGACAGCTGTCAGCTCTTTCATCGTTTAATGACGTATTGGATCTGGAAATTTCTTAAATTTAATCCTACTAATATTATAAACGTGAAAGTTTGTGAGGATGTATGGATGTATGGATGTTTGTTACTCTTTCACGCCAAATCTACCGAACCGATTGCAATGAAACTTTATATGTAGAAAGCTGGAGACCTGGATTAACATATAGGCTACTTTTTTAACCCGATATTCCCACGGGGTCGGGACTTACCGCGGGGCGCTGCTAGTGTTTAATATGTTCATAACCTATAATAAAGCTATTTAGATTTTGATTAATTTATGAAATAGCACTTAGCATCCGGAAGGTATAGGTTACCAATAAAAAATGTTTGTGGTTAAATTTGTGTGAGATGTGTCGAGTTATTGTTATTAATTAATAAAGAAATATGTTACATTATATCGTGTGTTCCAATGACATATCATATTAACTATAGACACGCCATACAGAAACATGAGTGAACTAATTAGAGGCAAAACTTTATTATAGCTGCACAGCAATACGTAAATATTATGCAGCTCTTTCAGTGCATACGACTTACCGGTTGTTAGACAGAGACAAATATTATATACATATTTGTAAATTACGTCTAGCCGTGACACTGGTGGGCACGTGACTAATACAGTGCAAGCAAGACAATTAGCTTACTTTTATGTTGTCAATATAGAACGCGGGCAACGCATCTTTGCTTACAAAAACATCTTAGGTGTGTTCAGGGTCAATTGTTATTCGTGTATATCTTTTCAACCACGTGCTTAGCTTTGAAGGGAAGTAGACAGCTTAGCTTATGGGCGTTTTCAAGTACAGATACATATCTGTACTTGAAAACGCAATCACATGATTCGTAAAATAATTTTATGCTCTTTTTGAAGAGCTCCAATACTGCTGTAATTTGGTAAAATCATGGAAATAACTGGTATCTATGATATATAATCTGACCCACAAAATACTATTTTAAGGGTTCCGTTTCTCAAAAGGAAAAAAAAGGAACCCTTATAAAATCACTTTTTGTCCGACTGTATGTCTGACTGTCAAGACCATTTTTGTTGAAATTATTACCAAATACGTATGGCTGCAGTCCCTTGAAGCACTAAAAAATCAAGCTTCCAAGTTAACGCAACCAAAGATGCGATTTAGTTTATTAACATTTAAGCCTTAAACTTAACCAACTTTCAATTCGTAGGTAAATCAAAACCAATAGGAGATGCGAATACCATTGACCTATAATCATTAAATTTGGTAAGAAGCAAGGTCTCACAGCACCAGTAACTGAAAACATTCCGGAAGTTGTTAATTTGTTGTTATATCTGTTTCTCTGTCTGTATGTCTGTCAAGACCTTTTCCTCAGGAACTCGTTGTGTCTGACAGCACAAGTAAAAAAATTAGTAAAGTTAATTTGTAGTTATGTCACATTACAAAAAATAGTGGGAGAGCCATGCTTCGGCACGTATGGGCCGGCTCGACTCCGCTCGATACCACGGCCTCACAGAAAACCGGCTGTGAAGCAATGCTTGCATTGCATTTTGCCGCGTGAGTCAGGTTACCGGAGGCCCTAACCCTTCCCTCTCCCCTATTCCCGTCCTTCCCCTTTCCCCCTCTTCCCCCCCTCTTATCGTACTCCCACCTTAAAGGGTGGCAAGGCACTTGTGACTCTTGAGTTACAGGTGCCGATGGGCGGCGGTAGTCATTTACCATCAGGTGACACGTCTGCTCATTTGCCCCCTATACCATAAAAAAAAAATAGTTTTTGTAATTAAATCTTATATTTTGCGGTTGGAAAGTTGACTTTGTCCTAAATCGATGTATACTCTCCGTATGTTTAAAACAGCAAAGCTAAGTTTGTCTTTCCAAAAAGACGGGCAAAAATCTTCAAGAATTGATTCCCGAGATGGAATTACTATCTACATACAAGTTTGTTTTCTTACGGAACCCTCTGTGCGCGAGTCAGACTCGCACTTGTCCGTTTTTTTATTAAATATTACTGTCGTTACCTCCATCCAAAGATTGTCTGCTAGAGAGATGGCTTATAGCGATAAGATCCGTCCATTGTTCTCACATTTCTGAGTTTACGTTTTTTTAACTACATTTAAGTGGTAAACAATAAAGTACTTATATGCAAATGCAACAAGTATTCAATTATGTCAGAATGAATGCGTTCCAAATGCTAATAGCAGAAAACAGCTTAAAATAGGTGTATTTTTTTTGATACAAAATTGTTCTAGAGGTCGAACAAGTCCTATGAAAAAAAAAAAGTGAAGTTGTGTCTTGATGAAAATTACTTCATAATTATGTTAAAGTATTTTAAATACCTATATGTGTCAATCAGAGCAACATTTTTAACCTCGTTATCATAAAACTTGTAATTCCTTGAAAATTGTAACAATCTCTATTTCGTAATTTAAACGGGTTCTTATCTCAAAGGATTATGAATGATTAATTTCATTAATTTTGGTTTTGGTACGTAAAATAAAACTTTTAAACAACTCAATCTCTTTGTGTTTCGTTATTTTTCTACAGCTGACCTTATAGTTAGGTGGAAAACACGAGAGTTAACGACGGACGTGTTATAATTGAGTTACGTTTTTCTAATTGAATGCCATTTAATTCAACCTGTAGCAATTTCGTTATCAAATACGGGAGCTATACAAATTCAAACGCAGCAAATGCACATGAAATGTTAGATAGACTTACACTGAGGATTAAATAGGAGGAAGGTCAGATTTTAGTAAATTCTCTTCGAATTAATTGAACCCTCACCATTGCTTCATCAGACTACTAGACGCAGACAGCGGTTCCAACCTTTCGTTGTCGAAAAAACGGAAACTCGAACTAAACGCTTTGACAGCTCCTTTTTTGGTCGAGTAGCCAAGATCTGGAATGAGCTGCCTGCGTCTATTTTTCCTGACAATTATAATCCTATAATCCAGGAGCTTTCAAGAGTAGAGTGAATAGGTTTCTCATGGATAGGCGTAAACCATCTTTGTCTTCGGCCTCATTTTCCATCACGTGATTTTAAAGACAAAAAGGCTATACCTTTACTAAATAAAAAAAAAAAGATTGGTCACCACAAACAAATTGTTATTAAAATAATAATTATACTTACGTTTTTTATATACGTACGTAAGAGACTCGTACTCTTAAAGAAGACTACGCTTAGGTATATCTTCCACCTTTTCTCAGTATTATCTATTTATAATCCACGGTAACTGTCATTAGTACGACCACTTTATGAATGTTTGTCATCTAAATCCCCGGTCTTGGTCTTTAATCAATGATAATCAATTCTCATTTACCTAAAGAATTATTACTACTAAGAAGTCATATAAAATTAACCTTTTGATGTTAAGTTTTATGACATGGGAACCCTGACTCTATTTTAAATAATAGCTACTAATCAAGGTTGTCGTGATCACACGCAATATCGACTGTCAAGTCAACTATCAGTAGGTACTTCGATTGTTTTGTTCCGGCTTAAAAAATAATAGAAAAATGGTTATTAAATCATTGTACTCGGCATTTTGACATAATCGGTGCGCAAACAATAAGAAAAGTTTAACTGCACAAGGTCAAACTCATAGTTTCGATATTAAAACTATTACAGCATTGTGCCATTAATATTACTGGTACCACTTTATGGTGCGCGAAAGCATTTATATATTTTGAAATCAATTTACTTTATTTGAATTGGGTTATAGTTAAGTATTATTTCTGTGGTTACCGTTACTTGATTTTCACTTTGATATCCACAGGCGCTAAAGGGCACGTTACTCGTCTTGGACTGAATTTTTTTTTGATGGCATAAGGGTGATTAAACGACCAAAAAGGTGGGCCACCTGATTGTAAGTGACTATCGCCGCCCATGGGCACCTACAACTCAAGAGTCACAAGTGCGTGGCCTGCCTGGGGTCCTGGATCCGGGAGAGCTCGAATCGGATATAGAGGTGATCCGAGAGCGTCTCAACCTCTTCCAGGACACGCCAGTTCTTACTCGTGAGGCGAAAGCAGGGGTAGCGAACGAAAGGTCCACTATCGACCCCCCTGCTGTCGCACGCACGTGTTGGTGGAGCCTCTGTTTAGGAGACAGAGACCCACCGATGCCGCCCACTCCTCCACGGCATCGCCCTGTGCGTCCGTCCTGACGTGAACCCACTCCTAACACAAGCGTTAAGCTTAGCTGGAGGGGTTAACAAGAATACTAGTAATGTGAGACCCACGTTACTAGTATTCTTTTTTAAAACAAACATATTCAAAATGCATAGGTTTTTCATAGTTGATAACTCGTACACCGGGAACCAGTTTAAAAGCTTTAGGTATGTTTAATAATTTATGTAAAAAATTGAAGACATTGTTCATTAGATAAAATATTTTAATGTCACGTCAAAAGTTCCAATAAAGTAATGATAATGTCAAAGACAGGAGCTGACTAGAGAATGTAAGGTAAATAGTAAAAAATAATAATAATAATAACTTCACACATCTCACACACGGCTGTCTGATGTCAAACTAGGCAGATCCTGTACTATGGTAACCAGACTGCTGATAAACATACTTATATATTACTAAATACATACCTACATATTATAGATAAAATCCACCCAGACACAGAACAAGGATCATGTTCATCACACAATTATTTGTCCTGGGTGGGAATCGAGCCCACGACCTCTGGCTCAGCAGTCAGGGTCACTAACCACTAGACCAACAGGCCAGCCAATGTGAAAGGGTTACAACTACAATGAGTAAGAAAATAGAGATAGTTTTACCTAATAATGGATATTTATAGTAGAAATACTAATAATAGATTTGTTTTGCACCAAGGCTGGCACAGTGAGACAGCTTTTAGCAAAACAATTTTTTACTGATAGTGTCGTAGTGATAAATAATGTTATTCTTATTCATCTTATATTATCTCATTTCGAATTCGTTAGTGCTACATTAGGGGGCATCCATTAATTACGTGAGATGATTTTGGCGAGTTTTTGACCCCCCCTCTCCGCCTGGTGAGATGTCGTGAAATTTTGCTCGACCCCCTCCCCCCACCCCTAATCTCACGTGAGATTTTTCAAAATGCTTACGCTCACGGAAAATGAATTGTAGAAGTAACTGTGGTTGTAGTACCATTTACTAAACCATGTAAAGTAGAAGGCAGAGTCTCCCTAATACTTTACATTATTATACTATTTACATTTCACATTATATACCATTTTAGTGGAGAAACATTTCTTATTTAATTTAACCTAGTTTTCTCGCAATTTTACACTGTTTGAAAAAATCTGCAGAGGCCCCCCTCTCCCGCACGTGAGATTGGGTGAGATTTGGCTTGATCCCCCCTAAACACCTCACGTAAATAATGGACGGCCCCTTATTAACCCATTAGAACCTGAGTTATCGAAGTATTTTTTTTTTTTCGTTTTTTATTATATTTTGGTTGAATGTCGTCCAAATAACACCAAAAAAATTAAATTTAATGACTCCCAATTTTAGCTAGGTCATAAGAAGTACTAAAAGTCGATTTTACTCGTTTAACAAATAAAACCGAAGCTGCTTAAACTGACATTTTTTACTTATTTAAGTGAATAGGTATATGATAATAAAAAAATATTCTCAAATATGTGTCTTCTTATAATGATAAACATATTTATTAATATTTAAGACAGACCAACGTCATATTTTGAACATACAACTGTTATAATAGTTATAGAATTAGCTACAACACATCTACGTTTCCTTTCCACTGATTTAGGAAAGAGATTCTGTCCATCGAACCGTATACCTTCTAAAACCATAGATTCATACTTGGAAATAGATGGTCACCCACCAGATTTAGAAAGAATACCATGTTTTTGAAATGTGATTATGACCTATCTCACGTTATTCGGCAGTGAAATATAGGCCAGCAGCAGTTCTTCTTGCCCCGAATCCCGATCCAATCATAATTTATATGTGCATCCAAAGGATCTGTGCCTGTCTTGTACTGATTGCTATACACTGCTATAAGATTAGGCCTCGGTACTTTTAGTTTTTGTTGAGTGGCCTGGTTAACCTATTCGCCAATCCTACTGGACTTGTGATCTATAGAAGTAACAGTAACACCTGAGTTACCATCCATCTATAACAAATTATAATTATGGTGTGTGCAACAATTTCTGCGCCAGCAAAATATTTGACAGAGAGACCCTGTCAAATATACTACCAGCCCACGCGAATCCTCATTTTTATTGAGCTTCCTGAAGTGACAACATGCTGATGAGTATCAGCATGTTGTCACTTCAGGAGATTCAATATAAATGTCCTATAAGTCACTATTATCGTCTTGTTTCAACAAATTCGCAAAATTATGCAGCTTCATCGTAAAAGGAATAAATAATAGTTTTTAGGAAATAATGTAACTATAACGGCCTAGAGTTACCGCATGGTTACAGGTTAAAAAAACCTTCGTAACACCAAACATGCATATAAAAAACAATTATTTATTATATCTTATCATAAATCTGACTTGTGTCTGAACATATATTTTACAAAAGGAACAAGGAAAATTTACACATAGTAAAAAAAAATACACTTTCCTTTTTCTGTTCTGCGTTTTCTGCTTTTTTTATGACAGCCAACAAATTAAAGTGCCACTACCCACAAACTTGAACAATTACTGACCTCAAATTGTTTGTTATCGATGATTAGTATATCTCGCAAAGGGGTTTTAATTACAAAAGAGGACTGCGGTTCATAGTTGGACGTTGATAAGCAATACAGTGTCAAGCCACACATACTTTATTTAGAAAAAATGGCGTTTTAAGATGTCATACCAAATCCTAATCAATTTGTTTGAAAAATATCTAAAAATCTACCTAAAAGGTGAATAGATATTTTTTCAAACAAATTGATTAGGAATTGGTCAGCGTCCAGTTATAAGTATATGATTTTTAAATTAAATAAACTACTCATGTTGCCAAACCGCAACACTAGGCTCTAATGGGTTAATAAGTACTATTTCTTTTTGTATGTACGGATAGGTTTGTAGGTATATTTGTACGTATTGGTTCATGACGGATTTTTCTTGAGTGTAGTATATTGTTACTTAACTATGGAGGCTTGTTGTTCGCAACATGGATATATATTTGTTATAACCATAATGATTATTATTAGTCTGTAAGGCTTCTTCAAAAGTTATTAAATCACTACATATTTTAAAACAAAGTCCGCGTCTGTCTGTCTGTTCGCGATAAACGGAAAAACTGCTAAACGGATTTTCATGCGGTTTTCACTAATAGACAGAGTGATTCATGAGGACGGTTTAGGTGTATAATTTGTACCCGTGCAAAGCCGGGGCGGATTGCTAGTAAATAAATAAAAAAATTATCTATGGTAAAAAATCTATTTAAGACGCTTTTATGTTTCTAGAAATCCGCTGTGCTACGTTATTATATATGATTTTTTCACGTTGGGGGAAACAGTGTGCGCTGTTGAATGAGTCAATGGTAAAGGTATCCCACGATTAGTTACTATTTTTTATTGATCACGTTTGCGTGATGTATTGAATTAGAACTAGGAGCTCTTCGGTTCACGTTAAAAAAAAAATATGAGCATGATGCCTTGATGAGCAGTTTTTTGAATATCGGGATAAAAAGTACGTGTTAATTCAGGTGTTCAGCTATCTACATACCAAGTTTCATCGCAATCGGCTCAGTAGTTTTTGCGTGAAAGAGCAACAAACATCCATACAACCTCACAAACTTTCACGTTTACAATATTAGTAGAATTATTTCCTGTCGTGATTTCTTGGATCTTCTATGGAAACGAAACGTGATCCACTATTGGATCACCTTAAATTACATTAAACTGCCAACTGGCGTAGTAACTACAAACATAGCCCTGAGATAATGGTGATGATGATGATGATGATAATTTTGGAGGATAACGGGACATTGATGATGTTAGGAAAATTATGATAATTTTGAAATATAACGAGTGTGATTACGATAAGAATCACACATTACAGATAGCCAAAACATTCAACTGTCACTACTGATACTTAAGAGTACTATTGTGTTTCTTCTCCATTGTTACTTCGATGAATGTTTTAAAAATCTGAATGGAACCATTTATTTTGAAACGTGTGTAGTAGTAGACGAGTGTTTGTGATTGGCATATTTACTTTAGCAAAAAGGACTTTACAAATACAAGTAATAAATTAATAAGTTTCTACTGAAAACACTTTTTCATTCATGAGTGTGGATATTGTGACCTTAGTAACTCAAGGTGTCCTTAAGCAATTGGCGATACAATACAGCCTTCGCTTGGTTGCAGAGGTTTGTGCAACTTAAACGCTCGTGGAGAACAGACCTCAATAAGGGTACTATGTTTGGATAAACCCGTGCGGTAGTTTCGTGTGCTGTATTAATTGTTGTGTGAACTGATTGCAAAGCTAGTGTAGTGCTAGTGTTGTTAATACAAGAAGATAACCGCAATAAATATGTTTCAGATACCATATTTGAAATGGTAAGTATATTTAATGTATTATTTTGATGAGAAACGACGAGAGGAGACGTTCTTTAGTCTAAAATCGAATAAGTTTGATTTTAAAGCCTTTTCCGAATTTCCACCTAAATTGACAATTTTTGCCCTTATTGGGAATAGTTTCCTTCTCAAGTTATGAGCTTACAAACGACAAACCATTTCATTATTTTTGAAGTGAAAACTTCTTTAGACACGCTAGGCACTTTGGTACGGCGAAAACGCATTGAACTCGCGTGGCCGTCACGTTCAGGTACATATATACCGATGTGTGTGTGTTTTCACTTCTGACGGCAGTCCTATAACTGACAGTTTTTGAAGTAAGAATTTCTTTAGGCACATTGTGCACTTTTGGTAATGGGAAAAAGCACTGAACTCGCGTGACCGTCACGCTCAGATGACATATGTTGTCATGATGACATATATATAGATGTGTGTGTATATCTGTTTTAACTTCTGACGTGTAGTCCCAAGACTGACGATTCTTTTTTTAATACTTGTGTACTTACTACCATCCCATCCGTGTACCTTTACTTGTATTTTATCAAAAAGAGTAAGTATGTATAATTAATAGTTTTTAAATAATTTGTAATAGTCATAATAGTCATTTATTGCTAAGGGTAACTTACAGGTCAAAATACATATGAATAAAAGTGCATTACATAACAAATGAAAATAAAAGAATAATACGTACTACCAATTTCACTATTACCACAGATTTGCAAAGAAAATTACATTAAATTGTATTAATGAGAAACTATGTTCCAAAAATATAGATATTATAGTTAATATTGTGCAGTATATAAAACATAACAATAATAAGAAGAGACAAGAATTTAACACTAAGTAGAAGCACATTTAGCATAAGCACATAATAATTATTGTTTATGGTGCATGTGGTGCTTACCTATAAGTAATTGTAACACTATGCCCCTTCACACCAATTCCAAAATGTTTTTTGACTGTTCAACAGTGTATACAATTGTTGGTGAGCCAATAAATAAATAAATGAACTAGCGTTTGCTTTCAGTTAGGGTCGCACGGTTCTTAGAACTACCCCCTTACTTATCCGATAGGAATGGTGTATTTTTAACCCCGGGTGAAATAGGATGGGTGCTCTAAATGTAACGTGTATACCAATTTACATATTTTTTTTCTGTTTAAAAAAACAAATCCCGCATTAGGAAGGAGTCATTACTCCTGTGTCGGGGGACTTTACAAACATACAAACAACGGACACAAAGAACACCCAGACTCGGGTGGGAATCGTACCCACGAGCTATGGCGTAGCAGTCAGAGTCACTAATCACAGTCACGAGTTGATTTAGTTTCAAAGGTGACTTGATCGAGGATGTTCTTAGGTATAACTTAAGAACATCTGTTCGGCTCTTTTCTATTCGTTGAAGGAGTTTTCAAGTAGGCACGTATGGGCAGGCTCGACTGGAGTGATACAACGGCTTCACAGAAAACCGTCAGTGAAGCAATGCTTGAATTGCTTTTCGCGCGAGTGAGTGGGGTTACCGGAAGCCCTAACTCTTCCCTCTCTCTATCACCCCTCCTTTCCCCCTCTTCCCCTACTCTCACAACGCACTTGTGACGCTTGAGTTGCAGGTGCCTATGGGCGACGGTAGTAATTTACTATCAGGTGAGCCGTCTGCTCGTTTGCCTCCTTTACAATAAAAAAAAAATAAAGGTAGGGCGTTTCGGCCAAGGGGTATGGTGGACTCGATTGAAACCTTATAATAAAACATAAAACAATTATTTCGAGTCGACAACATATTTATATCCGCAAAATTCGGATTGTCGAGTATTTTGTTAAATTCTAATCTACCTACATTTCGAAAAGATTGTGTACACATGTGTGCACATTTCACCCGAGCGAAGCCGGGTTTTCATCTAGTAAGTTTATAATTTATACTTGTTAGGGATACAAATGACCTTATGGCATTTATCAGCCCATGAATGGAAGTATGTTAAAGTAAATTTCAGAGCTCGGATATCGATGTCGCCACACGATCGCGGTTAGATGGTCAGTCGGTGTAGCCTGTTTTTGAATTGCACTGATAGCTTAGATTGGAGGACTATTAGGTATATCTTAGCGGATATTAAAGCCATTGAGTCCCGATTTTACGTGGGAGAGCCATACTTCGGCATGTATGGGCCGGCTCGACTCCGCTCGATACCACGGCTTCACGGAAAACCGCTTCCCGCTCTTCCGCTACTCCCACCTTAAAGGGCAGCAACGCACTTGTGACTCTTGAGTTACAGGTGCCCATAGGCGGCGGTAGTCATTTACCATCAGGTGGCACGTCTGCTCGTTTGAACCCTATACCATAAAAAAAAAAAAAATTTCGATTTCATCTAATTTGCTTGCAAATCGCGAAAGTTTAAAAGCCATAAAATCATATCGTAGTCTGTTCGTAGCTACAGTAGTGGTGAGAATTAATGTCTTAGATATCCTCTTTATGATGTCGGTGCAAGTGTGCCACTTTAATATTGTAAATAATTTTTATATTATATTCTAATAAAATGTGTTTTTTTAATTCGTGTAATATCAGAAGAGAAGAATCTGTAAATGGTATTTAAAACAACGAATGTATTCAAGTGGGTACGGTGGGTATTTCTTGGAAAACCGACTAAACCCAACTAGTGGGACTTCCCCTACTAGCCTGATCGGCATCCGATGATAGGGGCTGCTCATACAAGAGCGAAGCGAATACTATTTTAACAAATTACTTTATTAATATAATATCTCAATAATACATATTTCTTTCATAGCATGTTGTAAAAGGAGATCTTTCGAATTAATAGAAATAAAGAAAAAACCATGTTACTATGTAAATAAACGAGGCGACAATGGTTAGTACCATTATCGCCTCGTTTACGACCATTCAACCTACACCATTCTGTTAAACGAATAACTGTCACTAACTATCCAATAATACACCTGGTAGGTACATTCAACAGTCAGAATACCTTTTTTTTTTTTTTTTTATCGTGTGTAAACCCCCTCGGGTCATCACTCCACTGGGGCTGTCAGTAAAGTGGTATGTCGGAATCGAACTGACTAAAACCACACGGTGTTCCGTCATAAATAAGTCTATTGCAAGGGACTCGGGTATACCCTAGGAAGGAAGTCCCCGAGAACCCTGGCAGACCTTGGCCGTCTCTTAAACAAAAGGCAGCCACGCCCTTGCTAGCGGGGGGCCTTGCCCCCCTTCCAGTATAGAGAGGCGCGCGCGGAACACGGCGCGCCACCGTCTCAGGCCTGCTTCTGCTAGAGTAACGGGCAGCCTCACTCGTTACCCCCAGGCCAGCGCTCATGGAGGCCGGAGATCGTTCTGCGCTCCCCGGCGCAAAAGTCAGAGTACCTACGTAAGTACTATTACTCACTACCATTAAATTATTAACACGACCTACTTTGACGTAAACCGAAATAAAATATTCTGATTTATCCTCGAAGGGGCAGGCAGACGCGTATTAAACGCCCACATTTTGTCGACCTATAATTTAGTCAAACTTGCGTAATAAGGGGCAAGGCTGTTGTCGTCAACCGGACACTTTTGGAATTAAAGATGGGAAATTTAACAGTATATGGAAAGATAAAAGTTGGCAAGAAAGGAAGGTATAGGACGAAAAAGGATATTGTTACTAGGGATGGATTAGGGAGTGTAAGCTCAAAATAGCCAGAGTCGCATACCGGTAACTCGAACTGGCTGTTGCAAGAGTGTTAAGGAATGTAAAAAAAAAAAAACTGTCAGTGTAGGACTGCACGTCAGAAGTGAAAACACATACACATATATATGCACATATACTCACACATATATGCACATACACACAAACACACACACACACACATCTGCATATATGTCATCTGAGAGTGACGTGCAGTGAGTTCACTGCTTTCCTCCCTATACCAAAAGTGCCCAACGTGCCAAAAGAAGTTTTCACTTCAAAAATGTTTTCTTTAATTTAAAATAACTAAATACTAATAGTTATGTTTAGTCGTAGCCATTAAGTTACTACAGAGGCCAGTCCTCACTAGTTTCCTAGTTCACTCCTCTAACTATGCGAAATGCTTGTGTTAGGAGTGTGTTTACATTAGTAGTGTGCTCGGTTTGGAACGGATGCGCACATTTTTGATCGCAATTTTATTGTTCGACGCCTTCACCATTATGCTACGGCTGGTTTTCAATTATTTATTATGGGTTCGATTCCCATCCAGGACAAATAATTGTGTGATGAGCATGATCATTTGTTCTGTGTCTGGGTGTAATTCATCTACAATATGTATGTATTTTTAAGTAATATATAAGTATGTTTGTCAGCAGTCCTGTTACCATAGTACAGGGTCTGCCTAGCTTGGGATCAGACAGCCGTGTGTGTCGAGTTATTATTATTTTACAAGTAGGTGTAAGCCTGCCTTACTGAAAGCGGCTTTGGTTTATTGTATAACCAGGGCTGTCAAGAGCCTGATAATAATATGACCTTTTGAAAAACTGTATAATGTAATCATTAATAGGAAAACCATGGAGTTCATTATACAATACTCTTGACCGCCGACATTTATATGAGTAGACACCGTTACATAACAATCCCACTATCCCACTACTATTATAAATTTGAAAGTTGAGATGGATGGATGGATTGATGGATGGATGGATGTTTCTTACTTTTTCTAGCAAAAAACACTGAACCGATTGCGATGAAACTTGGTTTGTAGATAGCTGGAGACCTGGATTAACGCATAGGCTACTTTTTATTCCGATATTCGAGATACTATCTAATAAATATGTCACCACTGATTTACGTGATAGTAACAATCAGATAATGACGGAGACACTAGTTCTACAAAATCTTAGTTCTTTTCTTACGCAATCCGCTTACGGTTACGAGGTTGACTACACGAATCTTCATACTTATAGTGCGTATTTGCTGTTACCTATTACCATTATATTTCTAGATACTATGCACTTGATATTCGTACCTCAAACCTAAATCTCGCAAGTCGCAACGCAGTTCTTCTGCCGCAAAAATTTGTGACTTAAAACTGTAAATTAATAATTTGACTGCACGCATGTCGCAATGGTTTAAGTGTTCGCCTCCCCACTACGCTGTCTGGGTGTTCTTGGTGTCCGTTGTATAAAAGTTTGTGAAGCCCCTTGCGACACAAGAATATTCCTAATGCGAGAGTTGTCTTTTTAAAACAAAAATTGTTAACTAACAACATTATATTGTGACCGTCTCAATATCAGACATATTTCTTTCTCTAATAAATAGAATAACTTGGTCATTGCACGGCAACATAACCACATAACAATATTCTATTATTTTCAATAGTCCCAATTGAACATAGCGCCTGACAGCCCTTATGTATATACAAACATTGTCGTATGCGATTGAAACAGATCTCCTATTATGTGTACAAGAACCCTGATTTTTCACTAACTAAATTATCATTGTAAAAATTTTACTGGATTACGTAAGCACTTATTTAATGGACGTTTTTTCTTTGTGTATTGTCTTCTCAGGCTTTCACCAGTCAACCTCAATTTGATATTTCAGATCATACTTCAAATTATCACCGCGCTGCGCTTATGGATTGTTTTAAAATACTTTGTGATCTCTACTATTTAAATCGTTTTGCCTCACGAAACTAATAAAATTATTAGTTGTTAAAGTATAACGACACTCGACTTACATATTTTAGCGATTTCTTATTTTAAATTGTGATTTAATATGATTTTTTTTAATTTCAAGAAATCAAAGATTTTTATTATAAACACTATCCGCGTTTCCCACAGTTTTACCTGCGTCTATGGTCACTGTCCTAACTGCTCCTAACTGTCGTAGCGTGATGTTACATAGCCTATTACCGTTCCTCAATGAATACTCTATCGAATACCAAAATAATTATTCAAATTTGACTGATAGTGCCAGAGATTAGCACATTTAAACAAACAAACAATCAAACAAAAAACTCTTCAGCTTTATTATATCATTATAAATGTTAATCTACGTATAACAAGTCTTGTAATTATGTGAAAACCCAGTAAAACTGTAATATTTTATTAAGTGTTGGGTATTTTGGTGGCTTCGTAATTGTTTAGCAAAGGGATATAATATATCAATCCTATAAGTTTGTTGCCACTGACAGAACTTACAGCAATATTTGTCAATACGTGTGCAAGTTTCACTAATAACATTGAATGATAAATAAACATAGGTATTATTATCTGTTGAGATAGGTGTTTGAGAATAAGGTATAGTACATTCATTTTTCATTATTGTATGTATTTAGAAATATTTAAGTATGTTTATCAGCAGTCTGGTTACCATAGTACCAGAAGGGCCGTGTCTGAGATGTGTAAAGTTATTATTATTTATTTATTAATATTCAAATGAATTTTTGAGCTCATACAGTTATTTGCATGATATCTATGCCTAAAAATCAGTTTTTAAAGCTTTTGTCTGTCTGTCTGTTTGTTTCGGCTAATTTCCGAAACGGGTGGACCGTTTTCATGGGACTTTCACTGGGCAGATGGCTGGTGTTATAAGGAGTTACTTAAGCTACTTTTATTTTGGGAAAATAATTAGGGTTCCGCGCAAAACATATAAATATGTACACGCGAGCGAAGCCGCGCGGGAACTGCTGGTTAAAAATAAGATTAATAGTATAAGCTACTTAAAAAAAGTTCAACGTTATGTTAGTTCGATACAAGTTCGTTCTGCAATATTCGCTCGAAGTGAAAGGAATGTTCAATTTTTGTTGAGGAGTAAAAGTAATAAAAATCGGTCAAGTTCAAGTTGAACTTGCAATTAACAGTGGCGTGCAGCTGTTATATAATTAATTATTTCAAACGCGGATGCAGTCTGTGACTCAGGGGGCTAAAATGAATTACTCAGTGAACTATTGGTAAACCTTTTAGTTTGAATTGTAACCTGTTCAGAATTTAAAAAAAGCTGGTGAAATATTGAAATGAAGATTAAATTTCAAATGTGTTAAAAACCTAAAGCGGCTACAAAATAAAAATATTAAATTATAACTACATATATATAAAAAAAACATGGTCGTTGCGCTCGCTCTTCAGTCACTGTCAGTGTGCCAAAAATCCTAAGAAACAAACAAATTAACGTGGATGTCTTTAAAGTTTTTGTTTATTGAAGTCTGTAATCAATTTATTCCAAATCACATGAGAATCTGACATATTTAATAAATTGTTTTTGTGAGTGTATACCTCAAAACTTTTGCGTAACTACGTAAACACCGCACATGGAATAAAACCGAATTAAATTATTAAACTACAAACACGCACGATTCATGATATTCTCACATTCAATTAGTTAAACAAAAGCCCGAATCAAAATACTTACTTAATACGTATTTTTAGAACAATAGCTATAAAGCAATATAAATGTATGTATGTATGTCAGATAGATAACTATCATGTCCAATTAAAAAAATCTTTGTAGATCAATGAAAGCGTGTGCAATATTTTTAACCGACGAAAAAACGGAGGAGGTTCTTAAGTCAACCCGTATATTTTTTTTTATTTATGACCACGCATAACTTTTTACAGGATAGTCCAATTTCCATAATTCTTTTTTATTAGATAGGGTATGGTTCGAATTGGTCCCATTTAAATCAAATAAAAATTTCAACCCTACGGGTACAAAAATAGGAGACGAATGATTGTTCACCCGATTGACTTTACACCTGTGAACCGATTTTGTTAAAACTTAGCACACATATGTAAATGACACTACAACATGACGGAGACCTACAGTTGATTATTTTAGCCATAAAAAACTAAACCCATTATGTGCAACATTTAAATTAGTGTGAAGTGTGATGCTTGAGTACTTAATACTGTTGAAGCCTTCCAAAGTAGGACAACGCCTATCAGTAGGTACAGAGAACTGACATATTATTAATGTTTATTATTATTTCTGGTTGAGAAGTTACTGTACAATGAATGGAAATTTCATTACTAGTCTGTAATAATACTAATAATTGTTCCTTGCGTGTGCCAATTGATCCATTGTTTTAATTTACAAATATTTTTGTAATCGTCCATCCAAAATTTTATAAATGTTTTTTTTTTGTATATACTAGGAAATTTTATTTTTAGTTTAGTACTGGGTTTAGTCTGCACCTCATCCGCTGCGGCCTATTATGTTGCTCTTTAAAGTAGCGTTTTAGACAGGTGCTGGTCTTGGCAAATTATTTCAGGGCTGAACCTGGGTTACGTTCAGTAGCTGAGGGGATTTGAGACGTCACTCTCGAAATCTGGCCTGAGTTTGGCTCGTGGGTAAAGCGGCCGCACTGTCATGACTACTCATGACTATTGTCAAACTTGGTAGATATTTGGGATCTAATACTCCAAATAAATATCTAAAACCGAAAATTGTTAATTAGTTGGGCATTTTTGATATTCTTTTATAATTATTTTATGTATACTGAGGAAAATTAATATAGGTATTTTCAACTGATAGTAGATAATATTGCATACTGAGGAGAATCAGAGACAGACTGTCAAGTCAGAACTACAAATATGATAGTATAGGCATTTGTTTTTATTTAGTTTATTTACTACTGCAATAATAAAATTAGAGTTTTTGTTACCTGTTTGACATTGATATTTGATATTTGTTATTTGTATTTATTTTGTTTAGAAACAAAATAAAGTTGTAGCCAGAATTTTTAATTACGATCTTGTCACGTTAATGAATAATGCAAAGTAAAGTTTACTTTGTTACCTCATTATTATTCGGCAACCAAATAGAATCATTAAAGTCTTTATGTGGAAGTGTCTAGACAACAGTCACAGCTCATATTTATGCATTACTAAAGGTGCTAAATAAGGTTAATAGATAGGCAAACTAAATATTATAATATTGTGATTGTGACGTTCCTACTAAATCCCAGAGTAAAGTATAGGTGTTTGAAGATGAACCACCGCCGACGCTGCCTTTGTGAAAAGGTCCCAACCTGTAAAGAAAAGAATAACTGCTGTATTTCTTAATAAGAGAGAAATATTGGTTACGGTTGTAATTGATAAAGGAAATACCATGGAATACAGAGGAATGTTTAGGTATCTCAAGTATTAGAATCCTTAAAAATGAACGACCAAAGTCAAGACTCGATTCATGGCTTTTTAGTGGGTCCGTACCCAATAAAACGACCGTTTAGCTCCGTAACTGGTTTATTAGATACATACAAGTGTATACATACAGTACACTTTTGCATCAAGACAACGCCCCTGCGCATCGTGCCGGCAGAAGTAGTGAAAACAATATAAAACTATAAGTATGTGTAAACATTCCTCTTGAATCCCTCTATCTATTAGTGAAAGCCGTCTTAAAATCCGTTGCGTAATTTTAAAAATCCAAGCGTTTAGATGGCGGAAGCGACTTTGTTTTATACTATGTAAAGATATATATGTATCTATTCTGTATCGATAGATAGAATGTTAACCTAATAGCTTTGGCCTATAGCTTCGCTTGTCAGATTGTGACAAAAAGTAAATATTCATCTATGCAAAAATAACATTGATTCGGTACTCAGTGGCTTGAAGCAAGGACAAACCAACATGCCGGCGACGTAGCGACACACTTTTTCTTCTATATTATAGGTACTACTAGCCTTTGTCCGCGACTTCGCTTGTATCAGTATTTTTTTTGTTCCCTCTGGAACAGCACTTTTTTTCTAGTTGAAAAATATTCTGTCCATTGCTGTATGACAAGGTTTATGCAAAATTTCATGATGGTCGCATAAACGGCACGGCATGGACAGCGCATAAGATACGAACATGTATATGTACACTTGTTTTTATAATATTAGTAAGAACAGTTTTAATAAACCTCAATAAATAGGTTATTTATGATCAGGCCGGTCACTTAGGTACTTAACTTCACTAGAGAAAGAAAGGATTTTGCCGTTTACTTTTCGATTTGACAATCTTTCCAGCTTTATGTTTCATTTAATAAAACTGTCGCAATTCTGTTTGAGATTATGCTTTTCACCCATTTTATCAATCAATACCCTTTGCAATCATTCCTCTGAGAATTGCTGCTGTGGGTGTATTGTCAAAAGCGCTTTCATTATCGAGGAAAGTTTGCTTCTCCTCAAGAGCCTTCTCCACTTTGTCGATCAGATCTAAGAAAGCGGTTTCCGTGGATTTGCCCTTTTGGTAAGCATGTTGGTTAGGACTCAGTGGTCTTTCTACTAGTGCTGTCGACTGCCTAGGGTATACACGAGTCCCTTGCAATAGATTGATTTCTGATACAATATCGTGTGGTTTTAGTCGGTTTGACTCCAACATACGACTTCACTGGCGGCTCCGGTGGGCGATAACCCGAGGGGGTATCCACATGATAAAAAAAAGGGACGTTATTGTCATTACCATAGTTTAATACCATCTTATACAATATACAAAATGTTCTGAAAACTATTAAGCACAAATTGGTTACAATACAGATTAACGGTAATAAAAAAGGAGCTGAAGTTTAAGAATTGAAGTTAATAGATCATGTACATTTTTATGATTAATAAAAGGTGAATAAATTGTGAAGAACAAACATTAATAACCATATTTTTTTTCAGGGTACAATGGTGCATAATTATCGTAATGATAATGAATACATCTGCGTTTCCACAGCGTGCATCAAATGTAGTCTTTATTATGGTTGATGATATGGTAAGTTTTTCTTTTTATCTTTGTATAATAGTGCTTCATGGGCCAAAGCGTTTATCTTGATCAATTATTATTGTTGTATTCCGCGCACGACATCTTGCTTTGTAGATTCCAGAGGTCAAATGACACTAGTATTGCTAACTTGGAGGTTTTCTGCTCTATAGACAGAAATAAGGAGTCTGTGGTGGTGAATATATCTGTTGTACGAAATAAAAAATGCAAACATTAAATTGCCATCCTTACTAATATTATAAATGCGAATATGAGTTTGTTTGTCTGTTAAGCTTTCACGATTTAACTACTCAACCGATCATTATGAAATTACGTATACACGTAGTGTTGTACAGAAAAGAACATAGGGTATATGTTATTCCGAAAAAAGGTACTTTTCTCGCGGAATGGAAACAAAAAAAAAGAAACTAACAAAAACTAAATTGAAGACGATCGCCAGCTCATAAGTCAAAACTCGACATTTCTATGACAATAATGTCCGAATTACGATTAAGCGAAGTTTATGAATCTATATTAATATTATAAAGCTGAAGAGTTTGTTTGTATGGTTGGTTGAACGAGCTAATCTCAGGAACTACTAGTTCGAATGGAAATAATATTTTAGTGTTGGATAGCCCATTTATCGAAGAAGGGTATAGGCTATAAAACATCACGATATGACCAATAGAACCAGATCAGTGACCATAAACGCAGGTGAAATTGCGGGGACGGCTAGTAATATACATACTGCTAGTAATATATATGCCGCTGATATTCAATGTATCTTCGTACTGCAGAAGAGGGCTGTTCGAGCAATTTATAACTTGGCAATCGTGATTCACTGAGGCAGAAATTTAAAGAAATTAATATAATGACGGTAGCGTGCTAATACATTTATGAAAACCTGATTAACCTTCATAAAAATAAAGATCAATTCTGTAAAAAAGTGATATACATTCTTTTAACATACGTAATAAACATAAAATTGTACCTGCCGCTGGGCTCCAAAAAATTACCAAGTCGTTTCGATAATATTCAAATGTTAAGTCTCAACAAGTTTAAGTCCACAGTAAAACGACAACTATGCCTGGCCTCAAGGGCTATTACTCAGTAGTGAGTTATATACAGGATAAAAACACTTGGGATTGAATTTTATTCGATTTACAGGCTATTTCATATACATAATAGAAATGTAATGTGAGCTGATATGTTTCTTATTTTCCATCTCTTATGTTTTTCTTTTCTTCTTTTTTATTTTTCCCTTTATTTTAAGTTTCCCTATTGTGATATCCTTTTTTTGTTTATTTACTTTTAATAACATAATAGCACACAACAAAATGATGTAGGTACTAATAAAATTTAGTGAATATGGTTAACACTGTCTGGTTTTTAAAAGAGCGGCCGTGAGCATGCTTGCCCGATTTCTTCTCACAAGGCTCAAAAACAAGTGGTTATAGATCGACACAGGCAATACAGGCATAAGATATTATGCTATCCATTTTTTTTTTATAATTTTATATTCGATAAAATAAACTATTGTTGCGGTGACTCTGTGTGCGGTGATTTATAATTTTAAATTATAATCATTGTTTTTTTAATTTACGATTTCGAATAATTGATGATCAATTTTATGAAATAAAAATATTTCATATAGGAACTTCACAATTTTTTTTGCGCTGATTGCATTTACGTGCATTATGCACATAAATTAAGCTTATCATAAACTTGTTATCTTTCTAATAAGAAATAGGATACTAATAATAAGTCTTTATTTTTGTATTTATTTAATCCTAACGATCTCCTTTATCCGATGTAAAGTAGTGACCTTAATACATAATAACTTTCTGATAAATTAATCTTCCTTCCTCATAAATTGATGCTTTATAAATGAATCCTCATGGCCGTTGTTTTACAATTACAATATCCTTGCATTAATCACTCGTATCTCGGAAAGTCTTATAATTTATTGAAACTTCATTTTCCGGCGATTTATCCTAGGTTACCGACATAACTCAGTAGGCACCATAATTTCAAATGAGTATGTTGCTAGATAGTCCTCGCAGACTGCAAAAGTTTGGAGAATTTATTGACGTTTTGCTATGTAAACAAACCATTATCGTATTCTCAAAAACCAAGTGAGGTGCACTTATATATATGTATGAGTGATAGACCCATTTGCGTGAGTTGTTGTTTGTGTGCGTGTCTTTGTATTTGCCAAATTGAAAAAGATGAATAGTTAATTTTGTGTAAAGGTAAGTTATGGCTGACATTTATATAAGTTAGTAGTTGGCGTAAGATGTTCAAACTAAAACAAAAGATTCAAATCAAATCAAAACAGAAGCAGCAAATCAAATCAAAATTAAACCAGTTCTAGGTATTTCTGAATTATGTATCAGGAGTAAGAGTCCGTCAGAATAAGTATTTCGTGAAGTTACCTTAGTTGCCTGTTCCGGCAAACCAAAAACCAAAACCAAAACCGGCAAGAAACTCCAAGGCCACACACAATAAAAATAAAAAAAAAACCGGGCCCGCAGCAGGCCCGCAGAGGTAGATTTCGTGTTTTTTTAATTTTTATCTCCAAAAATATAAGTCGCATTAAAAACTTAAAATGTCTACATTGTAGAGTAAAATAAAAAATAGCTTTCATTTTAAAATATTACCGATTGTAAAAAGGTTCACAGTTTCGGAGCTATGAATTTTTTCCAACAAATTTTGGTTTTCCCCCCTCCGGTTCATATTAAAAAATGTTCGTATTTACTATGCTATTCATGTTAAACGGTCCAAAAAATTTCCATAGAAAAAAAGTTATGCTAAAAAAACTGATTTTTGAAAATCTGCCCTCCAGTCTAGGGGAATATTTTCACAATTAATTCACAACCTTAACCTTCATTTTTGCCTTGTTCATTTGTCGTCCAAGTTTGAAAGCAATCTGTGCCTAATTGCGACCTCTATCGTGCCGGTAAAATTGAGGTACATACATATATATATATATACTTTTTAACTGGCGGTTGTTTTGGGGTCTATGGTTCATAACTAGACCTCCTGTGAAGAAATTTTTGGAAAACTCGACAACTGGTACAAAACCAATAGGTAGACTTTTCTTCGAAAATCTACCTAATATACCGATCTCAAGTAAACAAAAAGATGAGTATTTAGAAATTAATTTGGTATTGTTATCTAACCTGTCAATTATTTCTAGTTTTTTGTACTTGTTTTCTAGTTTATATAAAAGTAGTGGGAAAACCCTTTGTTAAGCTATCTTTCAAAATACTTTTACACATTTATGTAGTTAATACAGAACTTCGATAACGAGTGGCGTGGAAACCTTTTTTTACCGTGAAGACAATATAAAATTAACAATGGATGCAATAATTAAAACAAAACGATAAAATAGAAACAATTAGGTAGTTAAGCATTTTGAGATAATTCATGTTTATTTAATACTAATTACTCCCCACGGTTTCATGCCAACAGATTCCCAGATATGTTGAACTTTATCGTCGTTTATCTTGAACAAACAAATCTTGTCATTCATGTCTTTAGTTTCTTGATATTGGCATAGATGGGTTTCAGTTGCGTGGTTTAGGGCAAACTGGTTTGATTTTCTAAACTTACGCACGATAGAAATTAATTATCACATGCTTTGATAATGAGTTTCTGTAATCGTGCATAACGTAGTACTTACATTGAATATTCTTTTTTGGGCAGGCATGAGCAGTCGTTAAATTATTAACAGTAAAATTTTAACTCCACAAATGTTTCTATTTGCTTTGAAAAACAACATTGGATTAGTCACTCTGGAAATTACCTCCTTTAGCCAGACTTATAAACATACAAACTCACAAACATCTACCTGTAAGATCAGGGCAAAATAAAACTCCTCCATCTGTTACTTACTATCTGTACTTTTACTATTACTGTAACTGTTTGTTACTTTTGCACGACGTTCAGTGATAAAAGTAAATAATCTGTACTAATCACATTAAAACTAGATAAAGGAGTAGAATGTAGGTACTTGTAATCAGAAATTACTCTTAAGAATAGGGAACTTTTTTTTCTGGATGAATGGTAATGTAATGGTGTGTGTGTGTGATGTATGGTATGGTCTTTTGCTGAATACCTGGCAACGTTAAGGAAAATTTCATGATGAACAAACGATACGGTACATAAAATACTAACACTTAATCATAGATTTTTAAATATAAGAAGATTATTAGTTCATTTCGTAAATTACTTTCTTAACACTACTTTGTATATAACTTAAGTATAGAGTGTTAAATACACGTGATAATAAGTATTAATTGCTTTAAATGGTATAACAATACCAGTAATTACCAATAATTGCTGCCTTAAATTATTTAGAACAAAAACTGCATAAATAATATAATGAATGAAAGTAATACCGCCATTATACCATACTATTACTACTGTGATAATTGATTTGAATTAAATTAAATGCAGTTTATTAGAGCGTGTACACCCTCCGGTAGTAGATTTCCTTTTCAAAGATATTTATATTATGTATTTGCAAGAATTAATACGAGTGACGTTAACAAGTATTTAATTGTTGGAAATGATGATACACTAGAGTTGTTTTTGACCGGACCGGGATATATACACCAATGGGGGTTTTCGATGAGGTGATTTGTCGAAATCGAAGTAACTAACTATTAGTATAGATAATTAGTAAAACTCTTTTTGTCAACAGGGTTGGAATGACGTGTCATTTCACGGCTCAGATCAAATTCTGACTCCAAACATCGACTCACTGGCATATCAGAGCGTGATACTTCAGCAGTATTATAGTGAAGCCATCTGTACGCCTGCACGCACCGCTCTGCTTACTGGAAAATACCCTATGCGACTAGGTAACGTCATCCATTTATATTATTTAAATAAAATACAGTTACATAATTTTCATTCAAGTAAGAGTAATGCAGTCGAAGGTAAACCGCCAATGAGAGCAGTTGGCCTTCAACCACATTACACTTAATTTTGTGTAGGTATTGTAACTTTCACAAAACTATACTGCTTCGGTTTGATTTTATTAACATTTGTTTACAAAAAAGGACGTGTGAGGATTAAGACACAGTCTGGCCAGCCTTGGACCAACGATACGAAATTGGAATTGGAATTGGAAGTAAAATACCTAGGTGGCTTCTTCACATAAGATCACACGATAGGTGACCTTGTAAAGAAGTTTGTCAAAAATAGTGATTCTCTATTAAAGCTTATTTCTTAACCAAAGTACATAAAAAAACTAAACATAAATCGTTTTTATATATACCTAGCACAAAGAATAGAATATCTAAGGTTAAAACTTGTCAAAATGTATAGACGTCACTGTGACAGTTAAAGGATTGATATAAGTACCTCTACCCTACATAGATTGATGAAAGGTTGTCGGGGTAAATAGATTTTAGACAGTTGAAAAAGCTTGTCATCGAAACTATGAAGCTAGTATGTGCCAGTATTTCTTCCGTGTCGCCATTTACAATAAAAATACATTACCTTTTTAAATTCAGAATACTAATACCACATTACTAGCATGCTTGTTAACCCCTCCAGCTAAGTTAAAATGCTTGTGTTAGGAGTGGGTTCTCTCGTCGTGGCAGTCGGTGCTGCGGGTAGTCTCTCGCTCCCAACCGTAGTTCTGGCCATGGTTCGGAGCGAGAGCGCATGGAACGCTGTCGCCTCCTTCTGTGAGGAGGTGATGTCCGCAAAGGAGGCGGCGGAACGGGAGAGAGAGTGGAGTACGACTCTCTCTGGCCGCAGCAGACGCACCGGGCGCCGGAGGGCGCTTAATGACCTCCAGCCACCTTAGAACTTTTTGGGGAAGTCGTCGTCCGAACAGATACAGGTCCGAGAGGCAGCACGCAGTGTTCCGCGCGCGCTCTCAGAGGCGTGCGGCCGATGGGTGATGGTCGCACCGGGTGACGGAACCCGTCTAGGGTGAGACGGGTCAATGCCTGTCGGGGGTTGCGGAAGAATGCAATAGCGATTCTCGCTCCCCTGATCATAGGCAAGTAGTAGAACACCGGGGTGGTTTTTAGTCGCTAAGCCGACAGACCAATTCGCCTCCCCAAGGCGGAGGACCATCCATCCATGTAGGATTTTCCACCTCGTCAACAAAAAAAAAAAAGTCCCGCGAGGAGGCGGCGTCCGCGTGTGCCTGGACGTCGCGCTTTTGCGGGCAGGCGCTAGGAGGCCTTAGCCAATATGCTGACTAAAGACCGCCGCCGGGTCGAATTTTGAACATCTAAACAAATATGATAAAGAGAAAAAAATATTGTGTTTTGTATGTATGTTTGTAATGTTTTCACACAAAAACTACTGGACCGATTGTGATAAAACTTGGTATGTAGATAGCTAAAGAGCTGGATTAACGCATAGGTTACTTTTTATCCCGACATTCTCACGTGATCGGGAGTTACGCGGGTGAAACCGCGAGGCGCTGCTAGTAATTCATAAAGTTTTAAAACTATTCGTAACATAAATCGAGCTATAAAGTTCCAGTTTACCTAAGTTGAACTGTCATTGTAAAGACCTTTCGTACCATGATAGGTTAAGATATAGTGGACATTAGCTTGATGTAGCCGTTTACACATTATTTTTCAATTTGTAACACATATTGTCCAAATTTTTAGCTTTCTACACTTCTTCTCCATATAAACATTAAGTATTCATATTCCTCTGTGATCGAAATGAGATGAAAAAGAGATACAAATAATAATAATAATAACGATCGTTTATTTCTCGTCACAAATACAAACTTAAAGATTAATAGTACAAAATAAACAACTTACATAAGGAAATTTTAACAGTCTGAATTGTGAGGAAATAGGTAAACACCTGTATGTAACACACAAAGAATTCTCTTAACGTAATAATATATAGATAATGCAATATTCTACATCTGGACTATAGGTAGACTTTTTGATGAATTGATACTACACGGTTTAATTGTACTTTATATAATACTAACAAATGTAATGAAATATTCTGAACTGACATTGTGTTCGTCTGCGTCGTTTTATAAATAATACTCATTTTATAGAGCTATATATATTATATCTCTAATTTATAGTTTAAATGGAAGCTACACAGCTTACAGCAAAATTTGTTAGGTTAGGTTGAAATTATAATGGGTCCGGATGTCTAAAGCTGTTATCAGATCCCTCCTATTTAAGGCGCAGTGCGGCACACCGTGTGGTTTTAGTCGGTTCGATTCCAACACAACGCCCCACCGAAAACCCCGGTGGGGTGACGGCCCGAGGGGGTTTCCACACGCTCAAAAAAAAAACGCTTGATATTATAATAACCATTATTGTTTCGTTGAAATAAACAGCTTATTAATATAACCCGTCTGGTCTCTAGTAATTTTATAGTTAACTTGTGAACAATTATGTACGTTATAAGTGTATTAACTTTGTTTCAGAAGTTGTTTCCTAAGCTTTTAAAACTTAAAATTTCTTCTTTTAAACTAATATTTATTCTTAGCGTGTTGCTAACTAGATTCAGTGTGAGATAACCTACATACGTCAGTCATATGAATAATAAGCTAATGAGATAACCTTTTGGGATAAAGATACAAAGCCTGTGTTATACCGAGAATCTTCACCGGACACCGCAAACTCAAGAAACATATGTACCATTAAAAGTTAGGAGAGAACACAATATGCAGATTTTGTTAAGCTGTAAAAAAACTGCAATGCATATTATATGCTTTTGTGGCGCACTAATGCGGTACCGAAGTATTAACGTAGGGTTGCACATCATGAAACCGTAGGAAATACAAACAATCAATGCTCATAAGATCCGGGGGTTTCTTGATAAGTCTGAGTAGTGAAGTATAAAGCAAGAGTGCGCTACAAAAGACCAGAAATTGTCGAGGTAGCACTAGGCTAAGTGCCTAGTGCTATTAAAACAATAATAATAAATAACTTTTCGGGGTTCATTCGTTTCCAGCAGTCATTATCCCTTAAACTATAGATGTTATTTCTGAAACACATTAATACTTCCACCAAAATCTCAAACTAAGAGAATATCAGAGTTTTGGTTTCCCTGAGTAATAGCTGATTTACACCTTATCACTATCAGTTTTTAAAATAGCCGACGTTACTTTGTTTAATCAAAAATAGTTAAAAAAGTTATTCAAGTGACTTGACCTACATTATAATATTTGTAGATATGACAGATTTGATAAAAAGTGTCAGATATTAGATATACTATATCTCTGACATGTCAATTATCATTATATCTTTGATTTAGATAAAATTGGGTCGATGTTTTTGTATTGTATTTTAGATGGCTTACTGGTTTCTAGTTTCGTTATTATCTACTCAATTTTAAACAACTACCAATATCTGACTTACATATAAAATAGTTGTCCTATAATGAAAGCATAACCACAAAGGTCTATGAGCAGATAGTTGATGTGGTTGACTGAATACACTAATGATGATACTGAAGCAAATACTAATGGAATTGCTTAACTAATTGTGATTGAGATATTGCCTTCTGCAAATCCTAAAGCACACTTTTGACAATAAGTTGTAGAACCATGGTCTCTAGCTACAGGTTTACCTGTTCCACTGATGCGAAGTATCCAACGGTTCACCAATGTTTGACAAAAACTAATGATAAATGATCATTTTAAAAATAAAATTTTATAAACTAATCATTTGACAAACATCTCATTTCGCAAACATATTACTTTATAAGTAATCAATTGACAAAATACAAATTTCGCAAATGTTTTACTTTGCATACATTTCAAATGTTAAAATAACATTCCAAAAATATTCATTTGACCTAGTCTTCGTTTGTCAAAGTTGTGATTTTACAAAACAGGACATCATTTATGGGCAAGTACTAATTTCATACAAATATTGATAACATTTGATTGATAGTCAAATAAAAAAAATACGCGCTGCCCTAACCAAGTAAAAGAGGTAGAATTCGGTTCTTGCGCTGTGATCACAGTTCTAACCTAACCTACACCTAGTCATTTCTGTTGAATTGACATATCCAGTAAGTGACTAATGATTTTGTGATGCATTTTGTCAAATGTTATTATGTTATTATTTATGTTTTGCGCTGTTTGACCAATTAACATGATTATAAAAAGATTAGTTTGTCAAATGATGTTTTGATGTAATGAAATATTGTCTTTCAATTATTCGTCAAATGAGTTATTTACAGAAAGAATAGTCTGTAAAGTGATAACTAAATGAAGTATAAATTTACCTAACGTTATTTCTAAAATGAAAATTAGTGATTAGTTTTTTGTCAAATGACAGAACACCGTATCCAACGTTCCATATTTGGTCTACAGTCAACTTTTAAAACATTGTCTCAATTTCATTTACAAATGCTAATTTGCTTATAAATATGCTAACTCGTGAAATTGAGAAAATGGCCCAAGTCAAACGTAATATTGTTATTAAAGTTTCTTAGGAGAACATCAAACACAATGAAATTAATTTCAGAATACGGTTCAAAGTTAAAATACACCGGCAAGTAACAATAATTCGCTGGAAACCGGTATACAATGTAGACTCCATTACGAGCGATTTCGATTTTGAAATTCGAACTTAAAAGGGAAAGTTATAATTAAGGCATTGTTATTGATGTAGTAATGAAATACATTATTATTCTTAATTATTTTCTAATTCTTGTTTGATTTTGCAAGCCGTTTTTATCGTAGTCACTTTTGAGTTCTCCTCCGTCCAAATATGACCTGAAATTTCTCAATAAATTCTTATAAGTTTTACTCTGAATATATTGTGGTTATCCTGTGGCAAATTGTGCGGTGTATGCTGCAAATATTCACCATCAATGAGACAGACAGTCCTCTATGCAGAGGATGTCTATGTCCTATACCAATACTAAACGCAAAAGTTTGGCAAGTTTACAATTACGGAACATCTCTGTAATATAATTTAATTACTTAAATAAAAAATAATAAAACTATGGCGTCGGTGGAATGGCTACCCACTATCACTTATCTGGTAATTAGTATTTTTTTTTTATCCTGAGGGAAAAAAAAAAAGGGGTTAAAAAGGCTCAAAACTGATTCAGCAAAACCTTGGTGTCAGTCAGGTGTCTGTGCCTTGTTAAGAGATAAACGAGTTGCGTTCATATTAGGGGTATTTTATTTTGTCCACAAAAATATGAAATTAGGTACAATGTTTAGAAGTAATTAAAGATATACGCTGCGTAGATGTCGCTAACTTGAAAAAAGCTCTACTTCAGGATCAGCATTAATTAAAGTGAAAACTTCATTATGCACGTTGGGCACTTTTGGTATGGGGAAAAAGAGCACTGAACTCGCGTGACCGTCACACTCAGATATATATATATACAGATGTGTGCGTGTATATGTATATGAAAGTTATGTCCTCACTTCTGACGTGCAGTACTACGACTGACAGTTATTAATACTTTATTAAAAGTATGCATATGATTTTTTAATCTCCAGCTGCTTTGCTCAATTTTGCTACGATCGGTTTAGATATAAATATGCTGTATTTTCTATAAGAGATAACATAAAGTCCCTTTCCGTAGAATAAATAAATAACTCAAGCAGCAGAATTGTTGCTATCTATCGTCGAGATCGATAAATTAAAACTGAGTTCTTAAAAAGTTATTCTCGCACGTTCGCTAGCGGGTGGCTCGGCATGGCTTAAAGTCAGAGAATTAATATTAATCATTTGTAAATTTTTAATGGCCATGTTGTAGAAATGCAATTAGTTACAACCTATCAAGCACACGGTGATATGGTGACACGAAGTTGATTCGTCTAAAATGGGTTTTGGATGCGATACGGATTTAATGTCTCAGCTTATCCATTGCCACGCATGCCATCAGCGTATAAGGTGCGTGACGCGGTGATGTATCAGAACGCCTTTATCTCTTCAAACGATTCGAGAGGCAGCAAACTGTTTCTCTAGTATCTAATCTGTGAACCCTCTGATTTGAATGAGTGCTCCTCATTCCCATCAGAGGACGAATCCTCTTTTAAATAATGAAAAATCGTAGTAATGGTAGCATAATGTAAAAAATAATTTGCAGCTATCTAAAGGATGGAAGAAATATTATCTCAGAAGCGTAATTTGGTAAACTAATATGTTTTCATAACTTAATATTAAGACAATAAAGTAGACTGAGAAGTCTTCCATAACTTATTTCAACCGTGATAAGCGTTTGTTGTGCTTTACGAAGTACTTATAGTTACTGAGTTAGTGTTACTAAACAAGTATTAGTTAGTAAGTACTATTAAGTTTTAATAGTTTTATTAAACAACTCATAATAAACTCGTAAACAGAAGCGATTTGACGACACTAACTTCTTACGTATTTAATAACTGCTTCCAGGTATGCATGGACAACCCCTCTTCAACTCTGAAGATCGAGGTATACCGTTGACTGAGCGTTTATTGCCATCATACTTGAAAGAGTGGGGTTACAGCACACATTTGGTGGGTAAATGGCACGTGGGGATGTCCAGAGAAGAATACCTACCTACATCCCGCGGGTATGACTCTCACTATGGCATGAGAGGCGGTTACGTCGACTATTACACATACAACAAAGTTGAAACGGTGAGTAAACGTCATCAAGAGAATCTTTACCTACTAGTATTAAAACGATTTTAATAAGTTTTCATCATTAGAAAGCCACTTTATCCGGACGTAATATAGGCTCCATTATGGTTCAGTAATAAAGCTAAGTAAACGCCGCCGAAGCTGCGATCACAACTAGTACTGCATAAAAGATTTGGTAATTAGATGTGGGTGCTGAATACCGTAATACGAAATAAATAGAGTCAAACAACCCGGATATGCTGCAGCTACAGTTTGCTAAACGTGAAAGTAAAGTTGTATTTACCTGCAAATGCTATTGCAAATGATTGGCGACCAGGGCTGGCGGCAAATTGTTTTGATATACGGGGTAAACAACAGATTACTGGGAGTAAAAACTAATAATTAAAAACCATTGTACTACCTACTGTACTAATGTCCCTAATATGAGTATCATACGCGTGATGCTGGAAACTTAATGCGTGGCAACTGTTGAGAAACTTGATGTTGAGATGTTCTAAGTTCGTTGGTAAAAGAAACCGTCATATTATGCATAATAGACTATGAGAGGCATTTGGCGTATTGATGTACCCTACCTTGATAGCATATTGCTTGACTTCATAAATCTCTGAACACATTAGGTACAGAGAACAATGCACATATGACTAGTCACCGGTATTCACCTTCCAGTATTGGGGCCTTGTGTTTGTTTGTAAACAACTATAATAACAACCACTGTGTGCAGCATTAAATAATTGAATTAGAATGACAATAGATGATATCTCATATCATTTAAAAAAATAATCTTATTAGTTTTGATGCCAAATTCTACGCGTATATAGTTAATATTCTTACTTATTAACACGGACATTTTCGGACAAATCTGAAAAATTCCATTACATCTTTGGTATTATAACCTATAGTTTCTTACCTGCCAACCCCTTTGATTATGAAAATGTATGTCAAGTATGTAATCAAAGGCCAACCCATTTTTGCAAATGAATAGCGGTGTCGTTAAATATGCACATACTATCAATTCCAAACTATTTTTTTCTTATAACCAAACGAAATTTCCTAAAACTTCGCGCTATTTAGAATTGTTAAATATGACTATACTTTAGTATTTGTCTCTAGTGTGTTTTGCCCAAACTTTGTTTTCTCATAATTTTTTATAATCAATAATTTACTTGCTACCGTATAACTGACAATCAATTATCTAAATCAAATGGCCTTGTTTAACTATGGAACTACCCGTGACCCTACAGGCAATAAATTTGCATAACAATTGTCTACCACTTTAAGTTAGCGCTGTTTTATTGTCTCTGTCATATTACGAGTTATATGTTGTTACATATGGCTTATAGTCTCAATCAATAGGACATCTACTACAAGACGCAGAATATGTCTTTTGCTTGATATGGTAATTATCGCAATGATATATACAAAGAAAATCTTTAGCTATTTAATAACACACTTCACTTTTAACTAACTATATAAAGGAATCTTGGAAGTCAATTTAAACCTACTTCTAACTGTCATATCGAAATTAAACTTTGTATGTATATGTAGTTCGGACGACAATACCATAAACTGGCATCTTGGAGCTGATCTGGTGATGGAATCAGAAGGTGGATAGTGGAAATTCTGTGTGAAGTGGCTACTAGTAAATCCTTCGAGTTTGGGGCTCATATTATTTGTTTTGACGACTCCAACAGATTGGGTTTAGTAACGATGGTCTGATGATGGAACCAGGAGGTGAATAGTGGCACCTAATTTTTAATTTGATTCGCTGTTAAACCGTGTTTGTTTACTTTTCTCACCTATATATACTTTATTATAGATAGCCGCTCAATACATATGTATCTCATCTGACGTAATTAGTTTACGTCACACAAATAGCATAATTATTAATATTGTCCTTGAGCGTAAAATTGTCTAAAGTTATAGGTGCCTATGTAAAAATATATAATGCATTGTTTCATTTATCAATAAATGAAATTATCGTTCGGTAAGCTATAGCCTATGATCTATCACAGTTCACGCTGACAGTTTATATATAGCCTTAATTCTTAAGCCTCAGGGCCCATGGCTAAGTGGTAACCGAGTAGGTTAGCACATTACAAGGTTAAGTAATAGTCAGACTTCAGTCAAGTCAGTCTTAGGATGGGACCATTCTTAACACATCGAGACCACTCCGTGCCTCGTGTGTCGGTCCCGGTTGCCATACGAACATCTGTGGCATTCGTTACGGGTAGTTGGAGTCCTAAAATGTCCGACAACCTGGTCTAACTACAGAACTTCGATATCGCCTAGTACTTGGGTTGTGGAGGTCTGATGGCAGTCGCTTCACGTAAAAAATCGAAGTTCAGCCGTATCGTAGTTAGACTGAAAGCCGACCCCAACTTAGTTGAAAAGGCGAGGAGGATGAATTCTTAAGTCTGTTGCAAGACCTCAGGTCCATACAAGTGTTATTATTAACCCATTAATATGATCTTGAATTGGGTTAATAACAAATTACTTTTGTAATTATGGATTGTTCTTTACTGTCAAATTTCTCTATATATGTACATTTACAATATCTTTTTAAATACTATGCCAGCCATAAGACCCCGTGATGGAACACCGTGTTGTTTTAGTCGGTTCGAGTCCGTCCATCATTGCTGTTAGTTCCGGTTAGGACAAGACCCGCCCGGGTTTCTCTTCTCTCAAGGTCATATAAACCTTTGGCTTACGGGTTAAAATAACAAGATACCAGGGCTATGTGGATTTTATTTTTAAGAACGTTTTGGGCAGCCATGATTAATATATATGTGATTGTTTTGCAGTGGCCAAATGGTCGGCAAATGTTTGGTTTGGACTTGTACGATGACGCAACGCCGCAAGATTCGGAACAGCGGTACATTGTTGATGCATTAACCGACAAAGCAGTTAAAAGTAAGTTTGTGTTTTGTATTGTGCATTGCAACATTTTGAACTGATTCAACAATGGTAAATGTACAAGTATTTTTTTGTATTTAAAATAGTTTCTACAACGTAAAGTTTGGCAACACGCAAATAGAAATAGAATAGACTCATTGTGTACTTTTTATTAGTACTTACTATATTTTACGTGATGTATGAGCTGAAATGACTGTACTATATGACTTGTTAGAGTAAAGTCATAATTTTATGATGAGATTAGTCTGTGTAGTTTTTTAAATTAATTTATAATTTATCTATACTATTAAAGTGTCAGAGTCAGAATCTATTCTTATTCTTAAAGTGTTGTAACTGATGTGTTAGTGCTCGGAGTTAAGTTTTATTAACTGTTATTACTCAACGTAAACTTTACCTATAATAAATGATGATGTCGTAGTCAGTGTAATGGACAATGTTGTTTAAGTATATTGTTGATGTCCCTTTTATATATAAATAAAACGTGTCTTTGGGACACCTAAAGCGTTTGGATTTGATGGATTGAATAAATCGTATCAAAATATAGTAATAACTCAAAATTTAAATTACGCCATCTGTGAAAGTTTCCCTAACTAATATCACTATAATCAGTATACAAGATCATACTAGTATCGCGCAAAATCGACAGATGGCGTAAATAAAATAAATCATGACGCGGTCAGCATTTTTCGTTGCGCTACACTTGTTTACGACAAGACGACCGGCCGACGAGCGTCTGAAGTGGAAGATGCGATAACGAACATGGTCCAATAAAAATAAATAAAAAAATATCAGACTAGCGTATGACAACTGACTGTACGGCAACACCAGCGATTGTCAATCCTTTAGAAATCTGTACAATTCCTGTATGCGCTAGGACACTGGCCTCACGACTCATCTGGCTCTTCTACTTTGTAATAGTAAAAACTGTGGACTGTGAAAAAGTGGACTGGCCTGTTGGCCTAGTGGTTAGTGACCCTGACTGCTATGCTACAGGTCGTGGCTTCGATTCCCACCTAAGTCTGTGTGTTCTTTGTGTCCATTGTTTGTATTTTTGTAAAGTCCCCCGCGACACAGGAGTAATTCCTAATGCGGGAGTTGTCTTTAAAAAAAATACGTTTTGTGTCTGCAACAATTTTAATGTGTAGTTTGCTTTCTTTTAGATATACAGGCTGTTACAGAAAGGTTTGGTCATATTTTAGGGTCGTATAGTAGACCCCGTGAATAACCTAAAGCGCAAAGTTTTTTTTGAAAATTCGTGATTTTAACACAGAAATCTTATTTTGAAACTGAAAAATTAAACTTGTAAATTGACCGATAAAGCTAATATTTCGTACGTGAGAGATCTGTTTAAAAGGTTGTCTGGAAGAGATCGCCGTGAGCGATAAGACCGCCAATTGTTATGCCTGAATGTTTGCATTCTTTTTTTTTATTGTATCTCACATGAAAGGTGTACAATAAAGAGATAAATAATAAATAAATAATAAAAGTGTGCAACTACATTAGACAAAACATTTTCCGAAGAAAAATAATAAAAACAAAAATAAACTTCAATTTCAACAAAATTCGACCACACCTTTCTTTAACAGCCTGTACATCAATAACCTCGGGGCATTAAATATTTGTGTAAAGATTTATTATATACTTTTATACGCCTTTTAAAACGTACGTCCCAAGTAATGAGGCTTTAAAATTTTAGAGATGTGAGTGTGATATTTGATTCTTACGTGCTCTGCCAATCATCAATCTGTTCTGAGTGTTTATTTTGAGTATATATTTTTAAATAATTAACAAACGGGCTTAAAGTTTTAAGTTGAAATTAACATCACAATAAAGTCTATATCCGATTACTTCTAAAAATTTAAAAAATGTAAGTTGTCATTTCTAATGAATAATAAATATTTGATCCAGTGATGGGCGTAACTGATGTAATCTTATTAATAATTGAATTACAAAATAATTTTATTAAAATGTAATATATATCATCGTTTTTATACAGTATTCAATTACATTGTAATTACATATATTATTTTTTCATATAAAAAGGTTCGATTTCAGATGAATGGTCCATAAACAGTCGAGTTTTTAAAGTATCTAAACCAAAGCACTTTTTAAGCTCTTAGCTTAAAAAGTGCTTTGGTTTAGATATTTCTAGGACGCAGACCGAGGCATCACAAACAGATTTTATATGAAAAATAATATTATCATTTATTTTCAGTAATCCACTATCATAACTCATCTCGGCCGCTATTCCTGCACGTGACACACAACGCGCCCCACGCCGGGAATGACGGTGGAGCGCTACAACCTCCCCTGTACTCCAATGTTAAGCATACGCATATCGCCAATTCAAATCGACGTCTTTATGCAGGTAATATTAGGCAATATTTATGGAATTCTTCTAAAAATAGTTCGAAATTTAACTAGTGACAAAAAGTCAGAGCATTAATATTGTAGTAATTTGTGTAATAATAGTTGAGCTAATCATAGGCAACTCTGAAGTGCATGGGCGCCCTCATCGTCATTTTGCTTTGGTCTATAAAATTCACAGCTCCATGACGCCTCAATATTTTTTATCTTGTCAATCATGAAAAGAAAGTAGACGGCCACCAGCACTCACACCATAGCTCGATACAAACAAAAACGTATAAGCAAATATGGGTAGGTATTCACGCATAATGCATTGAAATTTTTTACCCATGTATGTAAGGGAAAATATTTTCCCATTACAAACACGTTTCTCTAAATAACAATTTACAAATCGACCATCACTGATAAAATGTCTGGTACTTTTTAATATTTTAGTTTGATCAAATCCTACATATAGATCTTTACCAATAGCAATGTTTTGGTTAATAATGACACATTTTATAAAAAGGATATGAGGACCATTAAAAATCTTATTATTATATTTTACAGAAATCGTGACCCACATAGATCGAAGTGTTGGCAAAATTGTTCGAGCTCTTGCAGACAAACGAATTCTGGACGACACCATCATTATTTTTGCTTCAGACAACGGAGCCCCAACTGTTGGAGACCTCAGAAACTGGGGTGTTAATTTACCTTTTAGAGGGAAAAAATACACACCATGGGAAGGTGGGGTTAGAGTGCCAGCCTTTATATTCCATTCTGCACTCAGACCTAGAGTTTGGCAAGGCCTAATGCATATTACCGATTGGCTACCAACATTGGCAGCCGCAGCTGGGGGCACCGTACCATCTAATTTAGATGGAGTAAATCAATGGGATCCCATTGTCCGAGATTCGATGTCAAAGCGTAATGAAGTCTTAATTGCCGTCGAAGACAGTGCTACAAATGCATGGGCTGCTTACAGAGCAGGCGATTATAAAATCGTTGTTGGAAATGTAACTGGTGTCAGTAACGGTTATTACGGAGCGGAATTTTTGATAAACAAAAAGACTCCACCGGAATATTATTCTTCTTTAAGGTGTTCGGAAGTTGCAACATCATTCGAAGAAATGGGAATATTTTTAGATTTAAAAGAAGTGAGGACAAGGAGGAAAGAAGCTACAATAAAACAAGAAGATACTGAGAGAGATCCAACATCATGTCTGCCTTCTCCAAGTAAGTAAAACTTAATGATTTCCACTCAACTGTGTGCACAGGATACATAAGGAGAATATTGCCTAATATGCTACAGTCCTAATGTGATTTTCTAGAAGGAACAAAGTACATATAATATGTTGTAGTTATTATTTTCATGTTTATTATTATTATTTTTTAATGTACACAAATAGTAAAAGAAAATGATTTGACGATAGATAAGCATGATGTCAAAATTGTTATTTCATACAATTTTCTAAAGATCGTACCGTTTTGAAGTTTAATATAGAGTAACTGATTTAACTTGACAGTCAACTACTGTATTGTCTTTGTATGTTATTACGTTCGGCTCCCTTTGATATGGTTGAAGTGGACGATGGCTGTTGGTTGGGGCTGGTCATCTCCGAACTGCAAATATTTAGATATAGTAGTAGTTTGTGCGACTGTTTATAGTTTAGAACAATGCGTTACATTGTCCTCACATCTAATTTGACAAAGAGTGTCGTTGGAATTTTTCACGTTCAAAACTTTACCGACTGTATCGGATTACATACATAATATATGTAATAATAATATGAAATATATGAATGAACAATGTTCAATACTTTTAAATATTTACGAGATGTTCTCGAATATTTAGAGACGGTAAATAATAAAGATAATCTAGTTGTAGACTTAGTAATTTTTACGATTGCTAAATAGTTGAGATCGCCTGAAATCTGAATCTGTTTTTTTTTGTTTTTGTTTGTTTGTGAATATTTCTGAACACTGGTCTCACCATTTTTCATGCCGATGGGAAGAAATTTTAATCAGAAGAAAGAAAAGTGCAAAAACTTTTATCCTTAAAGATAACCTATAAGATATTTAGCCTATAAGATTATCAACAATATGTGTACAAAGAGGAACGAAAACTTGATATAATATGTTTCATATGAATTTAAAATAAACTAAAAGAGGTGGAAAATTATTGTTATTAGACAATAATTGAGGACTTTTTTATTAAAAGTAAACCTTTTGAGGCAAAATCCTTAATATCTAAAGCAGACAGATCCAAATTTTAGCTCTTAGTATATTTGAAAACAAAAAAGGCCTGATGCTGGATGGACGCGGGTCCAAACTTGACAGATTTTGAAATCTATTTGAATATTTTATATATTTAATTTATTTGAATAATATTTGTACTATTTTTTATTTTAGCTCGCGGATGTCTTTTCAACATTCGTCGGGATCCATCAGAAAGTCACAATCTGTGGTCACGAGCAAGTAAAATCGCTACGCTGTTAACGAGTAGGCTCAGAGGGCTATGGGCCCTTCAACAACGGCGAGGTACCCTTAACCTTAACATTCAATCTGATCCAGCAAATTTCAATTATGTTTGGTCACCTTGGCTCATACAACGTAAAGAAAACAATTCTGTAGTCAACTTGAAAGTAAAGCCGTTGGATAAGAAAAAGACTAATAACATTAATCTATCGCTAAACTTCAATCACCGAAGATCTGGGAATAGAAATACTACAGTCGCAGCGGTCATCAATTGTGATGGTACGACGGGACTAAGAAACTTTTTGTGTATTTTGAAAAGTGTGTTTTAGTTAGTAACTGAAGTTTTAATTAATTAAGAAGTGCTTAGCAGGACCCTTATATACTAGAATGACTATTTCATGTCTTCAGCGAGAAGTTTTAAAGTACTGTGATCTAATTATGTATTTACACAGGAATTAACGCGATCCCAAAAAAGGTATTACATACCTCTGAACCAGGTCGCAACGTCAGGCAATTCAGAGGTATGTAATACCTATTTCGTGATCGCGTTAATTCCCGTGTAAATACATAATTAGATCATGGAACCGAAAGTTTAAAAGTTAGTACTGTGATCTGCTCTAAAGTTGTTTTAACTGCTTGACAATTCTGTAAAGCTTTGTAATATTGAGACTACTCAGCTACCATTTATTTTGATTGGCTGACATTTAAAACGTAGATAATTTACCAACATTTAGGCTTGTCAAGGTAAGAATTTTTAGAATATTTTCTGCTCCTAAATATCCAGAATTGTAAATCAAGTTCTAAGTATGTTCTGCAGTTGCAGATTCATAAAGTTATACAAATCATATACAAGTTATATAAAATGGCACGAAACAGTTGATTAATCAATCTATCGTCATTATTTAACTAATTTAAATATTGTTTCTGATAAACTTGAGTACATTGTAGTTTTATTGCCATGAATTTAAAAGTTGGGAAAAATATATTTAATGTAAAGTGAACACTCCTTTGCTTATGGCTCTATTTAACCCTCGACGTAAAAGCGAGGGGTGTTATAAGTTTAACTTTATCTGTGTATTTCTGTGGCTGTCTGTGGCATCATAGGTCCTAAACGGATGAACCGATTTGGACTTAGTTAGTTGTTGGGATATTTTTTTTTTTTATGTTATTTACGTTTAATTTATATTTTAGGTGAATTTTGTCAAATACAGCAGTAATATAGGAATTTGAAAACTTGTTTAATAGTTTATTTCTCTTCCTTATTTAACTAATGCTAACTATTAAAGCGATGACGGCAATCTCTAAAACCCATGGCAATTGACCTGGATATCAAAATGGGAAATCGGAAACCGAGACTGTGAGGCTCTTCAGTCAGATATTAATATTGTTGTCAAATGGTGTGAGGAGAATCTTTTGTCGTTAAATATAAAAAAGTGCCAGGTTATATCATTTATAAAAAGCAAATCACCGCTCAATTAGAACTATAACATCAAGGGCACTGTAATAGATAGGGTAAAGGAAATTTGCGATTTAGGGGTAATCTTCAACTAAATTATGTCTTTCAGACCACATTATGATCAGGTTTGTAATAGGGCTAACCGCATGTTGTCTTTCGTGCTCTGGAATGCAAAACCTTTTAGGCAAACCAGTTCAGTGATAACTCTATACTATGCGTTTTTTAGAAGTATTATTGAGTACTGCGCACCCGTGTGGGCTCCGATTTACAAAAATCATATAGACCGTATAGATTCTATACAGAGGCGGTTTGTCAAAACTTTATGCATGAAATGCGGCTTAAGACGTATAACGCCTGAATATGAAGCACGACTTCGTTACTTTGTCGAATTGGATAAAAGGAGATGGATAAGTGACATTTCTACCTTATATAAAATCCTGAATGAGTCGTTTAATAGTACTTTCCTAAGTCAGTTACACTTCAAGGTACCTACTCGATCTGTGCGTACTCTGCAGCTGTTTTGAATACCAAAAAGCAATAATAATGTGTCCCAAAATATCCACTGTTTCGAATGTGTAGACAATATTTGTTCTTATGTTGATATATTTGGATATAGTCACAGCAGATTCATGGAATCCTTGCACAAATTGAATGCACCTTAACATATTTTTTAATATATATATGTACTTGTTTTAGCTATATACTTATATTATTTGTTTCTGTTTTTTTTTGTTTTTGTAATCTTCACTTACATCTTTGAAGCTGTATAAATCCTGGAAGCTGTGTACGGTAGTAATTGGAGTGCAGATTTAAAAATAATTTTAAGCACTTCTTGGTCTGTATTCTGTAACTGTACCTTTTGTAAATAAATAAATCTGTTATATGACTGAGCGGTGAGACGTCAATTAATTTTCCTGTACAAGTTTGGGATAGTTAAATATAAAAGTATCGCCTTTAATAATGCTCCTAATAACGGCTTACAATTGCGAGTAAAAACATACTGAGGTTAAAATTATTATTTACCAATTGAAACATTTCTGCAAACATATATTTGTTCTTAAACTTTGTTTACTGTTATCCAATTGCTTACTCATAAGCTTTTGTATAAATATTTTTGCATTGTTCATTATAAATTTAACGGAGAGAGCACCCGTTTACGGCTGGTTACCAGAAACTGTGCCCACGGGAAAAAATAACCTCAAATATTTAATGATTTTTATATATGAAAGATATATATATTTTTCATGGATTAAAATATATTTAAAAAAAAATAAGAATAATCTTTTTTAATTTGGACGATGTTGACATAAAAATCCAAAAACAAAATTTATAGCATAAACAGATGGACCTAAATGATGTCACCAGTTTCTGGACTAATTTATTGTTTTATACTTCTGTAGCCTTTGGTATGTTTTTATTATGGATAAAGACTTGTGATACTTAGTATTAAGAACGAAATAAAATACTAAAATCATTGTTGCATAATCATTCAGAGTCATTTATTTTGAAATCCTTTCCAATTGTCATATACTGGACGTGTATCTATTGAGTTATAAAACTTTAAGTTTTTCAAATTACGTTAGATTGTTAATAAAGCTTGATCAAATAAAAAAAAAAAGCAGCAGAGCTACCAAGGCTTTGAACCAGACATGTTGAGAGAAAACAATAGTTTAAAACGTAGAAATATTTTTTCTGTATTAATACGTTCCTTTTATAACTATAAATAGCCTCACTATTTTTATTCCTCTATTTTTTTTTTTCTTTTTCTCCTCTATACTTCTTTCATCCTTCCACCTTTACGCTGATGATCTGCAAATCTATACACACTCCTCTCGAACAGCTAGCTTGAGCCATTGATATTATTAGTAAGGATTTAATGCACATAGCTCATTGGAGTGCATACTATAGCCTCACCGTCAATCCTGTAAAGAGACAGGTTATTATTGTAGATAGTCCTAGACTTATTTCTAGAATTGAATAGTCAAGGCTCCCTCAGGTTACTTTTAATGGCATAAACCTTTCAGTACCTTTCAGTGGCAGAGTAATAAACCTGGTGGAAAAAATTGCGCTATTAAGCAATGTAACCATTACCTTAAAAAAAAACATATGTTGAAAAAGAGTGTCTTTTAAGTTTCTTGACAGTTCTTCTCCATAGGATTAACGTTTTGGAATAGGCAACTAGCTTCACGACCTACTTATACTGACTGACTCCTACTCCTGACAATTCAAAAATACATACAAGGGGTTTATTTTAAATAAATCATTTTGATTTTGATTTTGATTTTGGTGCTTTACATCGACAAATCTTTGTCCTGGGGTCCACAGCTCCAGGAGGTCAGCAGCAAAGTGTTTGCATCAATAAGATCTTTAAGAGGATTGCGTAACTTTCTTCCTATTGGCACTAAAACTACTCTGGTTTAATCTCTCCTCCTTCCTACCAATCCTCTATTACGCTGATGCCAGCTATCTTTATCTCACTGAGTACCTACTGAAAAAACATAAGTACCTATAAAACGTCTGTATCCGCAATGGTTTATGTGGTCACTTCGCCACTACACCGGCTGAGTGTTGTGGGTTCAAATCCCACACGGGACCTTTTCACTTTTTTACGGAATAGTGGTCCCGAGCCTGGATATTCTTTGTGTCCGTTGGTTTAATGTTTGTGAAGGCCCCCGCGGCACAGGAATATTCATAATACGGGAGTTGTCTTTTAAAAAAAGAAAAACATTAAAAAAAGAAATTTGATGTACACAAATATTACCATATTTCTGAATTATGTATTAAGCTCAAGTGGCTTCCTATACGGCTTCGCTGAAATGTTCATATTTTTGCCCTACTTCACAATATTTTGTTCAACACCTCTACTCACACCTACGATATAGGTACCCGTACGGATTCACGGTTCCGATTTTAATTAAATATTTTTCAGACTCTAATTTAAATCAAACTAAGTCCATATTGTAACATGAAATGCCATTTAGTGCCAACAAACAATTGGGTACCTAATTTGATGTGTAAATATAAATTTTCAAAATTGGGAAAATATGGGGAAAATCATTTAATTCCTACCACACATATTCGCGATTTTGAATCCTTTTGTGTAGGTACTTAAAAAAAAATATAACTGATTTTTAGGCATAACTAATGCAAATAACTGTATGATGCTCCTTAATTAATAAATAAAAAAAACCTAATAACATTAACGGCTACAAAAAGCTATATAAAATGTTGACCGGCTTCATGGTATGGAAAGCCTGTAAAATGGAAGTACAAGTTACACTAGTCGTGATATTTTCACATTTGTACTTTAATTAAGGTACGTGAAGTGTAGGGGCAAGCTCCAACTACAAACATTTAGTGTATAAATACGCTACACTGATCGCTGCTAAATCAGTCGCGTTTCCAAATTTGTATCGACAACATCTCAAGTCGCGTTCCCACATTTGTATCAACAACATCACAAGGGCTCATGTCACTTCATGGTGTTTCCCTTTTATAACTCCAGAGACGTTTAAGCGGCAGTGATGACCCCGACGTGATTGAACATGAAACCTTCTGATTTGGAGATGTGGAGATCTGTTGAGCAGATACGAAGGCTAATGAATTATCGTTAAAATTCAACCAAGTAGGCGATCTCTAGTTATTATAAACTAGCAGCGCCCCGCGGTTTCACCCGCGTAAGTACCGATCCCGAGAAATATCGGGATAAAAAGTAGCCTATACGTTAATCCAGATCTCCAGCTATCTACATACCAAGTTTCATCGCAATCAAATTCAGTGATTTTTGCGTGAAAGAGTTACAAACATCCATCCATCCATCCACCCAAACTTTCCAATTTATAATATTAGTGGGATTTGAATATTAAAAATTCTTGTATAGAAATTTCTATTATATCGTACCAACTTTTGCTCACGGCTTCGTTCGCGTAAACGTAGATTTTGTCAATCAAGTCGAAATTCTGACAACATGTGTCATTTCATAATGATCGGTTGAGTAGTTAAGGCGTCAAAGCGTAACAAACAAAAACTACTTTCACATTTATAACATTAGTTAGGACTAGTTAGGATAAATGTGGTAGAACCATGCTTCGACACGTATGGGCCGGCTTGACCGGAGTAATACTAAGGCCTCACAGAAAACTGGCAGTGAAGCAATGATTGCATTGCTTTTCGCCGCGTGAGTGAGGTTACAGGAGGCCCTAACCCTCTCCCCGCCCTTCCCTACTTCCACCTTAAAGGCCAGCAACGCACTTGTAACTCAGGTGCCCATGGGCGAAAGTAGTACTTTTCCATCAGGTGACCCGTCTGCTTGTTTGCCCCCAGTACCATAAAAAAAAAATGTAGATTATTCCATCAATTCAAGTTTCAATTATTTTTTTGGAGGAAAGGAGCCCTATGTACTTTTTTGGACCCCTGACATCATGTAGGCAAAATTTCATAATGTTGATCATGATGATGATGATGCATGAAAGCGCAAGAAACACAAGAAAACCGACATTTGGATTATTAGAATACCCATCTCAGTTCTAGACCTAGACCTAGACCTAGGTCATACCAGAACAGTCAATTCTCATTGAATAATTCCGTGTTAAGAGAAGCTCCTTAGGATAACATTAAATTAACGGTATTAGTTCTAATTTCTTTTATATATCCATCACTTAATGATATCCAGGTTTATAGATTTAAAGGCTACAAATAACCTCTATTATTATACCTATCATGGAATAAAACTAGGTCATCATTGATAGCGACAAGATAAGTAGAAATACCTCACTCTATTCCCTCCTCTCACAATGTATAATTATTATTAGCCCAATAAGTCATCGTCACCTCCCTGCCCTTTTTCCAATTTTCCTTAAGGTCAGCGCAATGTACATTGCAAAGAGTTTTGGCTGGTTTCTTTTATGGCCGGCGGCCTGCTTGACAAATTCAAATTTATTTGTTTGCGTCAAACGGGTACATAAGATCTTAATAAATATAACATACTAGCTATCCCCGCAGTTTTACTTGCGTTTATGGTCACTGCTCCGCTCCTATTAGTTGTAGCGCGATGTTATATAGCTTGATAAATGGGCTATCTAACACTGCAATAATTTTTCAAATCGGACCAGTAGTTCCTGAGATTAGCGCGTCCAAGCAAACAATAAAACAAACTCTTCAGCCATATATATTAGTATAGATTAGTTCCTCCATTTTTACTTAAATTATCCAGTTACATAATTATTAATTAAAACTTCATAACATATATTTTTTACATTAATTAAGCAGTTCTGATAGTGAGTATAAGTATTTTTCCAGCAACCAACGCATTCGTTCCTTTTTTCCATCCTCCAGAATGTATATGTAGGGTAACGTAACCAACTTAGATTCTTTCAACAGTGGTTTGCATGATTGCCACGGTGGTATACCAGCAACTGTTCAAATACATTTTTTCGTGAAAGAAATGCTCTTTGAGTGTCAGTGGAGTTACCCCATAATATAAGTCCGTAACTTAATGTTGCAATAACGTATCCATAGTAGACAATTAATGCCTTATTATTTATTTATTATTAATTGATATAATTAGTTTTAGGTAAATTTATATGTAAATTGTTATTAACAAGCCATTTTTTATGCCCTTAACAGAACCATTTATTTAATTACTATATGTATTAATGTCAGCTTTATTATTACTGGGTATAATTAGACATTTGTCATCCACCAATAAAATGCAATTATTATATTATATACTTCATCAGTAAGATCATAGATATACAATAAAAACGACCGCGGTCCCAGTACACTGCCCTGAGGCACACCAAAACCATGCACCCTAAACTTTGATCGATGGCCCTGTAGGCCCTTCTTGTTGTTAATTTCTGACACTTCGACAGTCTGCTTACTGTCATTCAGATATGTTTTAACCCAATTAATAAAAATAAAGAGCAAGTCTTTGAATCCCATATCTTTCAAGTTTTTCTAATAATAATTTATGAGACACAAAGTCGAATGCCCTGGTCATGTCAAAGAATATTACCGTTACTAATTTAGCAGCGTCTAAATTGTCTATCACAGTACTTTTAAAATTAAAACATGCTGATGACGTCAACCGTCCTTGGGAATGTAGTCGTTTTAAGACGAGAACGAGAGCGTTAGGAGGAGAGGCCACTTAACATACACAATTAACATAGTAAGTAAACAGCAAAATAAGTTTAAAGAATATATAATTTATATATGTATTTTATTTAGCATTTTTCTTTTAATATAGTCTGATCATTTGAATTCGGTAACCAAGTGGTCCACGTATTATTTGCTCTACTCGGAGCTGCCAATGGGTCTCTATACATTGGCACCTTTCTAGGTATCCTTGTAGCTGCTTCTTTTTCTAATAGAAACTTCATCGTTTGCACCAATTCAGGATAGATCTCTGACAAGTTTGTTGTCTCACAAGGATCTTTTATAATATTATAAAAACATACGGTATCTGTAACAAGTACTTTAAATTTTATCTAACTGTTTATATAAAAGAAAAACAACTTAAAAAGTTTGATTAACAATTTGAAATAAAGTATCAGTCTTACCGTTACTAGGAAAACATACAGAGGCTGAAGTCGAATTGCATTTTATTATTGATTTTCTTCGTGACTTCAACTTAGTCATGCTAAAGGGTCGGCCAACTAATTTCAAGATATTGTATACAGTACTGTCCAATATAGTATCTCTGTACAAAGGCACCTTACCAATAACGCCTTTCAAATTGGAACCATGATATTCAGTGTAACTTTCAATAATATTGCCCGTCACCAATTTGTAATCTCCAAATGTTATCGAGGCATATCCTGTATAATCATCTATTTCGTACATTGTTGTCCTTTTGGACTTCATATTTAAATTAATATTTTCCCAGAGATTAACACCGTCAAGTCCTGAAGGAGTTTCAAGTCCAGCTGCACCTAACAACGTCGGTACCCAATCTGAGACATGCATGTAACCGTCCCAATAATGATTTGAATTATTTAAACTGGTACTCCACACCAGTCCAACGACTCTTACCCCACCTTCAAAAGGACTCATTTTTATTCCTCGCATTGGATAATTAGATGCATAGTTTTGATGTTGGCCACTAGTCATACCTCCATTATCAGAAACAAACGCAATTATTGTGTTTTCTAAAATTTGTTTGTCATAAAGGGCCTTTACTATTTCTCCAACACTGTCATCGAGCTTCTTGAGCATAGCTTAAAATACAAAGAAAACCGTACATTCCACAAAATTACACACATAGCATTTAGTAATCCTAACTTAATAAGAAATTCTCTTCTTCTGCTTTTAATAACTCTTTAAAAATAAAATGAATTTCTAAAAAAATACTAAATAGTCGGTTTTAGTCTTCAAATGTAAAGACTTTTTGTGTTTGTATTTTGTCTTTTAATTTTGTAGTTTTTCTTTTCCCATTTTTTTAAGAAAGGTCGGTTTTTAATGGGGGTGCATACCAGCAAACAATCTTCGAGAGGTCATCTCAATATGCCTCATTTTCCTGACATCATCAGGTGGTGCCTGCAATAGTGAAGCCTCATTGCTCGAATGTACAGCGTTATGTGACAACATAAGAAACAGAGGTGTTGTAACATCATGCTGCTGAATTACTGAAATCATAAAGCAATATTATTATTATTATGTTAAAATGTTTATATTTAGTTTAATCGATTGTAAAGATCTACTTAAGTCGTATTTTAACAGATATTCCCTTTAGTGATCAAAAGGTTTTACACCAACTTCCGTAATATACCTATATCTACAAATGGTTAAGATGCAACTGATAAAATTGAATTCTACCGCCTTAGGTTTTTTTAGCTAAAACTCTTAGTCATTTAATCAGTTATATGATTAAGGAGTTACCCCTAAATACCAGTAGACAATTTTACACATAAGATAAATAATATTCTAAATTGTTTAAGAAATTTTGTTAATTGCTACAACACCTTCGATTGCTTATGGACTGTCTGTGCACTTAGGTTTCGATGTGTGATTACTTATGTCATTGAGGTCTTTAATACTGTTAAACGAAAACAATACCTGAGGGGCTATTTACTTTCTACTTATTAGTGGATTAATATGGAAGATAAAAACGTTTGGGTAATTGTTTTTAGATTCACAGGCTATTTCAAATACTTAATAAAAATATAATGTGAGCATATTTTTCTTACCTTTTATGTTTTTTCTTTTTTCTATTTTAATTTTACCTTGTTTAGTTTAGACTATCCCTATTTTTATACCTAGGTTAATTTTAGTTTTATTTATTTTGTATTTTAGTAACATAATAGTTTTTTTTAAATATTTTTTTTAAAAGGCAACAGGCAACTCCCGCATTAGGAATGACCCCTGTGTCGCGGGGGACTTTACAAACATACAAACAACGGACACAAAGAACACCCAGACTCGGGTGGGAATCGAATCCACGACATATGGCGTAGTAGTCAGGGTCACTAACCTAGTGGTTAGTGACCCTGACTGCTACGCCATATGCACTATGATGACTGGCCTGTTAGTCTAGTGACTAACAGGCCAGTCATCATAGTGCACAACAAAACAGTGCTGTAATAAATTTTACAAATCATTGTAAAACTCCATATCTGGTGATTTTAAAGAGTTTCCGTGACTTTGTTTGCCCGATTTCTTTTCAAAAGGCTCCATCAACTATTTGGAAACGGGAGGTTATAAGATCAACACTGTCAGATAGCAGTTTTAACTATATGCAACACTGCATTATTTGTTATTTATCGTTATAATATTATTTATTTATTTATTAAAAACTTCATGCACAAATTGTACAAAGGCGAACTTAATGCCTTAGGCTTTCTCTGCCAGTCAACCTTGGGGTGAAGCAGAAATAAACAGTGGTAGGTGCAAAGATATGGTAAAGAGTACGAATTTTTAACTTCTTATAATAATTAAATTTAACAAGTCATTACCTGAATATAAATAATAATTTTACTTTTCGCAAAGCAACCTAATGTTGCGGTGATATTGTTTGTCTTAAATCTATATATTTTAGTTAAAAAAAGACAATTTCAAATGCTTCTTAAACCATCTTATGAAATAAATATGATTGACCGACTGACTCTAAAGTAGTCAATATTCGTTTGGCTCAAACGACATTTCGAATTAAACCTTTTAGTTGGACACAAGTAAAATTGGTAAAGTTTTTTAACTGAGTCTATAATTGCTTTGGGGCACGCCACTATAGCGGCGGTAAGACCTGTCCTACGAGAGTGGCTGGAGAAATTGCACAGGGCCCTCACCTTCTGGATGACGCAGGTGCTTTCCGAACACAGACCCGCAGACCCGTCTAGGGTGAGACGGGTCAATGCCTGTCGGGGGTTGCGGAAGAATGCAATAACGATTCTCGCTCCCCTGATCATAGACAAGTAGTGGAACACCGGGGTGGTTTTTAGTCGGTAAGAGTCCGACAGACCCCTTCGCCACCCCAAGGCGGAGGACATATGTGTAGGATCTTCCACCTCGTCAAAAAATGTCTATAATTGCTTTAATGGTGTAGTTTAAAATGAGGAACGTCAAACTAAAATTAGACTCATTTCAGCAACAATGTATTAATGAAGTCTAAATTTAATTCAATGACACAACGTCACGTTTGTACGACACATTGTACGTTTTATCAGTTATATGGTACGTAACTTTAAGCCACATTAAAGTACATAATTTAAATAAAAAACCGGCCTTGGATGCAGTTGTAGCATGATAATTATTGTACTAAAATAGTTATGTTTCATTTGTTAATAAACCATTTCTTAGATTTTAAATTATCATTAATCACTGCCTTTAGCATCAAAACTTTTAGTTGGTCAAAAGTTCTTTTGACTGAAAATCATTGGTTAATGTGATTTTGACTGCAAATTTATGGTTAAAAGTGGTTTTGACTGACACTCTTAGTTCAAAATAACTTTTAACTGATTAGATTGTAAATAAAAACAACAATCTAACCTAATAATGAAACTCATTTTATTTCTTACTTCTTAATTTTGTTAGTTAAAAGTACTTTTGACTGGTTGAGAGTTTTGACTGCAATTAACATAAAAAATTAACGAAGGGACACGCAAGGTGGTTGTATTAGTCACTATAACTATGTCTTTAAACTAGTAAGAATCTTTAAATATCTTACAGGATACGGCGTGGCTGGTGTAAACCTCTGTGATATAACCTTCGACGTCCCAAGCGGGAGTTAAATTTTTAAATAATGAGTAACCAGACATTGTCCCCAAGGAACCGACCTGCAAATAAGTTTAAAAATAAACTGTTATGTTAGTTACAATACAGTACGTGACTGTCAAGTCAAATAAGTTACTTTTTATTAAAAGTCAAAACTGTACGTTCTGTAGAAATTTGTATAAAATTACAATTTTGACGCCATAGTTAGCTAGTGTCAAATCATTTTATTTTAATGTTTAGATTTACATTCAAAAATAAAAACAAATGTGTAAATAATAACTCATTAATATTATTTATGTATTTACGGGAATTAACGCGATCACGAAAAGGTATTACATACCTCTGAATTGCCTGACGTTTCGACCAGGTTGAACTGGCCGTGGTCACAGGCTGACTCATACGTAAATACATAAATAATATTATATCATGGAACGCGAAAGTTTAAAAGGTAGAATAACTAATCAAGTTTTTGAAATTCTCATAAAATACCTAATTTTGTGACTATGAAATAATTAATTTTAAACCAGACCAAAAGTACCCAATTAAATAAATAAAAACAAAAAAACAAAGAGCAATTATGCATATTCTAGGGCGTATCCTTAATTTTATTTTAAATATATATCTATGTATGTTGACATCTACACCGAAGCAAATAAACGTAGGCATACATACAAAATATTTGCACTGAACGGAAACAGAACCATGCTGTAACCATGCAGTAACTGCAACGTCAGAGGTCATACCCTGACGTTACAGTTGCATGTTCAACGAATGCGCCAGACAAGTCGTCAATTACAAGTATTTTTTCTTTTTTTTAAATCAAATCCATTTTAAAGCCAAAAAAAATATTGAACAACGTAAAATCAACCTTACATTTTCTTCGAGGGTATACTCGTAATAATCCATGAAGCCTCCTCGGTGGCCAAAGTGACTGTCGAATCCTCTTGAAGTAGGTAAGTATTCGTTGCGTGATAAACCAACGTGCCACTTTCCTACCAAATGAGTCGCATATCCAGCTTGTTTAAAATATTCAGGAAGTAACTTTTCGGTGATTGGAATACCTCTATCTTCACTCATTACTAATGGGTATCCCTGCATGCCTGTGTATAATATTTACTACTTAATTTACATTCATTGACTGGCCTGTTGGTCTAGTGGTTAGTGACCCTGACTGCTAAGCCAGAGGTCGTGGGTTCGATTCCCACCCAGGGCAAATAGTTGAGTGATGAGCACGATAATTTGGTCTGTGTCTGGGTGTAACTTATCTATAATATGTATGTATTTAGAAATATATAAGTATGTTTATCAGCAGTCTGGTTACCATAGTACAGGCTCGGCCTAGTTTGGGATCAGACGGCCGTGTGTGAGATGTGTGGAGTTATTATTATAATTTACATTCTTCATGAAAATTTTGAATGGCTGATATTTTTTTGTTGTCAACAACGTGTCAAGTCAAATGTGGGTCATATAATCATTATTTATTTACGTTTCATTACAATTCAAGGTTAGCGGTAAATAGTTATTTTTACTTATACGACCCTGATCGCTGTTGTAAACGTGGAAGTGTTATAAAAATAAGTGATTATACAAAGCCCAAAGCAAAATAAAAAATACTTCATTAATTCGGCATCATACAGTGGCATATTGACCTAAAATAAACATGAACCGTTTCATTCATTATCCAGAATGAAGAAAAAAATAGTAGGAAAATAAATATTTAAAGTAAACCACTTACCAGTCTTGTGTGCGTATTTCCCGGTGAGAAAAGCTGCACGGGAAGGCGTGCACATGGCGTGACTATAATATCGCCCAAAAGCGACACCTGATAATGCCAATAAGTCTATGTTTGGTGTCGGAATTTGGTCGGATCCGTGGAAACTGACATCATTCCATCCCTATAATAAAGATTAGGTAAGTATTAGGTCCTTATGTATGAGATTGCCCGTATTTTATACTGGCTAGTGTAAAAACCGATAAATTAATTTTATGGTATGTCTACGAGTACCTACGACATTTCTTGGAATGCGCCATTTTTGATCGGTTCCGTTCTGGAAATGTTTATCTGGACAATGATCCATATGGCTAACTATAAACGGAAGTAAAAAGTCATAGCATTTGGGTTAGCAAATATTATCAATGTTTGTAACAGCATTTTGCAACATAGACTCTCATGCATTACATAAGCGCATCGCTTTTTGACAAGATGTCACAATTAGTATTTAAGTCCAAAACTTTAAATGAAATATATGATCGCCGAACGTCATCAAAACAATGCAAACTTTCGATCTCAGATTACTTTCGTAACTGATCAAGAAATTCATCAAAAACTAAATCTAAATATGTTGATTTTGAGTGAACAAATGTATCACCGTTGTAAACATGATATTCAAAATGAATTGACTCAAAGTTTAAAAAAAAAGAATAGATGAAGAAACTCAAACCAAATATAGTTTGAGTTTCTTCATCGTCATCGTCATATTTTTTTTTTAAATTACTATAGTAATATGCTGTAGTCTTACCAAATCATCAGCCATTATAAATACTATATTTGGTTTAGAAACTGTACTCGATACAGCTGTTATGCAGATGATGAAAAACCAATACACAATATTAGACAGCCCCATGCCTGAAAAAGTAATGCAAATTAACATGACCAATCGAATGAATTATAGCAATCTCCTAAAGTAGTAAAAAAAAAACAATAAAAATTATACCTGTAACTGAAACTGTGAAAACACAGAACAAAGTCTATTGAGATGAATATAAATAACAGACTAAAAGTATTTTAAAACACTATAACTATTTATGAGTACATTGTTGTGCACAAGAGGGGCACCCAGCCAATATTTAACGAGGTTGAAGTGTGACTGACAAATGTATTACGCTTATACTTAGACATTTATTTATATCTTTTTACTAATACATATAATAAAGTCCTTCTAGCTAGAGGGTCTCCTACCTTAGGTTTACAGATTTGGTCTACAATCTAGAATTTGTTTCCAACGGTCATTATCCTTTATTAGATGTAGCCAGCCTATTGATAGCTTACTTAATATGTGAGAGTATGAGTATGACAGGTTAATTAATGATCCACAAACTTTGTCTTAAGATATTGTAGTAAAAGCCAGGATAAAGCCAGGATAAATAGTTTGTCAAATGCTGCCCAACCTCATCTAAGTGAATTCTTTGTCGAAGTTATTTATAACAAGCTTTAAACTACTTAATGCGTTGACCCTTCGTCGTAAGAACGTCGTAGTAACGTAAGAAGTTCAATAGGGGGGTTCAATATTCGAGGGGTATTACCCCTCGAAGGCACATATAGGTTGAAACCCAATAGATATAGTAAATAGTTTAATTGATATAAAATCCTCCTGATTCAGTGTGAATTTGCCCTCTGATCCCATACCGCAATAATAGCAGTTGAGGTGAGGGATCTGAACAGCTATTGTTGGGTGTCACATAAGCATCTCATCACTTCGACATGTCCCCAGTTAATACGCCATCATTCCAGAGCATTCAAAACTGCAAGTCCACAAAGACAATATACAGAAGCTAATTGTACTCTTTAGTCTTCCGTATTATCTTCTTTACACCCACGGTACAGTATGAATGTAGTTCACAATGCTATTCAATTCATTTTAATTTAGTTATTCATTTCGAGCAACTGTGACTCATAGTAATTATTAGTAAAAGCTTAAAATTTAGCCTATGTTAGTACAAATATGGACAGTCTATTCTGTAGGCTACTTTTTTTATATAAGATACTAGCAACGTGGGTCACACATTACTTGTATTCTTGTTAACCCCTCTAGCTAAGCTAAATGCTTGTGTTAGGAGTGGGTTCACAACAGTAGAGTACTGAATGCATTTCGAACCCGCAACCACTTGATCGCAAGTCTAACGCCTTAGTCATTACGCTAACGCCGCTTTTTTAGTTATCATGGCTAGGATCCTGTTACAGCTGCCCCTTACCCGCAACACGAACGATGCTGCGCGTTTGCGTAAAGTGGAGTAAAAGCAGTCAACTCCTACCTCTGCAAACATTCCCGAAGCACTGCAATCAGTCTCCTAAAGGCATTATTATATTGAACCCGGAGGGCTCCATATGATGCCAACGAATAATTCTCAAACAAGCTGCACGTGTGCAAATGTTGTACAAAAAGCTTTAAAGAGGGTAAATGTTACCTCTGTGGTACAGTGTACAAACCTGCAGGCTATCATATTCGCTCGCACCAACAGAGCCCTCCGTTCCCTCTCAATATCGGAGAAACGTCTTCTTAAGAGGACCGATGGTGAAGGTCTAATAGTTGATACAAAATGTACAAAGTTGATAATAGTCAAACAATATGTGATAGCACTGATTTTCTCTATTTCCTATTAATCCGGTGAACCTTAAAAACAACATGATTTTTCGTCGTGGAACTATTTCCCTGTGATGTGAAAAGGCACCTCGTTACGTATGATTTTAGTAAATATTATTTTAGGACCAGTATTCGGTCATTTGTCATAAAATATCTGTACATTTGGCTATAATATAAAAAAAAATGTTGTCTGGTGGTATGTATCACTGAGAAAAATTAGCGGTTGCTTCAGCTCCGAGTAGCGTAGCATGGCATTCATCTTTTGGCGTAATTTTGCTATATTTTTATTCAACTCTTTCGTTCGCATGTTTAATTTTCTTACACTTCTGTTAAGAATAGATTTGACAAATTTCGTTTGTTGTGACACTAGACTATTTGCAATCAAATGGTCACAAACTCACAATTAACCTTGTTCTCACCAATTTTAATAGTTGTGTAAGTAAATTTTTACTCTTTCACGCCAAAACCACTGAACCGATTGCGTTGAAACTTGGTATGTACATAGCTGGAGACCTGGATTAACATATTATAGACAACTTTTTATCCCAATATTCATACGGGATCGGGACTTACGCGGGTGAAACCGCGGGGCTCTGCTAGTTATTATTATATTATTGCATACGGCCATCAAATTTTGGATTAAATTTTATATATTTTTTTAAAACTTGTGTCTCATAGCGCGCGTGTATATGAACGAACGAGGCGGTAGTCTTATTAACTTCACTCACGTGTATCATTTATGCAATAGAAAATGTAGAACCCATGGCGGGAAGTTTGAAATAAAAATTTGGGTTTTAGGATAGGTGGTTTAGGTTCGTTCATTCGTTCTTGAAATCCACTACGGTTTGGCACTAAAGGTTAAGCAATACGATGTCACCGTGGATCGTATCTGCACCAGGCTGCACTTGTTTTATGCGAGCCAATTTCGAGAGCAGAGGTGGAAGATTTGGTTCGTTAACGATAACTAAGTCGTTTACTTTTAAATTCAGGGTGGTTTGGAGCCATTTACTTCTTTCTTGTAGTGTGTGAAGATAATCACGTAGCCAAGCTCGTCAATAGCACTGAGACATTTTCTTAACCATTTGCTAACGGTTACGAGGATAAGTGTGAGAGCATGATTCAGGGGCAATCAATTCGGTTGCCTGAACTACGTGATTTGCAACATATTTTTTTAACAAATGAGAGGCAGTATTTAACTAAAACAGCGTAGTACTGCTATCGGAATAAGCACGGACGGAAGTAATATGGATTTTATGTTTTAACAGATTATACATGTGTGATAGTGCTCGCGCTAGAAGCAGAGCCGCGCTTAGCTCGAGTCTATTTAATGTAGTCTGTTTTAACGGAGTTACACGAGATTTGCCTAACAACAGGTGAGTTTGGGTGGTAATTTTCTTTGTTACAACGCAAAGGTATACACAACAGCCGTATCCTTTTAAAGAGCCATCGCAAATTCATATCAAATGAATATTAATAGAATCTGTTAGTTTGACTGTTGGACCGATTAGTAGGCAAAGACTCAACAGACTGCCTATGTTCTAATTCTTTGTACTGTTTCATGAAATCCTGGTATTCCGTTTTCAACTTAGGTAGACTGCTAAGTCGTTTTTCTAAGTTTAGAAAACGGTTAACGGCGCAGCGAGAATAACAAGCGTAAGAATCACCAACGAAGTGACCTCATCCTTTAACATTAGTGGAACTACATACCTACCCTCAGGAGTACGGTATATACCTGATCTATATTTTTGTTCACATATTTCATCCTCAGGGCTCGAAATTTTACATTTCGGTGGCTCTTAAGACTCCCAGAACCGTTGAACGATCTCATCGAGCGCACTGGATGACGCGATGAGGGACGTAACGGGTTGACCGGGGGTGCGAGTTAGCGTGTTATGAAGAAACTGACCGGTTATCACCCAGCCAAATACACTGGACAAGGCGCAGAGTAACCGTTGATATTTTACGAGATTTGGTCAGAAAATCCTTACAGGAGGCACTATAAAAGAAAATGTGTAATACTCGCTGGAGAAGTTGCTGCATTCTCCGTTGCAATACCCCTTGAAAACCCTGTGGCTCTTAGGCCTCGGTCACAAAGTCAGCGGGAGCGGGGCGGCGCGGGGAGCGGGCGGCGAGCGGCGTACGAAAGCGTTGCCGCGCCGCTCGCCGCGCCGCCGCCGCCACCGCCCCGCTCCCGCTAACTTCGTGACTGTGGCCTTATGGGTTGAAAACTAGCAAACACCCCAAACCTTCGTTCACCCAGTCAGGCAGTAGTTAGGAGCACTAACCTTCAGCTATCTTCTAACGAGTTCAATTTTTATACTTATATTTTTTGAAAACGTGTATCTCGCAGCGCGCCTGTATATGAACGAACGAGGTGATTTTATTTACTTAATTCGCGCGTGTCATTTGTACTTTTGTGTTTGTGTTTGGGTGTTCGTCACGTATCAATATCCTCTAGGGAAATCTCATGCTCTTTCGAGCTATATTCAAATATGGCGCGTAGCGTTTATCACTTTTTAAACTCACGGTGGCAACAAGCAAGCGTTTAGCGCTTTTTAACTTTTAAAAAATGATGAAACCATATTTATAAATTATACATGAAAACTAGAGAGGGAGGGGGGGGGGGCTTGACACATACTACGGGTGGACACCGAGGGCTGGGGGGAGGGGTATAAAAAATTGTAAAAAATGGGTCACGTAGTGTAGGTACGTTCCCTTATAGTTTGCAAAATGTGGGTGTTCAATACGTCTTTGCCTACCCTTCAGGGACACAGGCGGTGTCAGTGTATGCATGTGCGTATGTATTGTATACTTAAGTTATTCTCAAGACCTATTATATCATCTTGCTTATCTTGATTTTTTTTTATTTATAAATGGAACAGGCATTTGTCTTCCATCTCACCTGTTGGAAAGTAAAGATGATAACGATAATGCTATTCCCTCTACTCTAGAACGTTGCAGAACTATAATTGTCTAGCAAAACAGAGATGCAGTCAGTTCATTCCAGACTTTGGCGACTTGAACCAAAGAGGAGATGGCAAAGCGTTAAAAGTCCGACTTTTTACCGACTTAAAGAAATTAACATAATGACGGTAGCCTGCAAATATATTTATGAAAATCTAATTTACCTTCATAAAAATAAAGATCACTTCTGTAAAAAAGTGATACACTCTTTTAACACGCGCAATAAACATAAACTTGTGGTACCTGCCTCTAGGCTCCAAAAAATTAACAAGTCGTTACGAGGTCAATGTAAAAATCGTTAAACATATGGGGGTTTTTCTTTTTCCTTGAGCACAGTTTCTGGTAACCAACCGTAAACGGGTGCTTTCTCCGTTAAATTTATAATAAACAATGCAAAATATTTATACAAAAGCTTATGAGTAAGCAATTATGTATGTTTGCAGCCATATTTGAACTGGTAGGAAATTATTTTAACCTCAGTATGTTTTTACTTGCAATAATCGCCGTAGTCAAGCAAATTAAATTGTTGACACAACGATGCAATTAAATGCGTCTCTTTTATATAATTAATAACCTCAAGATAAAATAAAAAAATAAATTAACCCAATCTGTGTAGCCATAAAAAATATATAATATGTTAATTTAAAACAGACGAATGTAAAAATCATGCAGTGGTGGGGCTCAGGTAACACGAGAAACGCTTAACATAATTTACTAAAAATTATATTATTTATTAAACTTACGTATAAGTAAGTAATTTTTATGCTACTTGATGTATTTTAAGGATTAAGTAAGTCACATTGATATTGCCTTAATTAGATTAAAAAACTCTATCATTAAATAATAATAACCCGACACATCTCACAAATGTCCGTTTATAAATAAAATAACTCCTTACTCGAGCCAAGTAACTTTATCTTATCTGTGATCGGGCTCACAAATGAAAATATCTAACTAGAAAACATATAGGTAGTCAGTATTTTAGAACTATTATATATCTATTATGTTTATATAACATAATTTTATTAAATATAATTTTTTTACCTTTTTTCTGTCTCATAATTAAGAAAAAAATTTACTATAACTTTTCGGTTAAGTAGTTAGTATATAACAAGGACTGTCTATAACAATGACCTAAGGGGATTATGGCTAATCGCTTCGTTATTTATGAAGAATCTACTAATTGTGTAAATATGTATTTAGAATGTACTTAATCAATTGTTAAAACATTATATTAAATGGTCACTTTTATATCCAACTATCCCAAACTTGTACAGGAAAAATTATTGTTGTCTAACCGCTCTGTGGTATGTTTCATAAAACAGATTTCCCGTTTTGATATCCAGGTCCAGTTAAAGAGTTAGTTCGGCATAAGTTAACTAAGGAAGATAAATAAATGATTAAACTTACATATTTTCAATATTACTATTTTATGTATTTTACAAAATTCACCTAAAATATTAGTTCAATCTAAAACAGAATCATAAGCAAAGGAATTAAAATTCATGGTAACAAAACAACAATTTACGGTCAAGTTTATTAGAAACAACAGCCAACTTTGTTAAATAATGACGGTAAACTGATTAATCAACTATTTCATGTCATTTTATGAAACTTGTATATTTTTTATGATTTTAAATACATACTTAATAATTTAATTAATTTTAACATACTTACAATTTTATTCACAATTCTGGATATTCAGGATTAGAAAATATTCAAATAATTCTTACCTTGACTAGTCTAGATGTTGAAAAATTATCTACGTTTGAGATGTCAGCCAATGAAAATAAATGGTAGCTGAGTAGTCTCAATATAACAAAACTTTACAGAATTTTCAAACAATAAAACACAGCTTTACAGCAGGTCACAATACTTTAAAACTTCTCGCTAAAGACGTAAAATAGTCAAACTAGTATCTAAGGGTCCTGTTAAGCACTTCTCAGTTAATTAAAACTTCAGTAACTAACTAAAACACACTTTTCAAAATACACAAAAAGTTTCTTAGCCCCGTCGTCCCATCACAATTGATAACCGCTGTGACTGTCTTTATATTCCCAGATATTCGTTGATTGAAGATTAATGTTATCAGTCTTTTTCTTATCCAACGGCTTTACTTTCAAGTTGACTACAGCATTGTTTTGTCTACGTTGTATGAGCCAAGGTGACCAAACATAATTGAAATTTGCTGGATCAGATTGAATGTTAAGGTTAAGGACACCTCACCGTTGTTGATGGGCCCATAGCCCTCTGAGCCTACTTGTCAACAGTGTAGCAATTTTGCTTGTTCGTGCCCACAGATTGTAAATTTCTGATGGATCCCGACGAACGTTGAAAAGAAATCCGCTTGCTAACACAAAAAATACAAATATTATTTGAATCATGACAAGTTTGGACCCGCATTTGCACCAGTTTGGATAGACGCATCCAGCATCAGGCAAACAAAAAATTGTTTTCAAATATACTAAGAGCTAAAATTTGGATCTGCCTGTTTTACGTATTAAGGATTGTGGCCAAAAACGTCCCCAATTATTTTCTAATAACAATAATTTCGTTCCTTTTTTAGTTTATTTTAAATTCATATAAACAGAAAACTAAAAAAGAGATTCAGATTTCAGGCGATCTCAAATATTTACCGACAATATTGTATCGCGTGGAGTACTTCTTCTAAATCAACTGCGGCGTACTCCACCACGTATAAAGCTTGGGGCTTTATGGTAACCGGGTTCGATAGGTTCTATCTAGAGGAGGAAAATTAAAAGAGCAGGCAAACGCACTATGCAATATAATCCGGATCAGATTATTCGTGTAACTATTATAACTTCAAACAAATTAATTATAAATAATACTTCTTGAATTATTCTGTGCACATTGCACGTCAGTCGTCAAGCCCGTCCTCTGTCCTCTGGGCGACTGTCCTTTCTTCTATCCTTATTCTTCATAAAATATTTCGAACATGTTCTAAATTCGAGTTTCGGGTCACCAGTCCAGGCCTCTCGCATTTCAAAGAGTTATTATTTCAATCGAAGGAGTATGCAAGCTGTCCGAGAGGTCTCATCACTACAATATATAACTATCTTAAAATAACTACACCTACAGCCAGATTAACTGTATTATTTTAAATGTATTAAACATTGTTCTTTCATATCACATATGTATGTAATCCGTTGCAGTCGGTAAAGTTTCGAGCATTCGAAATCTATTAAAGTAAAATAAAATTAAAAAAAAAAGTTATGAAATGGTACTAATACGGTACCGGTAACGGTATATCGGTTTTATTTAAGATAATAAAATCAATTTAAATAAATATTTGACTTAAATTGGTAATATGGTAAAGGATTTATCCCATTTTGCGTTAATTCTAATTTACATATATATAAGGTCTCAACTCTTTCAACTGATGGCGTAATCGACATCACACAGCACTACATGGTCTAATTTTAAAGCCGAGGTACCAATATGGAACCCGATAAAATACTACATGAAACTAAATGACAGGAGTATTTAGGGATTACCTTTTTTAAATTAAAAAAAAAAATTGGGCGTGTTATGGCATGATTTATCTTCTTAATATATATATTTCTTCTGTACGTGTGTATGTCACTGAACTGGACTGAACTGAACTAAAACGGCTGGACCGATTTAATGATTTTTTTTGTGTGGCTTTAGGTGAATTCGAGAATGGTTTAGATTTATAATTGGACCCGGTAGTTGGCGCTGCTATAGGGTTACAGGAATAATATTTTTCACGTTTCGGCAGGACAACGTCCGCTAGTACTATATAAAATACGACTTTCTCTATACATTTTAATTTGCTTGTTGAGACCTGATAATAATATCATCATAAACCTAACGTAAGTCGCGTTCATTACTGTCATTGTGACAAATGTTTTTTAATATTTTCATAAAAACCGAATTGTCGTTTATCAAGAATCAGAACGACAGCTTTTAAAATGGTTTATATTTACGTAAGCGTAGTCTATTGTTCGACTTTGGACATTCACATCTAAATAACTAAATGTGTAGAAAGCGCCATCTATTAATATGAAAATCAAGCCGGTTACATTAATATACAATGGCAATACGGAAGTTGATAGTTATTCAAATTAGTTACTCTTTACTAACGTCAAAACGGTACGGTACTTAGAACGAGTTTGTATGAACTCCAAACTAGCCAGAGCTTGTACTATGGTAAGCAGACTGCTGATAAACATACTTATATGTATATTTTTAAATACATTCATATTATAGATAAATTACACCCAGACACAGAACAAATGTTCGTGCTCATCACACAATTATTTGTCCTGGGAAGGAATAACTATCAGACCAACAGGCCAGTCAATATAATACTAGTAGCTATGGATTCTCTTGTAAACGTTTACTCACGATTTGAACTGTGTTGTATGTGTAATAGTCGACGTAACCGCTTGTAGTGAGAGTCATACCCGCGGGATGTAGATAGGTATTCGTCTCTGGACATCCCCACGTGCCATTTACCCACCAAATGTGTGCTGTAACCCAACTCTTTCAAGTATTAAGGCAATAAACGCTCAGTCATCGGTATATCTTGATCTTCAGAGTTGGAGAGGGGTTGTCCATGCATATCGTATCAATCTCGACGATAGATAGCAACCATTCTGCTGCTTGAATTATTTATTTATTCTACGGAAAGGGACTTCATGTTATCCCTTATAGAAAATACAGAATATTTATGCGTATCACGCCTGACCTCTTATGCCGCGTTCCAATAAACAGAAAACGATTCGTTTTGCTTACGAACGGTAAAATTTTCGTTGAAAATTCAACCGAAATCTTACCGTCCGTAAGCAAAACGAATCGTTTCTTGTTTATTGGAACGCGGCATTAACCGATCGTAACGAAATTTGGCAAAGCACCTGGAGATAAAAAAAAGCATAGGCTACTTTTAATAAAGTATAGTAACTGTCAGTCGTAAGACTCCACGTCAGAAGTGAAAACGTAAGTTTCATATCCATACACACACACACACACATCTGTATTTATTTATCTGAGCGTGACGGTCACGCGAGTTCAGTGCTTTTTCCCCATACCAAAATTTCTCAACGTACCTTAAGATTAATGCCTACCCTGAAGTTAGCGACATCAATGCAGTGTATATGTTTGTTCTAAACATTGTAATATCATTTTTTTGTCGACAAAATAAAGTACCCATCATTTGAACGCAACTCGAAAAATTACCAATTACCAGCTAAGTGGTAATGGGCTGCCATTCTACCGACGCCATAATGAACCATATTGTATACTAACAGTTCCCACGCGGCTTCGCTCGCGTGTACATATTAATATATTTTGCGCGGAACTCTAATTCTTTTTCCAAAATCAAAGTAGCCTAAGTTACTCCTTATAACACCATCCATCTGCCAATTAAAAACTCCGTATAACTCGGTCCAACCGTTCCGGAGATTAGCCGAAACAATCAGACAGACAGAAAGACAAAAATTGTAAAAAAAATTGTTTTGGTATATGTACCGTGTATACATCCAAATGCACTTAGTAAAAAGCGGTTATTTTAATATTACAAACAGACACTCCAATTTTATTTATTTGTATAGAGTATAGAGAGATATTTGCCCCAGGACAGCCACATTATATTCAGAGCAAAATTTATAAGAATTTACTGAGAAATTTCAGGTAATATTTGGACGGAGGAGAACTCAAAAGTGGTTACGATCCAAAACTGCTTGTAAAATCAAACAAGAACTACAAAATACATTAAGAATAATAATGTATTTCATTACTACAATAATAACAATGCCTTAATTATAACTTTCCCTTTTAAGTTCGAATTTCAAAATCGAAATCGCTCGTAATGGAGTCTACATTGTATACCGGTTTCCAGCGAATTATTGTTACTTGCCGGTGTATTTTAACTTTGAACCGTATTCTGAAATTCATTTCATTATGTTTGATGTTCTCCCAAGAAACTTTAATAACAATATTACGTTTATTGACTTTGGCCATTTTCTCAATTTCAGGAGTTAGCATATTTATAAGCAAATTAGCATTTGTTAATAAAATTGAGACAAAGTTTTAAAAGTTGACAGTAGGCAAGATTATGGACGTTGGACACGGTATCCTGTCCTTGGACAAGAAATGAATGACAAATTTTGATTTTATGGATAAATCTTTTTAAATTCAAGATATTCGGCTGTGGAATTCCTTGTCGGTTTGTATCAGACGTGCACAGTTGTTGCCCGTTTTAACGTTCGTTAGCACTAGCCACATCATTGGCCTTATTAAATCCTGTCTATTTCTGTTACACCCAAGGAACCCTGTTATTATTATTAAACCCTGCTCGCCCCTCTATTACGTTGTAAATAAGGTATGCGATTATAAT